>BSBM01000138.1:16043333-16692500 GCA_027924585.1 Larix kaempferi | reverse complement strand
CTAGGCAAATATGCCCACATTCCAAGGAAACGAGACTGAGGATCCCGAACAGTATTGGTTTGTATTGGAAGCAGTCTGGACTGTGAAGCAGGTCCAGGATGATGCGATAAAGTTGGGACAGCTAGCGATGACCTTAAGGGGCCGTGCGCTAGACTGGTACATGAAATTTGTAAAAGTTTCGGTGGAACAACAGTAAAAAAATTAATTGAGATCAGAGCCGCAATGATCGACGAGTTTAAAAAACAAAAATCTATGTCGCAATATGTCACGGAGCTTAAAGAAATTAAGCAATTCCCGAATGAATCGGTGTGGGAATTCGATCAGCGTTACAAAACGCTGATAGCGAAAGTGAGTTGTCCGGTAAATGAGTTACAACATAAAGAGTGGTTTATTGAAGGACTGGTACCACATATACAAGGACCATTGATGCAGCAAAAGGTCGTGACACAAGTGGAGGCGTTGGAAATTGCAATGAAACTAGAGGCCTCACCGATTGGTGATGCAAGAATAGGAATGGACAGAGTACAGGTGCAGTTGGCCAACTTAACACTCCAATTAGAAGATATCAAGAAGGGCAAGGAGACTCGCGGAGACATATGGTGTACCTGATGCCGGAACGAAGGACACTAAAAGGACAATTTCCCAGAGTTTCGGGAGTATTTGCAGTCAGGGGAGCCAAACCCCCTTCGACAGGGAGGTATGCCATGGTGTACTGTATGTCAGACCAGAGGACATTGACCGGAGGAGTGCGTATACTTGCAAAAGATGGTATCGAAACTAATGAATTTGTACTGTAAGTTCTATTGATCAATAGGCCATGATGAGAAGGACTGCAGGGCCTATGACCTACTGCAGGAGCGAACAACTGACACATACTTTATGAAAGGGGAGGAACCGCAGGTGATGTAGCAGTAATCGCAGTATAGTCAGTCACAACAATACGACTAGGGGCAGTATGGGCACCCGCAGTATCCCCCACCACCGTATGGACAACCGTAGTATGGGCCGAAGCAATATCAACAACCATAGTACGGGAAACCGCAGTATCAAAAGTATGGGCCACCGCGTAGAGGCTATGGCGGAGGATTCCGTGGAGGATGAGGTCATGGAGGAACTTCGAGAAGGGGACGAAGCCCGATCACCTGTTATAACTGTGGCCAACAAGGGCACTACCAAAGAGACTATCCGAATCCTGTGCCGCAATGCACATATTGCAGCGCTGCGGATCACAGTATAGAGGATTGCCCTTAGCTTATCGCGAAATGGAAAATGAAGCAGAACCAGAACTCAAATGTTCCGAAGCCGCCACCTACGGTACAAATAATTTCGATAGAAGCCTGAGGCAATCAGGAAACAGTGGGGATTGTAACACAAGGAGGAGGGGTGATTGGAACCAATAAGTTTGACTCCCATATCAGACCAACGCAGACACGACGAAATCAAGGTAAGGATGGTGCGGAAGTAGAGAAGGATGTCTTTTCGGAAGCACAAAATGCAAGGAGAAATCAGCCACGAGTGGCTGTGGAAGAAGAAGTCTACGACATGCCACCCACATTCGACCCGACAAGGTCGCAAAAGAAGGAAACCACCATTAAGGCCTTCTTAGGTAGTTGCCTGGATTTGGTGAAGGACCCAGAAATATTGGACGAGATAGCAAGTCTGCTACAGCGACGGGGAGGTGCAAGGCTGGAACAGAAAGTCAATCGCATACATAAAAGAAAAACAAGCAGAGAGATGCGGATGTACGCACAGATTGGAGAATTCGATGTCGATTCCATCATTCTAGATTTGGGTTCAGATGTGAACATCCTGACCAAACAGACGTGGAAAACGATGGGGAAGCCATGGATGACCTAGTCACCAGTATAGCTGCGATTGGCGAACCAAAGCAAAGTCACTCTGCTTGGACGAGTATGTCAACTCCCGGTTGAAATCGAAGGGCTCAGAACGTACGCGGAATTTGATGTCATTGAGATCGTAGACAACACCAGTCCCTATCCAGTGCTGCTGGGGATAGATTGGGCTATGGAGAATCATGCAATCATTAACTTTAAAAGAAGAGTAATGTCATTCGAGAACCAAGAACTAAGGGTAATTGCACCACTGGATACGGCGGAAGGACTCCGCTATACGGAACCAGTCAGAGATGAGTTTACGGAAGGATGGGATAATCTGTACAACATTTCGGAAGATCATGTTAACCCCACCATGGATGGATTATTGGAGTGGTGCAGCACCAGTTCCGCATCCTTTGACTCAGATGAGGCCTTGGAGAACTGGAAGAACCGCTTGCATGAAGTATCCTTCCAAAGGTGTGCATGGATAACACAATCCATATGAATGGTAGCTAAAGAGGAGTACGCGTTACCCACCTATGAGGGATCACCCAACGTGGGCACATTTCTCAACGAATTTGAGAACAAAGTAGCAGAGACACATCGCCTTCTGGCCCTGGAGAAGGCCCTCAAGGCCACTCCTGCGTGATGGTGGGAAGCACATAAATCAAACATAACCTCTTGGCCAGTATGTCGACACCTCATGAAGGTTCGATTCGGTGAAGTTGTGGAGAACGACTAGGTACGATATGATGGAAGAGGGGACCCAAAAGCACATCTGAATGCCTGTCAACATCGATGGGGCTCGAGAGCACAACAAGAATGGGTACATGCATTTATACACACACTAGATGAGGTACCGCGGAGTTGGTGTGTTGCGGCGGAATTGCGACACGGAACAACATCCTGGGAACAACTTACCATTGGCTTCAGCCAAACCTTTTCATTCACCAATATAAATCCTCTGATCCACACCGCACTTCAAGCGATCTGCAGAAAAATATTTGACGAAGGACCGGTCGGACAACCACTGACAACCCCATGGACTGCAACACCAGAAATGTTGATGGAATGCTATAACATCACAGGAGGACCGGAAGATGAGAACAACCCGAGGGCAATGTATATACCAGAGTTGGAGGGTAGTCGTGGTGTTGAGGCACCAAACATACCGTCGGACAAATTTCAACAGCCCCTAAAGATCATAAAGGTGAACATTGGATCAGAGGAAAAACTGAAATTCACAAACATTGGGGACTACTGGGATGAAGCAACCATTGCGAAAGCCACTGACATACTACATGAGTTTCAAGATCTATTTCCAACAAAGTTCTCAGAAATGAAGGGAATTTCTGGAGACTTAGGAGAAATGTGGATCCCCTTGAAGTCGGATGCGAAACCAGTAAAACAACGACCATATAGATTGAACTCGAGACATAAGGAACGCGTACAAGCTGAGATTGAGAGAATGTTGGAAGCAGGCATAATAGAACCCGTGGCGGAATCCGAATGGATCAGTCTAATGGTTGTCCAAGACAAGAAAATTGGTGAAGTACGCATATGTGTAGACCTAAGGAAATTAAATGACACCTGCCTACATGATCCATTCCTGACCCTATTCACCGACAAGGTACTTGAAGGCGTAGGAGGCCAGGAGATGTATTCTTTCACAGACGGATTTTCGGGTTACCACCAAGTCAGGATTGCAAAAGAAGATTGACATAAAACCACATTCGTCACTGAGTGGGGATGTTTTCAATACATGGTGATGTCGTTCGGATTGAAAAATGCTCCTGCCATATTTTCGAGAATCGTGGTAGACGCCTTCAAGGATTATATTCATAAATTTATGGCCGTTTATATGGATGATTGGATGATATATGGGCTAGTTAAGGATCATGCTGCGAGCTTACGACTAATGCTCGAACGATGCCGACAACACCAGATTTACTTGAACCTCAAGAAATGTATCTTTTGCGTCCCATTCGACATACTGTTGGGCCACATTGTCTGCCGCGAAGGGCTATTGGTAGATCCGACGAAGATTTCCATCATCGTCGACCTCCCACCACCCACGACAACCAAACAGCTACGAGCAACATTAGGACACATGGGGTATTACTGAATATTTATTCGAGGATATGCGGCAATCACAGCACCCATGGAAAAGTTACTCAAGAAAGTCGCTAAGTTCGAATGGACCGCATAATGTCAGAAAAGCTTGGACATATTGAAACAAAAGATGGTTGAAGCACCAATCCTTGCGTTCCCAGATTGGACGAAATAATTCCACGTACATGTTGATGTGTCGTCTGTCGCAGTAGGATTTAGCCTGGCCCAACCAGGAACCGACGACATTGACCATCCGATAGCATTCTCTAGTAGGAAGCTATCTACTGCGGAGAGGAACTACACGACCACTGAGTGGGAAGGGCTGGCTATGGTCTATGCGTTGCAGAAATTCAGGCACTACCTTTTGGGGGGTCACTTCAAGATGTTCACCGATCACTTTGCATTAAAATACCTGGTGAACAAACCTGTGTTGGGGGGGCAGCTGGCACTGTTAGTCCGCGTCACTACATGAGAGGCACCAGCCGAGCTCACTACCAGCCAACGAAAGCAACTAGTTGTCCGAGCTGCAGACTTTCAGCTAATTGCAGGGGAGTTATATAAAATGGGCCCAGATGAGATCCTGCGATAATGCGTTCTTTCGCATGAACAGGAATAGATTCTGTCGGAAGCACATGACGGAATTGCTGGGGGACACTACAGAGGATGAGCAACTGCCCAGAAGATCCTTCGTGCAGGACTATGGTGGCCAACCTTGCATGGGGATGCGGTGGATTACACCAAGAGCTGCGATGTGTGTCAACGAACCGGGAAACCCTCGCGACGTGACGAAATGCCACTGGTACCGCAAGTAACGTTGCAGGATTTCGACAAATGGGATGTTGATTTTGTGAGACCCATCAATTCTCCAGGGAAAATGACAGGGTTGTAGTACATCATCACAGCAACAGACTACTTGACACGCTGGGGGGAAGCAGCGCCAGTAAAGGATTGCTCAGCTGCAACTGCAGCCCGATTCCTATTTGACAATGTGGTTACTCAGTTTGGTTGCCCAAAAGTCTTACTAAGCGATCAAGGAACCCACTTCATTAACCAAACGATTGCTGCGATGACGGAGGAATTTCAGATCCAGCATAAGAAGAGCACACCCTACCACCCCCAGGCGAATGGCACCATTGAGGCATTTAATAAAATCCTGGAGCATGCACTCACCAAAGTGTGCAACGTGAACCACGACGACTGGGACCTCAAAATTCCAGTGGTCCTCTGGGCATATCGCACCACCTGCAAGCGACTCACTGGCCAAACGCCATTTAAACTTGTATACGGCCAGGAAGCAGTGATGCCAATGGAATACATAGTACCAAGTTTACGAATCGCTGCAGCAATAGGGATTAACGATGATAGCGCACTCAAGGAACGACTAGCACAGCTAATACAGTTGGACGAAGATCGATTCATTTCAGGGTTTCACCAGAAGGTAGAAAAGGACCGCCAAAAGGCATGGCACGATCGCTATGTCAAGACGAAACACCTACAAAAGGGGGATACAGTTCTATTATATGATAGAAAATTCGCAAACATCGTCTCGAGAGAAGTATCTAATAGGATTTCAACCTCTGAGTCTGAGGTTATTTTCTACGCTGCCTTCTTCTTTGTTGACTTCCTATGCATGGTAATCCTGTGGTGAGCAAGGAAATGTCAATAAAGACTTTAGTTAGACCACTTCTTCAAGCATTAGCAACACTCTATGGCAGAGCCAAAATACAACATTTTCACAATATAGAGGCTGTCCTAAAAATCATAATTATCTTCATTTCAAGTTTAAGCTTAATTCAACAATGCCATTCCATGCTAAAAGTAAAGACAAGACATCAGGACAACGAGCAAGATCATCTTTGAATCTGCACCATTCATTTTCAATGTGCAGGTATCCCCTGAATTGTCACACAAACTTGTGCGAGTCTGATGAAGATTTCTGCGCTAGTGCCTAAATAGAGCTTTGTGCCGTGCTTGGGAGTCTGCGCGCGCTAAGATCAGTTATCTAATGTGCGCTGGGGTACAAGCGGGATTTTATGCGCTAATACCTAGATGTTTCATGCGCACCGATGCCTAAGATTATTTGTGCGCCAAGCGAAAATGTATTTTCTGCGCTAATGCCCAAAATATTTCGTGCGCTAGTCCAAACAACTTTGCATGCGCTATCCTAACCTTATTTCTGCGCTAGCGCTTAACATTATGCATATGATATTTACAATACGTTAGTGTTTAGACATTTTATGTGCCGGCAGTTGATAGTGGAGATTGCGTAAAAGATGGAGAAACCCCGCAGTTGTTGGCTTTAGACTTCCGGGCTAGGTTATCAGGGTTCTAAGTGGGCGCGATGGATTGATTTGATATATCCTAAGTCAATTTCGGCCGAGCATTGTGGGTTTTACGCGCCTTTGGCATGAATGAACATTGCTTTCAGAGTACCTCAGTGTTCACAGGATGAAACTTTAGCTGCAAGGAACGGGAAGGATTGGGTTTTATGCGCATTAGATGCTTGGCAGGGAGTTTCGTTTTGCGTGGGATGCCGCGGCTTCTACGGGTTTGAGTGAAAAAAAAAACTCTACGGCCGCTAAGGTACTGCTGGGACTATTCAGGGATATCAAGGTGGGCGAAAAAACTTACTCAGGACGCCGAGGACATGACGACAGGACGGAGCTCATGCTCGCAGGCGAGGACAAAAATTTCTAGGTTTCGGTTCGCGCAGGGCAACTTTGGATTCTCATTTTGGGATCAAGGATGAGACCAGTCGTTCTGTGCGCTCTAAACTACTTGCAAAGAACTTCCTATGGTGTAAAAACAAGCTCACGAAAAAGAAAGGGGCATAGAGCCTACCTGTCAGACTGGTAGGGTCCGTCGAGGGTGAACGTTCCGAGGCAGGAGATGAATTCTGTAGGCGCCTGACGAATAGAAAACCTTGCTCTTGATGAAAATAAGAAACTATGGTTGCTCGGTGAATATAAAATGTGTTGAAAACCTAGTTTCATTTGTTTAAATAAGGGTGGCATTTATGTCACATATGACGATAGGTTGGCGGATTTAATTCTACGGGGCTCGAGGTTCTCTGCCATTAAAACGGAACATGGCTCTATTAAAGACCCCACCAAACCCACTGGTGCACAAGGGTCAAGGAGATTTTCCATGCCAAGCGTCAAGTGGTGATTTAAATTCTGCGCTAAGGCGGCGATTATATATTATGCGTCTTGCACTAAGCGCAGGTTTGAACATTAAATCTTGCGCTTAAGCGGCGATCCTGCCATTCCAGATGCGTTCCTAAAACTGTGCCAGAGCTTGGGCTATCGAAAAGACCAAGCACAACATTGCAAGAGGGGAGGATAAGTATAGCTCCTGTGCCAATGGCGCCGATTCTATCATCCAGGTTCGCGCTGGGAGGAACGTGCCAACTCTTAATTCTTCCAAGAAGGTGACACGCAGCTTCAAGGTGAGGAAGATTAGGATAGTTCTTAAGCCTTCAGAGGTCGAGGAATGGTTATCACTTGCGCTAAAAATATGCGTGCCGAATAAAAGACTTGAGACTTTGTCCAAAAGGGCAGCTGATTTAGAGCCAAGGTCCGTGTTAGACGGAGGACTTGTGATTAGAGTTTGCGTCGAGTGGGGAATTTATCTTTTAGAGACGTGCCAAAGCGGTGGAGGATGTAAGGATAAAACTTGTGTTACAGCGGGTGAATTAAAACTAAAAAATGCGCTGAAGAGAAAAGACTAATTTTGCCTCTGGAAAATCAATGAGATAACTCTTTTTGGAAACAAGTGATGAAAATCTGTCAAGTTAGAGAAAGAAATAAACTCGGGAGACGAAGGAAAAAATTGCTACAAAAGCATTGAAAGGAGGGGCCCCAAATATCTTCAAAATTTTGGGGAGGGGTTATGTATCAACAACAATTGGCGAATCACTGGCAAACACAGATCTCTGAAAAACTCTCTCGTTCACCGGAAGGATTCTTTTATAAGTTGTTCACCTCATGTGCAACATTCGACTTGAGCGTTCGAATCTCGGGGAAGGAAGTAGTCACTTTATCTGTTGGTCATCGGGACAGGGGAGCTTCCATACAGATATCCTCAAAACTTTCCAAGGGCCAAAATATGAGGTTCATTTTAGAAGATTCATCCTTTAGACGACCACTGTCATCGGACTCCACAGGATTGTAACAACATCTCGTAGACACCATTGCTCTTGTTCCTCATTCCCATGCTGCATGCATCCTTTTGGATGTTTACGTATTTGACAGCTTTTTGTTGTTTGAGCCTTCCAGAAATATTTTCTTTAGAATTATGATCTTTGATTTTGGTTCTTCAATCCATAGTGTCCTTTTGTGTGAGCAAGAGATTTTACTTATTTATCAAGACTCACGGACGGAGAAGAACCTAGCTTGAGCTGAGTCTTTGGGACAACTTTCTTGACTTGAACATTTTGCTTTATCTCAGCCATGCTTTGATCGAGGCAAGAATTTCTGGAAAACAAACCCTTGATTATAAGCCTTTTGGCTTTTGATTTGTAGCATGGAGTCATTTCAATACCCTATGCCTTCGAGATGTGTTAGCTTTCCGTGGGTCCAACTATAACGATCTTCTTGAGATGATTTTAAATGTGAGGGTGGATGGAGCCCGAAGATAGTGATAAAGATAGTCATAGATCTCTGCTATTTAAACAAGGGTTAGTGCGGCCAACAGAGCAGACTCTCTTCATTTTGGAGAACGATCAGCAAAAGCCAAAAATGCATGGGTAAACTTTCTTTCGAGGATACACTTCTAGTTACACGGGTCATGAGATTTCTTAAGAGATCTACCTTCACGAGAGGCCCAATTGCAGGCATTTCAGGAAAAAAAATTTGTACAAAAGTTCAAATGCTAAGAGGAAAAGGCAATTTAGCTGAAACACAGAAAACAAAAGACCAAAGTAAAACAAAAGAAAAGCTTTATTTATGTACAGAAAGTCTCATTGAGACCATGCAAAGTATTGTTTCAGGGCGAGGCCATTGAGAGGAAGGGTTACTTCCTCTCCCTGGAGGTCTGTTAGCTTGTAAGTGGATGGGCCAAGCTTTGGAGAGATTTGGTAAGGGCCTTTCCATAAGTGTTGGAATTCCGTGTGCATCCCCTTGCCTTCATGATTATGGTCCCATTTCAGGACTAAATCCCCCACTTCAAAACTTCTTTTACCAGATTTCCTTTTATTGAACCATCTTTTGACTATATCTTGGTGCTGATGAAACCGGTCCTTAGCTTTCTGTCGGGATTCTTCAAGTTGAAGCAAGGTATTGATCCTGGATTGTAAGACTTGACTACCAGACCCTCGAGAGGCTTGGGACAACTGTAAGGATGGAAGCAAGATAATGGGAGGGAGGATAGTGTCCTTGCCATAGATGAGAGTGTAAGGGGAAACCCCTAATGCATTCTTTGGAGTCACCCTATCTGCCCATAAGGCATTTGGGAGAGCTATATGCCAACTTCGCTGATTTTCTATCACAGTCTTCTTGAGAATCTAGATGAGGTTTTTGTTTGAAGATTCAGCTAATCCATTTCCTTGAGGGTAATAATTGGTTGAATAATGCGGTTTAATTCCCCATTCATAAACAAATTCATTTATTTTAAAAGACAAGAAATAGGTGGCATTATCAAATACTAGGGAGATTGGAACCCCAAACCTGGTTATGATGTTCTCTTTCAAGAAACTGATGACTGCATCTTCATTGATCTTGCGCAATGGGATTGCCTCCGTCCATCTGGTGAAGTAGTCTGTGGCTGTGAGGATGTATCGATGTTGAAGAGAAGAATTATCTCTCCAATGACATCTATACCCCATTGTTCGAACAGTTCTGAGAGAATAACTGGATGTAAAGGTCCTGCTGCCTTAGGTAATTTCCCACCACTTCTTTGGCATATATCACAGTTCCATGCATAAGCATGGGCATCTAGGAATAAAGTGGTCCAATAATATCCAACCCTAAGTATTTTATGAGCTGTTGTCTCCCCTGAATAGTGTCCACCAGTAGGACCATCGTGTAACTCTTTGACAACATAACTTGCATCTTCTTTCTCTAGACATCTGAGGAAAATTCCATTGTAATTCTTTCTGAAAAGTATTCATCAATGATTTGATAAGCTGCCGATTTTAAATGGAGTGCCCTTCTTTGCTTAGAACTCCAGTGCTCAGGTAGGTATCCTTGCTACAAATAATGCACTATATCCCTATACCATGCTTGAGGAGATGTGAAGATAGGACATACTTCGACTGAATTCAGCTCGGCTTCATTCTTCCAATGTTGCTCTTCATCAATTGGGTGTCCTGTCAACAATTTACACAGGCCTTGTCCTTTGATGATGGTGGCTGGTTTAAATTCTCAATCATATTATTGAAGAGCTGTGACCCAGTTCCCCCTCCTTTCTCCTAATTCCTTTTGAACGAAAAGGGATCTAACAGTTGGGTGGGGAACTATAACTTTAGTTTTGTTCTGAAGAATATATGGTCTGAACTATTTGACTGCTTTGAAGACAACATACGCATGTTTGTTGACAACGGGATAATTGAGTTCAACACCTTGCCGACCAGTGCTCATAAACGAGATTGGGTACTCATCTCCTAATTCTACCTTTTGCGTGAGCACAGCTGCGAGAGAGTCATCTGAAGCAAAAGTATACAAAATAAAATCTTTGTTAAAGTCTGGGCTTCTTAAGGAAGGAGCCTTAGCTATGGCTGCCTTAATGTCTCTGAATGCATCCTTTTCTAAGTCTGTCCACTTGAACTGTATGCTTTGCTTGACCATTTGCTGCAAAGGTTTAACAATTTGAGCGAAATCGGGGACAAATCTTCGGACAAAATTGATAGTGCCCATAAATGTCTGCATGGATTTCTTGTTATGAGGCATGGAGATTTTATTGATAGCTTGTACTCTCTCTTGATCTATTGAAACTCCCCTTTTTGAAATGATGTGGCCCAACAGTTTACCTTCGGGAACAACGAACACACTCTTCTTGGGATTTAAAGAGATACCATATTTTCGGCAACGATAAAAAATCTGCTTCAAATGGACAACATGATCTTCTCTTTTCTTTGAAAAAACTGTTACATCATCTAAATAGACCACAACACAGTGACCTCCCAATCCTCGGAAGGCGATGTCCATTGCCCACTGAAACGTAGCTCCTGCATTTATCAGGCCGAATGGAATTCTTCGGTATGCAAAAGTTCCCCACTTAGTGTGGAAAGTAGTCTTAAGACGGTCTTCTTCAGCTGCTAATACTTGATTGTAACCAGAGAAACCATCAAGGAGGGAAAAAATTTATGATCCTGATACCATCTGGAGAATTTGTTCCATTGAAGGGACGGGATAGTTGTCTTTATCTGAAGCTCTATTCAAATTTATGAAGTCAACACATAGTCTTATCTCTCTTGACTTCTTTCTCACAGGGATGAGGTTAGCAACACACTCAGAATGCCGGACCTTAAAAATTATTTTAGCATCCAGTAACTTTTTTAGTTCCTTTTGAATCAGAGGTTCAAGAGTAGGGTGCATCCTTCTTAATTGCTGTTGAAATGGCTTGACACCTGCTTTCATTGTTATGACATGTTGAATAATGCGGATGTCATATGTTTTCAGATCATCATAAGTCCATGCAAAAACATCCTTATATTGTCTAAACAACTTGATGAACTTATCTCTTTCTCCCGGTGAACAACATTTTCCAAGGTTAACAAATTTTGGTTCAGCCTTGATGCCCAGATTAACTAATTCATGCTGCATTGATGAGCTACTGGTCTTGGTATTTGCTGGCCTTTTGAACTTGCTCTGAAGATCAAACAACATTTCCAGCGACCTCACCCCTTTGGGGATGAAATTACCTTTAGCTGTATCTTTCTTTTGTAAATCAGAATCATGTTCTTCTTCATCTATCACAGCTTCTTGGAACATGTCTTCGTTTGTTAGAAAACTGATAATTTGATCGTCATCATTGAAAACTCTGAAGTTTGTGATGTTGTCAGGGACAGAAGGCCTGAAAACCAATTCAATTGAGCACTTGTTATTAGTTGGCACCAATCTGGAAGCGGATGTTGCTAATAAATCAGCTGCAGAATTTTGTAGTCTAGGAATAGACTTTATATTGAAAGCATCAAAATGCATAATTAAATCCCATACCTTAGCCTGATAACTCCTCAAATGAGGTGAAAGACAGTGAATGGTATCTCTTACCTATCTCACAACTATTTTCGAGTCGCCAAACACCTTCAAGTACTTAACATTTAAACCGATGGCTTTCTTTAATCCGTGGACTAAAACTTCATATTCGGCAGTGTTGTTAGTACAATCAAATTCTAACCTACAGGACAAAAAATACTTATTTCTTTCCGGATCCATCAGAACACAACCGGCTCCGGATCCTTCCAAAGTTTTAGAACCATCAAAGTATAATGTCCAAAAAATATCATTTGATTTATCTAAGTTAGTATCTTTATGATCTAAGTCAGTGACTAAATTAACTATATTACAGTCAATATCATCAGTCCGAGAAAACTGAAGGAGATCGGACTGTTCATCTGATTCATGGCTAATAGTTTCAAACTGATAATTACCCGTATCAATTTCTAAGAAATAATTTCCCAAAACTGAGGATGAGAAGGTTATAGCTTCATTCTTTCCTTCTAGTTGAGTTACATTTTGTTTCATGTGCGGTTCTCTCAGAACCTTGATATGATTCTGTCTATTTTGATATGGAAACCACAAATGGGACCAGTCAGTTGCAAAGTAACCGTTCAACTTGGTAGACCAGTCCCTAATTAGGATAAGACCATAGGATTTGGGAATATCAACTACCATTATATCAATGAACTGACAAACTCTAGAATATGCTGACAACCTAATGAGGACATCTTTCATTTCCCCGATAACTTTGACGGCAATCCTATCTAACTGAATAATCTGGGAGGGAGATGGAATTGGTTGACTGTTAATCTTTTTACAGATAGATAGTGGCATGACATTCGAAGATGATCCAGAATCTACCAGACAATTGTGTACATTGTGATTGAAGATTTCAAAAGTTAAAAGGAACGGAAACGTCTGAGATTTGGATTTCCCGCCGATACTGGCCTCATTAATTTCAGGGTCTTCTTGAGTATCTGTTAATGGAGTGCTAAGTTGGGATTGAAGAACGTGCAACAACTTGTCTCGTTGCTGGGGAAAACTACAGATATTGAATATTGAAACATTTGCCTTTACTTTCTTTATATCTTCAATGATGTAATATCCCATATCACATTCTTTTACAATTCTAGTTTGATGGTCTGTCTTATTCAATGTGACCTTTGGTTGTTGAACTGTTGTTTCAATGTTTGGCTGCTTGGCCGCTGTTGGGTTAGCTTTAGGTTGTGGTGGAATGACTATTATGTGTCTTTTGGGCAATTCTTTTGAAATTTTAGGTTTGGGAATAGTCGAGCTCGGAACTGGATCTGCAATGGGACCTTTACTGCGATTATTAATGTTTACAGCAGAAACTGGGCTTTCCACGGGATCATCTTCTACCAATTCAGTTAAAGGTACCTAATCCCATAGCACCATGGTAGTGTCTGGAGATGGTTCCTCTATCTCAAGGCTTGGTTCCTCTAGAGGGTTGTCTTGATCTGGAATATGTGAATCCAACATTTGGTTCATGACTAAACTCATAGAGTTAATCCATTGTGGGCAGCTCGTTTCCGAGTGTGGCTCTTGATGAAAGGTGCAAAAGTGTTCCATCCCTATTTCATTTAGATTTAAAATGGGATAAGTATTCATAGGTGGATGAGGTTGATCGTTGTCTTCCCTTTTCTTGTAGAATGGTTTGAAAGGCTTCCTAGATGTACTAGCTGCTTTATCTTTCTCGAGATCTACAATTTTATTTGACAATTTCTGCATCATCTTAACTACGTTTTCCATATCCGCCGATGACTCTTCTTTACTCCTGGTGAGCAGCAAGGTTTTTTTACTAGTTGCTGGTTTTTTCTCTGCCTCTAAGGCATGTTTGGCAATGTTGTCTGCTTCTTCTTCCACCTTCTTAGCTTCTTTGAAAATTTCTATCAGGGTGGTTTTCTTAGATATTTTGACGAACATTGCTATAGGGCCTTCAAGTGCAGTTGTATAATATTCAACTAGAGATTCTTCTGCAAGTTTATTTGCTTCGCTGAAATTATTCAAGAGCATAGTGAACCTTTGGTTAAAGTCTTGAACCTTTTCTTTCTTTTCCATTCTCATGGACAATAATTCTTTCATGAGTGTAGCTACAGTTTTTTGATTTCCATACTTCTTTAAGAAACATGTTTCAAATTCTTCCCAGTTGGAAATCGAGCTAGCTTGTAAGCTAAAATACCAGGAAGAAACTTTCAGTTCAAATGTGTATGGGAAAAGCCTACAAACTACATCTTCATGTTGTACATTTAAAAGATTCAAGGCTAAATAAAAACTCTTGAGATGATCTTCAGCAGAAATGGCTTTCCTGGGTCGAATTTGGGCAATACTTTCTCTGGATTTTTAGGCAGATTGGGGAATGGACCAGCTAGATTTAATGCTCCCCTCGCTCTCCAAGCAGGTACAACCATGGTTCTATGTGGAGAATTAGGTGGAGAATTGTGTGGTGAATTAAGTGGAGTGTTCTTTGGAGTAACAAGTTCTCCAAGATTTTCTGGATCTGAAAATTTTTCTGGGTTTTCAAGATCAATTTCTTTCAGGGGTTCTGCGATCTCTTCCAAAGTTAAATTTACAAGCTCTTCAAAATTCTGCACAAGAATCGAATCACGGGTGTACTGTCTTTCTTTTATGGGAGGAAAGTTACAACATTTAAACCACCTAGTTCCCTAACATAAGATCGTGTATGTCTTCTTAAATATTCTATTTCTGCAAAAGGCACAACATACAACACTTGATGTTCAGAATCAGAGATGGATTTTTCTTGATTTGTTAATTCAAGATTCAGGCTGTCTGAAATTCATGTTTTAAGCGGGTTTTCAGTAACATTTTTGACAATGGGAGATTTTCCTTTATCAGCCATGCACTTTAGGCCCTCCTTCTAGTGCGAAAAGCTGTTGATGCCCCGAAGATCGCAGCATCAAGTAGAAAGGGATTCTCCCCAGTAAACTATCCCAATTAGATTGTCCACCGTTTGGTATGGGGAATCCGTCCGGTTAGCGGTTCCGGCTACCATTAGATTTGGAGATTTGCTTTCTTTTACACCGGTTATGGCCCGATCCACCATTCTTTTTGATTTTATTGTTAAGATGATGTACAAGTGCCTAAGCTAATTTAATCTAAATGCAGAACTTGAAACAAATCTGTATCTAAGACTGAAATAAATCTAATCTATCCTTGCAAGGATCAAAACTATAAATATGAGTAATGTGTTGAATGAAATATCTAAAGATTGCATCGATAACCATTTAAATCATAAAGAAACATTTTCAGCAGAAGGTTAAAGATATTCAAGATAGCTTTAATCCACATAAAAGCATTCTATTAATCATTTAGGAGAAACATCATTGCACAAAGAATAGTAAGATCATTCATTACACAGAAATAAATTCAGAACAACAAAGAAAGATCTCACAGCAGTGTTTGAATGTCACAAGAATAATCCAGCATGCATCCAATCCACATTTCAAGGGAAAAAATGTCCTCTCCAGTCTCTTATTAGGAAAAATCGCTTTCTTGGAGCAATTTACAAAATAGTTCGTACAAGCTAAGAAAATTTTTTTTCCCTGCAAAAAGTCCTTTACTCTTATCCCTAATCTTCTATTTATAGCTTTACAAAATGCTGCTTGGGCTGACAGGTGTACCCTAATTCTAGAACCTCCTTCTTTGGTTTTCATCGTATCCTTACAAAACCCACAAATACGTGGAAGACTTTCCATATAGGACAAAAAAAATAGGATCCAGCTGACCTTTTAAAGCATTTATACAAAAGGTAGAATTTCAGCTTCTCCTTTTAATTAAAACAAAATAAGAATGGTCTATCTATTATGCTGGGGCTTCTGCCTGTTGACTTGAAGACTTGCCTCCACCAACCAGCTCGCTTGTAATTACCGGGCCATCTATACCTTGAATGTATGTGGTCCATTTGTTGATATCCTTTACGATAAGCTTGCTACAGGAAGATACCATTGGCTGGGACGCTATTTCATGTTTGCGTACGTTCGATTTGATCAGCGCTTTTCTCTCTATGGCCTCTTTAGCCATCGCTTCTAGGAAGTGAATATGTACTGCAGGCTGGCAAATGAACTGCTGAAATTCATTCTGGGTCAATACTTCTATATTCTTGATGGAAGCTAAGCCTTCATCCATCTCGTTCTCTAGCTCGAACACTCGATCTTCTTCCTTTGGGAAATAAAAAATGGAGGCAAGAAGAATCAGATGACACTTGCTATGTGATTCCTTGAGTGTGGAGTAGAACGAACAACACTTGCGGATCGTCTTCCTGATTTCCAAACTTATCTTAGTGCCGCAATCCTTGGAGAATTCAAGGATCCCTATATCCACGTCCAATTCATCTCCTGTAGCGGCGCGTAAGTGTGAAGGGAGTTGAGATTTTCCCTTTTTCCACTCAGATTGCTGTTTCAGCTCCTCTACATGATTTGCAAACTTTTCTCGAGTTTTTAGGGCTTTGGTTTCAATTGTTGTCATTTTCTTAATCATATATTTCATGCTCCAAATCTCTTCCGAGATTAGTACTAGCAGCTGATGGATTTTAATCCACATATCACATGTTTTTTTGCGAAATGTGGACAAATTTTGCTGGTCCTCCGCTGCCTCTTTGAGCTGCTTTCCCAACTATTCTTTTTCTTGAATCAGCCCTTCATACTCATGCTGGTGGAGATGAATTTGCTGAGCCCTGCTTGCTTCGAGTTCCTCCAATTCTGTTATTCGAGCTTTCAGATTCTTCAATTCATCTTCAGAGATAGCCAACTGCATTTCTAAGGAGTTCTTTTCATTCTCAAGGTATAGAACTCCCGAATTTAGCACTAGATGCTCTCCTAACAACTCATTGTATTTCTCTTTCAATTTGCTTGCTTCCAACACCTCCCTCTTCCTATCATCTCTGATCTTAAAACACTGCTCCCTGTAATGCTTTATCTCACCTTTCAAAAACTCAATATTGGCTTTAGTTGCCTTAGCTGATGCTACAGTGCATTAGGCTTGGAATGTGGGGTCGGCATCAGTTCCTTGGACCGATGTTTTCTCTGTTATCCATAATTCATATTCATCATCAACCACGCTTTCCATCTTCTTTACCCTCCTATCAATAATGGCCCTTTTTCGCTCATGGAAATAAATGGTATCCAGGTCTGCTACTTTGCGCTGCTTCCTGGGGTTATATGGGGTCAGTGCTAAGCTCCCTGAAGAGGCACCTCCTTCCTGAGTTCCACCTGGAGTGTAAATCAATGGTGGGTCCACCTCCATGTCTGTCGGAGTAGATGGCTCCGGCTCGGGAGACTTCTCTGTTTGTTCTTTCTCCTTCTCTCCTGCTAACTCTTCTTGCTGTGTTTGTAACCCAACTGCTTCTTCATTCAGGGGCCTTCCTTCTTCCTCTTGCTGCTGCTTGGTAGCTTGCTCTTGGGATACCCGATCTTCTTCTTCCTTCTGGATCTTGGCAGCCTCTTCCTGCTATTTCAACTGAGAGGCTTGCTCCTATTGCTTCCTTGCAATCTCCTCTTGCTGAAGCTTGGAAGTTAGCTCACCTTGAATTCTTGCTTCTTCTTGGTCCTGCTGTTGCTTGAGAGCTTTCTCTTGGAGCACTTTGTCCTACTCCTGCTTGATGGATTTTCTCTTGGAGCACTCTGTCCTGCTCTAATTCTGATGGATCCCCTGATTGTGAGGCCGATGCCTCCTGCTCTCTTTGGATCAAACCGACAGGTTTGGGGCTCAGATCTTTCACAACTTTCTTCTTGTAACGCTTCCCTAGCTCAGTTAGGTTGCGTGCGCTCCTGAATAATTCCTCGTCTAGGTCCATAGCATGAGCATATTCAAAGGAGATATTGAGGTCAAGACAATGCTAGCTTACCGCACCGTTGGGTTCATGCCTTCTGAAAGGGACCATGCCGAAATGGAAAACTTCTAAGCCTTGAGCGTAATTTTCCCCGTCTCTTGCTCTTGGGAGGCTGTAATCTCCAATGGTAAATGGCATAGGAGGATACATGCCCTTCCTCGGGTATGTTAAGAACTTACTTATTGCACTGGTGCCGAAGAGTTGTCTCACGGCCTCCTTGTGAATTACAAAATCTGTAACATACCGAGGGAACATAAATGGCTCATGAGTTCCTCCACTCATCCTGATGTATGTGCCTTCTGAACTGTGATAATAGTCCCCGAATTCTTCAATGATAGGCATTGCATTCTCCGACATACAATCTGGTTCATCTATGAAAATAAGCTGGTACAATCGCATGATAAATCTCTCGCAAATCATTTTGTAGTGGTTTGCGTATTTACTCGCCGATGTACATTGATAAGCTAAGAAGAGGGATGTTTCTTTTGGATTCCATGAGCAGTTCAAGTCCGGGAACGTATGCTTTCTTAGCAGACAGTCGATCAAGTATGAAGACATGAAAAACACTACCCTCTTTTGGGTTAGTCCTCCCTGGGCCGCTGTCAGCTGTGAGGCCAAGCTATCTGAAATTATTTCAGCCCAGTTGAAGATGGTGCCTTTCATTTTCTATATGAAACATTACCGACACCCATCCGATCATAAACATATTGCGATTAGGCATGCCGAAGAGTCGACTCAACATCAGGACGATGAGTCTATAAGGGGTCTTTAGGAGGTTGGTTTCATATTCATTGTTCTACCTCCTCCTAATTTGCCTGTCGTTTATCGTCATCTTACGGGAAGATTCTAGTGGGTCCATTGGATGTTTTGCTATCCAAGCATCGTCTAAACAAGCCCTGGGTGAAGGCAATCTGTAGGCAACAGTGACATGCTCGGGAGCGAAAGATGCCAGGCTCAACCCATTTTTATCATTCATGATCCTTGTGTCGTTCTGGATGTGGGGAATTAGCCATCCAATAATTTCGGAACAAGGGAACAATTCGGGACGAGTTGTTGCTCTATGCAAACAAGACCTTCGGATGTTGGCATATACCAGAGCATCTTCTCTGGAGGCCGTTGTACTATCTTGAGCCATAATGAATCTGTACAGATCACCCCATTGAAATTCAGGGGCGGAGCTCCCAGGGGAAACACCAGTGGTAGCTTGTGTGTCAGCAAACATCGTCTCGAGAGAAGTATCTAATAGGATTTCAACCTCCGAGTCTGAGGTTATTTTCTGCACTGCCTTCTTCTTTGCTGACTTCCTATGCATGGTAATCCTGTGGTGAGCAAGGCAATGTCAATAAAGACTTTAGTTAGACCACTTCGTCAAGCATTAGCAACACTCTATGGCAGAGCCAAAATACAACATTTTCACAATATAGAGGTTGTCCTAAAAATCATAATTATCTTCATTTCAAGTTTAAGCTTAATTCAACAATGCCATTCCATGCTAAAAGTAAAGACAAGACATCAGGACAACGAGCAAGATCATCTTTGAATCTGCACCATTCATTTTCAACGTGCAGGTATCCCCTGAATTGTCACACAAACTTGCGCGAGTCTGATGAAGATTTCTGCGCTAGTTCCTAAATAGAGCTTTTCACCGTGCTTGGGATTCTGCGCGCGCTAAGATCAGTTACATAATATGCGCTGGGGTACAAGCGGGATTTTATGCGCTAATACCTAGATGTTTCATGCGCGCTGACGCCTAAGATTATTTGTGTGCCAAGAGAAAATGTATTTTCTGCGCTAATGCCCAAAATGTTTCGTGCGCTAGTCCAAACAACTTTGCATGCGCTATCCTAACCTTATTTCTGCTCTAGCGCTTAACATTATGCATGTGATATTTACAATGCGTCAGTGTTTAAACATTTTATGCGCCGGTAGTTGATAGTGGAGATTGTGTAAAAGATGGAGAAACCCCGCAGCTGTTGGCTTTAGACTTCCGGGCTAGGTTATCAGGGTTCTAAGTGGGCACGATGGATTGATTTGATATATCCTAAGTCAATTTCAGCCGAGCATTGTGGGTTTTACGCGCCTTTGGCGTGAATGAACATTGCTTTCAGAGTACCTCAGTGTTCACAGGATGAAACTTTAGTTGCAAGGAATGGGAAGGATTGGGTTTTACGCGCATTAGATGCTTGGCAGGGAGTTTCGTTTTGCGTGGGATGCTGCAGCTTCTACGGGTTTGAGTGAAAAAAAAACTCTGTGGCCGCTAAGGTACTACTGGGACGATTCAGGGATATCAAGGTGGGCGAAAAAACTTACTCAGGACGCTGAGGACATGACGGCAGGACAGAGCTCATGCTCGCAAGCGGGGACAAAACTTTCCGGGTTTTGGTTCGCGCAGGGTGACTTCGGATTCTCATTTTGGGATCAAGGATGAGACCAGTCTTTCTGTGCTCTCTAAACTTATTGCAAAGAACTTCCTATGGTGTAAAAACAAGCTCACGAAAAAGAAAGGGGCATAGAGCCTACCTGTCAGACTGGCAGGGTCCATTGAGGGTGAACGTTCTGAGGCAGGAGATGAATTCCGTAGGCGCCTGACGAATAGAAAACCTCGCTCGTGATGAAAATGGGAAACTCTGGTTGCTCGACGAATATAAAATGTGTTGAAAACCCCGTTGCATTTGTTTAAATAAGGGTGGCATTTATGTCACATACGACGATAGGTTGGTGGATTTAATTTCAAGGGGCTCGAGGTTCTCTGCCATTAAAACGACACATGGCTCTATTAAAGACCCCACCAAACCCGCCGGTGCACAAGGGTCGAGGAGATTTTCCGCGCCAAGTGCCGAGTGGTGATTTAAATTCTGCGCTAAGGCGGCAATTATATCTTATGTGTCTTGCGCTAAGCGTAGGTTTGAACATTAAATCTTGCGCTTAAGCGGCGATCCTACCATTCCATTTGCATTCCTAAAACTGTGCCAGAGCTTGGGCTATCGAAAAGACCATGCGCAACATTTCAAGAGGGGAGGATAAGTATAGCTCCTGCGCCAATGGCATCGATTCTATCATCCAGGTTCGCGCTGGGAGGAACGTGCCAACTCTTAATTCTTCCAAGAAGGTGACACGCAGCTTCAAGGCGGGGAAGATTAGGATAGTTCTTGCGCCTTCGACGGCCGAGGAATGGTTATCACTTGCGCTAAAAATATGCGCGCCGAATAAAAGACTTGAGACTTTGTCCAAAAGGGCGGTTGAGTTAGAGCCAAGGTATGCGTTAGACGGAGGACTTGTGATTAGAGTTTGTGTCGAGTCGGGAATTTATCCTTTGAAGGCGTGCGAAAGCGGCGGAGTATGTAAGGATAAAACTTGCGCTACAGCGGGTGAATTAAAACTAAAAAATGTGTTGAAGAGAAAAGACTGATTTTGCTTAAGAAAAATCAATGAGAGAACTCTTTTTGGAAACAGGTGATGAAAATCTGTCAAGTTAGAGAAAGAAATAAACTCGAGAGACAAAGGAAAAACTTGCTACAAAAGCATCGAAAGGAGGGGCAAAAGCATCGAAAGGAGGGGCCCCAAATATCTTCAAAATTTTGGGGAGGGGTGTTGTATCAACAACAGATCTATAATATCTTATGCCCACCCAATCTTCTCTATTATGGTAACAATTAGCTCATGCCCCTCCACTAGTCTCATAAGTTCATGTTTCCCTCCTATGAATATAGGGAAAGTCTACTCATACAAGAATTGGTCATACTAATACTATTGCTATCATCTTGTTTACCTAGCGATCAATATTCACGAATTAAATCCGATAATGGCAATCCTCATCAAAAGGGTTTTAATTTATCATATAATGTTAAAACAATGGCTCATCAACTAATAAGGGTTAAGAGAATGAATTTTATCCAATAGTATTTAATGAGCACATAATCAATAGGGGTAGTGATTTGTTTGTGAGAGCTTACTACAGTATGTTGCACTACTAAAGAGTAATTGTGTGAAATAAATATATAGAGTTTATTTAAAATAAAGTAACGAGGACATAATAATCAACTCACATAAGGATATTGAATTGATGTTGCTATGTATTTATTTCATACTAGCTCTATATAATTGCATATGAATAAAATGATAAAATATCCCATTAATGTACACTTAAACCAATTTGTCTAGTTAGAAATGTTAAGCCATTTGTTGATAGAGGTAATTCCTTGAACATAATTCCTTCAAGTTTTGTATGAGTCAGTGTGATACTATTTAATAATTTAAGGACATGTATTCTTTTCTTGTGTGCTTACCTTTCATTTGTGATTCTTAAAAATTGGTAAACTGAATGTTTAAAGTAGATTTGGCTATAGAATTTCATTTTTCTAGGTGCACATACATTTACCAATTTCACATACATTTACCAATGGTTTAACATTTATGGAGAAGACATTATAGTGGGCATGTTCTCTTGTTCAAAGACACCATTAAGTGTGGTGAATTCATAGTTGGAGCCATAATTTAATATTAGATGTAGTAGAATCATTGTGTTCATTGAATTTTCTTATAGTCATGGCTATGGTTTTTGTGGAAACAAATGAATCAGATGACCGTTGTGTAAGTAGCTTTAGATGTTAACTTGAGAATCGGATTGGTGACTAGTATGAAAGATCTAGGAACAAGATGTGTGCAATTTTAGCTTTCGGTATTAGATGCAAATGTATAAATTGTCACAAGTATCATTTCAAATACTCAAAATTTTAACATAAAAGAAATCTTATATCATTTTGAAACCTTGTGAAACCAATGACAAATCAATGGCATTCTTTTGGTCACTCGTCTCCAACACAAATCCTAGAATTCTTAATATATTAGATTTGATGACCATGACATGGAATCAAAGAACTCGACACCTTAACTAACATTAATGTGTAATGGTGGCATTAGCACCTATTAATTACGATGCCAAATGCATAGACATTGGTGTGCACTTATATAATCAACCAAAGGTTCTCACTTAACCTATTTCCCCTGACATACCATAGCTTGAATATTAATTGTGCTCTTACAATTCACATTATTTCTCTTTATAGGTTCACACAGGACCCCCTAATCAACTCCAAGAGTAGCTTGGCTTAAAGGCATTTCTCCTATTTCTTTTGAGGTTTTGTAACAATAGACTGTTGCTTGCGACATGGCATATTCAAATATATCTACGGTAACATTTTCTTATAGAAAAGAATCCCTTTCTTACTATATCATATTGCCCAAACTATTCAAAACCCAAGCACATCCAATTTGTAGGTGATTGGATTAAAGGGTCGGGATATAACCTCGTGGGCTTAATGTTTAACGTAACATAAAATGAGGGTATGAAACAGTATATAATTGCATGTGAATGGGTGTAGGCTACCATCATACGAGTGCGCAAAGACAGACCAATACTTCAAACCCCGCGAATTACCTCCGTAACACAAAGAGAGACATTCCTGTAGAGAATTCTTGCTGAATTACCGAGCAGAGCCGCATAGGTAACCAAGCACATTGGAATTCCTGCTGATCCGGAGGTCACAAAGGAGATTGTGGTCCAAACTAGAGGTGGCAGAGGAAGAGAAGTCAGGGTCTAAACCAGAGGTAACCGAGCATAGCCACGTAGGATCCAATGCGTCTGAAATCAGTCAGTAAAACCTTCTTCGAACTCATTTGTGCCTGTGACGTATTGGCATTTACCCTAAATCTTTGAGAAGTTGATTTTTGGGGGTTTTCATTTTGTTTGGATTGGGAATTGCATGAGGTTTTTGTGGTCTTGGGTGGTAACTGTGCATTTGTTTACCCTCCATCAAACTCTTTTATTCCTCCACCACCCGGCTTCGAGCTTGCATGTTATCATCCATGTATTTTCCAGTCTTGGCATGTCAAAGCCATGCTTTGCTTGGTCATTTGCGTTCACAGTTTGCACTGCCTTCTGTTGGGCACACAGAGTAAAAATATTTATGGTGGAAATTCTGTGGGTGTGTCATAGCTCAAACCCATTACCCTTGTATCACTGGAGCCGATCTTGAACCCGTAACTTTTTTTCTCATGCTGCAACTTGTTCCCCGTGTTGAAACTACCTTCTGGACTATTGGTCGAAGGCATACAAAATACCAAGGGTCTGCTCTTCCATTCACCTTCCGTTATTGCTCATATCTAAACCCCTACTCTACTGGCAACCCTCAAATCAATGGTCTGTGTGTCATGTGGTTTGGTTGGAGATACCCTAGGATAGTTTGTTTTAATATTTTGTTGGAAGGCTGTACACATCCCGTGTCACGATTTAAAGTTGGGTTTCTATGGGTTTTTTGGTGGTTTTCATTTTGTTTGGATTTTCCTTTGAACTAGCAACCTGATATAAACCTTAGAAAAATGGTGAGACGAAACATGTAATTACTCCTTAGATGAAAATTACAAGAGCTAAACCAATTACTAAAATTTATAAGAAGAAACTGAAAAAACATAAGCTGTCTGTCAACCTAGCATACCTTACTATTCAAATGAACCAAGTTGCTAATGTTTGAATGAGGAATGAGGTAAGATGGTCTGTTTAGGGGTTGACTAGATCTCCATTGTTAACTAGATCTCCTAGATAACAATGTAGCATGGATGACCCTTGATGATAATTTGGTATGATCTATCCTTATTATATATGGTTTATGATAAATACATTCATGATGTAATTTTTCTAGGAATGACTTACTATGTTTCCTTACTATGATTTATGCATATATTGGATGCCTTGTTATGAAGTTTACATGTATAAGATGAATTGTCATTGATATGTTTTATATTATGGTGAGCATTGATTATAATGATGTTGCATATACATGGGTATCTTGGAAGAGCTAACTTATTACAGGTTGATATCTTGATGACTTTTTGTTATGTTATATGATTCATGATGCTTTAATATTATGTGGTTTTCCTGGAATTCCTTGGCCCAACACTTCGGTGGTGGCATCTTTAAGGAGTCCTTGGGGTTCCAAGACAATTCTTAGTCTTGTTGTGATTCTTTGACTCATTGATGATATGGCTTAACTGGATGTCATATAGTTTATGGCTTATGATGTTTATTTTGATGATGTTGTTGTAATGTATACATGGATATGTTGAATGGACTAATATGATACAGGTGGAACTGTAAAAGGAAAATGCACCTAAGGAAAGGGCTTATGTCTTAATGAGGATGTATGTGCTATTGTATAATCCTTGGGAAGGGAAAAAGTGGAAAATGAACTCCAAAGTTAATTGGGTAAATGGGTAGAAGGAAAGGGTTGTATTTCATGTTTACCTTGTTGTTTTGGGCACTTGTAAATTTACCCTCAAGCCAATTTAGCCCTTGCATTAGTAGGGCGAAGTCCAAGAGAAAAATATTGGTAAAAATTTTACATTCAGATAGATTATAAAAAAAGGTGGCTTGCCCATTGTTGGGGATGATTGTGTACTTGGATTAGTAAAATTGTTAGTTTATATAACTTGGTCTATGTGGATTAAGGGGTTGGCAGTGTACCTGAAAAATAGGGGTACTCCAGCTCAGTTTATGCCTGGAAATATTGTTTTTTTAATGATATTTGGGATGTAACTATCTTTGTTGGTTGCAAACACTAAGGCTGAAGGTGGTAGTAAGATCCCTGCAACCCATAACCTATGGGAATGGTAAGAATTTAGTTGTATTGAGTATTGTGCTTTGCCCTTATCTTCGTCACCTCATTGAGCTTGAGCCTTGTTTAGGGGGCAACACCTAAAATGTGGTTGCATTGTTTGGGTGATTAATCGACCCTTTGTTGTGATTTCCCCACTCTTGATTGAATACTTTTTTACCTAGTTATTTTTTGTTTTCACAAGGAAAATGTATTTTACAAGAAAAATATAAAGGTCCAAGCATTAAAGAATTCATAAAGTACTAAAAGTAATTATGGAAAGAGAGTTGGTGGAAAAAAGGTATTCCTATTAGAATCAATGCTGTGGATGATGGGCATCGAATATCATCGTTTTGGTGTAGTGTGTCAAAGCTCGAGTACTGTCCTTTGAGGGAACAACCATACAAATGCATAAGCTTCCCAATTTGATGGATTGCATTAGTGTAGTTCTGTTCTTAAGATCAAATACCGATAAGATTTTCCGTTCTTAATATCAAATACCGATAATATTTTCCAGAAATTTAAGTTAACAAAATGAAGCCTAAGATGGAAATAATTGTTGTTTGAAACCCTTAGGCATTAAAATTTGAAATCTGTTCTTATGATCTAACAAAGTGTAGTTTCTAGATTTCAAATAAACAAAAAAGTAAAGAAAATTGTAAATTTTAAAGGTGGTTGATGAGTGAGATTAGTGCCTTGCTTATCCTTGCACATATGGGGTAATGAAATGCATAGACATGCCACAATTATTCTATAATTTTGGAATTAGATGCAAAATTTTCCCATGAAAAGGTCTCTATAGAGATGCTCCTTTGAACTAGAAACCTGATATAAACCTTAGCAAAATGCTGAGAAGAAACATGTAATTACTCCTTAGATGCAAATTACAAGAGCTAAACCAATTACTAAATTTTATAAGAAGAAACTAAAAAATCATAAGCTATTTGTCAACCTAGCATACCTTACTATTCAAATGAACCAAGTTGCTAACATTTGAATGAGAAGAGTTGAGTACCAAATCCAAGTCTTTTATTGCCAAAACATTTGCCTCACACTACAAGATAATCTCTACAAGTCTCCCAAAGCCTCTTTCAAAGAAGAGGGATCTCTCAAATGTTAATAAAAAACAACAATAGCCAAGGGGAGGGGTCTCTAATATAGAGTTTCTTGGTTAGACAACCCTCCAATAAAACAATAATATCCTTGGCTACAACCCTAGATCTATCCTAAGGAGGAGCAAAGATTAATATCATCCACATGACATGGTCAATCAACACACAAACAATGCTCTATGCTAAACCTCTAAAAGAAATTATCTTATAATCTTGAATCTCTTCTTTGTTGATTTGCAGATACTTCATTAATATGAAGTGTTTTTGGTCATGATGTTAGCTTGCAAATCGTAAGGTTATAGGGGTTTATTTGGCACACAAATCCCAACCAAGATATAAGTTTGGTTAGGATTATGCACTCTTAGTATCATTCGGACAAACGATTCCATGGTCCATAGCAGCAATATATAATGTTTGGTCATTACATTTGACTTTCAGCCTCATGGACTAGGTACATAGCCAAAGGACATCATACAATCCTTGCATACAGAATCTTTTGTTTGTAAATTTTTCCCATTTTAAGATATGTAATAATAGGGATGGCTCACATGGCTAGGGATATCATTTTGCACATAGGTTAGGGATATATCATCCATGACATGGTTAATGCTTTTGCAATACCCACAACTTGGCCTTCTTAGATTTTATAGGTATCTGGAATAAATGGTAATCTTAGTTACAAGGAGCTATTGCATATATTTGACCTTATCTGACCTTCTATCTCTTTGGCATGTCAAATAAGAGGTAGATACAAGGAGATATTGCATATAAGAGGTAGTTACAAGGAGCTATTGCATATAAGAGGTAGTTACAAGGATCTATTGCATATATTTGACCTTATTTGACCTTCTATCTCTTTGGAATGTCAAATAAGAGGTAGTTACAAGGAGCTATTGCATATAAGAGTTAGTTACAAGGAGCTATTGCATATATCATTAGAGAGATTTTGAGGTCAAAAAAGGGCCTCCTAAGAGATGTACTACAAAAATATGAGATATATTAAAATATTATGAATTGGGGGTTTTATGGGGTAGGTATATATGACAAGTCACCTCCCACACTATTTTCTATGCACAATATAAATAACCATGGTTGAGTTACTTTTCAAAATTCATTAGAAATAAAATTAATAAAATAAGACTACATTGATGTGACTAAGATTCATTGTAAATTCCCAAAAATGTATTGTCCTTTAACATTTATTTGTCTTGAACTTGCAAATGAAATTAAATAATAAAAAACATTTTTAAGAGTTTTTTTTTAATTTTATGTTGACTTTTTATATTTAGTACTTTTCTCATGAATTTAATAATGTAATTTAATTGAGAATTTATTTACATGTAAAATGTCAATAATATTATTATAATCCACATTGCATTATTATTATTATTATTGTTTATTAAATCTATTATTATTCTTTATTAGTTTGACATTATGTTATTAAATAGAATGGAGTGAATATATAATTTAAAATTAAAAACATAAAAATAATAATATATTATTTTATAAAAAAATGTGAAAGGACTTTCTTTATGAATTAAGAGTACTTCACTTGAAAATGACAATAATATTATTTTATGTGAAAGTGTGAAAAGACATTCATTATGAGTACTTTACTTGAAAATGACAATAATATTATTTTATGAAAAGACTATCATTATGAGTACTTTACTTTATGACTTAAAAGTACTTACACCACTACCTTGGTTAACTATGTGTTTTCATCCACCATAGAAAATTTGACAAATAAGCATTCTTAACTCATGCAATGCCACTTCACCAAGGGGGATGATGTCATCTACTAGAATGTGATTGGTTGTATTTTATAGTACATTTTCTTTGTTTTGAGGCCCTTTTTTGACCTCAAAATTTCTCTAATGTTGACCTTCTATCTCTTTGGCATGTCAAATAAGAGGTAGTTACAAGGACCTATTGCATATAAGAGGTAGTTACAAGGAGCTATTGCATATATTTGACCTTATTTGACCTCCCATCTCTTTGGCAGGTCAAATAAGAGGTAGTCACAAGGAGCTATTGCATGGATGCATGGATGCATGGTTACCCCACATTGTCATGACTTTATATAAAATTGGCATCCAATATGCTAGTTTAGATGTTATATTGCTCATACTCTATATATTGGGTGTGCTAGTTGATAGACTCAAGCCTTAATTCTTTTCCAAATTGTGTGCCAACAATTATGGGCATTCATTTACCAATTATGGGAATTAATGTATGATATTTTTTTGTTTAGCGTCATACTCAATCCCATGGCTGATATACCTCATCACACATATACCACATCATGACCACATGATCCGTGTGGAACCTTCTTCATACAGTGATGATGAACTTTCAGGTTATATGGAACATTTGTACATTTGAGAGAGAGATGACTGGTTGTACCTTCCCCACAATGGTTGATTTACTTTTGGTCCTTACACCCTGTTGTTTATTGGTCTTGTGGTACCTTGTCCTTGGCCTGTGGTTGATAGGGTCATTTCGCCCATCTTGAGTTGTTCGTACCACCCTTTAATGTTTTTGGTCCTTTGGTTAGTATGGTTGTTTGTCCCCTAAATGACCCTAGTACCCCACTTATGATTTATGTTATTATTTATGACTCCCTTTTATTTTATTTTTTATTTTATTATTTTACTTTTAAAATTTTTATATTTTATTTTTTGTCTTGAGTAGTTAAGATTTGTCCTGTCAGACAAAATTGTTGGTGATCAGATATGTGTTTTGATGTTAAGCTGTTACTTGCACTAAGACTTTTGTTGTAATCATTCTTTGCACTTTATTTAACTTCTAGTATGAATGTAACCGTCTTTGTCTAACTACTGTTGCATACAACCTTTCTCTCCCTCTCTCTGTTTTGTACTCACCCTTTAGTAGGGTCAGTGGGTTCCTAATGTTGGCTAACATCTGAGAGGCACAATTTTCACTGAAAGTAATAATTCTGAGTATCCGACAAGAAGGTTCCACATTACGGTGAAAGTACCCTAAACCTATATTCTTTAATCATGTTAATGTTGATTAACTATTGTTAGTAATTACATGTTACTGAAGATTACTTTAACACAATGAGCCAACTGGCCGTAGTGTTAATGTGGAAAAGTCGAAAGAGATGAAAATTATGTTTTGTTACTGTTGTTATATTTAGTTTCAGTAGTACTTGTTTATTAGATGTAATAAAAGAGAGGAGTTTACATTTGGTGGAGGCATGATAACTATGTATGATGATAGTGGAAAATGCATGCCTTAATGCCTTGTAATTTTGTAATATGAACTATGCATACCCAACAAGGTCCTATTTGAACTTTTTTCCCATGGTGCAGGTAGAACCAAACAGGTATTTGTCAGATCTGTCTTCCTCAAGCGAGGGGAGTTTAGGAAGGCTAGAAGAAAGTGAGACATCCAGTAGGTCTACAAGAGTTATATCAACTACATGTCAAAAGATCAGAAGAAAATTCCATAAACATATCGAATTTTTTCTCGTTGAAGGGGGGTCATGTTCATATGATGATGAGACAATAGGCGACATCGAGGTGCCCTTGAGGTACAAACATCTAGTGAAACAATGGGTACCCAAAAATCTTCCTCAACTGAAAACATATTTTTGTGTGAACGAGAGGATATATCGAATTGCACCGTCGTCATTACATGGTTTGGGGTTGTTTTACATGGATGGCATAAAGTTTGGTTATGACATATGTACATAATTGATGGATTATGTTGGACCCTGCTACAACTACAAAGATTGGATGCGCCTAGTCCAATATACACTAAGTATGCGTAGATATGGATTGTCAAAAAATTATTTACAACTGAAAGACAAAGATAAAAATAAAGGAGCAATGTTGTACATTTACAGAAGGCCAAAGGCCACTGGGAATATTGCGGGGTTTATAAACAATACACAACCAGGGTCTACTATTAAGCAACCCAACTGCGAATTTGAGGGGCTTGAAGGAAACCGTGTTTTTGTATGTGCCATTAAATCAATAGTTGCAGGGGAAGAGTTGCTTATTAATTACAATTTGAATCGAGTAGATGCAAACACGGTTATTATGGGAGTGGTACATCTAACAATATACCCAACCTTTTATTAATGAATTTAACATCTTAAGGATTTTTAGTTAGTTTATTGTTATAAATTCGTTTAAATTTTCTATATTTTGTTCGCAGGGTAGTGATCGGGGTAGCTCCCCAACAGCTGGTCAGACCAGTACAACTTCATCGAGGCAGTAGGTATACATCTTTGTAATAGTAAAAATATAATATGAAAAAAGAGTTTTTTTTGCTTTGTTTTTTCAATAGTATATTCATTTGGTTTATATAATGTTATCTATATTTGATGCAGATTGTTGATCAAGGAAGCCACCCAACTATTGATCAGACGACAACAGCCTCGGGGAAACAGGTAAACCTGATTGTAATTGTACAATTTAAATACGTCAAATTTTTTTGTTATTATATTGTTTCAGTGAGTATTTTGGTTTTGTTTAGGTAAAATTTTCCATGTTTTTGATGCAGGGTTCTGTAAGGGGCACCTCCCTCGCAGTAGATGATACCAGACATGCCTCGAGGTGGCAGGTATACATCGATGCCATTGTACAAATTTAATATGTGCAAAATTTTTTGTTGTTATGTTTTTTCATGAGTATATTCGTTTGGTTTATATAATGTTATCTATATTTGATGCAGAGTGTTGATCGGGGAAGCCACCCAGCTGTTGATCAGACGACAACATCCTTGGGGCAAAAGGTAAACCTGATTGTAATTGTACAATTTAAATACGTCAAAATGTTTTGTTATTATATTGTTTCAGTGAGTATTTTGGTTTCATTTAGATAATTTTTTCTATGTTTTTGATTCAGGGTTCTGTAAGGGCACCTCCCTATTAGTAGATCGGGGCAGGTGACCTATAACCATTGATCCGATGAGTAGATCACGATCCTCGAGGCAGCAGGTATAATTCATTGGAATTGTACCAATATAATATGTAGCATATTTTTTTTTTGTTATGCATTTTTCGTGTGTATACTGGTTTCATTATGATAATGTTTTCTACTTCTTTTTTGCAGGCGGATGATCGGAGCAAGTCCCCAGCTGTGGATCAGACGACACCATCATCCAGGCATCAGGTAAACGTAGTTGTAATTTTAGGAATCTATCATGATATATATGTTTTGTTAATATACTTTTTTCCTCAGTCTATTGCTTTCACGTCAGTAATGTTTTATATATTTTTGTTGTAGACCAATGATTCGGTGTATGAAACAACATCACAACAATCAATAGCTTTTGATGTGCATGAGTTGTTGGGTGATGCTGACATTGGTTCTTCTCTAGACCCGGTTAAGGTGATAGAGAAGACCTTGAAAAAAATTAATGCGGATATCCTTCGTCTGCTATTCATTATTCCGCATACAGACGAGATTAAAGCCAAGGTTGAAGTGTTGGTAAAGAGATCTCATGCCTTGCAAGTAAGTTGCAAAATCTTGAATCATAATATAAATTCATTTAGAACTTTATAATTTTTGCTTTTATATGATAGTGAACTTATAAAATATGGTTTGTATTTACAGGATGTTCTGCGACCACACACCAGTGGTCAAGGTGGTGGTTGCCCCAATGATGCTTGTGGAGATCAATTGTCACATGAGCAAATGAATCCACGTACATCGAATCATGCACCATTGTTGTCGACTGAACATTTGGAAAAACGTTTCGCGACACCCCCGGGGCCAATAGAGAATGCACCCGCTAGTGACTGACGCACACCAGATAGTGCAGAAGAAGGGGTCGATGCAGAGCCTGCTAATATTGATATTATTGAAGTAGCATTTCCTGGATCTTCCTGTGTCACTAGCACGGGTACAATACATGCAACATTTTTGGTGGACGAAGATCTCATTCCAATAAATATAGATAAGATCCCAGGTAATTATACAATGTTCAAGTTAGTGTTTATAATTTGATTGTAATATACTGATAAAACATTTTTTTTCAACTAATGATGGCATGATCGTTTTGCAGGAAATGAAGTTTTTTTATAAACATCTAAATGATTTGTCCTTGGATATCTTCGGGCCCACCATCCACACAAGGTGGGATAGACAAACGAAAAATTTAAAAGATGATCTCACTAATTGGTTGGTTGGCCTGTTCGGCAACGAGACATTCGATTGATCCGTGGTCCTAAATAAGGTTGGACAACATATGAATATTGTCCAAGACCAATATAGGGTTCACCTAGAAAGGAACCCTAGGTATGAGTTCCCTCCGATGATTCCAGCAAGAGAGTGGAAAGCCCTAGTGGAAGATGGAAATGAGAGGGCACTGAGAAAAGAAGGAAAGCTACCACCAGGCACAGGGAGGCATGCAATACTTTCCACAATGTAATTCTAAAGCTTATTATTATTAATTTTTATATCAAATTTGGAACATCTAACATATTTCAACACTTGCATAGGCTGTCAAACACATCAAAGGCCACAAAGGCAAGACTAGAAAAAATTGGTCAGTACAAGCTTGGGCTTGGTGGTTATTCGAATTTGGCGACACGGATTGTAAGTATTGAAAAACCAAATAATGCATCCAAATAATAAATTGCAAATTATTTTCGTTTTATTGCGCTACAAAATGTAAATTAATGACGTTATGCAAATATGCAGGTCGACCAATTCAAAGAAGTGCCCACTGAGGAAGACTTGAAGCTTAGCTTCTAGCATGGCTTTGAAGCTATTGTTGAACGTTGAAAAAGCATGTCTGGGCAAACACGGTCTTCTGGTGATCCATCTGGTGCACATGTATATAATATCTATATAGTTTAATGAAGATTTATTACTTGTGCAACCTACTCGTTATAAATAATTGACATAAAATATTGACTCTGTTTTGAGCAGGAAATCAATGATCCCCTTAATGTCGAGGATGGACAACAACCAATCGAAGATCATGCTTCGAATCCTGGTAATGAATTTATTCATATGATACAATTTTATATATAGCATTGCAGATGGTGAACATTAATTGTACTTCTCCATATTTCAACTGTAGAGCATGTAGAGGTTCACACTGTATAGGTTGAGTCTGGACAGGAATATGAAGAACATGATGTGGCCACAACAGGTAAAAAACACCTTTTCAATTTTTTTTTAAATGAAATACTTGTCATTATAATAACAAAATATATTGATGTAACATTTTCACATTATTGCAGCAAATCCGAACCCCTTGCCGCAAAATCCACGTCGCGAGCACTCTATGAGGCAGACATCACGATAAGTTGATGAAGCACCAATAAATGAAGGACAAGTTCCAGAATATGAGCTTCTTGTTGATTTTGTAAAGAGAAGAAAAATTAGAAAGAAGTGACTGAAGAAATATTGTGTAATTATTTTTGATAATATTATGTCATGCATGATTGTTTGCTTACTGAATGAATGAATGGTTTAATGAATGTTAGCTTTTATTGAATGAATGTGTTGACTGAATGAATGAATGGTTTACTGAATGCTAGCTTTTATTGAATGAATGAATGGTTTAATGAATGTTAGCTTTTATTGAATGAATGGTAAATGTTTGTTTATGATGAAATCGGCATGCATTTGCACGATTTTTTTTTTCAAGCACATGCATTGGCTATGGGGAATTAAGAGTGATGTGAGGGGGGGGAGGGACCATAAGTGCTTCCACCTTCATGTGGTTGTCCCTGTTCAGTAGAGAATATTAAATTATTCTCGAAACAGAGAGGAGCTCAATGAATGGCTACGGTGCTTCCTTTCTACAACCCACTCGCGTGTCATCTAAATTTTGACAATTTCTTGGGGCTTTTTATGAAACTAAAGCATCTTATCCTACTTTCAAGGCCTCTAACAAGGTAATGAATTATCCATTCCCCACAGTTATTTCTTTGAATCATTATTGTCATAGCATGTATTCCATGACTTATAAAATTGATTCTGGTGTATAATTGTAGTGTTGAAATTTTACTATGGCTATTTCACTCATCCCTTGGAACTTGTTACAGATAGCCTTGGGAAATTTTTTGAAATTTCAGAAGAAAAATTGGTGTTTTGATGTGATCAGTGGTATTATATACTTTGATTTGGTGTTCTCCATGTTTCCTCAGGTGAACTCTTATTACCCATTATTTTATTTGAATATTATTGTAATTTACATTATTAAATTAAAATGTTCATCAAACATAAAATGTTCATTATTAATGTTGTTTTTATTCATTGAGACTACTGAGACTGTATTTTTTAGGTTCATTTCGTTATTTTCATAAAGAAGCAAATATTTATTTGAGGGGTCCTACCATGAAATTATTGCAACAGGAAAATATTTGTAGTATGTTGAAAGATGTTTTGAAAGGTAAAGCAAATGTAGACATTGTCAAGCTCCACAAATCAAGGGAAGTTGTTCCAATAAATTATAAGTATAGGCAACAAATGCATATTTACAAGACACGGGTAATAGCAATGATTCAATATGGCATACTTTTAAATTGTAGCTGCTTTAAAACATTTTTATTTATAGCCATCCATTTTCATAGTTCTTTCAAAACTATTGGCATTTTTTGTACACAATTATAGAGAAGACAACTAGTGAATTATTGAGTCCAAAAAGCATAACATTGTAAGCAAAAAAACTCCATTCAATGGTAAAGGAGGTATTTTTGTTGTCCTCTTTTTCCATCTTGACTTGATTGTATTCAAAGAATAAATATGTAAAAGAGCACGCTTCATTTCCCACATACATGAATAACTAACTTCTAAAATCCAAGCAACCCTTGATACCATCCATATATTTCTTACTCTAATGACAATGTGATTAATCCAAATAGACTCTTTTATAGGAAATACTAGACCTATAACCATCTTTCCCTTAATATCATTTTTCAATTGTTCTTTAACCTTGGTATTAAGACTAGAGGTTGATGTTTAACGGTATTATCATTTGGTCACAACTCAAATTTCATTTCCCCCAGTTCTCCCATGATACCTTACATCTTAGTAAAAATTTACAAAAACGATTTTTCAATAAGGCTATGATCTTAGAAATAATATTTTCATCCCAATAATATATTATAAAAGTGATGTTTGGTTGCTCCTCATAACCAATGTCGAGTTTCCACAACTTCAAAGGCTGAGTATATGATGCACTGGAACCATCCCTACCCTTCTCTTTAATTTCCTTGGAATATCCTTGAGAATATTTGAATGAGATATGTCTCAAATCCTCTAGATCATTTGCATCCTCTCCATTTTGTCCAATCTTCCTGCAATAGAGAGGGAGCTTCAATGGTTTTGTAGGGATTTGGAAGGATACATGTCTTGATGATAAGGACAAACAATAGGAGAATGGGTGTCATGCAATTTGTCAGTAAGCGACAATTCCTTAATGAGCTTCAATACTTATCTCACCTTGGGTGACTTAACACAAAGGATAAGTATTCATATATTTGAATCTAAAGAATAACAAAACCCCTAGTTCACCTTCTTATCTCTTCTGTAAATACTAGACATTAGGAATGGATCCCAGAGTATGGACAAAATTTTGAATAAAAAAAATGCTACATGCCTTCACTATCCTACTTCTAGGTACAGTTCTCAACATGAATAAAAGGATTCATGCTACCATCATATATTTCCACAATCATGATATCTTTAGCTTTGTTGGAAGAGAATTTTTGACATTCAAACTTAGCTAGAAAACAATGGGTGAGAAAGATCACACCTTTGCACTTAATCATAGTTGGTTTGAGTTGAAAACTTATTTGGATTACTTGCATATATAAAAATTAACTTATAATTACTCACTTGCAATGTACTCTAAAATTTTCAGGGGCTATTGGAATTGAGAGAAAAATGAGTACATGGGTTTTTTCAACCTATGCCAAGAATTCTAATAAGCCCCATACTTGGTAACCTCTCTAATTTGGTTTAAAAAGGAGTATATTCATACCCAAGGAAACATGTAAGTTAAGACCTATTAAATCCAATGTCTAATTTATCTTTACCTAGGTTCAATTATGGTGTTTCACCAAGGAAACATGCAATTTAAGAAGTATTAGAGGCATTGTCTAATTTTTCTTTTTTATGTTCCATTATAGTGGTTCATCAAGGAAGCCTAAGGAATGCTAATAACTAGTTGGCATCTTGAATTTTTCAATGAAACATGTTGGCATCCCATTGTTTATATGAAACTAGTTGACATCTCACTGCCTGTATGAAATGCTAATCAACTCCTCGTTGACTAGGTCATAAGCATTTTTTAAGGATAACTACAAATAATATTAAACTAATTCATATATTATATTGATTCATATATTATATTGGTCAAATATCAAATATAGTGATTATCACATAAACAACACTAAATTATTATATCATTTAGACAATGATTATTTAGGGTTATATTGGATATTTTTTATTGCAATTTTTATCATATAACTAAATTTTAATAACTAGATATTAGTCCTTATATTAGAGAATCCTAAAGTACTCCTTTGAAAGTGTACAAGGATTAAAACATAGAAATCTATGAGAAGAAAAAAATGGATAAATTCTAAAATTCCATTTGTTATGTTTTCTTCTATGACTGGGAAACATTAAAAAAATTCCTTGCTTGAAAAACTTATCTTTAAAACTTGAAAGTTGCAACAAACAAATGTTAGAGAAACAAAAAGGTGCACATTAACACACTATGTAGTCATGTAATCACAAAACACAACTCCTTAATTCGTGCACATTGATTCATTGCACCATGGTTTCTAAGATGCTAATTAGTGTGGGGTGATATGCTGGTCATGATACTTGATTTATATGATGGAGGATATACAGATGGACTAGCAGATGATTCCCTTAGCATTCTTGTTTTATTTTATTTGCACCTTTTATAATTAGTATCAATTCCATCAATTCCAGGTATGCTGATTACTTGGATTGGCTTCATGATGAAGCTTGTGCAGTAAGACATCAATTTAGATATCAATTAGGTGAATTTTTTCATGTCACGGGATATTTGTTTTAATAATTTGAAGCATCCCAAAAATTTGTGTTGAAATGAAGATTGAAGAACCTAGGCCAGAACCAACAGATGAGAATGTAGCCACGACAAAACAACTTGGACAAGAACTCCAAGATGGTGTCCACAAAAGAAAACAAGAAAAATAAGAAACTTATTGGAAAGATGTATGTCATATTGCATCCTTTTTTAGGGAGTATGGGCAGCAAAATGCCTACATGCTCAAAAAAGTTCCCCAACACCACAAAAAAAAATCCCTTCGATGAAAGAATTATGCCAAGGTCACCAATCCTTAAGACCTACTACAAAAGTTGACAAAGCACATAGTGCTTGGTGATCCCAACTCAAAAATCAACTCCACTAGTTATGCAATAGCTATTGACCAATGAAGAAAACACCACATAAGAGGGACTAATGAACAAGAGATTGAGAAAAAGTTTGTCTGCCACTACAGGTCAACGTTTTAGTCCTGAATTATCACATATTAGAGATGTATAATAGCCATGTAGACTTGTCTCAATGTGGGCCTACATAGAATATATGAAGCCCATACAAGGTTGTGTAAGCAATCACTTTGGATGAGTTGACAACTACTCTAATGGATATGGTCAAGACTAAGTCTTTGAGATAGGATGGTATTTTGTGTGCATTCTATAAGGCCACATGGAACTTTGGAAACTCAAACTTGTTATAAGCACACAAAGAATTTATGCATAATCCATCCTTAGGTTAAGGAGAATACAATGTCATGTGCAATTAGTAGCATCTTACAAATATTTTGTAGTTTCCACCATATAGTTTAACTCATCCTTTCCACCTTGTCTGGCCACCTTTTTCACATCTATAATTCACTATAGTTATTTCCAGCAATCATCAGTTTTTTCTTCTATGTTCTCCATAACCCTTTCAAGTTCTTTTCATCCGCTTTACCTCACCTTTTTTATATTCCATCTATATTTTATGATGGAATTTCCTCATGTTTAGATTTCTCAACCTCCTCTGTGTCATTTTTCTACAAGTAATAAATAATTTGTCACTTGAATGGAATATCAAGTTTATAACCCATGTCATCTCTAAGATCTTCATGTTCTCTCTTCCCCTTGTTGTAATTTGTCTTCATTCAGGAACAGATGGCCTAAGTCATCAATACTTTTCATTGATAAATCTTCCAACACCTATACAAAAATGCCCAACTTTGTAATGCTACTTTCCTCACTTATAGGTTCTTAACTTAGAATATCAAGCTCCTTGTATATTTTATGTCCTTGAATAACCATGGCTCAACATTCTATTACAGTTGGTCCAGATTATACCAATGGAAACGTAGTGCCTAAAAAATACAGGTATTTTGGGGAGTCAGAGAAATCCTTATAATAAAAAAGATTCATGGAATATGAAAAATCCAATGCACTTTATTTATCTAAAGATCCTACATAATTCGTTTTGATATCATCAATGGTTGAAGAACCTAAGGAACCCGAAAAAATGACTTTTCTGCAAGAGTATTTCTTTAGTATCCTTAGTAGTTCAATTCAGTTTTATGAGATGGCCATTAAGATATGACTGCATGGGATACAGATACATAGATAAGAAGAACACATTTACTCTCCCCTCTTTACTAACTTGCAATCATATCAATTCAATACCCAACACATTTTGTCAGCTTATATTTCATTACTCAAAAATATAGATTTGAATATGGAAGCTATTTGGGGTTTTATTGAGTGATGCATTGCCAGAACAAAGTAATGTTGGTTCAATCCACCCGTGTGAAGGTTTTGATATGATACGTGCATGAAGGTTTTCGCATACTTATTAGATATAAGATCAAAGTAACGTTTGTGCTTGGAGGTTTCATCAACAACACTAAAAAATTGGAATGTTGTGGTCATATTTCTCCTTATTATAGATTTCTGTAGCTTAGGTGAATTTTTTCATGTCATGGGATATCTGTATTTTTTTTTAAATTCCACATATCCGTCAGATCTCCGACATCCACTTCCAAAGAATCTGACGCCATCGCCATACCACTGACAACTAAAGGCGTTGGATATTTGACTTCTTACAATGAAAATACCGTCGGATATCCGACAGACCCTTACAAAGAATCCGACGTCGTCGCCATACCATCAAGGGATAAAGGCGTCGGTCTTTGATGTCAATCATGCCAGATATCCGACACCTCTGTTGTTGAATATCCGACCTCCTATAAAGTTAGAGTTATCGGATATTCGACCGGATATCCGATGCCTCTGTTGTCGAATATCTGACCTCCTATAAAGTGAGTGGTGTCGGATATTCGACGGGAATATTAAAAGAGGAGTTGTCAGATATCCGACCAGACTATGTTGGATATCCGACGAGTTCATTTTACTGTCGAATATCCGATGAAGTGCAACTGACGTTTAAAAAATAAGATTCTTGTCGGATGATCGTCAACATGATGTCGAAAATCGGACATCTATGCCATTGGATTTTGGGTTAAAAAATTGTAGTGTATCCTCATCCTTCTCTTGTAGGTCATAGCACACGATCTTTCCTACAAGTCAAATTTAGTCATATGATTAGTAACTTTCCATGTAATGACAACTTCTTATGCATGATGTACAAAGTCATGTAACCAATGCATCTTAGCCAATGCTTCAACAAAACACTCATCCATATCCTGTATACACATAGTAACTATCTAGATGCCTTCCATCTCTACCAGAACATACTATTAAGAGCATGCGCTGCTCTCAACATGTTAGCAAAGAGGTTTCATCCTAGACTAGCTCCACCAAGGACTCATGGGATATTGTACAACACTATAGGCCACTTACCCATAACATGAGCCTACTACTAGTCAATCTTAGTCATATATAAGTGCATAAAAGAAAACTGCATCACATATCTACATGTAACTATTATGAGCAATATCCTTCAAAATTACTTAGAAATTCAAATAACAGTAAATACTTATCTTTCATGTGTTTTGTAGGTTCCCTCTTGGTTTCTGTCTCCTTGCAGAAGTTACTGGAGTTTCTGGAATTTTGGGAAGTGTATTCTGCTCCTTGATCTTCTTCTTCGTCTAGTCTGGAACTTTCTAAAGTCTTCATCCTTAGAATCATGTACTGGATTCAAGATCTCCTTCGCTTTGTTATCACTTCTTGGAAACAAACTCTTCACATTCTTGCCTCGTGCACATCCTTTGCATATTCCTTCATGTTTTGTCTAGATCTCTGGTAGATGTGTCGGTAAAGCCTTGTAATGTATATGTGCAAACCTTATGTGCCATAGTTCACTTGGTTCCATAATGTCATGAATCAATGCTTGATCGGGTTAGCCTTTTAATTTGTACAAGCCTACCTCTTTCTCTCCAATTACTATTACATAATCAAAAGTTCAAGACATATTGTTCATCACTTGAGGAATCTTCCCTTGCTTTCTTCTTAACTGGTTCGTCATCTTCTGCATCATGAGCATGATGCCCGTTCTTATTTCCTTTCTTCTTGGGGCAATTTCTTGCAATGTGTCCCATTTTATTGCAATTGTAACATTTGAAGTTTGAGTAGTATTTGGGAGGTCTTCGATTCTTGTGGAATCTTCTAGACTTGTGAGAGTGATCTTCTTTATTGAACTTCTCTTTATTCGTATGTGCTGCCAATGCTTGGTTATCATCTTCACCCATCTTCTCTTCTCTAGCTTCAATTCTGCTTTCTTCCTGAGCACAAGTTTCCCAAAGCCTACTGAAATTGACGAGCTTCCTTCTAGAACATATTCCTTGAATCAATGCTTCCCATGATCTTGGGAGACCATTCAATGTAGACATCACCAATTCTGCTTCTTCAACATGGTCTCCAATAGCTTCTAATTGTTGTTTTTTTGGGAGACCCTTGTGAAATATTGAATGCTTTATGAGCTCAACATCTTCACACCCTTGAGTTGAGTTCTCAAGGTCATCTTTATGTTGATGTTCTTCCCTTCGAATAATCTCTTCAATGTATTAAACATATCTTTAGGAGTTTTTAAAGACAAGATGTGTGGGATCAAGTGATCCCTGGTGGAATCAGCAATGATCCTCTTGGCCTTAATCAATTTCTTCTTGTGCTTGGCTTTGTCTTCATCTCCCTTTGGCTTCACAACTTCTTCTTTGATATAATTGTCCAACTCATTCTCTTTTAGAATCAACACCACTCTATACTTCTAGGCAAGAAAATTGTCTGCTCCTTCAAGCTTATCCACAAGATTGGTATGGTTTGTCATCTTGATAAAATGAGAACCTAAAATGAAAATAGAGATAGTAGGACTTACCAATTGAGATGCTCCAATCAAGTGTTTGCTTTAATGTCTTCTGAGATCTGACTTCAGGATGACCTAGGGTTTGTTAGAGAAACCCTAATTTTTCAACTTCGAGATCTTGAAAATTTGAATGGAGGAAAATATGTGCCTCCCTAAGGTGATTTGAGCAAAGGTCCTATTTCTCCAAAACTTCCAAAAATTTGATACCCTAGTTTTCCCGAGCTATAGTGGTAGGCCCAACAATGAAAGTTCTCCGATCTGAATTCCGCCTCCACAAAAAAATGTGCCCTCCTAGAAATTTTTTCTTTGACCTCCTTTTTCATCCAAACTATGGTGAAAAGCCTCCGAAAAGAGACACCCTAGTTTTCACTTTCGGTAGTTGTAGCTGCACAATGTCTTCTTTCAGGCTAGCTCTGAAACCATGTTAGAATTTTGATACTTTCAGGATGGTTATGTTAGATCTTCAAACAATTTATATTAATATCACGATAACCATATGCAATAGGATCATTGAAATATAAACAAGCACAACATAATAGGAGAACACAAAGATTTACTCTGGGAAAACCCTCTCACGGGAAAAACCCAACAAAACTTCTTCAGTATAGATTCATTAGAATGTAGAATGTCAATCTCGTACAATAACCCGAGAACAAGATACAATAGAAACCCCAAGAAAAGATTTATTCAATGCAACTACTCTTTGTCCTAGGTGAACTTGTCCTTCTGCTACTACTCATGCGAACTTGCTTGAGTGACTGATGCTCCAAATGAGCTAGGCGCTATTCTATTTATACTTGTAAAAAAACTGGTCTTTTTACTTAATTGGTCCGACCTGACTGGGGAAGTTCTACCCATTGTTTGGGGCAGACTACCCATTGTTTGGGGTAGTTTACCCACTGGGCCAACTTGTCTATTTTACATGATTTCTTTTAGGGTTTTTACATAATGAAATATAATATGAATATTTCCCGAAGGAAGTACAATAAAATACAATAAGAATATCTTCCGAAGTTACATTCTTCAACACTTGAGTAAAAAACCCGAGCATATATCAGAGATATGTTGTTACTGAGGTAGAAAGCCTCACATGTTTCCATCTCTTTTGAATCTAGTGTACTAGCTTCAGTTGATGGTTGATTTCACTTTTCATCCTTCTTTTCATTTTTCAGATACCAATAGTCCTTCCTCGAGTGCCCTGGTTTCCCACAATTCCATCACTTCCCTTTCTTGCATCCTCTAGAATTGGATTTGGACTGTGATCTCCCTTGTAGACCCTTTTTTCTAGACTGACATCTCACAAATAGGGCTTTACTAGTAGAGGGATCTAGAGACAATTTTCGCATCAACTATTCTTCTAACAAAGCAACCACCACATCATCGAATTTCATAGATATTGATGATGAGTTGGTGATGGTCAGCACCATGTGATCCTAGGTATCTGGGAGGGAACATAGTAAAATGATCACTTTGTCCGGATCCTCCACCTTTACACCAACCAAGAGCAGTTTCCTGATTAAGGTATTAAGCTCATTTAGATGATTTGCCACATTTGAACCCTCCTCCATCCTCAAATGATAAAGTTGTTCTTTTAGGAAAACCTTATCAATTTAGTCTCATACATCTTTCTAAGTTTCTCCCAGAGGGATTATGATAGGCAAAGACGAATTGTAGAAACCACCTTTCTATCCATCTTTATCCAATCCTCATGTGTCATGTTGCTCGATTTTTTTCACAACCCCTTTGAAGGCTAGGCTTAGTCATTCTAAACCAACAAATTCTCCACCTTCATCCTCCATAGGGAGGAATTCTTGCCATCAAACTTCTCAATCTCGATTCTCAAATTTAATTAAACCTCTTGTCATTGTTGCAGCTCCCACTTGCAGAAAACCCCATGCTTGCGAGTTTTGTAGGCTTCGATACTAGATGTTAGAAAAAATATAAAAATAGAAGCAAACAACAATAACATTAGAACATGAAATTCATGTGGAAACCTTGTTGTACATAGGTAAAACCATGACGAAATGACATCTTCGATATTTTATTATTACTCACCAAAAAACTTGCAATTCTTTCTTCTATCTCTCTTGTATTACAATGTTGAGGGGTCACTCCCCTTTTATACAATACATATGAGGGTTCCAGAAAGAACCAAAATACACTAGAAGGGTCTGGAATTTTTTGCTTGGACAACTTCGCCCCTAAACCCCTACACCCCTAGATGGGGTGCCTGGAAGCCCCTTCTCTAAGCCCCCATGCATGGGCCTAGTCAAGAACTCTACAACAAGAATATTGGAGATTTGGAAATTGGCTTCATCTCCTAATGTAGTGATTTGACGTCTTTTCTTAATGTGATTTAGTTGCTCTTGTAATCACGTGGAATATGCCCATAATCTTCGTAGAAGAAATATTCAAAATTTGATATGATGATGATATAGCAACGAATGAAGAAGTCTTGGCGACGTCATTTACTTGGCCTCTCAACGAAGTTTGCAGATTGATGGATGAATTATCCCCATTCTTCATACATAGTTATAAAACAGTAAATTCGTGGCAGTAAATAAGAATGAAGGGGGTTATATTCAAAATGGTGTGGCAACATTACATAAATTTTGAGTTAATTCTTCTCTTTAGCTAGCGGGCTTCCCTCTGATCTGGTACTTGGGAAGCTTCATCCATTGACATTTTGACGGAAATATTAATTGGAAATGAGCGTTTTTCCATGATTAGTCTCCATTGAATTTTAGTGAAAACTAATTATTAATTGCATTTCGAGGACTTGGCGTGGATGGTTGTGGGGAATCAACCATCTTAACCTTTTGATATATTCTATTTTCAATCGCACATAATAGTTTTTGACATCTCAACATTTTGATATATTCTATTTTCAATCGCACATAATAGTTTTTGACAAAAGTTGATTGATAAATGCTCTGAAAAAGGATAAATTTAACAAATTCGCAAATGAAAGAATGGCATCTGGCTCGGTTTCCTCTCATTGTTCACAAGGAAAATTCACGTAGCAGGAATGTCTCTTGTTTCTATGCTGCATTTGGTTTCCAAATCTAGCTTATTATATGCTTTATTTAAAGTTGTCACGAAAATTTTATTTTCAAATTAGCTTATAAAAAATATCACAAGATATAGTTTTGGTTTTATTATATGATATATTTAAAGTTGTATACAAAATTTTATTTTCAAATTAGGTTAATAAAAAATATCATAAAATTAGGTTAATAAAAAATATCACAGGATATAGTTTTACATAGTTTTAAGATTTTCGATTTTTCAAAGTTTTAGTTAGAGCAGAGAATTAACTATCATTAAATCTTTGGGATGTGAAATGATGCTTCCATCCAATTTTCCACTAGATTTTGTAGTTGGAACTTTTCCCCAAAACAAGCTATTTTAGATCATTTTTACTACGTACACCTTCCAAATCATTCACACAAATCGTCATCAGTGGTGCTAATGACTCATGAACTTAAGCTTCTCAGTAGAACAATCCCGACTCTTGGAAAGTGTGCACGAGGGAAATCTATGACGTCTTGCATGAACAAGAGTTTGTCCATTGCAGTCGATGATGGTGTATAATCAAGATGCATAGGCGATTCTCAATACAACATGTTAAACGATAACTTCATACAATCTCTATCATCGTCTTATTATGTGTTTACGTTAATTTAAATTTATGCACTCGTGTTTTTTTGTGCTGAAATTGAATCTACTCATGTTTGGAATAGGCTTTTAAACAACAGTGAACTGTAATGCAATTAACTACAATTGTATATTGCTTAGGAATCTGGGCACAGTGAAAGTGGCGAGAGATTCGTTGGGGGAATCAAGGAGATGTTCGACCTACTTTCAACACCACATGGAGAATTAATAAGTCTCCTCTATTGATCTCCTTCAACACCATTGGATGGTTGAAAACATTGAACGTTTGGGCATTGATAGACATTTCCAAAATGAGATAAATATTGCCCACGATTGTGATCAAGGTGCCACTTCGTATCCGCAAGAATAACCAACATGATATCATTCCCTATGGACCCACACACCAAAAGAGATGTAACCCAACAACTTCTCAACACCCCTAGTCCCCACACACAACATCCATGGGTAGTTCCACACTTTTTCTATCTAAAGTGGAGGGATGGACAATATGAGTACATACTCCCCCTAACCAATTTGAAACCTTAATCGGAATACTCCCCATTTATTATGTTGCTAGAAATATAACAATCGCTTTTTTTATAATATTGACTGTACTGGTTTAATTTTGCGTTAGGCTTTAGTTCAACTTAGTAACGGTAATTATTTTATTTGAATTATTTATAAAAAATGATCAGAGCTTTTGTTAATTTCGGTGAGGCCGACTCCTGGTCATATATTATTTCTTTCTTTAGGGAAACTTTACAAGGGACAAGGTCAATGCATGTGTGCATGGCCACCCACTATGCATCTATTATACCTTGGAGCTGAAAAGCACTATGGTAATGCTCAACAAATTTGCACTCAGTCCCCTCTTGGCTAGTTACCCTTTCTAGCGACATCTTTAGGGATCCAATCCTTCCAAAATCCTTCATAATAGCAAGAATTTTGAAAAAGGTCTTAGTGGGATGGTCCGTAGTTTTAAGCCAGTGGATCCGAGAGTGAATTTGAGCACGCTAGGCTTGCTAAATATCATCCACCTTCAAGAAGTGCCTAGGCTTTGTGACTCACAATATTAGAATTGCACCATAGGGATTGAATTAAATTCATTGAGAGACTTCTTTGAATTCTTCCTTAGTTGTTTTGTGGCATGATTGTTGCACCACTACTATCTACCAACAAACCCTCACAACGATGTTGTAATTTTACCTTATGGCATTGTTCCACTTTTCAATCGAACTATCCTCTCCCTGCAGTTTGGCTAGTAGGTTCCAAATCCACATAATGACTTGGATCCTAGTTGGTTGTTGCAAATGGGAGATGTTAAGCAAGTATATAGAATTTGACAATCTCATCTTAGTTGCTCCCCAAGATATCAAGAACACGATGGCTTGGTGGTAAAAAAAAGTAACTTTTCCTAGCACTTGCGCTAGTCCACCGCCATCACAAGAGGAACAAAAAGTGTTATGTTCCAAAGGCATGGCTCTGTCAAGCCATTTCATAACTCTCTCAGAGCTGGCCCTAATACTAGACCAAGTGAACTACAACTTGGGTGAGTCTCCTTTTTAGTACTTGTTGGGGTAGCAGTGGCTAAGCCTAGCCTTAAGGCCATTCCATGTTGTATATTACCGTTAGGGAATTTAGACAAGGTTAACCCCAATTTTATCATCATGGAAGCCCACATTGTTATAGTCACCACACAAATCCAATCAACTTCCAAGAGGTACTTAGCTAGCTAGCCCCACAAAATTGCAATGTTCTTTACTTCAATAAGGGCGTACAAGTTGGAAAGAACAAGGACCCTACCATTAAGACAAAGGAGCACCCACACCAATATGGTAGAGGGGTCAATTCCACGATCAATTATACAATATGATAACTTAGGAGAGATAAGGGTTGTTTCCCCCCTCGCCCCTCCTCATGCAAGTTGAAACATAGTTGCAACAAGAGAAACATAATCCAAGGTAGTGTTTAATATAAAAACAATCACTTTCACTTCTTGCAAACACAAAATATTCAAATTTGAAACCAACAAGCGAACTCTATGAACCATGGTTTTCTTGATTGGGTCTAGAAGACCCCTCACATTCCTTGATACAACCATGTTTGAGAAATTTCCACAAGGATGTCCATATCCTTCCCATCCTTCCTACTTAACACTTGGTAAGATCTTTTAGCAACAATTTATTTTTCCTCCATTGCTTGCATTACCCACCTATCTAGGGTATTTTTCATAGGTCTTACCTTCCCATCTTCAATACCATCATTGAATTGCTTGTTGAGCCTCAAAGGAGGAGACCAGGCCCTTTAGCTACCCCCTCATGGGAGGAAGTAGCATGAGTGGAGCCAATGGGTTACTTGTTCATGGCTGTGTCTACAGGCTTGGATGGAGTTGACCCAAAAATGGCCATACATATGCATGGACAATTTACATCGTCTATTGCAATAGTAAGAGGAGCAGTCCATATCTAACATATCTTCAATGTTATCCCTCTTTTTTTGCATTATCATATAGATCAAGTGTTCTATAGCTCTTCATTGCTTCCATTCAGTGTCGGTGACACAAAATCAAACATTATATAACTTGTCATATTTTATTATTCAATCCATGGACTCATATGAATTTTAGGTGAATACCTTGGTTTACTGATTTAAAGTACTCATGACACTTCTATTTGCGTCGTTTGTCATAGACATTGCCACAATAGCAGTGTTTCCTTGCTTTTCCCGATGCCTAGGCCCGACATGGAAAAGCTTGGAGCGAGAGTCAAGGCATGAGAGCAAGAGCTAAGGCACTAGAGCAAGCCTCCACCTTATGCATCTACAATCTCTATTTTCCTGCTTTGTCACGGACATTGCCGCATGCGGCTCTTATTAACTTAATAACTCTTAAAAAAATTTAAATAATAACTTTATCATAAATTAGTATATCGTAATTACAATTTTAAATGTTAACTTTATCGTAAATTAATGTTAACATCACACCCATCCAAAGAAATTTTACCTCTCCATCACGAGTTAATGTCAAAACGAAAAAGTTAGACCGTAAAAGAAGTAATCATAATGTTTATGATAAATACATTTTTTTATTTGTTTTATTTTTTTCTCAATATTTGTTTGTAAAATAATTTCCATATTTGTTTCTGGCATACAACAACTACATTTACTTTTTGTTGATGACGTTTTAATCTTTGGTTCTGAGTCATCCACTGAATGGGATTCACTTAAGGAAATTATTCATATATTTTGTTTGGCCTCGGGCATGAAGATCAGTGTTAAAAAGTCGATGCTTTTTGTTCATAATCTGGTTGATACTACTTTGAACACAATCCAGAACCTTCTTCCTTATAAGGTCCAAAACTTGCAGGAAGGGTTCAATTATTTAGGTTTTTTTCTAAAACCTAATGGTTATAATACAAAGGATTGGATGTGGCTCCTTCAAAAATTTGAAAAAAGAATTAAGAATAGGACTTACAGGTTTCTCTCTATTGGAGGCAGACTCACACTCATACAGGCGGTTCTCACCAGTATTTCTGTGTATTGGTTTTCTCTCCTTTCGGTTCCCAACTCCATCATTAACTCCTTAAGAAAACTCATCTTCAATTTCCTTTGGTCGGGTGGATTGGAAAGAGAAAAATTGGTTATGGCTAGTTGGCAAAAGCTTTCACTTCCTAAAGAATATGGAGGATGGGGCATAAAGAATCTTTATTGGTTCAGCATGGCCCTCAGGATGAAAAGCTTCTGGAGGGGGCTGGAGGAGGCTGTTTGGTAACAATCTTTGGTCTTATGTTTTGGAAGCGAAGTATATGAATTTGGATAGATATACTTGGATCAGATATGTCAAGAAATCCTGTGGTAATTCCTCTCCTATTTGGAATGGCTTCCTTAAAATCTATGGATGGATTGGCAAAGATCTGGCCTGGAGAGTTGGCAATGGTTGGAATGTTTATGTTGGAATTGATCCAATTCTTGGTTTAGGAGAAGACTTCAAACTTCCTCCAGGGATCTTAAATTATCTTTTAGAAATTGGTTTTTCTTCCTTGGCTGACATATGAAAGCGGAGAGGAATTAATGATGAGAAAAACTACTGGTTTTTTGCTTCGGAGCTCTGCTTGGTTGGCTATTGGGAAACAATATGGGATAATTTTATTTTCAGACTAAATGCTACTAGCTGCAGGCTTTCCAACTCTCTGGATACTATAATTTGGACCGCAAATAGTGAAAATGGCTCTGTAACTTCCAAAACCGCGTATCAGGCTCTTATAAAAGACAATATCTGTACTGTACAAGATTGGTGGTACCGTGTTCTGTGGAATTGGTGTATTCCACTCTAATTTAAATGTTTCATGTGGTTTGCTCTACAGGACAGTCTCAAGACTTGGGATAATCTCCAAAGAAAAGGTTGGCATGGTCCAAATTATTGTTTCCTTTGTAAAGATGATGCAGAATCTGTAAATCACCTTCTTATAAATTGCAGCTACACTACTTCTGTTTGGAAAAAGGTTTGTTCCTCTCTCAATATCTCTCAGGTTTGGTAGGGAGCACATTTTGGTCACTCTTGTAAAGTTTGGCATAGGGAATGTAAAGGTTTTGAATTTCTCCTAGCTCTCATCTCTTGGAGAATTTGGAAAGCCAGAAATAGTTGTATTTTTGAAAATACCTTTGATCAGATGGAGAATGTTGTTTTACAAATTCTTAATTGGGCGAAAGAATTCACTTCAGGGAACATAATTTCTGGCAATCTTAGGAATCCCAAACCTATACAATGTCATAAAGGAGCCTTTGGCTTCTTTGATGGGGCAGCACAAGGAGGGTGGTGCGCTGCATGAGCTTTCCTCTTCATCAATAATAATCATTATTTTTGCTTCAAACTTTTCCGTGGCTATGGAACTAATATGAAGGCTGAATTGTTAGCCCTTTGGGTCTTGTGCAAAATGGCTTCTGTTTTCGATATTGTATCTTTGGCAATATTTAGAGATTCTCGAGTCACTATAAAATGGGCAATTTGAGACTTTCAACTTCAGGTGATCAACTTACTCTCATGATGTCATAGAATACTTGATGAACTCAAAAAATTTATGCAGCCGAAAATCAATCACATCTACAGAGAACACAACAGCGTGACAGACATTCTCTCAAAAGAAGCACTTAAGGGAGATGAAGGGACCCTATATTGGGCATAATTTTTTGATGACTGTCTCTTAAATATGAGGAGCTATCCCCTCATTGAGGTTTATATATTCTCTTTGTCATTTTTGTAATTTTGTAACTTATGTCTCCAGTACTCTCTCCATCCGCAATGGGCTTTCAGTATGTCTACTTTGTTATTCTATATAGAATAACAAAAGTATGCTTTTTTTCCTCTTAAAAAAAACAACTTTAATTGTAAGTTTTTTAAATTAATTATTTTATTAAAAATATCATATTTTATTTCAAAATTAAAAAAACTAATCTCCATACTTACCAGTCAATCAGCTGGCTATTTCATTTAGCTATCAGACATTTGCACCCATACTGCTTTTCCATGTCGAAAAATATGGCGGACAAGGCCAGTAAATCATTAAATGCTTTATTGATCTCCTCCACTCGTTCTGTTCATTACTTTATGCGCGCGTCTTGTTCATAACTTTATGCTCGTCTTGTTCACTGATTGCACCCATACTGCTTTTCCAAGTTGAAAAATATGGCAGTGCCGGCCAGTAACTCATTGAATGCTTTATTGATCTCCTCCACTGGTTCTGTTCATAATTTTATGCGCTTCTTGTTCATTGGATTGCTGTAATAGTCTCCTCTACAAGTTTTTACTCATTCTTCATAACTTTATGCCGGTCGATAATTTTTCTTCAGATCCGATTCCACCCGTCCCATCGTTTGCTTTGTCTAGGAGATATGGCATCTTCACATCAACATGCCATTTTGATAATTTGAGGCTATTAAAAAGGCATACAGGCCCTGTGGCTCCACCGTTCCTCTTGCTCTTAATTCATGTATCATGGCGATCGTGTATCATAAATTAATGAGAATGGGGCAGCGTAGTCTGTTAAGTGCATTGCTGTTGTTGTTCGCAATTTTATGTGGTCAATGCAAGGAAACCCACGTTGAGGGTGACCCATTTTCAGTATGTGTACAGAGAAATCATCAAGGACTAATCTGCCCATCATCAGTGGAAGCAGAAAATTGCACCCCATTTGCTCAAACCATTGATTTGGCTGGCCAGTTCAAGCATGAAGACACTTCTAATACTGAGGTTAAGAATTGGGTGCTCAGATCCAGTAATGTAGTCTGCGTAGATGAGTTTGGAGCTAAAGGAGATGGAGAGAATGATGATACCAAGGTGAATTTGCATTGCCAACATGATTCTAAAGCATTATTTGATGTTTGTTTCATGTGAGGGTTTACTATTATTATTGTTGACTAATTGGAATCAGTGGGTGCCTTGCCGTCTTTTGGTTAAGGATCCATATATATGCGTGTGTGTGAAAGAGGATTTTGTTTTGGGTACGCATCTTTTACATTGAAACTCATATGTCTACGAGACCTAGATGAGAGAAAGAAAGCCCACAAAAGTGACAGTGTAAATAGTTGATGGTCTCATAAATTTGATCAGCTGTAATATATTTGCCTTATCATGGCTGGATTTGGTCTGGAGCACTTTGTTCCAGAATATCAGTGAATCATGATGATTGGTGTGTTTCAGGCATTTAAGGATGCATGGGATAAGGCTTGTTCATCAGCTCCTGCAGTTTTCCTTGTGCCCCATGGAAAGAGGTACCTTGTGAAGCCCATCAGATTCTCTGGTCCCTGCAAATCTGCCTTGACCATGCAGGTACCATCTTTTCTTGTATAGAGTACTTCTATGGGATTTAAATGTTAATATGTGGCCAATTCACATTGTTTTCCTATGCAATTTGGCCTCTCTAGGTGTCTGGAACAATCGTTGCCCCTGCAGATCCCAGGGTTTGGTATGGATTAAACCGAAGACAGTGGCTTCGTTTTAAGGAAGTAGATGATCTGACAGTACAGGGGAGAGGGACATTTTATGGTAGTGGAGAGCAATGGTGGGCTCAGTCTTGCAAAATCAATAAAACAAATGTAAATGGAGGCAACTCTCATCTTCATTGAATATCTGCTGCATTGATCTCTAATTTTGGCCTTCCTTTACCCTGCTTATTTCTATGCTAATCTGTGGCAGAAAGAGTAAGACAAAGCTAAGTTGGTTTGCACTGAATATATTACTTCATGACAAAAGTTTTTCTTCTCTGTTGCAGCCATGTCGACCAGCTCCAACTGTATGTACCTCCGCCCCTTTTTTTCTTTCAAGCCTCAACCCATGAGAGGAAAAGAAGTTTGTTGCATTTTAAATTTGTGAGAAAAGAAAATTAACTTCGATGCAATGTGCTTCTGAACTTACAGTGCTAGGTGTCCTCACGGCCTTGGAAGGTTAGGTCATCAGGATTGTGTATCAGTCTGAATGGACTTACATTTTGGAAAATTTGATTCTTTCAGGCAGTCACATTCGAATTATGCAACAATCTAATAGTGAGGAACCTGATTGTAGAGAATAGTCAACAAATGCATATAAAATTCAGAAAATGCGTTGGGGTAGAAGCAAACCATCTCAAGGTTCTTGCACCTGCTCATAGCCCTAACACTGATGGCCTTCACGTCAGCGCTTCCAAAGATGTGGTGATTAAGAATACCATTATCGGAACAGGTATAATCAACAAGGCCATTGACTTCTCTTTCCTCAGCTGTTTAAAAGCTTCAAAATTTCATTCTCCTTGTTGATACATAACCAAATACTGGGGCCATCCAACTCCATTGAAGCTGGACAACTATCTTGACTAATAGGTCTCGTTCTACAGTCTCCGATCTTTCAACCGAACCTTGGTGTCAGTGGTTTCCATAGTTGCTTTTCATGATTCACCATAATTTGCCCTTGGTGCTCTAAGATTGTTTAAATTCTAATGCAGGGGATGACTGCATTTCCATAGTAAGTGATTCATTTAACATTTTTGCCGAAAACATCACTTGCGGACCAGGGCATGGGATCAGGTAACCTGAGATTCTGAACTAAATGGATAAAATTATCAGAATCTGGAATTTGGTAGGAAAATCATGTAATTTATAAATGCAATCCTTGATATTAACAGTATTGGAAGCTTGGGCGAGGGTAATGCTAAGGCCCAGGTGTCTGGTGTGATAGTACGAGGTGCATTTCTCCAGAATACCACAAATGGGCTCAGAATCAAGACTTGGCAGGTATGAGATTAAAGACCCCAAAACGATTTGTGTGTTTAATTCATTTTTTTATTTAGGGACTGGTAGTTCATCATTCTGAACCACCCACAATCTGCTGAAAGCTACAAGATAATCGTAGTTTCTTAGACGATAGATGGTGATGATCCGGGGAGCCTTATCTTGAAGTGTTTTAGGAAGTAGTCTTTTAAGGATTTTATTACCTAGCATTTCATGTTTCTCTGCGTATATTTGATCTCAAAAGTTTTTCACAATGAAGACATTAAGCTTGGGATGTTGAAATCCAAGTAAATTTAAAGTGAAGGATTTGTAATTGTTTGGCTACATAGATTTTATATGCATTTTCTAGGCTCATTGGACCTGACATTTCACTAATTCATTTGCAGGGCAGCTCAGGCTTTGCTAAAGGGATCATATTTCAAAATGTGCACATGGAGAATGTCAAACATCCTATAATTATTGATCAGTACTACTGTGACTCTAAGAAACCATGCGCAAATAAGGTCCCTTTAAGCCTAAGTAGCAAACTTTTATCATGTTGCTCTCATAACATGTAGAACAGAGTGAAATAGATTTTGTTCAAATCACTGTGCATCTCTGGTGCTTAAGCTTATTGGATGATAGTAGAATTGATTTAGAAAAACAAGTGGGTAGAGCAGAGAATTGAACTAAAAGAGAGTTTGAAATTACTAATATTGCTTGTGTTGCATCAAGTGCAGACATCTGCTGTGAAAGTGACTCAAGTTTCATACTTGAACATCAAAGGCACATCGGCAACCAAAGAAGTAATGAGATTTGCTTGCAGTCAAACTGTTCCATGTGAGAACATTGTCTTAGCTGACATTGATCTCACTGTAACTTCGGGACGCACTCCAACAGCATACTGTGAAAATGCCATAGGTTGCACCACGGGCTCAGTCAGCCCTCAGTCATGTCTTCAAAATTACAACCAAGAGGGGATCTATGAATTTAGCATACCAGTATCAGCTGATGGGAGGAAAGGGAAACAAGAAAAAAAGTATTATATTAGCCATCTTCAAAGATGATCTATTCTTTAAATTATTACATCTTTTGTGTAGATAGGCATTTTCTACAGCACTGTGTGAGGGAGAAGTGTAATTTCGTGTTCAATGTAGAGTTGACACATTGCACTTTAATAAAATAATAAAATAAAATATTAAGTAAACAAAATTTTAGTGTCCACCCTAACTTGAACTTCAAAACCAAAAATATATGTATCGTAGAGGGAGTTAAAACGGATCTATACTAATATATATGCATATATGTATATACCAAATAAAAAGACCGAATAATATACCAAATGAAAGGACCGAATAATATAAATATCTGAGTACATTAAAATGAATGTTGCTTGTATATAGAATTTTTTGTTGAAAACATTCATGGTTAAATATGGCGTTGAAAATTACAAAGAGGAGGGTGGTTCTATAGGAAAGAAACAAATGTCCCCCACAAGACAACACACTGTTAATGGAAATCATTCTTAGCTATCTCAGAGTTACATCATTAATTCGTAACAGCTACGAAACATATCTCTTTTATGGTTTTATAATTACATGCTAATAACTCTTTAACTGTTTCAATTAAAACAACTGAAAATGTTGCAGTAAATGTGCAGCTGCTCTTCCAACACTCCCCCTCAGCTAACATTCGCTCTCGTTGAAATTTAACACATAATTGTTGAAAAGGACACATGTTTCCCAATGCTTGGGCAAACTTGAATGCTTCTCATCCTGGTTCTTCTTTAACATCACTGTGAACAACTGTCAAGAGTCCTTAGCTATCATGAAATTGTTCATACAAGAGCACATTTGGCATTGAAGATATACTAGTTTCAAATTTGAGTTGCATGTGCAGTGTGCACTCTTTCCAAATTGAGAGTAAATATCAAATTGTTCATACAAGAGCACATTTGGCATTGAAGATATCTTAGTTTCAAATTTGAGTTGCATGTGTACACTTTCCAAATTGAGAGTAGATAAGAGAATGGGCACACCTTCCAAAGAGTGAATAAATGGTTGCATGAAGATAATATAGGATGAGATCTCTGTCTTCCAACTGTAGCAAACATAGACTGGAGTGAGAACGTCAATTCACTATACTTGAATAAGTTGGAACTAAATGTTGTAATAGTAAATAACTAGAGTATGAAATTAACAACTCCCAAGTTAGGGTAAAGGTTGCAATCTATGGATTTTTCATAGGACTAATTTTTAAAAAGAATTGGAGGTTAAGAAGGGTTGGGGTTGTTGGATGTAGGGGAATACCTCCTTTGTTAATCTTTTTATTGGAAAGTTGATTTTAAATTGAACCCTAGTTGGCTTCGATGTTATTATTGTTGATTATATGATGTATACTTCTTGGTAGCAATTTTTTGTTGTGAATTTTTCTTCTGGGAACTCTGATCTTTGGTATTTGGATGTTGCTGTTACATCATTTGTGATATCAAAGCCAACATTATGGCAGATAGAGGAATTGCTTTCAATTGAAGGCAAAGAGAAAAGAGAGAGGCCATGCATGAGGTCAAGCAAGTTGTTGGTTCCATTTAGAAGAGCTGAAAACATTATGACGAAGACTTGAAGAGTTAGAGATTGGACAACAAAGAAATAGGCCTATGCATGAAAGTGATGCAGAGTCCAATTAGAAGGGAGAGTAGGAAGAACAAGAGCAGAGACAGACACACACCGAGTTAAGGGGACATAAATCTCTATGGTAGGAGCATTCTGTCAGAGATATGGATCTAAATAAACTAGCTTACCTATATATGCAAAACAATAATATCTGGTTCACCCAATTGAGCTACGTCCATGGGAAAGTAGTCTTCTATTATCTCCGGAATATCTCCCTCAAGATTACAAGAGAGCAATGCCAATAACCCCAATACAATATAGAAAGATCATGAATATATGATCCACAATGGATGGATGTGAAGGACTCCCTTGACTCTATTATATACTAAGAGACGAGGAAGAATTACTTTCACATATTACATGTGGGATAATATCATTTTCCATAATAACATCTCTTTATATAATAATGAGTAGCAAGAGTATATTTTACCATAATGAATATGGGATATAATGTATTACTCTTTTACATAAGATTGTGGATATCTTTCGACATAATACAGAGACGTTATTACCTTCCAAGGAATATAAAATATTCCAACACTCCCCCTTAATAATGGCTGGGAGAAAATCCCACTAACAAAGGAATAAATGAGTCATTATTGCTCCCCCTTGATGACAACTTCCAAAAGAACCAAAGCTGCAAATAAGAAGAACACTTCGACGAATGGAATTTGATGAAGAAGAACCGCTTCTCACTAAATCATGAAACTGCACATGAACCGGGTTGTACGATGAAATACCAACAACAAGATGCCTAGAGCTAAAGAGAAGCCTTTGTGGCTATTAGGTCTAACAAATGTCGAGAACATGTGACTCAATCCAACAGCAAGGTGCCCAGATCTAAAGAGAAGCCGTCATGGCTACTAGATCCACAAGATTCCTAGATCACCACAAGAATCATCACAACCATAACTGATAGCTGAAGAACTCTGATAGAACATCTACACCAGTTTATAGATACCTTTTGACGGTTGATACAACATAACATGTGGCTAAGAACACCACAACAGTGTACAAAATATCCAGATGGCCAATACACATGTAGATAGCAGACATTCTTCCAATCAAGGTGCAATATAAATATTTGTAGAAGACCTCAAACATTGAAGAAACAAGACCCCAATGGTCTATACATCGAAAATGAAATCATACAGATGAACATCATGACTTTAATAGTAGAAGATGGTGCTTCAATATTTCTGGAATAAGATGAAAATATAAACATAGAACTTATCTACACAAGAACTTCCAAGATTAAAGCATATAAAGATCATAAAACAAAATTTCTCATACATAAAGGAAAATGGTCATACACCAAAGGTTAACAAACATCACATAAAAAGAATGAAAACATAATATGATCAAATAAAAGATGAACTTGCTCATTAAGGAAAATGAAGCTATTTTTACACATTAAGTGTCAGCCACAACATCTAAATAGTGAGCCCAAGATTTCACTTAAATATATGAAAATTTAGTCATCAAGCAATTAATATTAAGCATAGGTGCATTTCTTATTAGTATGATGTTAATATGCAAGAGATGAATGCCTTGAAAATGTCAATTCTTCCATATAGGAACGTCAGAGACAAATAGGAACAAGATAACCTCTGCAATAATAAGAATATAAATCTCATTGCAACAAGAACAAGGTGCTCAAGATAAATATTTCAAGATTATAAGATTGCCCAAAGCCATATAAATATTGAGTAAAAGATGATCGAAATAAACATGACATGATATATATGAAAATAAATCAAAATGTTTAATATGATCAACATCTAGGAAATTATGATCAAGTCAAGATATCACTTATAAAAAATTATGAAATGACAAGTCACTAATGGTCTTAATCATGGGTTCATTTCTTGTTAACATCATGTAAATATGCAAGAGATGAAATGCCCTCGAAATGTCAATGCTTCCATATAGGAATGTTAGAGACAAATATCATAGGAACTAGATACAATTTCTATAATACATGAAAAAGAAACTATATCACAATTAAAGAACTTATGACAAGCCAAAAAATATGATATCACATAGATTTAAAAAAATGCCTTTACTCAAGAAATTAATTAGCAAGAGCATATAATGATCATAAAGATATTACTTATAAAACAATGAAATTGCTTTTACACAAAGGTCAATAAAATAACATATAAATAAAGCAAATAGTGATCACAAGATAACACATATGAAATTGTTCTTATAAAATTGATTTTATAAACATGACATGATTAGAAATCAACATGATTAAATATGATAAAAAAAGAACAAATTAGTTATTAAGTTTCTTGTTTCATCATGACAAAATACTAGAGATCCATTTCCTTAAAAGATGCCAATGTTTCCATATAGAAATGTGAGACAAATATATACCAAGAACAAGGAATAATCTCTTAATAAACATGATAGAAGCAAAACCTAAATGCAAAATATGAATAACATAAAACTTAAATACTTTACCGTACTGATATGAATATGCAGAAACACAGTAAAGGAAAATAAACTTTTACTTACAACCCTTTTGAAAAAAGTGCCAAGAAAAACCACTCGTGGGTTTTGCTACAATGGACTCGCGAACAAACACAGATACTCGCGGGTTCTACACGGCAAGGGTCACGGTTATCCACGGGTTGTGGTGTAATGGAGTCACGGCTACTCGTGGGTCTCTGTACTGTAAAGTTGCGGTTCTGTCGAAGCATTCGCAAGTTCAACACAGGAAGGGTTGCTAATAAACTGAAGTAAACGCGAGTTCGACAGTGGAACAGTCGCGAGTATGCCAAATCATACGTGGGTCTGCGCATTGGGATACCACGAGTCTCTAGTGTGTTTGCGAGTTCTCCATAGGAACAATAGCGGTTAACCGGAGGTTCTGCAAAGAAAAGTTGCGAGTGCCCAGTTTAAGGCCGAAAATAGTGCCGAATCTGCCAAAGATAGAAACCTGCACAAAGTCTACCAAACTTGGACGAAAACTGCTGTTTTGAAAACCAGAAGATAGATCTCCTTGAGGAGAATCAGAAAATCATATAAATCTACAAAAAAAATTCAAGAAACCCTTGAAATTTTTTTGCAAAAATCTACACAACAAGGTTAGGGTTAGACATAAAAACTGCAGAAATATGTCCAGATATGAAGAGAAGCCTAATGGATACCAAATAGAAAGCAAATCTACAAGAAATAAACAATTTCCAAATGATAAAATATTGTTTTGAAAGCAATAGAAGGTGCTAGATCATAACAACAAGCTCTGATACCATGTCAGAGATATGGATCTAACTAAACTAGCTTACCTATCTAAGCAAAACAATAATATATCAACAATAAGTACAGAAAGAGAACAAGAGAAAAGAGTACACCAGATATACGTGGTTCACCCAATTGGGTTACATACACGGGAAGGTAGTCTTCTATTATCGCCAGAATATCTCCTTCAAGCTTACAGGAGAGCAATGCCAATAACCCCAATACAATATATAAATATCATGAATATATGATCCACAATGGATGGATGGATGGATGTGAAGGACTCCCTTGAATCTATTATATACCAAGAGATGATGATGAATTATTCTCACATATTACATGTGGGATAATATAATTCTCCATAATAAAATCTCTTTATATAATAATGAATATCAAGAGTATATTTTACCATAATGAATATGAGATATAATGTATTACTCTTTTACATAAGATTGTGGATATCTTCTGACATAATACAAAGACATTATTACCTTCCAAGGAATATAAATATTCCAACACATTCGTAGAAGGAAAGAGTGAGAAATGAGAGGGAAAAGATTCAAACTTGAACGAGATGGTTTCCAAGTACAAATGAAACTCTTTGCCCACCAATTCCCAACAAAGTTTGTTTAAGAAGATGCAAAACCTTCAACAAAGGGTTCTCAACCTAAAACAATATAGTGAAGAATTTTAAAAGATAGCCATCAGTGTTGGTCGTGGTGAGGAAGATGAGGATATTTAGTCAAGATATGTGAATGGGCCAAGAATATCCATTCAAGATGAATTAAGTATGCATAAAATGCATTCACTAGAGTGGGTTTATAGATTAGCCTTTAGAGCGTAAGTTAAAATATCTAGAGCTTCAAGAGAGGAAATTCCAAATGGAAAACACTGCTTGAGATGAGGATACAGAGCTATTGATGGAAGAGAAACTCCAATATGAGGAAAACAAGGAGAAGAAGATAGTTCTTCTTCACCTGCACCAAGAAGATACCTTTATCTTCATAGAGGATGGGGATTTGGAGCTTGAGGTCATGAAAGAGGCTATACTAGAGGGGTTTGTTGTAGATGTGGACAACTTGAACATTGTGCATTCGAATGCATGGAACTCATGAATGAAGGAGACTAGGCAATAGCTAATGTGGCTCAAGAGACAGTAGCTTGTTGAAGAGACAACTCTAGTTGCAACAAAACAAGGAGAACTTTTAATGTTGAGGAGTGTTGTTAAAGTTAGAAGAGAAGGAAGAAGGGCAATTCCCAAGAAAGAGCATTTTTTGAACAAATTACAATTCTGAAGGGAAGTGTTGCAAGTTGATTATAGATGGAGGAAGCACAAACAATTTAGTGTCCATTGAAATGGTAAGGAAATTGAACCTAGAGTGTACACCTCATCCTCATCACTACAATCAGGACTGCGAAAAGGTTATTAGGTCACTGTTGCTCAATGATTTTAACATTGGAGGTTATCATGATGAAGTTGTCTATGATGTCATACCAATGGGCACATGCCATGTGTTGTTGGGGGGACCACGATAATTTGAAATAGGTGCAACACATGATGGGAGGAAAAAAACCTTCATGTTCTACAAGGATAAGAAAAGATTTGAACTATTGACAATTGAAGGAGGATGAAGAAGAAAGCAATAGGTCATTGAAGGTATTTGCCAAGGAGTTCTTACATATTGTCGATAAATCTAGAATATGCTTTGTCTTGATTCCAACACTAGAAAATATGAAGTGAGGAAGAAATGGCAACATAATTGAATGCACTGCATGAAGAATACAAGGAACTATATTCCGAGGGATTACGTATTGGGTTGCCACCATTGCTAAAGATTACACATTGCATGGATCTCATTCAAAAAGGAAGTATACCAAATTAGGTTCCACATAGATTAAGTCCATGGGGAAATGGAGAACTAAATCCACAATTACAAGATATCCATGTGGAAATGAATATGTTGGGGGGTATTAAAAAAGGAAGTATACCAAATTAGGCTCCAAAAAGGAAGTATTCATGGGGAAATGAAGAACTAAATCCACAATTACAAGATTTGCTTAGAAGAGCATTGAATAGAGAAAGTTTGAACCCATGCACTGTTCCCATAATAATAACTCCAAATAAGGATGGAGGATGTGTATTGATTTTAGAGGCATCGACAAGATCACAATTACGCTCAAATTTCCAATACTTAGAATATATGACATTATTGGTTTGGAAAGTGCTTACCCATCAAATATTTATAAAAGAAGGGGATGAAGGGGAAAACAACCTTCAAAACAAGTGAAGGATTATAAGAATAGGTACTTATGCCATTTGGATTGACAAATGGGTTGAGCACTTTCATGAGATTGGTGAATGAAGTGATGAAACAATTCTTGGACAATTTTTTCATGGTATATCTTGATAATATACTTATTTTCAACAAAACAAAGAAGAGTCACATGTTACATATGAGAAAAGCCAATCCATAATGGATCTATATAAGTACCATATTAGTTTATTGATACTTTAGATGGGGGAGATCGAGATTTGGGCATCTAAGAGATGGTCTTGATTTTGTCAGATTTTGGTACATCAACTTTCAATGTGTTTTTGTGGTCCTAAACAAAGTTTTTTTGGCCATGCAACAACTTGGGTTACGTTAGGATTGTCTAAGCCTTGAATAAAACTACTCTTCTTATTGAGATCTTTCTAATGAGCTATCCTACTCCTAAAACAAAGTTTGCATGAGAAAGTATGGGCCATGACATGATAGCGATCCAACTATTCCCCGCATGTCCAAGAGGTGAGCATGTTATCTCACCATAATTCGAATGAGTTAGAAATGTGTATGAATCCATTAGATACTTCTAGAAACATCATGGAGGTTCCCAAAGGGTTTCAAAACTCTAAACCTAACCCTATCTCTAATTCTAGATACTAAAAACTTAGTAGGACGAGGGAATATGGTTCACGTTTTTCACTAGGTGCCCATTGTCTCATAATGTGAGCAAGAGTGTGGAGAACTTGATAACAGAGAAACGAGATATAAGGATATTGCACAACATTGTAGAAGACCATGATGTCTCATAGATTCACGATGATTCAGGAAATTTTTATAATCCACATTGTAATTTCCACGATAGAAGAAGAGGAAAGGCACAATCCTTCATTGTACATTGGTTTTTCCTATATGGGTTTCTAGGGTAAATATTTGTGTTCCACTATATGTCTTTGCTATTGTAGTCTAATTTATATGTCGCAGTAGTTAAAGAATCCAAATGTATTTTTATTTCTACCAAAGAGTTAAAAATACAAAAGGATAGTTGCACAATTGAGCATAGGTTTATTGTACTTGTTTTAAGTTTAGATTTGTTTTAAGCTATTGGAATATCCAAAGCAATTTACAGATCGTATTGGTATCATAGCAAGTTTTATTGGGAATTTGGTGGTTGGAAAGTTGTTCTTGTTGATCCCTAGACTAACACATTAATGGTTAAGAAGCAACCACAATTCACATAAATGGAAGAAGAGCATTGGGAAGGACTCGTTGATGAAGTCTAAAGAAGATTTGCAAGGTTGGAAACTCAAATAGTTGATATTTTCCAAAGAATGAACAACTTATGGCTTCTCTTGAGAAGAATATTGGCCCCTTCTAGGAGAAGATTGAATATCATGAGAGCCCCGATTATCACGAGGAGCCAAGGAAAGAGAAGGGAGAATCAAAGCTGAAAAAAGGTGACTATTAATTAATATTCTTGTCACCTATTTAAAATGAAAGCGAAGGTCAAGATGAAGTCCTATGAAGGTGAGGTAGATGCACTTAGGTTGAGTCATCTTTTACAACAATTAGAAGTCTATTTCAATGTGCATAACGTATGAGAGGAATAGAAATATATTTTGTTAGATTGAAGCTAGACGACCATGCACAGACTAGGTGGCAGAGCCACAATAAGGACCTTAGGCTTGGGGAGAACCACTAGTAACTAAGTCAGAAGGTTTTAAAAGACCTCCTCAAGTCCCACTTTGAATCTATTGAGTATGAAGAGGACAAGAGGATTTGGTGGCACTATTATTGGTAGAGGAAAGAAAAAAGTATACAAGAGTACACTACATAGTTTTGGAAGTAATCCATTAGTTGGGAATAAATCCTTGGGATCTAGACACGGTCATCAAGTACTTGGGTGATCTCCATAAACATATAAGAAGGAAAATTATGTTATTTAAGCCCAAGACCATTGATGTTGCCTATGTGTATGCCTGATATGTTGAATCTAATAAGTAAAAGGGACAACCAAATGGTTCAAAGCAATGAAGCCAACCTGGAACTTCAAATAAGGGTGAGAAGAAGAAGGGAAAAGGGAAAAATTAAAACACTACTACCATTTCACATGTGTGTAAGGAACCTAATAACTACTTTGACCATTACAACATTGATATTCACATAAAAGAGAAAGGTTGGGCACTTCATCTAGAGTTGAACCATAGTAGCCACAAGTAGGATAATTCCAAGAAGAATATTCTAATGGATGTGGGAAAGGAGATTGAAAGCAACTCAAATGTGGATGAAAATTTTGTTTGCACAATAGTGAAGAAGAAGGTAAACTTGAGTAGCTGTTACAAGTTAAGTTGCACTTAGATGGTTTCAAGTGAGCTTGTGAAGATGAAACAAGTTTACTTGTTCATATTCATAAGATCAGAAGTCCTAGCAAGCCACCTTGGCTCTTTTTTTTTATAAATAAAATCACATGTCCATGCCCTGCGGGGAAATTGTAAAAAATGTCTTAGCATGATGGTTTTGTAACAGACTTGGATTTCCTAGGACTTAGATATAAGTCCGACTATCCTAGAGTTTTTTTTCCCTTGTCAATTATATTTTGTTGAATAAACGACTTATAATTTTCGAGTTTTTCACTCATACCTCCAAAGTTGGGGTGGTCGGCATGATTTCTCGACCCTAGGAGGTTATTAGAGCCCAAATGTCAATGTATATTACCATGATAGACATTAGAATTGAGTCGTATGGACATGTGCTAGGTCCCCTTAAGTTTTTTTTTTAAATTTTGAGAAAAATATTTTTTCCCATAAAATTAGACTAATTTTTAATAGTTTAATTGGGAAAATTAAAAATGTAATAAAAGTATGGTTAGTGGGTGTAATTTGTTAAGTGAATGCTCATTTTCTAAGCCAGAGCATCCACTAAACCCATAAACCCACTTATCCTAAGTTTTGAGTAAGTATTTATCTCAGAAAATAATATTTACTCAAAAAACCCAAAAAGACCAATTTAATTGGCAAAAAAGACATAATAAGGGAAAAATCCCAATCCCACGGATCAATGAAATGTGTTGGAATCAAATCTACTTTGATTGGCAATCAAATCAGGGAGAATATTGAGCAAATAAATGATGATTTGATTCAAGATTGAAGATCCACTAAAGGGCGGGGGGGGGGGGGGGGGGGGCGAATTTGTGGTTGGAGAGGTGTCAAGTGGAGGTTTAAAAGTGTCAAATGGTTGGAGAAAGGTGTCATGAACCTCCCCAAACCTCTCACATGTGTCAACAAGAATTTTCCAAGTGTATCAACTCATTTCTCCAAGTGTCAAAGAGGATCTCTCTTGATTTTTCTATATAATGAGGCTCCATTCTCTCATTTAAACTAGTTGGAGTTGTGGAGAGAAGCTTGCTATTGTAATACTTTCTATTATGTGTTGTTGGAATAAATTTGAAGCTTTGGAGGCTACATGGTGCCATGCTCTCTTGTGGATGATCATTGTTGTATTAGCTTGAGGTAACATGTATCTTTAGTTTCTTGTTCAATCATATTGTGAATTTGGCCTTGAAAGGATTGGTATCAATTGATAGGAAATGATCAAGTAGTAAGCTAATTGCTAGTTTCTTTTAATCATGCATATCTAGAGATCTAATGTAGCATTGTTTAATAAGTCTATTGACATGCTTCCTTGATTTCTTATGTGTTTATTATCGGATCTCACAATCTCTTTGGCAAGTTTCTAATTAGCTACAGGTTACAAAGCGTGGAAAAGCATTGGAACAATTTTGTTCTCTTATTCTCCAAGGATTCATCCAACATAGTCCACAAGTTGTCACGAAAGTCTCTTTAGTTGATCCATCCAACGCCAAGATTCCTTTCTTCCTTTATCGCTCTTCATACGTTTAAAGAAAATCTCCTTGGTTACTGTTCTTCTTGGATCTATTTTTGCTAAAAGAAATATCATACATAGATTTGATTTTGTATTTTTCTTAGATCTTAGTTTCCAAAAGTTTATATTCCGCATTACATCTAGCATCTTTAAGCTTCCTCATGCAAGTAATTTACTGAAAAATATTAAGGCTTGTTGTTAGTTTTTCATACATTCATAGCATAATAATTCAAATGCATAAATCATATCTTCTAGAAGAAAGACAAAGAACAAAACAATAACACAAGAGTTTAACCTGGGAAACCCAAGCGGGAGAAAACCCAACAACCTTCGTATAGAGATGATAATTCCAAGATCATAGTACAATCATAAAAGAGAAAAGATGGATATGCTTTCCAAAAGATAGAAAGCCCAAAATAGTCTTCTCCTACTGCAGTGCGGAATTCTCTCTCTGGATGATGCGAACTTGTATCGAGTGGATGAGTGAATAATGAGGTGAACTCACCTCTTATTTATACAAAAATTCCCTAACTGGGCCGACTTCTCTTGGGAGCAATAAATAATTTTATTTTGCTTGCTTTTCATCCCAAGGTTTACATTGATTCTTTCAAGGGTTTTACATAATTAAATACATCAATTTCATCTCCCTTAGGAGGTACAATAAAGTACAATAAAATATAATAAATAATATATTCTGAAGTTGCACAAAATCCAACACTCCCTCTCAACGAGGAAGGTATTCTTCGGTATTCATCAACATCACAGTCATATGGGTTTCATCTATACATCTATATTGTCTCCATCATATCTATACATATTGAAGGTTGTCCACACAATCTCATTCCTTTGATAAGTGTCATCATGCATCAACTTCACCAGTCCTTCAGTGAGTCTAAGAGAGTCTCTCCAGTGAGTCCAAGAGAGTCTCTCCATCCTACCTGCATGTATGAGATATAAGCCGTACCATCTCTGCTATACCATCTTCTACCTGTTTGTCTCATGTGCTGATGGGATTTCTCCCAAACTTGGTTGAGATTCTGGACGGGCAGAGGAGCACGACCATCTACTACCTGTTCGTCTCATCTGCCGATGGGGTCCTCCCATACCTGGATGAGAACCTGAATGAGTAGAGGTACTTGTGCAATCACACGACCATCTATTACCTGTCCGTCTCATATTTCGATGGGATTTCTCCCATATCTGGCTGAGAACCTGGACGAGCAGAGGAACCTATGTGAACCCGACCATCCATTTCCCGTCCGACTCATCTACCGATGGGATTTCTCCCATACCTGGATGCGTACCTGGACGAGTGGAGGAACCTGGGTGAACTCGACCATCCACTGCCTATCTGACTCATCTTCCGATGGGATTTCTCCCATACTTGGCCGAGTACCTAGACGAGTGGAGGCACCTGGGTGAAAGCAGGGAAATAATCTCTATGTCATCTCTCCCTCTCAAGGAGGGACATGTTCTCTTCTACTCCAAATATTCCGCGAAAGTATTCGAACTTCACCCTGGGAAGAGGCTTGGTGAGAACATTTGTAGTCTGGTCATCTGCTTACATGTACTGTAACTCGACTGCACCTTTTTGCACCATATCACAAATGAAGTGATATTGAATCTCTATATGCTTCGACTTGTCGTGAAACACAGGATTCACTGACATCTGCAGACAACTCTGGTTATCACAGTGAATCATGGTTGGCTCTGGAATCTAGCCAAACAATCTTGCAAGGAGTTTACAAATCCATACTACTTCTCGGGCTGCTGTACTAGCTTCCATATACTCGGCCTTTGCAGTACTGAGTGCTACCGAGTTCTGCTTCCTACTGCACCAGGAAATCAATGTAGAACCCAAACTGAAGCAACATCTAGAAGTACTCTTCCTATCTGCAACACATCTGACCCAATCTGAGTCTGTAAACCCCTGCAATCTCAGGTCACATTCTGAAGCATATCTTAGGCCATATCACACAGTGCCATGCAAGTATTTGAGCACATGCTTTACAACAATCAAGTGAATCTGTCTCGGCTCGCACATGAACTGGCTGAGAGCATTCACAACAAAACATATATCTAGTCTAGTGTTCATCAGATACATCAAGAACCCAATCAGTTGGTGATACATAGTAGGATCAATCAAATCCGAATCTGAAGCAGAATCTCTTAGCTTCTTCAAATGTGCATCCATCGAAGTAACCATGCACTTGCAGTCCAACATTCCGAATCTCTTCAGAATATCTATCATGTATTTTCCTTGAGCTAGGAAAATATCTTTCTTCCTCTCCCATACTTCTAATCCCAAGAAGTAATGCATCAATCCAAGATCCTTCATTTCAAACTCAGAGGTGAGTTTCTTCTTATACCATACAATAAGTTTCTTGTTTCCAGTGAAAAACAAGTTATCAACATATAGTACCAAAATCAATGGTTCATCATCCACAACCTTGTAGTAAAGGTTGGGGTTTGCATCACTCTTGGTGAATCCCAAGCTCAGTAGGAATCCGTCTATCTGTCCATACCAAGCATGAGGTGCTTGCTTGAGTCCATATAGTTCCTTTTTCAATCTGCATACGTGAGACTCTTTTTCGTGGACAATAAACCCTTCTGACTGCTTAATGCATACTTCTTCCTCAATAACACCATTGAGAAAGGTTGTCTTAACATCCATCCCATAGCTGAAGCAATAGAAATGATCGATCTGATGGAAGTATATTGAGCCACATGAGCAAATGTTTCATCATAATCAACTCCCTCTTTCTGAGAGAACCCTATGGAAACAAATATGGCCTTGTATTTTTCAACACTCCCATATGCTCCATGCTTGATTTTGTACAGCCACTTGGAAGTCACTACTGAATTATCCTCAGGTATCGACACAACCTCCCATACATCATTCTTCATGATGGATTGATATTCTTCCATCAACGCATCCTTCCAAACTTGATGTTTGGATGATTCTTCATAAGTGGTTGGTTCTGAATCAATGATGTTACTCATCAGTGCTATGTAACTGGAGAACATTTGAGGTCTTTTGCTTTCTCTGAAAGCAACATGTGGAGCTTCATGCCCCTCTGCATCCTGCAAAGTCTGCTGTGCCCATCTAGGGATTTTCCGACTTGCTGCAACATCTCTGAGGATATCAACTGGATCAATAGGATTGACGGGTTCATCCTTTTCTGCTAACTCCCTTTGAACTGGAGGGGGAGATGATCTCATCTCCTTTGGTTCTATCATTTCTTCATCATCGATCTCCATGTATGATCCTCTACCTTTACTGACAGCCATCTCTTCTTCAAAGGTCACATCCCTACTGACTTCAATTTGTCTGGATCCTGGGATGTAGATTCTGTAAGCCTTTGAAGACTCACTGTATCCCATGAAAGTTCCCTTCTTGCCTGAAGGTTCTAACTTCTTCCTTTTCTCCTTTGGCACATGTATGTAGACTAGCCAACCAAATATCTAAAGGTGGCCCACTTCTGGTTTCACTCCTGTGAAAGCTTCTTCCGGAGTCGGATTCTTCAATATCTTATGTGGGCATCTATTTTGTACAGATACAGTTGTTCTGGATGCTTCTGCCCATAAGAACATTTGAAGATTCTGATCATGTATCATGGCTTTGGCTGCCTACACAATTGTTTTATTCTTTCTTTCTGCAAACCCATTTTGTTGAGGGTTGTGGGGAGTTGTGAGCTCCCCCTTAATTCCTGCTTCCTTGCAGAAGTCATTAAATTCTGTAGAGGTGTATTCTCCACCATTATCGAATCTCAAAATATTGATCCTCTTTCCTGACAGATTCTCGACTTGTGCTTTTAATTATTTGAATTTGCTGAGTACTTCCTCGGATTCCTTAGACTTGAGAAAGTATATCCAGACTTCCATGAGTAGTCATCAATGAATGTTATGTAGTAATGACATCCACCCAATGAAGAAACTGTCATGGGTCCGCACAAGTTAGAGTGTACTAGATCCAAAATCCCTTTGGATCTACTCTCACTATCTGGAAAATATCTCTTGGTATTCTTTCCAAGTGCACATCCTCTACATATTCCATCATGGTCTACTTGAAGTACTGGTAAAACTGTCACTATATTCTTCAGTGCAGGGAGAGCTCGATAATTTAGATGAGCTACTCTTCTGTGCCATAATTCGCCCATACTTGTAGAGTCATGTACTAGGGATTGGATTGGTGAAGTGTTTAGACGATACAAGCTCTCCTATATCATACCAATAACTTTGGTTATATTCATGCTTGAGTTCTTGTGCCAAGCAAGTACCTTCCCTTTAGATAAATCTACTTTATAGATGGAGACAAGATTTCTTTTCATACCAGGTACATAGAGCACATCACTCAAGCGTAGTGTATCACTTGATTCTAGATGAAGGGAGGTGGCCCCAGATCCCTTCACAGTGTAGTTAGAATCATCTCCAAGTACAACATGAAGATGATAATCTTTCTCAACTAATTTTGAAATATTTTCTCTATAACCTGTCATGTGTCTAGAAGCACCACTATCTATGAGCCAAGTATCATTAGTGGTGGGAATAGAACATGATAAATCTGTTATGAAGATAAATTCTGTGCGATCTTCATTCCTTTGTTTCTTGTGATGATGATATTCTTCTACATCAACAGTTGATGCTTCATGCTTCCTTTTACTTGAGCTTTGACAGCTACTGGCGTAATGACCATATTTACTGCACCTATAACATTGAATATGAGATATGTCCTTCTTCTTCTTTTGATCTGGGCGAGGACTTGATCTCTTATATTGGTGCTTGTGTTTGTGGAAATTCATTCCTTTTCCCTTACCTTTCTTGGTATGGGATACAAATGCTTGATTCTCCTCAGTTGAGTGCCATGAAATCTTTGTCGTGCTGCTATTCTTGTCTCTTCCTGAGTGCAATATTCCCATAGCTTATCAAATTTGGGTAGCTTGGATATATTGCTTATACTTTGAATGAAATAATACCAAGATGGTGGGAGTCCATTTAGAGTAGTGATGACAAGCTCCTTTTCATCAATGGGATCTCCACTGGTACTAAGCTTGTCCCTTAGTTCTGTGATCCTCATGAAATATGAGGCAATGGATTATGACTTGGACATCTTCATATTTGATAGATGGTTCCTCAATGTAATGGATACATTGATACTAGTGTGTTCAAATAACTTCTTTATGGTCTTGAACATTTTACTAGCACTCTTCTTCCCTTAGATATGTGGAACTAAGTGATCTCTAACTGAGTCCACCAAAATCCTTCTTGCTCTGGCATCATTCTTCCTCCAGCGAGATTTGTCTTCTTCGGCTTCTGGTTCTGGGACCTTCTCATTTACATATTGTAAGAGATCATTTTCTTCTATTGGTAGAAGAAACCTAGACTTCGAAGAGATAAATTTGGAAGCTCCTTTCAGACGATCTTCAACCTTCATTCCAATCATCTTGACTGCAGATCTGGTTCAGAAACCCTAGTAGGAGCTAGGTCAAAAATGAAAGTTGGAATTTTGGAAAACTGATTCCACATGTAGATGCGCCCTAGCAAGGAGAGTTGATATGAGGTAGGGTTTATCCAAATCTATGGAGAAAAGTAGGTAAAACCTGAAACCCTAATTTCTGCTGCAACTGTTGAATTAGGTCAAAAATTGAAAATTCTCGAAATTGAATTCCATCTTCACCAAAAGATGCGCCCTCCTTAGAGTGGAATTCCCAATGCTCTTTTTCTTCCAAAAAGTTGAGTGAAGACTTCAAAATATGAAACCCTAGTTCCAACAGGGTTTCGACAATGGTTTCTTCTAGTACCGCTCTGATACCATGTTAGTTTTTCATACATTCATAGCATAATAATTCAAATGCATAGATCAGATCTTCCAGAATAAAGACAAAGCACAAAACAATAACACAAGAGTTTAACCTGGGAAACCCAAATGGGAGAAAACCCAGCAACCTTCGTATAGAGATGATAATTCCGAGATCAGAGTAAAATCATAAAAGATAAAAGATGGAAATGCTTTCCAAAATATAGAAACCCTAAAATAGTCTTCTCATGTTTCAGTGCGAACTTATCTCTCTGGATGATGCGAACTTGTCTTGAGTGGATGAGTGAATAATGAGGTGAACTCACCTCTTATTTATACAAGTGCCAAACTGGAAAATTTCCTAACTGGGTCGACTTCTCTTGGGGAGTAATAAATAATTTTATTTTTAATTTTCTTTTACTTGCTTTTCATCCCAAGGTTTACATTGATTCTTTCAAGGGTTTTACATAATTAAATACATCAAGTTCATCTCCCTTAGGAGGTACAATCAAGTACACTAAAATACAATAAATAATATCTTCCGAAGTTGCACAAAATCCAACACTTGTTAGAGTAGCTTTATATTGGGTTTTAAAGTTTATTTAACAATTTAAAAAGTACTTCATTGGCTGCCCTCAAAAGCAAGCCAAGATCCTCAAAAGGTCTTGTCCTTTTGAGTCATTTTCATTCAATTTTTGCAAGTGTTTAAGCTTAGAAATTTTTCCATAAATATTTTTAGTCACCCAAATCACTTTTAAAGTGATTTTAAGTGATTTTGGGCATTTTTAAGTACTTATTAGCTCGCTGTCCTGTTTTACATTTTAGCAGGATTTTGACACTTTTTGGTCAAAAATTTCAAGTTTGGGCCATTCTGGAGCTTCCTGGGGCATCCCAGCTTCATCCGGCATTTACCCTTTGCATTTTTGTAAACCTTTTGGATCTAGATCTATAAAGATCCAAGGTATTTTTGCTTTAAAAAAATCATTGTAAATCATAAATAAAAGGAAGAGCAAGTGGGATACCCAACACCCACACCCATCCCCTCTAGGGGGATTCACATTTTTTTTATGGCGTGAATTTTTATAACAAGATTTATTTCTTGTTTAAATAAACCAATCCAGTACTAAAATTTAACGTTTGAAGTGTCCGATCCAAATATCAGCCTTCAAACTCACTTAGGACGTAGGAACACTTAATTTCTATTTTTTGCAGATAGTATACTTTACATATCAAGCAAGTTTATTTTTTCAAAGTATTTTTGACAAGAAAATTAATACTAACCCACCACACTCTACCAAAGTACCGAAAGGGAAAATATATTCATGCTATAGTAATTAGTCCAACAATTCACTTTCAGTCTTTGATTTTCTTAAAGTAACGACCTTGGCATTGCTCCCCTGAAGTATGCTCTTGCCGTCACATAAAGGGATTTGCCTAAGTACCGAAAGGGAAAATATATTGGTGGTGTATTAATTAGTCTAACAATTTACTTTCAGTCTTTGATTTTCTTAAAGTAACGAACTTGGCATTACTCTCCCGAAGTATGCTCTCACCGCCACATAAAGGGATTTGCCTGAGTAAGTGATCTGATGATTAGAAAAGAGACTCATTACCTATAGTAATTAGTATAACAATTTAATTCAATTATTTATCTTTTGCAATCAAATGGAATAAACATATAGTTCCAACTCAAAGTATGCTCTTTCCCCTTGCGGGCGTTTGCCTGGGCCTGTGGGAAATTAGAAAGAGTTGTAACTACTCTATAATTCCTTACATCTAAATAAAAAACTCATACTAATAAAATTAAATTCCTTGAACATAATGAAAATACGACACTAAGAACTTAATTACTGTGTGGAGAAATTTCTTAGGAGAAGCAGGAACCACTGGGAGGTGACCTCATGGCACAATTAGACTACACCCTTGTTGGTGTAGTGTTGAACACCGCCCTTGAGACTCCATTCCATCCCACATGTCTTCGTCAGGAGCCACCATTAATTAACTTCTGGACATTACTCCTTGTACCTCACGGTATATATGGATCTTCCCCTTCCCATAATTAAATCCCATCTCATAATAATTTAAAACTGATCAAGAATCACTCACAAAACATTTACAATACAACATCACGCTATTTCGAATCCACTATTGGAAATGATCTTGTTTATATTTATTTCAATCTTTGGATCAGATCTTATGTGTTATATGATTATGTTATGCTGTTGATCTTAATTTTGCAAGTGAATTTTGCTTTCAGTCAATCTAATTCAAAACTCATAAACAACTTACCAAATCATAAACCTTAAGCTTAATCAACCTTAGTAACTCATAGGGACTACCCCCCTTGGCTTCATTAGGATTTCTTCCTAAATGAAGGAGTTGAGTGTTGAGTGACAATATCTCAACTCGAAACTTGCCCCCAAGGAACACACCTAAGAAGCTTGAACATTTCTGCCGCGATAACCCCTGGGTGCGTGTTCAGGCATACATAGTAGCATTCATAACAAAGAGGAGGAGGAGATGAAAATGTTATTCCATATCAAGATTCAGAACAAGAAGAACAAAGCAGATGTACTATTTGATTTTGGGTCACATGTAAATCTCACTATGTAGGACTTGGTAAGTAAGCTTTATTTAGAAATGCATGATCACCCTCATCCATACCATTTGGGTATGGTATATAGGGACGTTGAGTTAAAAGGTTACCAAACAGTGTAAGATTAGATTTTCTATTAGTGCAAATTTTATTAATGAGATAGAAGTTGATGTAGTGCCTCTTGATGTTTGCAATGTAGTGTTTGGTAGCTCCTATATGTACAAGAGGGATGCTACCTTAACGAGGAGGGAAAACCAATACTGCCTAATCAATGATACTAAATTGTTTATCATCAATATACACAATGGGAAATCTAAGATCTATTTGGTGAGTGCACACCAAGATAAGAGATTAATCAACTCAACTAAGATGTATGTATTTCTTTTCTTGAGATGGAACCAACAAGACCAATTTTACAAGTGTGAAGGAATCCTTTGAAGAATGTATGAAAGAATAGATGCGTCAATAAAAAGCAAAGATTTTGCAGGCATACCAAGAAGTGTTCCAAGGTCCAAAAGAAACATCAACCAATAGGGAAATGTGGCAAGAGATACAATGACTATCAGAGGCTTCTTTACCAAATATAGGATTGTACTTCCAAATTAGAGTTAGATGAAGTGAAGAAGTTGTTGCAAGAATTGTTGGAGCATGGGATCCTAAGACAAGCACCTCACTATGTAGTTCCCTCGTCATATTGGAACTAAAGAAGGATGGGACTTGAAGGATCTACATTCGGTATAGAGCTCTAATCGATGACTTGTTATATTAGTTATGCAACATGAGAAGTACTTCACCGAATTTGATTTGAAATTTTTATATAATCAAGTTTAGATCAAGGAAGAAGATGCTTGAAAGACCACATTCAAGAAAAATCAATATCCTTACAAGGTTACTAGTGTTTTTTTCCTTGAGCAATGTACCTTCTACTTTTATGTATTTAATGAATGATATGTTGTGCCCATTTGTATATTTATTTGTTATAATTGATGATATTTTGATCTCTACTTCTACTTGGGAGGATCATGTTGAGCATCTGAAGTAGGTTATAGAAATATAAGGAAACATTGGCTTCTATCAAACATAAAGAAGTATGATTTTGCTTATCAATTGTTGGTGTACTTGAGGCATGTGATTAGGCAAGGGGCTATATCAACAATTGTCCAATATTTAAGAAAGTTCATAGAATTGTTCTTAGTTGTGGCTTCATGCTATTATAGCTAGTGGTAGGAGTTTCCAGTAGGGTAAGAACAAACATACATCATTTGAAGAAATGAACTAGAGGATTAGTTGAGCCCTAGTCCTAACACTACCTAACTTGCATTAATATTTTGAAATAGAAATTGATGCCATTATATTCTAAGGAGTGGCATTAATGCAAGGGGGGAGATTGGTTTGATATAATTAAGAATTATTTGATGGAGAAATACTGAACTAACCTACACATGGAGAGGAGTGGCATTGAAATAACCTACATATGACTAGGATATTTATGCCTTGGTTCAAGTAGTTAGGAAGTGTAAGCACTATCTATTGGGTAAAGAGATAATCATCCATACTGATCACTAGCCTCTACAATACTTGTAGGTTGAGAGTATTTTCCAACGAGTAAGACAATATAAATGGACAATATTTTTACAACAATTCCAACTAGTGATTAAATATATAGAGACAACCAACAAGTTCACTTTTATTTATTTTTATTTTTTATCCAAGACACCAACACTAAAAATTACAGCAACAGGAACCATTAAGCACATGGATCCATTTACCCATCAAGCATATAGAGAGGACTAAGTGGAAAATGAGGAATTCAAGGGGGTGTATCAATTGTTGCAAGGACAAAAAGGACAAACAAATATGGATTAAAACTTCCAAGATGTGGAAGATTTGTGTACCAAAGGAATAAAAAATGCAAATGATAAGGGAGGCTCACATCTCCAAGGTTGATAGTCATTTTGCCAATGAGGAAGATTGTGGATAAATTTTAGAGGTATGTTTACTGGCCCAAGATGCAAGCAGAAGTACTATATTTATCATAGGTTGTATTTTATGTTGTACCAACAAGTCGAATAATAGGAAGCAAGGACTATATAGTGCACTTCTAGTGCTTATAAAGCCATAAGAAAGCATATCTAAGGAATTTATATATGGATAGTGTGTGTTACGCCTAAATATTGCCACCATAAGACTTAGTGTAAACATCCCCGAATTTCACATGACTAGGAAGTCAAACTGGAAGAGATACTGACCTATTTCCATAGGGTCTAGTTGGGTCGTCGCAGGTCACCCTTGTGCAACATGCTCCGTCACAAGTTGTCCTAATGCAACCTGCGCCGATGTCAGTTAAAGTGGATAAAGGGTATCTTTGAGCCATTTCTCAAAGGTGTGTGACTTGGATCTCTATCCCTAACCCATAGGAGAGATGGCATTCGGTTCCTTAATCCTTTGGGAGGATCCCTTAGTCCTCTCCACTATTTCTCAACCTATCCTATCCTCCTAGTCCTATATATATGAAGCTCCTTCCCATTCCAAAGGGAGGAAGGATATAACATCATATGTTGGTGAAATAGAGATTAGGAGATCATCATCCATCCATTGGAGGCACCTATTTCTCCTTAGAGGCATTGGATTGGCTTGTTGGAGGAAGATTGCAACGTTAGGGCTTGGTTGTAATCCTCACTCTTCTATGTATTCCCACTTTTTATACAGTAATACAAAACTTTTTCCATAAATGTCTTGTTATGAATTGATATTTATAGTTTACTTCCTTAATTGTTTACTTAGATCGATTATTGTGTAGATGTGCTATTACTGCTTGTTTGTATCTTGCATGTTCTGACAGGTCTTGCAGCTTTGGATCTGATGACCGTGGAGCTTGGAGCGAAGAGGGAGAAAGAGATCTATAGATCTGAAAGGTAAGATGTTCATGTCTCTTAATCTCTAAATTGATCTAGGAAGGTAGATTTGTATTATGTCCTATTTGTTCTAGAATCATATTGAACTAGGGAGATCATGCCTTAAGTTTGCTTTCGGTAGATTGTTCGATAACAAATTTGGCGACCATACTGGGGAATACGTGCATTGTTTTAAGTTTTCAGTTCGAAAGTCATTTTCTTTGATTTCTTTGTGAGCCATTTCATTTGTCTCCTAAGCCTCTCTCGCCACCAGATCTTCTTTTTGAAGAGTCTGTTGACTTCCTTTGAGTCTGTATGTATGATTGTCAAACCTTTTGATTGCTCATTTTTGGATATATTTCCATCCTTGCATTGGGATTTCGCTCGTCACACCTGGGTAGTATAGCTAGAGCGACATCATATCCCGGGCGCAATCTGCTGCCCTGCAACCTGTGACGTCAATGCTCAACTCAGTTTTACATCTTGCGCCATCGGCGCAAGCCACCTGTTTTCCACCTGCGACGGGCGCTCTTCGCCTGACCACAGGCTGCACTGAGCAGTCAAGCCTTGTGCTTGGGTCCTATCCTCTCCAACTTTTGAGTTTGGTTTGTCTTACAAATATTCTCTGCATTGCACCTTCCAGTCAGAGACCTTTTTGATTTTGCATTGGTAGTGGTTGGATTTGTTTGGATTGGTTTTGGGTTCCATTTTGGACAAGTTTGAGACTTGGTAGTGGTGGACGCTTTAGTCTCCCCCACCTTCATCCACTTGAACTTGCATTCCCTTGCCTCCTCACTAATCTAGTCTTTGCATTGGATCAAATCCCAGACCTCTTTTGCACATGTTATTTAGCTTTGCTCGCATCTGGTTGTTTTTTGAGTGTCTTGAGTGTTTTTCAGTTTATTAGAGTGCTTGTCATTTTTCTTGAGAATTTATGAGTGTTTAGAGTGCTGCAAATAATATTTCTTTTTAGCCATTCATGCTTAAAAAAATTATTGTTATCAAGTTGTAGCCTCGGCATATCATTGAAAAAAATTAAAAGTGCTTCATTTTTACTGTTTGCAAGTGCATTTGAGAATTGTTGTAGAAATTGGTTCATGCATTGGAATTCATAATAGACCTTTTTGGAAAGTTTGAAAAAGAGTTCATCATTTGTATTCTTCTCGAACTATGAGCCATTCATTTTCTTGAAAAATCCAAAGCATAGTCAAAATTTTTGCAAAAGTGATTCCATGTTTGAAATAGTTATATGTACTTTTGATTTTCATGCTTTTAGGTTGCCATAGCGAAATTCGAAAAGCTAGTGTGCTCTAGATAGAAATTCTCCCTTTTTTGTCATCTTTGGTTTCACGCTAAATTGAAAAAGACAAAAAGAAAATGCTTATATTTGGTTTTGATGCTTATTGATTTTCATGTTTTGCTCGGAAAAATGAAAAGAGTACTTTCATTGTAAAATTTGGTAGATTTGGGATTTTGTTGAAATATGTTGTTTTGGTAAAACCACTTGGAAAAATATTTCTCCTTCTCGTACATAGATTTCATCGAAAGAAAACTACATTTCTTCATGTAGTTAGGGCTTGCATTATGCTTACGTTTATGTACTCGCCTCATGCATTCACCTAACCGTCCAGATAAAATTAACGGTAGAATTAGGGTAAAATATTTAGTAACTCATGTGTTAAGTTAGAGACGTGTTCCGACGTCTTAAAACATGACAGCTATCATTATTTTCCTACATTCCATCCCGGGGTAATTGTAGTCTTCCACGTACCAACCGGTATATTGAAGCTCTTTCACGTACCAACCAGTATATCGAAGGCTCTTTCACGTACCTTAGGGTATATCGAAAGGCACTTCATGTACTTGGCGTATATCGAAAGGTGTTTCACATACTCGATAGTATATCAGAAGGTTTCGTTCCGTACGGTTGTGCATTAGACAACACCAACATGGATTTGAGATCCCATGTACCTTGCATATACCGGGAGACACCATTAGGATTCCTGAAACAAAGTGAGCAAACCATTTGGCCGTCTTGGAAGAGCAATACACCAAGAACAACACTCGGGGAGATTACTGCGCACGTGCCTTCCAGGTAGTTGGGTATTCAGGAAAGGGTACAGTCCCAATCCTCCTTGTTGTGTTTTACTGTTGGACCCTGCAGTATATAGCGAGTTGCGAAGCCTTTACAATCCTGTGAGGTTCCAAACTTTTGAATCCACACCTATCACATAAGTTTGCTTGTGGCCTTAGTTTGTGTATATTTTTTCTGGATTGCTTTTCTTTTGTTTAGAATACTCTTAGGAGAAACTCTGTTTCAGTCACTCTGTCTGACTTTCCTTGGAGAAGGTCCTGTAGGATTTTTAACTTACCACCCGAATATCCCCTTAATCAGGAGGTATTTTCGAAGGTAAGAATGGACCCACATGTCACGGTCGTGTCACCTGAAGTAGAAAACCATACTTTGAATGTTGGGGCACACATGTTCCCTCCAGATTCACCCACCTCCAACCCCTCAAGGGGTGAAGAGATGGAAAATTCCACTTCACAAGATGTACCTCTCCCTCTCATTTTATCGGGAGAGCCTGGATCAGTGGAATGGTTAAATCACCCCTAGGACGACCTTGTATCAGCTGCATTTGGTCTAGCTGCACCCTTTTGGAAAACATCTCTAGGTCAACAAGTGGCCCATTTTGCCACTACATCCCCACATAGATGGCCCACTCCTGATGAGATTTTTGGACCCTTTCATGATCGCTTGAATCGATTACGTGCTATGGGCGAGGAATTTTGAAGAAAAATTCTTTTACGAAGGGTTGAAGACCCGACGTTACCCGCATATCGGTAGATCCCGATTCGCACTTTATCCCATGATTCACTGGAACCATCCATTCACAACGTGACCACTTATGAATCTGGTCAACCCTCACTTCCTGCAAGTGTATTCCTTACACATGAGACCAGTTCTATTCCCCCAACGACCCAACCTGTTGAAGGACAACAGTCCAACACTCCTCTCACTATTACGAGAGCGTTACCCACTCCTCCCCCACCCCAAAACTCACGGGGAGGATATTCTTTACCCCCTACTTTTCTTACAAGTAATGTTAATCCCGCAGTAGGTAATCAACAACCCCCGTTTGTTCAACCATTGTTTAGTGGTCATCACATTGTTGCTGGGGGGAAACACCCGTCTCCTAACCATAATACAGGAGGAGGAGTTCCCATCGGTCCTGCCGTTGGAACTTCTTTACCCACTGGAACATCCACCGTGGGATTATCCCATGTTGGGGGACCATCCAATTTAACTCAACCGCCATTGAGTCAAGCGTATCTAGGTTATCTTCACCCTGTGTTAGGACAATTCAATCCCGAAAACGTACTCTACGGGATACCTTATCTCGGAAATCCATACACTCTATGGGGGAACCAAAATATTTTACAAAATGGACCCCCACCAACTGTCCCTCAAGTACCATCACCCCTGTTTGGTCCCTCTCCACCTCTCGCTGGAGGCGGCAGGCCCCCATTCAATTCCAGAGGAGGTGGACCTATACCTTCTGCTAGTGGCCCACCTAATTTTGGAAACAATGGTCCACCCCCTCCTGGAGGCGGAGTCAGAGGCCCTCCCCCTTCTGGCGGAGGCGGAGGACCACCCCCCCGGTGGCACTGGACCCCCACTTTATGGTGGAGGACCACCCTATTCCAGAGCTGGTGGTGGAGGACCACCCTATTTGGGTGGAGGTGGTGGCGGAGGCCCCCACCCTTCCGGTGGTGGTGGCGGAGGAGGCCCCCACCCTTCCGGTGGAGGAAATGGAGCACCACCTCCTCCCGTTGGAGGTGGTGGAGGTCCACCTTATCCCGGTGGTAGCGGCGAACCCCCACCATTTGAAACTTCCATCCGATATCCCCAAATTTGATGGCAAACTTGGTGAGGATCCAAAAAATCATGTGATGACATACCATTTATGGTGCTCATCCAACTCCTTGATGGACGAATTGATTTGTCTTAGGTTATTCCAATGGAATCTCACCGGCCCAGCTACCAAGTGGTATATTTAATTACCACCTAACTCTTTTCCAGATTTCCGCTCTCTTGCTATGTCCTTTTTGATCCATTTCCAGTTTCCCATTTGCTATGAGACTGGTATGAACTTATTGAGCTATCTTTGCCAAAATACTGCCACTCATATCTCAGATCATATTCATGAGTGGCATCGAAGACGACGTCTCATTAAGGCTCATATCCTGGACCAAATATTAGCTGACTGGTTCATAAAGTCTCTCTTACCTATCGTAGCTCGAGAGGTGGCCATGGGAGGAGCCGTCACTGAGGAACATGCTATTGCACGTGCCCACTACTTAGACTTGGTCTATACTCAATCCGGCATGTTGTATGAAATTGTTCCTGTTGGCTTACATAACTATCTTGAGGTTTTCTATAAAGACCCAGGTTCTCCGCGGTTCAATGAACCAACAAAACCCCTTTTCACTGGCCCTTTCGGCAATAGTCTACGAACAAATTGAGGTCTCACCCGAGGTGAAGTTATGGGGGGGCTACAGAATCTGGTTTCCACAACCAGGTGATGAGTGCATAAACTGATATGGTGAACAACGGGCTGCGGGCTCGCGCTGCGAACTGAATACTATGCAAAGTTCACCTTCTTTACGACTGACACTTAGACTATCGCAAGTCCAAGGACTACACGATGTCGGGTGGCCTTTCGACGACAGGACAACGCAACTGATAACTACGCTTCCTCTTCGGTACTTAACTACTTTGATGGATCTCACATAACACAAAGAATACTTGATGATAGGATAGCGCCACAGAGGCTGCGCTTCCTCTTATAACCTTATGCAACTTGATGGACCTTACTTAGTGTATAATAGACACATTCAACAACATAGTAGATAGAACCTTTGTGAACTTCATACACTATAACAAACATGATATCACGACGCACTTTCGGTGCTAGGATGAGTATTTATCTAGCTACCTCATACATTCATCTACTATCAATTACTTGTGCAATTACTCATTCATTCATACATTTGGTCACTTAACATATTATTCCCATCTCTATCCTTGTGGTGAATACATATACAAGCAACAATCCATGCATTCATAAACTGAATCTCAACCATTCACATGAGCAAAGACATAAATGCAAAAACACAAGCAATCGCACAACAAGGTATTTAACATGGTTCACCCCCAGGATGGGAGCTACGTCCACAGGAACTATTGTTATATTATTTTGGGAATGGTACAACAGTTCCAGTCTGCGCACTCAGCTGCAGACTCTATTCTCTCTCTATAGGTATCTATGCACGAAGCTCGCAAAGCCTTTACAATGGCATTCAACACTCAGAATATTTTACAATGAAGATTAACCCAACTAATAGAGATCAACAACCCTTTCCCTTACAAAATTGTGCCCATTTATAGATCATTCCCATAGGTCATGTCTTTACAATGCATAGTCAACAATCCTAAGGTTTCCCAAAACTGTTGCAGTTTTCCCCTAATCGGAATTGTTGGCTTCTGATAGCAACTTCTCCATCGTGGCCATCCTCTGCGCATGTTCATGTCGCTTTCAGCTTGCCTTGTTGACCGCATGCTGACTATCACTTTCATCCAGCCATTCCTTCTCTAACGGCTTCACGCGACCGGTTCTCGTCGTGCTTCCTTTGCGCGTGTGACCAGTCGCTTTCCTCTCGCCTTACTCCTTACCTGCCTGCTTGGTAATCATGGAGTATCTTAACAAAAAATAGACCATCGATGGTCTTACTGGAATATGTACCATTTTCCTTCCAACATTCTTCCTTGCTAGATCCCCGCGGATCAGGCTCTTTGCAACGTTGTTTCTTTGCGGCGCTGGCTTCCTTACTCTGTTGATGCTGCGCTACGCTCAACTTCGCAGCTCCCAAGACTGTCTTCGCCAAAAAGTCTTTAGCTGAAGTATGCTCAACTTCGCAGTTCCAAAATTGTTTTGCCAAAATTTCCTTACTTGGGCCAGACCCAACAGGCCCCTAACACTTACAAGTGGCTCGTCCTCGAGCCACTTTCAATTTCTGCTTCACCAAGCTGCTCGTCCTGATACGGAGCTAGCTTAGCGGTGAACTCTTGATAGGTTGCACTCAGCTTTGCAACTGTTTCCTTAGTATCCTACTCAATTTGCTTGATGGTCTCCAATACATCAGGTGTTATATCATCCTCAGCTTGCTCTTGGACTGATTCTTGTCCTTCGCGGAGCTCCCTCAACTTTTCTTCAATTTTCTGTGTTAGTTCATGGGATTCCTCTTGCAGGGGCTACGATTTATCTTCGAATTCAGTCTCCCTGTCTCTTAACACTTGAACTGTTCTTTTGAATTCTCTGACTTCCGGATATATTTTTAGTCTATCTCTTGGCTGCAGTACCTTCTGTTATACCTCAATATTACACATTTCGTATTAGTGTCGCATCCTTACATTACCGACCTAAACGACAGTTTCCCTTAAAGATCATCTGAACATCCAGAGTGAAAACCATTGACTGAACACTGAAAGCAAAACCTTTTTCTGCCATCTGCCAGCCCAACTTAGCCCTGTTTGTGAGCACTACCGCTCCCTGAACATCTACAGGGGCGCGATAGTTATCACTACCGCGTGTTGATCCTTACCTGGGGCGCGGGTACTACCGCGTTATGCTCAGTTGTAGGGGCGCGGTAGTCTGAAATTAGCCCTTTTGCCTTGGATTTTGGGATTTCGATCTTCGAGGATATTTTGTTGGGATTACCACCTTTGGTTCGATCCTAACTCCTTCTCTGTTTAGCTGGCCTGATCCACTAAACCCTCCATAGATCCACACTTCTCTCTTGTTGGTTAGCCTTCCCATGTGCTATAAGAGAGAAGCTTTCCATGGGCCAAAGGGAGGACTTTTTGGGGCATCAAACCTATGATCTTCATACTTCTACAGAGATAGCTAGAGGAAGCACTTGGAGCTGGAAGTTGGCTTGGACATCAAGCAACTATTGTACATGACTTCAAGTTGGTAATGGAATAACTTGTCTTGTTTTCCCAAATCATTTGTGTTAATTTTGTTTTAATGATATGATTTGTATCTTTCATAGATTTAGATTCTAACTTATGTTTTAGGTTGCTAGAGAATAGTGCATTCTTGTGTCTTGGTTCCATTTTGACAGGTTCATTCGTGAGGGCTTGGATATTGGAGTAATTACAAAGACAAGCGTTTGGATAGAAGGTCAGTTAAACTTCTTCTACTCTTTCTAGCATTTTAATCTTGAGACGGTTGTTAGATCTAGGGATTCAAGGTAGCATTTGTTTCCTTTTTGTCTTAGTATAGAGTCGGTACATCCTGCTTTATCCTAAGAGAGTTTCTACCTATCCGTAGGGAGAAATTTCTATAACAAGAATGGCGACTCCGCTGGGGATCCTTTCTTCCCTAGTTTCACCTTTGCTTGCTTGTTTAGATCATCAAATCCTCTTCTAAGTGTTGCTTCTCATCACCTTAGATCCTCTTTGATCATCATTGAGGACCATTTTAAACTTAGGAACTTACCCTTGCTCGGATCTTGGCCAAACTTTGATTTTTTTTTAATCCTACAGGAGACTACCGCTCCCCCACAGTGTTCTAGGGCGCGGTACTGTCAACACTACCGCTCCCCCATAGTGTTCTAGGGCGCGGTACTGTCCAAACTACCGCTCCCCCACAGTGTTCCAGGGGGCGGCACTGTCATTTTTTGGTCATTTTTGAGCTTATTTGGAGGGGTTCCCTTGGTTTTTTTGCTTCCAAACTCTTGGGGTGCCTCCATATGGTCCATGGGATTCTTTTTTACTCATTTTTGAAGAGATTTGAGTCTCTTTTGAGTCCTTTTCATCCACATTTTTGTCTCTAGTCCTTCATTGGCATCTTTGAGGCCATTTGGTCAATTTTGAGTCCTCTAAGCCATTTTTTAGTTCTGGGAGTCAAGTGTACCTTCCCAGTCACTTTAGGATCTCTATAACATAACCTTGAACCCTTCCAAACCTCATTTGGGAAGATTTGTGCCCCTTTTTATTTGTTTGGAAGACTAGGTTCTATCTTGGAAAGTTGAAATCCCCTTGGGTTAACTTGATCCCTTGTGTACGTTTTCAATTTTTCTGATTTAGAGTCTCTTGATCAGGGATTTTGTGACCATTACATGACCAATTTGGACTGATACAATTCATTTTTAGCTTGTTTTAGAAACTCTTTTCATCTTTTGGAAGATCAAAGCCTTTGTTTGGTTTCTTGAGTCAAACTAGTGCTTTGTTTGCTTGTTGGGTAGAATTGTCATTCTTTTCAAGCCCCAATAGCTTGCATTGATTTTTAAAACTTTTTCTCGCCATTGGATTGTAATTGGATTCATTTTTTCTCAGAAATCTCTTTAGTGTAATATTCCAAAGGTTTGTTTGGTTTGGCATCATTTGGATTGATTAGATTGGCTTTGAAAAACTTGGGACATCCTTGTCTTTTGAAGTCATTTTCTTGGGTTTTGCATTTTGTTTCCTTTGCATCTTTAGCTATTTATTGGTCATTGGAATAGATCGATCCCTTGTTTCCATTTTTTTTTTTTTTAGTTCAAAGAGAAGCTTGGTTTTGTCGTTCTTTTACCATATTCATGAAATTGAAACACATAGGTATTCTTCTTGCTTTAATTTAATCATTTGACATTCTTGGTATTACATTCATGAGAAGAAGAAATGCTTGTTTCATATTTATGTGCATTTGAGTTAGACGCTATTATTAGGTTCTTCTCCTTGTCTTGCATTTGATTGGAAGCATTTGTAGAATCTTTCTTTCCGTAGCCTGGATGTGTCTTTTTCAAGTGTAAAAAGATAGGAAATGAATTAGAATCATTACGTTTGGTGTTCATATAAAGAACTTTTTTATTGCTTTGGGTTAGTTTTGGGTACATATTTTACTTCTTTCTATCATTTTGAAAAGAAATAAAATTGCATGTGCATTGGGTTGTGCATATTGGGAACAAAAAGAATTCTTCCTTACTTTATCTAGTGTTCATCGAAGAGAAAGGCTCATTTCGATTCATCTTCATTTGCATGGTTTGAGTCGTCACAACACCATCAAGTTGCACTTCCATAACCCGATTGTGTAAGACAACCTCTAAAATTAATCTCCCTAATTAAACCAACTTTAACCTCACTTGAGGAAATCAAAAGAATTTGGTAGTTAGGTAGGACACCGGGGATAGGCATCAAAATAATTCCCCCTTGTCATTTTCATCTGAGACATAGTCGTTGTCTTTAGGGAACTAAAATCCTCTAGTATTTATTGACACGGTCACAGCTAGTTTGTGGAGGGGCCTCCTGACTGTTTTTAACTTTCAGGGGTTAAACGGCCGCGAGATTGAGAACCGGACGGACTCTGTGGAATACCGCACTCCACTTAGCCCTAAGGCAACATCGATCGCTGTCTTCTTCGGAAGGCTGAAGTGCCCAAAACCTTTTCCGACATGTCATGAACGAGGTAGCTTAGTATCTATTCTACTAGGGCTCTTTTACCCAGGATCCCTTTCGGTAGAGGGATATCCTTCCATTATTGGTCTCTCATTTTGTATTGTTCGACTTGGATTTCATCACCTTGCGAAGGATACAATTTGTTGAGGTCTCCAGCTCTTAGTTAGGAGGTTTTGCTTGCTATCTTGTAGAGGGTCTTTTTCTTTGTAGGGCTGCTTGTTGGCATTCTGGCCGTTTTGTTGTACAGCTCACTTACTGTGGCAGCGGCCTCAGTATATTTTTTTGAGCTTGCTCTTTTGGCCTGTGAGCCTTGTCTTTTCCTAGCTCCCCTTTCGCACGCTCGGTTGCCTAAGGGTTTTTGAGTTCTTTTTAACAAGACTTCGTCCACATCACTTAGTTTTGTTCTATGGAGAATACACCTCCATGCGCCCATGCTCCTTCTGGGACTACCAATCCGGAGACCCCTTTTCAAGGGGTACCTTTTACTTTTCCTCCAGTTGGAGATATTGGTCCTCCCTTTATTGCCACGTTAAATCTTCCTGGATTAACCATAGGATTACCGGTATGGTTATTCAATCCGGTAATTTCGATTGCGCCCAATGTTTCGAATGTTAACTCTCCACCACGAGAGAGTCAATCCCAAACTACTCCTTCCCCTTATTCGTCGAATGAATCTTCTTCCATTCCTTCTTCCTCGCCTGATGAAAGCAATAGTGTTAGTAATCAGGAGGATAAGAAGAAGAAGAAAAGGAAAGTTAAGAAGAAGAAGGATAAGGAAGAGACCAAGCGTAAACCGGTTGCCCCTAGTGGCACTCATTCTACGAAAACACCCCGTAAGCCCAAGTTTCCTTGCAAACTTTGTAAGGGTGATCACCTTCTCAAGGATTGTCCTGATCTTTCCCGTGTATCAGAAGTGTGGTCTAAAAAACCCAAACCACTTGTATCGTCGACCTCTGACCATCATGTCGATGACACTCCCTCAACCAGTGACCCCTTGGTGAAGGGTCGCAAGGGTAAAGTCCGATATCCCTGTTTGATATGCAAGGGTATGCACCGTACTTTCCTTTGTCCGAGCATGGATGAATCCTCGCGGTGGTTGGAAGATATTACTAGTTCTCAACTGGTGCCTCCAACAGACCATGGTGAAATGTCCCTTAACCCCCCACTGGTTGACCAAGTGATCAATTCAGTTTCATCTGCAATTGATCCCACTCTCCCTTCCGAGAGTGAAGTGATTGAGTCGCTGCCATCCCCACTCGATCCCGCTCTTTCATTGGAGAAAGTCCAGACTGAAGCAGTCACCTTGACACAATCTTCCTCTCATTCTTATCTTCCAAGAGAGAGTGAATTGGAAACCACTGATGTTTTCCTTATTTGTTCAGAATGTCCTCGGCAAGGGGAAACCCCGTCTGTTTCCACGAGTCCCCTCCAAGTACTGAGGTTATTTCCTTTGATTGGAATGGTCTAACAGAATCTCATCTTCCTTCGAGTGTTCCTTTTCAAATATCTGTAGGAGTTTCTGATAAAGAAATTTTTCGTACGATAGTTGATGAAGGAGCTTCTATTAGTATTCTCTCCTCAACTGCTTGGCAAGCCTTAGGTTCTCCTCGGCTTGTGCCCGTCACTGACCATATACTGGCTTTCAATAGAAGGCCTACTGGACCTTTAGGTTCCCTTCCTCAGTTACCTATCACTTTGGGAGGGAAAACTGTCTGTATTGATGTCATGGTTGTCCAAGGTCCCTTAGATTTTAATCTACTCCTTGGACGTGATTACGTCTATGCAATGAAGGCTGTAGTGTCCTCACTCTTTCGAGTGATGTATTTTCCCCATCATCGGAATGTTGTGACCATCGATCAGCTTTCCTTTGTGACGCCCACTCATCGCATGACTCCTAGTCACCAGACTTCCCTAAATGTTCCACATGTTTTAGTGGTTTCTTCCCCCTAAGGGGGGACGATGGAGCAAAGTTCTATTCCGGTGTCAAGCTCGTTAAAAAATGAAACCATCATTTCAAGCATAGTTTACTTTTGGTTTTAAGCTTGTGTAAAAATGAAACCAACCATCATTATGAGCATAGTTCCCTTTCTATGTCAAGCTCGTTAAAAAATGAAATAGGTTCCTACGAGCATAGTTTATTCTCTGTTTCAAGCTCATTAAAAAAAAATGAAACCGACCCTCAAGCACAGTTTACTTTTGGTTTTAAGCTTGTGTAAAAACGAAACCAATCCCAAGCATAGTTTACGTTCAGTTTCAAGCTTGCGTAAAAATGAAACTACCTTCGAGCATAATTTCTTTCTGTTTTAAGCTCATTAAAAAATAAAAAGGACCCTTTCAAGCATTGTTATTATCTATTTTCAAGCTTGTTTAAAAATGAAATAGATCTCCTTTCCATTTGTTCGAGTCTATCGCTAGAGTTAGGATTTGAACCTTCATTTCATCTGCCTGGGTCACTTGGTCCTGGTTCTCCCTACCCCCCCTGGTGAACACATTTGGATTAGTAGCCAGGATTTTTGGGTAAGGAAGAAGAGTAGTCAGACGAAAAGAAGCTTGGGGGGCATGTTTAGCCTTTAGCAATCATGCTAGGGGCATTTACCAACCTCTGATCATCATGTTGGGAGGGAACCCATCAATGGGCCTTAATCGTGAGCAGAGTTTACCTTTGGCTTCAAGCTCATTAAAAAATGAAACCAGTATTTTGAGCAAAGTTCTACTCCTGTGTCAAGCTCGTTAAAAAATGAAACATATCCTTTCCCTTTGAGTCGAGTCTCCTCGTAGACTTAGTAAATGAACCTTCTTTTCACTTGCCTATACCTTAGGCGAATGAAATGAAGCTTAGGGGCATGTCTTCAACCTCTAAAAGTTACGTTGAAGTCAACTCGATCACCTCTCCACATCAGGTTGGAGCTAAGTCACTTACTTCTAGCAATCATGCTGGGGGCATGAACCAACCTTTGGATTTCATGACGGGAAGAAGTTAACCATTGGGAACATTTTCGAGCATACTTTCCTTTTTAGGTTTCGAGCTCATTAAACCACGAAAATTATTCTGAGCATAGTTCATTTTCTGTTACAAGCTCGTTAAAAAATGTAGCATACATTATGAGCATTCTTCCAACCTATCTTCGAGCTCGTTAAAAACAGTAAGATGGTGTTTGAGCTTACTTTTCACTTTTTTTCGTGCTCTGGTTAAAAACATGAAAAGTGGTTTGAGCTTACTTTTTTTTTTTCGTGCTCTGGATCCAAACATGAAAAAGATTCCGAGTGCTTTTGATACCATTATCGTGCTCGTTAAATAATTGGAGTAAAAAGGTGTGTCTAACGAGTATAGGTTTATCACTTTATCCGGCCTCACTAGACTATTTACGGAAAAGGAACTGTGCCGAGTTTACTTTTCCTTTGTCGTACTCGGTCATCAACCATGACAAAGTTGTACATGGAGTCCATAGTTAAGCTCTTTTCAGACTCCCTAAAATTGAAAAGATTGCCAAGCGAAATTGATTCGTTCACGCTTGTAAAAGGATTTGAATGATCGTCTCCCTAGTGATAGTTTACCCCTTTTTCGGACTAGGGGGCACTACTTACGAAAAAGGAATACTCCATCCAATCATGACTGGAAGAGTCCTCTCCCGCGTTGTTTTACCCTTTTTCGGGCGATGAGGCTAACCTTACGAAAAAGGACCGTTGGAGTCTTCTTTAGTTATTTTCAGACTCTCTAAACATGAAATGACAACCGAGTTTTCCTTCCTTGGACTCGTAAAATCAAACATCGAAGGACCCACTTTGGGACGAACCTATCCTTTCTCAGGTTCGAAAAACATGTGAGATTGGACTCATCTATGAGATGAGCTATATCGAGCATCTGTTATACTCCTCAAGCTCGTTAAAAAACAAAGAGGTACTCGTCCATCATGTCGGGGGAAAAATGGGAAAATGAGTCAAGTTTACCTTGTTGGCAGCTTGTGAGTCGGCATCACCTTTGAACATGGCATGCATCCTCACCTTGTCTGTTTTGGGTAGTCAGTCTTGCTGACAGTGTCATCATTATGATCATGCGTCCTCATTATTGCTATGAGTTCACACTTTCTGGGGTTCTGTCTGTTCAAGTAATCCCTGCTGCCAAGCTCTGTTTCATGCCGTTATATGTTCAAAGGGTTATTACCTAAAGTCCACCTCCACTTCATGTCAAACCTTCCGCTGTGTCAGTACATACTCCATTGTTTCATCATCTTATCATTCGTACCGATTTCGTGTCGATGATGTGGGAAACATCATGGCCCACCTTCGACGAGTCTATTCCTGTCGACACCAAATCACTATCCAGGAATTAGGCTTAGGAGTCAACCACTAGTACCTTGGTACCTGCATGCCTCAATGGCAGGTTTCCTCGTATTCAACAGTAGGTTTTCATCAATGACCTCTGATTGAATGATCTCTCGGATGCTCGACATCAACTCCTTTATTCGCATTTCGTTGAGATGTACTATAGATACCTTGGGGATCATTGTCATTATTGGTGATTTCCCTCGCATTTGTTAACGGTTCACATCATTGACCGGTAATCAAATGGTTTCTACCATGTTCGACTTCAACACCTTGTAATCACATGGCTAGATTCGTATCGTTTGCGATCGGGTAGAAGACCCTGGACACCTTTTTGTATTTTGACTACGTCCAGGTTGCAATGGAGATTTCCTCTGTATTGTCACACAGATCCACTTTTGTATTGGTCGTGGTTGTGTCATTACTGTCTCATGGATCTACGCTTGTTCATAGTAGCCATGATTTGTCTACAGTCTATATCATCTCAGTACTCATGGATCTGCAATGTATTGGTCGACAGCCATGCTTTGAGTCATTTGTTTTCGAGCATGGGAATGCCCGCCTCGGTGGTATATCTGACATTTTGTTTCTGTTTCAACTCCTTGTTGCTCCCCTCGATGCTATCTCCGAACCATATTTGTAAAGTCTTTCGGCCATCAGTATCTTCTGACCTCACACTTTAGGGGGCATCTGTTATACCTCAATATTACACATTTCGTATTAGTGTCGCATCCTTGCATTACCGACCTAAACGACAGTTTCCCTTAAAGATCATCTGAACATCCAGAGTGAAAACCATTGACTGAACACTAAAAGCAAAACCTTTTTCTGCCATCTGCCAGCCCAACTTAGCCCTGTTTGTGAGCACTACCGCTCCCTGAACATCTACAGGGGCGCGATAGTTATCACTACCGCGTGTTGATCCTTACCTGGGGCGCGGTACTACCGCGTTATGCTCAGTTGTAGGGGCGCGGTAGTATGAAATTAGCCCTTTTGCCTTGGATTTTGGGATTTCGATCTTCGAGGATATTTTGTTGGGATTACCACCTTTGGTTCGATCCTAACTCCTTCTCTGTTTAGCTGGCCTGATCCACTAAACCCTCCATAGATCCACACTTCTCTCTTGTTGGTTAGCCTTCCCATGTGCTATAAGAGAGAAGCTTTCCATGGGCCAAAGGGAGGACTTTTTGGGGCATCAAACCTATGATCTTCATACTTCTACAGAGATAGCTAGAGGAAGCACTTGGAGCTGGAAGTTGGCTTGGACATCAAGCAACTATTGTACATGACTTCAAGTTGGTAATGGAATAACTTGTCTTGTTTTCCCAAATCATTTGTGTTAATTTTGTTTTAATGATATGATTTGTATCTTTCATAGATTTAGATTCTAACTTATGTTTCAGGTTGCTAGAGAATAGTGCATTCTTGTGTCTTGGTTCCATTTTGACACGTTGCTAATGCCCGGTTGTTGAGCATTTATTGACAGGATCTGCGGTAGAAATGGGATGCATTCATACTGGTGTTTATTCGTAATCTGACCTTCATATTGAGCCCACTTTATCTTTTTCGTGCTCTTGATTTAAAACTTGAAAAAGATTCCAAGCACTTTCACACCTGTATCGTGCTTGTCAAACGCAAGTAAACGGTGTCGAGTACGGTCAACTTTACTCATGCTCGTTAAACAATGAGGAAAGTATTATCCTGGTTGTATTTTATTCTTTTTTCGGACCAGAATAATTTAAAATTTACGAAAAAGACCATAGGAGTCCATAGTTAAGCTCTTTTCAGACTCCTTAAAATTGAAAAGATTGCCAAGTGATCTTGACTCTTTCACACTTGTAAAAGTATTTGAAAAGTCGTCTATTCGGTGATAGGTTACCCCTTTTTCGGCCCATCTAGACTATTTACGAGAAAGGTATACCTCAGTCAATCTCGGCTGGGAGAGTTCTCTCGGGAATTGTTTTACACTTTTTCGGGATCGAGGGACTAAATTTTACGAAAAAGTACATTATGGAGCTTCCTTTAAGTTTTTTAGGCTCTCTAAATATGAAAAACTACCGATTTTTCCTTCCTTGGGCTCGTTAAAATATTAACATCGAAGGACCCACTTTGGGACGAACCCCTCCTTTCTCAGGTTCGTAAAACATGTGAGATTGGACTCATCCACAAGATGAGCTACACCGAGCATTTGTTATCCTCTTCAAGCTCGTAAAACAAGAAAGAGGTACTCGTCCATCATGTCGGGGAAATATGGGGGAACAAGTCAAGTTTATCTATGGCAGCTTGTCAGTCGTTACCTTTGAACATGGCATGTGTCCATCTCTTGTCTATATTTGGGTATCCGTCTTTCATTGAGTCATAGTCATCATCATGGGTCGTCTCCCTGGCCACGAGTCCGCTCATCCGGTGTCTATCCTCTATTTATCAATAATCCCTGCTGCCAAGTCTTGTTACATGCCGTTATATGTTCAAAGGGTTGCATTGTATCGAGTCATTCATTGTGTCAGGCCTCCGCTGTGTCAGTACATACTCCATTACTTCATCATCCTATCATATGTGCCGATTTCGTGTCGATGATGTGGGAATCATTATGGCCCACCTTCGACGAGTCTATTCCTGTCGACACCAAATCACTATCCAGGAATTAGACTTAGAGATCAACCATTAGTACCTTGGTACCTGCATGCCTCAATGGCAGGTTTCCTCGCGTTTGACGGTAGGTTCACATCATTGACCTGTGATCAAGCGATCTCTCGGATGCTCGACATCAACTCATTCATTCGCATTTCGTTGAGATGTACTACTGATACCTTGGGAATCATTGTCATTATCGGTGATCTCCCTCGCATTTGTTAACGGTCCACATCATTGGCCGGTAATCAAATGGTTTCTACCATGTTCGACTTCAACACTTTGTAATCACATGGTTAGATTCGTATCTTTATGAGATCGGGTAGAAGACCCTGGGCGTATCACTGTATCTCGACGGCATCCAGGCTGCGATGGAGATGTCTCTTGTATTGTCACACAGATCCACTTATTGTATTGGTCGTGGCTGTGTCATTATTGTCTCATGGATCTACGATTGTTCATAGTAACCATGATCTATCCACAGTTTACATTATCTCAGTACTCATGGATCTGCAATGTATTGGTCGGCAGCCATGCTTTGAGTCATTTGTTTCCGAGCATGGGAATGCCCGCCTCGGTGGTATATCTAACATTTTGTTTCTATTTTTCAGCTCCGTGTCGCTCTCCTCGATGCTATCTCTGCACATTATATTCGTAAAGTCTTTCGACCATCAGTCCCTTCTGACCTCACACTTTAGGGGGCATCTGTTATACCTCTATATTTCACAGTGTCGCATCCCCATCACAAAACAAGTTGACGACACTTTCCCTACTGTTTTAAACCATCCAGAAGAGACAGATGATGAGTCAACCTTGAAGGTGAATCCACCCTAGCAAGTTTTGACCCACCTTGGACTTTATTTTTACACACTACCGCGCCTTGCTATTTTCCCAAAACGCGGGTACTATACACTACCGCGTTCTGCTTTTTCCTCAAAGCGCGGGCAGTGCCGCGTTCTGCAGACTTTGCAAAACGCGGGTACCATTTTAATAGCCTTTTTCCCTTGGCTTGTGGGATTTTGGATTTTCGAAGATAATGGAAGATTGGGTTCCTTGATTCGATCTCAACTCATCTCCTTCGATTAGAAACCCTGATCCACTTATCCCTCCTTAGATCCACCCATCTCTCTTGTTGGTTAACCTCACCATTCACTATAAAAGAGAGGCATGCCATTGGAAAAAGGGAGGACTCTTGAGAGCACCAAACTTATGGTCTTGCAGCATTGTGGAGATAGCTAGAGGAGAAGACACTTGGAGTTGGGGGATTGGCTTGGACATCAAGCACCTTTTGTAAGTATTCTTCAAGTTGTAATGGAATAACTTGTCTTGTTTTCCCAAATCATTTGTGTTAATCTTGTTTTAATGATATGATTTGTATCTTTCATAGATTTAGATCCTAACTCATGTTTCAGGTTGCTAGAGAATAGTGCATTCTTGTGTTTTGGTTCCATTTTAACAGGTTCACTTGCGAGGGCTTGGAGCTTGGAGCAAATACCAAAAACGAGCGTTTGGACATAAGGTCAGTTAAACTCCTTCTATTCTCTTCAGCATTTTAATCCCGAGATGTTTGTTAAATCTAGGGATTCAAGGTATCATTTGTTTCGTTTTGTTCTTAGCCTAGAGTTAGTTAAAGTCTGCTTTAGTCTAAGGGGATTTTGACTTATCCGTAGGGCATAATTCCACATAACACCTTCACCTCCACGTCCAGGGCCTCTAATCTGGCTTGCTTTTCCTTCAAAGTGTTCTTGAGTTCCAACAGCTCTGGGTCCTCTTCCAGCACAGTAAATGTTCTTGTCGCCTCGTCCAACAGAGTTTGGCACTTAGCCATTTCACTGGATATACTCTTTGCTGCAACTTTCACTTCCTTTGCTCTGAGCTATTGCTGGTCAGGTGGTGTCTTCAGCTGGTTCTGCACTTCCAAGGTAACAATCTTTGCTTGGTAACTAGTCTCCATATCTTTCATCTCAGCCTTAAGATCGCTGACCACCGAGCCGATATTAAGGATAGTATCCGCAGGCTTTGGCTTCTCGTCACATTTTGGTATCTCCGCAACCATATTCTCTAATGTCATTCGCCGGTCGTGCTCATCTTGAAGTTGCATGGTCCTCTTTAATCTTGATTCTTGCAACTGCTTATAATTTGCATATAAATCATGGTGCTAGTTCAGAGTGACTACTTTTCTCTCATGGATCTCCTCCACAACCTGCAAATGCAGATTATGTAGACCCTCCATTGGCAACATCGCAATGTCGATGTCCACATGCTGGATGTCCTGCTTGCCCGAAGCTAACTGTTCACGCGGTGGTAATATTACACTCAGCGGGTCAAGTTTGACGATGCGCGAATTTGGTGGCAAGGTCAGGGCTAGAGGCGCTGTCTTCGGCTGCGAAGTGTCTGCTAACCTTCCTTTCGATTCTGAGTCTCGCGACAAGGGCAAGTTACGATGGACTTGCTCAAACTTTTCTGTTATGCCTTGCAGCATGGTGAGGTTCTTCTGCAAACTCTCTTGAATCGACTCGTCCTTCTTATATTTTATGGCCAACAGGTCTTCCATCTACGCAATGACCGTGGATGCGATCATCTCATAATTGTCATCATGGAGCTTGGCTTCTGACTAGCCCTTAACAACTTTCTGCTTCTTTTTATGTACCTTTGGCTGTACAAAACTCTTGGTTTCCTTCCTTTTTCCCGACCACGACTCTTCAAAAATAGGTGTAGGGATTGGATTACTCTCCTCGGAGTCACTCTCGATTTCCATAGGTCCTTCGACTTTAAATTCAGGTATCCATTCCTTCATAATAGTGTCGATTTCTTCTTTGCCCATGTGATAGTTCCCTTGGAACCATTATGGGTTATTCTTCTGTGCCTTTGCTGAAATGTAGATAGAATGCATATCAACGGAAAAATTTACAGTGCGAATATATTTAGTTGTTGCCTCTTTTGATATCCGCGACTTGGCAATAATGACTTCGCACAGCTGCTTGTAGTATGTGTAAAAGACTTCAGCTGATGCGCACTGTCTTTCTGCTATCAAATTTTCCCAGAGGTTGGCATAATGGGCTCCTCTACAATCATTGCTGTCAGTGACCAAACCAACATAATTTTTTTGGGTCCTTCCACCCTACAAATGCAATCAGCACTATCAACTAGGTATAGTGGAAGTTGCTGCCGTGTGTCTGCGTATCGCTCAATTCTTCTAGAAAATCATTTAACAGGTACTGACACCAGTTAAATCTTCCTCCCGTCACGGCCTTTTCCCCAAGGAGCATTACGCCAGTGGGTACTTCATTAGGTCTTGCTTTTTGCATAATTTTCCCTGCTAGCAATTGTGTTATGAACCACGTAGCATCGTCGTCTATGTCGTCCGTGACGAAGCCTCTATTTCCTTTCACGACAGTGTGTATATTCTTCATCTTCGCGGTGACCTCCTGTTGGCAGGTAGTTTGGTAAGTTAGCATCACAACATCGTGGATGCTGCGACAAGTCAGAAGATACCGTGGAAGGTGGAAAGCTGGGCACAAAGGAGAATATTTTATGTATTTATGGGTCAAATGTACTGCGATATGCGGGTTTTTGGGTCATTTGGACAATGTCAGTTAGATTTTGGGTCTTTTGGACCATGTCAGTTAGATTTTGAGTCATTTGCTCAAAGTGTCGGTTAGGAAGTTGTTAGTAAGTGGAAAAGCAATGTAAAGGCGGAAGCCTATATAAAGTCATAGAGTTGTATGTGTTGGATCATCTTGGATTATGCGTCTTTTGGTTGTGTATATGAGATCGAGAGTTATCTGTGAGATCTGTACTTTGCAAAGATATTGTATCTGGGTTGTGCGGGATTAATATGATATGACAGTGTTAAGTTTTGAGCATCAATTCAATACAATCTAGGATCTTTACTGAGAGAATAACATGTACAGCATATCAAGTATAACAATGCATATCAATCACACCAAGCAATCACATGAGACAATAGACACACAGAGTTTCACTGGGGAAAACCATAAAGGTGAAAAACCCCACAACTTGCTCAGAGATAGAAAGAGCAATGATACAACCAAAGTACAAGAGATAGTCTTCTCCTAGCAGCTGATCCTCCTCCTCACATGTGCGCCACTTTCCGAGTGATGGAAGAGTGAGTAATAAGGTGATCAAATAGAGAGATCCCGCTTTCTATTTATACTTGTTCTGAGCAGCCTAATAAACCTATGGGGTCGACTTGTCTAACATAGCCTAATAAAACCAAGTTAACTTAATCAGGGCCGACCCCACACATGGTGGTCTAATAACCCATCGGCAAGTTACGACACTTGCGACACTTGTCAATACAAATGACGACACTTCCGTATAGAGGAATAATACATGTCTATAGGAGTACAATAAAATACATAGATGAAATACATTCCAAAGTTACAAATACATCAACAGACAGAACTGTTTTGCGGGATCCCTATGTCTCTTCTATTCAATTTTGGTAATGCATGTTGCAATATATGAATAATGCTATGCTTTCTTGCTGCAATTAATGCTTTACTGTTTATTTGCTACGATAATGAATGATTGAATGATGCTATGAATATAAATGATGTATGACTTAAATGCATAGATCCGTTTCTGAAACGTTGCAATAAGTTTAAGTGATTTAGCCACAACGATCCTCCTTCATTCGGCGGAAACATGGTTCGGTCAAGTATCCCTTGAACATCTCGGGTGAGACCTCATCTTCTCCGCAGGTGTTGCTGGATGGGGTAAAACCTGTCTGGGCCGGTGCTCAGGGAGATTGCAGTGGGTTGGATGTCGATAGTGAGTGGAACCCCTGTCGACTGGGTTTGAGTCAACAAATGGTTATGTTTCCAGGACCGTGTGCGAAGTGAAAGGAGGATATGTTGTGGCATCCGACGCAACCGGAGATATAAAACTGGTTTGATCAGAAGTTGCAGGAATTTGCTGAAGAAGAAAGTCAGAACACTTGACTAACAATAAATCAGTGGGTGGAAAGGTATATTCATGACGGTCTGCACGAATAATTTTTATGCAAATTCCCAATCATCTTATTCGAATGGTTAGCAAAGTTGACCTTTCAGAAGAGGAACTTCCAAGGCAGTGAACCTACGACTTGGACCCCAGAGCTGATCCAGGAGTTGCAGGAAGTCGAAAACAAGGCATCACGGGCTGTCGAAGTGTGGCTCGATAGCATATTGGAAGGATATATAATTGAATTTGTGGTTGATACGCAAAAATATTATAGTGAAGCTGAAATATATTTCTTCTGTGGACCACGAGGAAGGTTTCTGCTGTCACTCCAACTGTGTATTAAGATGCTTATTTGCGAGAAGGGTATATTGAAGATGCATCTGGATCAGTAAACAACTTGGTGAGCGGAGGCCGTGGGTACCGCGATAGCAGGGGGGGCGGTACAGGGAATGATAAGGGGTAGATGGGTGCAGGTCATGATGAAACTGTGAGTGAATCCGAGGAAGAGAGTGGTCTTACAAGGGGAGGATCAAGGTTTCAACAGCAACAGAGGCATAGGACAGGAGAAGGTCTTGCTGCGATCGAATCGCAAGGCCACGAAGGAAGACCACATGCGACAAAGCGACCTCACAGTCCGGACAAGGACAACCAGGCTAAGCCTAGGATAGAGGCAGGACCAAACCCCAGCAGCAGCGTACCCACACCTCCGCTCACTATCTCTCAACTAGTGAGAAATACAACTACAACACCACCGTGCTCATCAATTCAATAGAAGTAGGTTACTAATAGTTCAGCAACTGGAGGAAGGAAGCCCAAAATGGTGGGAGAGGATGCGAAGTTGCCACTATTCCAGATAACCCTAAATAGTGCTGGTTTTTATGTGAAGCGGTAAGGACCATAAAGCAGATTACTGATGATAATGCTAAGAAAGGACAGCTAGCAACAACTCTACGAGGTCACGCATTAGATTGGTTTATGAACTTTGTTTTAGTCCCTACAGGAGCTCTGGAAAAAACACTGGATGATATCAGGAACGTATTGATCGCAGAATTCAAAAAACCCAAGTCTGAAGCATAGTATATTACAGAACTGAAAGAGATTAAGCAGTATCCCAATGAAACAGTTTGGGACTTTGACTAGCAATTCAAGACGCTGATGGCAAGGGTTAGTTTTGATATGAGAACTGTCCAACATAAAGAATGGTTCATCGCGCACTGCTTCCACACATTCAACTACCGCTGATGCAATAGAACATTACAATGCCTAGTGAAGCTCTGGAGATTGCAATGCGATTGGAAGCATCGCCAATTGGTGAAAACGCAACTGGGAGGTCTCAGATTCAGACACAGTTGTCTAACCTGACCATAAAGTTGCAAGATCTTAAGAAGGGCAAGGAGCAACGCGAAGAAGTATGGTGTATGTGATGTTAAGGAGAAGGACATACTAAGGACAATTTCCCGACTTCAGCAATTATTTGGTTTCAGGTGCACCAAACTTGTTGAATGGTGGTGGCATGCCGTGGTGTCGTGTTTGTCAGGTATATGGGCACCTCCATGAGGAATGTCCATACATACAGAAGATGGTCACAAAACCGATGAATCTGTATTGCACATTCTGTAAATCTATGGGACATGATGACAAAGATTTCCAAGAATATGGGTTTCTTCATGAGAGAACGTACGATGCATTCTATGTAAAGGACGACCAGCGTGCCGTTCAACAACCGCAACCACAGCCGCAGGTAGTCCAGCTGCTACCTCAACCGTAGGTGTAGTTTGTACCGCAATAGCAACCACAACAGTTTATGCCGCAATATGCTCCAATGCAAATGGCTCCACAATAGCCATAGTACGTTCAGCAACCGCAGTATGTGCAGCAAGGGCATGGCATGCAACTATTTCCTATGCAGCAACAGTTCAATCAACCGCAGTAACAACAACAAGGTGGATTCCGTGGAGGATTCCGGGGCGGACGCGGTGGAGGATTTGGTCACGGAGGAGGACGAGGGGGTCGTGGACCTGTTCTATGTTATCACTATGCGGTATGGGGGCACTATCAATGAGATTGCCCACTATTGCAGACGCAGTGTACCTTTTTCTTTGTTACAGATCATATAGTGGAGAAGTGCCGCAGTTGATTGCGTGATGGCAAGCAAGAAACGTTCCACATTTGCAGAATCAAAATCAGGTGTAGTAGTCGGTACAAAATCAAGTACAACAATCAGGGCCGAACCAGAACCAACGCCCAAATTAAAATTCTAATCCAAATGTGAACCAACCGGGGAATCCACCGGTGAACCAGAATTAGGGTGCGAGTGTTGCAACAATTTCTGCGAAGCCAAGGCGACAAGATGCGACTGTCGCAGTTATCACTTATGGAGGTGTAGCAATAGGAGGGGATAGATCACAACTGCTCATATAGTTGGCAAGGTAGAAGAAAGTATCATTTGAAATTGAGCTTGAGCGTGATAAATTATTTTAGGTGCGTCATGCGATGGACCAAGATTGCGGTAAAGCTATTATCTGCGACATACCCCTTGTTTTTTATGCTACTTCAGAGGCACGTCCGTCGACGCTGTCTGGATCCTTGCAAATTTTTTTTGAGAGCTGCTTATTATTGGAAAGGGATCCTGCTGCTCTAGCTGAGATCGAGGGGTTGCTGCAACGACCAACTCGGGGACGACAAGAATCTGCGGTAAACTCCTTACAGCGAAGGAAGACTGGTAAGGAGATACGCATGAACATACAAATTGGGGACTATGATGTTGATTCGGTTATTCTGGATCTTGGTTCAGATGTCAACATCTTAACCAAGCAGGCATGGCAGAAAATGGGGAGCCCCCCATTGAGCTAGTGTAATGCCCCATATTTGCACACTTAGTAATTAAAACTCTAATGTGAATTAGCTTAACATTTTCATTTGTTTATTATATGTTAGACTCATCTAAGTTGAGTAAGACTATTGTTATGTGAATATATGGACTCCCTATGTGTGGATAGTAAATGGAATATAATGTTTTAATTTATTAATGACAATGAATATGTTATTTCATTTGAACATTCAAAATTGAATATAGAATATCCATACGAGGAATGCTAATTTAGTTGTTTGCAAAAGTACTTACATGATTATTTGTAAATGTTGTATTAGTGAAATGGATTAACACTTGAAAGAGTTGGGTATGGCTTTATATATGTTTCATGTTAATGATGAACTATTTATTCCACATGTTAATTGGCTATGAGATAGGCGGATTCCTATATTGCCAAGGGGCACGAGATGTATTAAACATCATGAGTATAATGATGTTATATCAAATTTCATGCTATTTAATTGTGAATTCCAATATTTCTATGACTTGTGGGTGAGTGTGAGTTTTGATAGGAATTGTGACTTTCCCAAAGAGGTTTTTCAATGACGGGTATCCCCCGAAAACTGGAGGAATTGTGAATTGTGACTTTCCCAAAGAGGTTTTTGATGTAGGGTGTTGACCCTAGTACTATTAGGGGGGGTGGAGGAATTTCCCACCGTTTATCCCCCGAAACCTGGAGTCGTGGGAGGTTTTTGTTGCGCACTCCCCTAGACGTCTGATGATGACTAGCGGATGCCTACTGGGGAAGCTTGGTCGATGTAGTGGATCGACACTTCCGCTTACGGGTTCTATATGTGGTTAGGTCGTGCAGTCGACACCACAGTATATTGCAGCAGAGGACGGGATGGTGAGGTCAGGAGATGGAAGTAGTGGTGATTTGGGGGCTGGATTACTGATGTGATGGATGGTACCAATGATGGATTGGATGGTGTTCTTGATTGTTATTAACCATCATGATTATATGTTTGATTTCACCATTATGTTTATCTAATTTTGTCTTATTGTTTCTGTATGAATGATGAATGATGCAGTGTTTAATTGTTCTTCTATATGTTGTTTGTGAGGATGCAAGAATGATTTATTAGGAGCATTAAATGTGATTATTAGTACGCATGCTTAAGACGTGTGCACTGGCCATGCATACGTCAATTCGTGATTACATTACTATGATTGGTCGATCGATGAATAAATTAATATGATTATATTATCTATTAGTAACTTGGTTGACGAATTGATGAAAGCATTACTTGTGTGTTGAAAGTATGAGTTTGTTGACTTGTTTAATATGATTTAGATTTATATAAATTGATTGGATTATTAAATAACATATATAATTATATACATATAATATAAAATATGTCATAGTATAATATAGTATATGAAAATATCTTATTTGACTTATGAATGAAAGGATAATATAAACAAATGGATAGATAGGATTTGCACAAATTTTTAGAAAATGGTTGTCATAGTTGCATTAAGATGGAAGTATGACAAGTGAGACTTTGCATCCATGTTTATTAATATTTTAATTATTTAAATCAAATTTCTATTTTTTGGAGAAAATGAATTTATTGATTGATGATTATTATTTATGGGAATTGATTGATGGATGAGGAGGATGATGAGGATTTTTGATATAAATATGAGACTTGAGAGTGGAAGGAGGGAGGTTCTTTTTCTCTTGAAGATTATTTTGGTGAGAGTATTCTAGGATGGAGAATTTTGGGTATTTTGGGGTATGAGAAGTTTTGAAGAGTTGGAAGAGTTTGAGAACTCTTGGAAGATTTGATACATAGCCTATTGGTGCATCACTGTTTTGTTCTCTGGGGGTCTCGGGAACGGAGGGCCATGAGCCATTTGGATGGGACCATTTAGATGGCTTCCTGGGGCTAGTGAGCCGGCTAGGCCCCTAGTTGGCTGGGAGGTAAACCGTGGTTCCGCTTTGGGAAATGAAGATAGAAGCAACTCGAGATGAAGAAGGAAGCTTGCTTTAGTTTGGACTTCATCACATTCTTATATCGAGGTACTTTTCTTGTGGTTTCAAATTGTTTATATAATGTTGTAAATTTGTTAGATGCTATTGTAAAATGCTTATGTGTTGTTTATATGCTGCTATGGTTACATGATGTATATTGAGCTTGTATTGACACTCTTATACATTTCAAAAATAAATAAAAATAGATACTTAATTAGTTTAAAATTCTTAATGCCCTTGAGAGGCATTACACATGGTATCAGAGCTTAGGATCGAATACTAGAACCTTATGGGTCTACTGGAAATTAGTGAAGAAAAATGTATAAGATATAAAACACAACTTAAATAGAAAACATAGGTTAGTTTGAACAAAATTGAGCAGAAAAAAGAACTGAAATTTATTTGAATCTAGTAGAAAACAAAACTGAAATTTATTTGAACAAAAAAAATATACATTCTCAGCCAGGGCTACGCCCCTTTGGCCTGTCAACAAGCAACTACACCACAAAAATATTTGGAGACTCAATTATCAGCTCTGGTCGGTCCTATTAGTTCATCTTTTACTTGACGAGTGAATCCGCGACTTCATGCTCTTGATCCAGCTCAGTCAAAAGGTAAAAATTATCACATTTTGGACAATATCAAGAGCATAAATATGCTTAGACGCCATTCCTTCCTGGCATAAATATCACATTTTGGACAATATCAAGAGCATAAATATGCATAGACGCCATTCCTTCCTGGCATAAATATCACATTTTGGACACTTTAAATCCTTCAATTCCTTCTTAGAGCCTCGGTTCTAACACTAGAGCCAATAAGAGCCATCATGCCCCTTCCCCTAAGAAGAAAATAAATTGATTGAAACAAGCATCTAGAACATCTCTGTGTTGAATCTACCAACAACTATAGGAGAAATTTAAGTAACCTCGAAGCACTTACTTCTCTTCTTAATCATGATTACATTATTTGTGCGTCTTATTAGAAGTAGAGGAATAATATGCGGGGAATAATATGTGGTAATGAAATGGGGATCAGATTGTTATTCTTTAGCTATCCTTTTTTTTCCAAAATTTTAGAATTTTAATGCTTATGAGTTGTTGCCTTCTACCGTTATGCTGATGATGGTCAGTAGCAACCTATTTGCCTTTAATGGAATAGATTTACAGATTGAATCGTTTGCCTAGAACTGCAAGCTAATGAACCCACTCGTTTCGTTTAAAGAAACTTCCTCCCTTCAAAATTTGAAAAACAAAATTGTTTCATATTACCTTAAAATGTGGAAAATATTCGAATTGGCATTTGTTTAGACATGAAACTAGGACAATGAATGATGCGCATCACAAAGAATAAGAAGAGGTTAACATACGTTTCCGCTTCCTGGTGGCCTAAGAAAACGATATATATGTGGAGATACTCTATAAAATTGTTGAAATGTCCACAAAAATGACAAAAGTTTGCAACAAGAGGGAGTTGTCTGCGTGTGAAGCTACCTAGTCTCACAAACTTGAAGTTGCGAATTTTGTGGGTAGATACTCCCAACACACAAGATATCACTTTTTAACTTCCTTTTCTCCTTTGACCTCAGGGCCTTCAACACCGCCAAGTTATAGCTTTTCAACGGTTTCACTTATATCTTCAACCCAATTCTTAGATGGTTGTTCCTGGAGATATGGGAGGTGAGTTCTGAGATTGCCACATCAAATGGAACGAGTTCAATTGACCACAGGTGGAGTAAGAGGGAATTCACGAGCTTGAGTGGTCATTAACGATTTGGGTTATGTGCACAAATGAATTATGCACCAGTGATATTGGAGGTCAAATACTCCACACTAAGGAAAAGAAAGCTTAAAGTAGAGAAGTAGTTTCATAGCAATGAACGCATACAAGAATATATCTGTTGATATTTATCTTGTAGGTAAACAAAGTTATGAAAAGTGCAGGTAAACACTTTGCATGACCGAGTGCATATATAACTTACTCATTCCCAAAGTCTCATGGCTACTGCAATCCCAAGGTCTCTGTAGTATTGTCATGCTGCTGCAGTGATCCAGGTGGATATCGGTGGCGGCCCACCTCTTCCAACTGGCTCAAAACAGTCTTCTGGCAATTTTGGCAAATTACTATTTTTAGCAGTTTTTCGGGTCCTGAACTTCCGGAGCCATTTTGAGGCCCTAAACGACATTTTTTGGCGATTTGGGGGACCAAATGGTTGCCTCCGGCATACATTTGGGCCCAGTCAAAAGTTGTAAATCTCGGATAGACCTTCCCAACGGGCTACCGAGCGCCCCAAACGGAGATCGTATGCAAAATTTATGACCCCGGGAAGTTGACTGTTCAACTAACCACCTCGGGGCCGCAAACATTATGACGGTTCATCTTCTAGGGTTAGGTTTTTGGATGTTTGGGATTCTTTCCCTCATACTTATGATAAATAGGCCCTTTCGGCCTCTCTTTGTATTCATCTTGGCACGAATGAGCATAGCGGCCACATCTCTTCTCAGAGATAGCTACCACCATTCCAGCTATTGTATTTTACAGTCTGTTCTATTTCCGCTATTTAATAGAATATGTGTTTACTGTATCACTGTGTTATTTGCAATATATATCTGTATATGATTATGTATATGCTATCTTTTGTTTCGTTCCCACATAAATCCGGATCATGCAGCAACTACTGATCATGATGATATCGATATAGATATTCTTGTCCTCGATCTCTTTCACATCCAGTCGCAGGGACTAGTGGGAAAGGAATTAGAACATGACTCTACAAAAAACCATCTCCTCTCGGAATTCAGATTATGCTTTGAAAATTGGGGGTGTTTTCATCTTACCAATCATGGAATCCCAGACACAATTCTCTGGAAAGTAGAAACCCTCTGTAGGGACATGTTTAAGCTTCCAAGAAAGACCAAAAATAAACGTAAACCGCTTCCCTTTGGCGGTTATAGAACAGGAGCACCTACGAATTTTTATGAGAGCCTTGAAGTACTGATCGAATTTGAAGCCATACAAGAGTTCAACGATCTCATGTGGCCTCATGGAAACCAAAATTTCTACCATGTCATGCCAGAGTATTTTGAGAGGATGAAGGAAAGGGCCCTGGTTACATAATAGCATTGTTGTTCTGATAGTAGAGAAAGAGCCTTGTGAAAGAGGAAGGAAATGGCCCTGGTTACATAATAGCATTGTTGTTCTGATAGTAGACATGACTTTGTCTCCATAGAAACTACACTGGTAGATATTGAGTTTCCCTGGTTCCATATTTGGCGAACATAGGTAGGTGTACCGATGTAGAAAATCCTTGAAAGAAAACAGCTCGAACTCTTAAGCGAGAACTTCTCTAAAAATTTTCTTGATAGGATATTCTGCCTCCTCCTCCCTGGAAGGTAGTTACTGTAAAAATGACTGAAACTATACACAATATGGCTCTCAACATTGTCATATTGGAATAGGAGAAGATTGTTTTGGGTTTAGCGACCATGTCAAATTTCTAGTTCTTATTATTTTAACAATGAATAAGCAAAGATTTATGGAAGGAGGAACGATTGTTTTGCTTAGCTCCATATAGAATGGGAAACCATTAGGGAATTGAATGTTAAACTTTATGATGAATTTTTAGGCATAGTTGATTTGATATATGTGCAGGTTGTGCTCACAACATATGATAAGTCCTTTCCGTATGCAAAATGATACAATAATGCAGAGATACACGTTGCTTCGGTTTGGAACTCTAGCCTGAATGAAATTTCCATTAGTGCGAGTGAGATCACCTATCTCTTAAAGTTTGTGGAAAAGGTGAGCCTTATGTGTGAATTAGTCATCCATTCTGTTTGGGCTAATTTTCAACTTCAAGTAGCAAAATAATACTCGTGGTAGCTAGAGGCGGCATTAGTAGGACAACAAGAAGTTTTGGGGCATATTGGAGGCGGTGATAATTACTTGGCACCGCATGCCAAGCCCATTGGCCTACATCCTACTTGCTCAATAGCGAGGCTTTCATAATATAGCTAACAGTCTCAAGAATCTACAATATCTCAATATTGTCAATAACAACGGCTGGCACACTGCTCAATGAACAGTATAAGATCATCGATATGTACTAGATCTTATCTCTATGATATCTGTAACCTGTAATTATTAAGGCATGTATCGTGTAGATCATTAATGTCTAGTGAATATTATCTCCACGATGTCCAATATCTCTTAAGGCATGTTGTGTTGCAACTCTACCCGCTTCCCTACACCCTCGACCCTACGCCTCACTTACCGATACAGAACTAGTTTCAGCGATTGGATCGAAGGCATGCATTGACAACAATGCTTACGATGGATCTTGTTGAGGATAGGATTTGATCATGCAACAGACATACACATTGCGATTGTATCCACCGGTAGTGATACACTGTTTGAAGCGCGAGTCCAAGGATGCATTATGTTACTCAATGATGCTGCTCAGTGAGCGAAGGATTACCGCTTAAATGGGGCCACATAGTGAGATGCCGATAGCCGAGACCAAGGGTGAAATAAGTGGACACCGGAGGATAATAAGTAGAGGATCGCTGCCGCTAGCTGAGACAAAGGAGACCTCACCGGAAGGAAGGCGCATAGATGGATGCCGTGACATCATTCAATTTAGTCGCACAGATAAGAGAATGAGCAGCACTTGTACGACGGATTATTTGAAAAGAGAAGAGATTACCCCACGATGATGTTATTCGTTGATCTTACTCAATGGCAGAGGAAGGTAGGATGACCATTAATTTTTCTAGATGGAGCCATTATTTTACCTGACAGAATTCAAGTCCGTGGCTACAGAATTAATTAAACTAAGGAGTATAAGACGGATAAGGTCTTACGTGATTCACCTTTGGTTGGTTGTGCACATTAAAATTAATGATATAAAATAATAAAATAACAATAATAATGAGAGGACATAGATGCAGCCTGACCCTTTCGCTGCACGCGTGGTTGTGTCCTATGTATTTTAATATATTTTTGTTTCTCACATAGTTCCATGGATATTATGGTAAATGAGGATGCTAAGTGAATTCATTATTTGGATCTCGTATCACGTTGATGCTTGTTAATCACACAGTTTTAGGACACGCATCCACGTAGGTAATGTTAAAGGTGCTAATTTAACAATTTTTTTAACAAACCAAAATGATATTACCATTAAATTTATGCATTGCATGCGATATATATATATATATAACCGGGGTATGTATGACATTTTTGTTTTTCTTCCTTTGATTAAAAACATGTTTGATCAAAATTACTTTGTAGGGTTCCCTCCCTATGCTACAAATAAGATTCACCATTCGACAATCAAGAGGGTACCGAGCATTAAATTATATATTATAACCAGCTCAATCTAGACCCCTCGATGCAACACTCTGAGCATTGGGAAATAAAATTTCTCGGACCCTTTGTACTGGTAAAGAAAACATGTTCCTATAAAGAAAAAGTAGTTCCACTATGTGATTGTGGTTAATAAAGTGAGATGAGCCAGGGACATTACACAAAAGCTACAACACTTGGTTACAATTCAACAATTTTTATTTTATTTTTTTGCTTATCAAAACGGGAATATAACAACCTCACAATATCCAGGATATCCATAAATGCGGATGGGTGTGTACTAAATGTTTCAAATCTGGACAATGAATGTCCATATCTCCACTAAACTTTTGGCACGAGAAACAAAAAGTCCATGTGTCTTTTGTTGACAAATAGGTTGTTTTCGATGGACAAACAACATATACGAGTAAATTGAAATGCAGTAAATAACGGAGGAGTAAATAATTTAAGGTTAAATTGAAATTGAACAAATAACGGACGAGTAAATGTAATTGTTAAAAATGTATAATATATATATATTATAAGTCTATAAAGAAAAAAAAAGCTCATAGGATTTTGTTACAAGTCTTGAGCTTCAATATGATGGTTATCATAGTGATTATTTTATGGGTTTTGGTTTTATATTATGCTTTCGGTAATAAATATAACACTATCCAATTTTATTAAAAAAAATATGCACATACATTGAGACATGGAATACAACTTGATTTATATTTTGGTGATTATGTTACTAAGTGAGGGTTTTACATTATATTTTTAATTATAGTTCAAAGTGTAAATAGCCATTAATTTTGTCTAAATTATGTAAAATAAAAATAAAAATTAATATGTCCACTTAATTAATATGTTTATAAATGTAATTTAATTTACATGGAAATTAAATTAAAAAAATGGTAAATTTTATTTTACTTAATGAGATAAAGTGAGATAAAGTGATATGGATATAAAGTATAGTGTAATGTGATGAAAGCATAAATATAAGTTAAATTGCTTATAATATATGTGCTAAATTAATAAATTATATGTCAAAAATTGAATATAAAGTATACAAATAAGTGTGTACAATATAAATGGAATAGTTAAAAACAAATAACTATTTAGTAGTGTGAAAAATATTGGATTGAGAATTGTGTATAAGCTTGAAACATCTAGGTTTTTGTGAATTTATAATGAGTGATATTATGTGTTTTTAAGAATAGCATATTATGACATTACAAAATAATAATAATCATAATATAATAATAAGAAAATAAAATAAAATAAAAGAGGGGAGATATGTAATCTATGGTTGAGAACCATTACCTAGAGAAAGTAGAAGTGAAATATAATGGAAATTTTATATACGAAGAAATGAATTTTAATTAATATTAGAAAGGGTTATAAGTTTAAATAGAGTATGATTACACTTAAGAATGATTATAAATAATAACAATTGTAATAGTGCAATGCAAGTGTAATGCACCATGTTACGAGATTGGTAGTAAAATTAATGTATAAATGAGTTATGGATTAAAATTAGAATTAGGACTATAAATCATTAAAGGAAATAGGTATTTCATTAAGTAAGTTGTGGGTAAATGTGAAATGAAGTAAGCATATGGTAATGTATCCAAAACTTGCGGTAAATCTTATATAAAAAAAAAAGAGGTGATGACCTTGAGCTTGGCCCAAAATCACAAGTGAAAAAAAAAGGGGGGAGTAGAAAAAGAATTAATTTCTATTAGAATCGTAACAAATTTGGTGTAGTAGTGCATTTTATTTTCCAAACTAAAGATACAGGGAAGTTAATTATAGTGAGAACAATATAGAAATATGAGCACAAGTAACAAGTGGCATGAACGATAGATAGCAATGGGCATATGAGTTAAGAGGAGTAAATAGCGAGTATGTAAGAGAGTTAGTAGGCCAAGATTCGTGATGTGCATAAAAAAAATGCACTATTGGAAAATTTAGTGATTACATCTAGGATGGAGGTGATCTATGTGTTAAAATTGAAACCATAAGTATTTGTGCATAACATAGTAAAAGTTCTAATTTGTCAAGTGTTGAGTGATCATGTATATTAGGTGGGTGAACATGATGCTATTGAAATTGTTATATAGTACATCATTGAAGATAATATTGAGTATCTGATTCTAATTAAATATAATAATGAGAAGGTAATTGGTGATTATTAGAAAGAGATTCAATGAAGCTAAAAATTGATAAATGAGTCATAACAATACATATTGAACCTAAGGCCGAAATGTTATATGGGAGACATGCTCATCCGATGAAAAGAACTACAAAGTATGACATCGTGCTAACTAGTTGGGATAAAATCCATTTGATAAACCTTGATGAAGTTAGATCAATTGTGTGTATAACATGTAAAGCATAACTTGAGAACACATCCTATGTGATGGAAGAGGTAAAATTATATAATATCGACATGTTAATCATGTGAAGGTCTCATGGGACTAGCATGGCTAAGTTATTTAGTCAAAAAGAATACCTATATGGTATTGATATTTTCCTTAAAATTGTGAATGACGATAACTTCGGGACGAAGTTTCTTGAAGGGTGGGTGTATGTAATGCCCCATATTTGCACACTTAGTAATTAAAACTCTAATGTGAATTAGCTTAACATTTTCATTTGTTTATTATATGTTAGACTCATCTAAGTTGAGTAAGACTATTGTTATGTGAATATATGGACTCCCTATGTGTGGACAGTAAATGGAATATAATGTTTTAATTTATTAGTAACAATGAAAATGTTATTTCATTTGAACATTCAAAATTGAATATAGAATATCCATACGAGGAATGCTAATTTAGTTGTTTGCAAAAGTACTAACATGATTATTTGTAAATGTTGTATTAGTGAAATGGATTAACACTTGAAAGAGTTGGGTATGGCTTTATATATGTTTCATGTTAATGATGAACTATTCCACATGTTAATTGGCTATGAGATAGGCGGATTCCTATATTGCCAAGTGGCACGAGATGTATTAAACATCATGAGTATAATGATGTTATATCAAATTTCATGCTATTTAATTGTGAATTCCAATATTTCTATGACTTGTGGGTGAGTGTGAGTTTTGACAGGAATTGTGACTTTCCCAAAGATTTTTTCAATGACGGGACCCCTTAGAATAGTGATGGCACATTATGGTTGATGTAGGGTGTTGACTCTAGTACTATTGGGGGGGTGGAGGAATTTCCCACCGTTTATCCCCCGAAACCTGGAGTTGTGGGAGGTTTGTGTTGCGCACTCCCCTAGACGTGTGATGACGACTAGCGGATGCTTGCTGGGGAAGCTTGGTTGATGTAGTCGATCGACACTTCCGCTTACGGGTTCTATATGTGGTTAGGTCGTGCAGTCGACACCACAGTATATTGCAGTAGAGTACGGGATGGTGAGGTCAGGAGATGGAAGTAGTGGTGATTTGGGGGATGGATTACTGATGTGATGGATGGTACCAATGATTAATTGGATGGTGTTCTTGATTGTTATTAACCATCATGATTATATGTTTGATTTCACCATTATGTTTATCTAATTTTGTCTTATTGTTTCTGTATGAATGATTATGAATGATGAATGATGCAGTGTTTAATTGTTCTTCTATATGTTGTTTGTGAGGATGCAAGAATGATTTATTAGAAGCATTAAATGTGATTATTAGTACGCATGCTTAAGACGTGTGCACTGGGCATGCATACGTCAATTCGTGATTACATTACTATGATTGGTCGATCGATGAATAAATTAATATGATTATATTATCTATTAGTAACTTGGTTGACGAATTGATGAAAGCATTACTTGTGTGTTAAAAGTATGAGTTTGTTGACTTGTTTAATATGATTTAGATTTATATAAATTGATTGGATTATTAAATAACATATATAATTATATACATATAATATAAAATATGTCATAGTATAATATAGTATATGAAAATATCTTATTTGACTTATGAATGAAAGGATACTATAAATAAATGGATAGATAGGATTTGCACAAATTTTTAGAAAATGGTTGTCATAGTTGCATTAAGATGGAAGCATGACAAGTGAGACTTTGCATCCATGTTTATTAATATTTTAATTATTTAAATCAAATTTCTATTTTTTGGAGAAAATGAATTTATTGATTGATGATTATTATTTATGGGAATTGATTGATGGATGAGGTGGATGATGAGGATTTTTGATATAAATATGAGACTTGAAAGTGGAAGGAGGGAGGTTATTTTTCTCTTGAATATTATTTTGGTGAGAGTATTCTAGGATGGAGAATTTTGGGTACTTTGGGGTATGAGAAGTTTTGAAGAGTTGGAAGAGTTTGAGAACTCTTGGAAGATTTGATACATAGCCTACTGATGCATCACTGTTCTGTTCTTTGGGGATCTCGGGCATGGAGGGCCAGGAGCCATTTGGATGGGACCATTTAGATGGCTTCCTAGGGCTAGGGAGCCGGCTAGGCCCCTAGTTGGCTGGGAGGTAAACCGTGGTTCCACTTTGAGAAATGAAGATAGAAGCAACTCGAGATGAAGAAGGAAGCTTGCTTTAGTTTGGACTTCATCACATTCTTATATCGAGGTACTTTTCTTGTGGTTTCAAATTGTTTATATAATGTTGTAAATTTGTTAGATGCTATTGTAAAATGCTTATGTGTTGTTTATATGCTGCTATGGTTACATGATGTATATTGAGCTTGTATTGACACTCTTATACATTTCAAAAATAAATAAAAATAGATACTTAATTAGTTTAAAATTCTTAATGCCCTTGAGAGGCATTACAACTGGTCTCCTGTACAGCTCCGGTTATCTAATCATGCCAAGGTGACACCAATTTGGAGAGTTCCATGTCTGGTGGTGGACATTGAGGGAATGAAGACTTATGCTGACTTTGACGTCATCGAAGTGGTTGAAGGAGGAATCTCTTATCTTGAGTTGCTGGGGATTGGATGGGCTAATGAAAGTGGAGCGGTAATTAAATTTAAGATGCGGATGATGAGCTTTAAAAACTGTGATCTTAGAGTTATAGCCCCATTGGATTTGACTGAAGGACACAGATACATTGAACCAGTGAAGGAAGAAGATCCCAGTGGATGGAACCATGCATTCAATATTTTCGAAGATTATATTCATCCGACTGCCAACGGTGATCTTGGATGGTGCAGTGATAGCTCTGCATCTTCCGACTCTGATGATGCTCTAGAACATTGGCACAACCGCTTGCATTGACAAAGTGTCCTCAGACACATAACTTTATTAATGAAGAAGGAAAATAATTACATCACAGAGATGTGAGGGCTAAATCCCTTTACCATTCCTTGTTTTTGAAGCTGTACAAGACTATCAACATTCAAGTGCCCAAAACGAATGTGCCACAATCGGATAGGTGAAACATCAGTTTCAACTAAACCTGCAAATTCCTTCAAACGTTCCTTTGATCTAGGAATGATTGTTCCCTTCATCCTAAGAAGCTTTCCGTCTTCATAACCTGTCATAATTGTTTTGTATGCATCCTTTGTTGAATTAACAAAAAGGATACCACCTTCCATTACAATTTGATGTCCTAATTGGCGAATGACAACTAAAGACAACAAATTTTTCTTAAATGTAGGCACATACCAAACATTAGAAATCAATCTTTCTCCAATTCCAGGAAAATCAACCTTAACTGTTCCTTTTCCTTGTGGTAAATGAATAGAATCATCTGCAAGAAAAATTGAATTTAAATGACAATCTTCATAACTCCAAAAGAAATCTTTCCTATAGGTCATATGCTGAGTAGCCCCTGTATCCATAATCCAAGCATCTTCAAAATCATTTTTGAAACAATAAGAAGACTGAACAAAATTCACTGATTCCAACTGATGAACTTGAACAAAATCCATTGATTCTGATTGTCCAAGTGCTATAAAGACATATTCACAATTTTCACTACCGTCTGCATGAGCATAATGTGCCGCTGATGCCTCTTTGACAAAGTGTCCTCAGACACATAACTTTATTAATGAAGAAGGAAAATAATTACATCACAGAGATGTGAGGGCTAAATCCCGAAAGATTACCTCACATGGAAAACTCGATGGATTTAAATATCCAAAGAGTAACAACTAATTTACCGTTACCAAAACTAACTAAGGGACACCTCACATAATCACGTGAGTGTGTAGATACCCTTTTACATTTATTAAACTAAACTTCTATTTATTACATTTTTGGATCATAATTCCTAACATGCATGAGGTGTCGCTCCATAAGTGTGGGTTAATCACACAGTCATTGTGCCGTGTTGCGATTGAAACAATCACATTACTAGTATATGAAGGGTTTCTTGGCTTGTTTGAATTTCTTGCAGAGTTCAAGGAAAGAGTTTCAGAACCACAATGACTGCTAGCATTAGAGGAAGAACTGAAGGCTGCTCCAGCACGCTGGTGGGCGACGCATAAGAAGTTAATCGACAGATGGTCGCAATGCAGGAGATTGATGACCGTTCATTTCAGTGATACTGAGGTTTACCATACATGGAAATATGATGGTCGTAATGACCTTGGAAGTCATTTTATGGAGTGTCAGACATTGTGGGCACCGCCCCCAAGAGATGAGTGGGTCCATGCATTTATCCATACTTTGGATGAAATGCCGCGATCATGGTATATTGCAGTTGAATTGAAGGGAGAAATCACTACTTGGTTGGAGTTGACAATTTGTTTTACTCATACATTCAGTTTCACTGATCCCAACCTAGAGGTCCATAATGCTCTACAGATCATCCGCGATGTGGTTCTGAAAGTTGTTCCAGTGGCATATCCTGCGGATCCGCATACGCACCACCAGATGCAATCTATGATGGAATGTTATAATATCACTGGTGGGCCTGAAGACAGTGATGATCCGCGGAATGTCAATATTCCAGAATCTGAAGGAAGTCGCGATGTGGTAGTCCCTGATGTGCCAAGTGATTCGATCAGCCAGCCATTGAAGCTTCGTAAGATCAATATTGGGACGGAGACCATTCCCAAGTTCTTGAATGTTGGAGATTATTGGGATGATGAAATGATGGGAAAGGTCACTGACTTGCTGCATGAATTCCAAGACCTATTTGTCACGAAGTTTTCTAAGATGAAGGGATTTTGGGCGATTTAGGGGAGATGAATATCCCCTTAAAACCAGATGCTAAACCAATTAGGTAGCGACCCTACCGGATGAATCCGCGACATAATGAGAGGGTCAAGGTAGAATTTGATCGCATGTTGGTTGCTAGTATCATTGAACCAGTTGAAGAATTAGAATGGATCAGCTCGATGTTGGTGCAGGACAAGAAGACGGGTGAGGTGTGCATTTGTGTTGATTTGCGAAAATTGAATGATGCCTACTTGCATTATCCCTTTCCAACCCCATTTACTGATGAGGTACTTGAAGGAGTAGGTGGCCATGAGATGTATTATTTCACGGAAGGGTTCTCGGTCTATCATTAGATCCGCATTGCAAAGGAAGACCGCCACAAGATGACTTTTGTGATAGAATGGGGCTGTTTCCAGTACACAGTAATGCCGTTTGGGTTGAAGAATGCACCTACGATATTCTTGCGGGTCGTTGTTGCTGCGTTCAAGGATTTTATTCAGAAGTTTTTGGAGGTATAAATGGATGACTGGATAGTTTATGGTTTGATCCACGATCATTTGGAAAAGCTGCGGTTGATGCTGAAGTGCTATCGACAACATCAGATATCGCTGAACTTGAAAAAGTGCATCTTTTGTGTACCATTTGGCATACTACTGGGTCACATTGTGTGCAAGCAGGGGTTGTTAGTTGATCCAGCTAAGATTGTGCTCATTTTGAGCTTAACACCGCCGACTACTGTCAAGCAGCTGAGAGCAACGTTGGGACATACCGGTATTATCGTAAGTTCATCAGGGGTTATGCAGCGATTACAGCCCCTATGGAAAAGTTATTGAAGAAAGATGCGATATTCCAGTGGAATCCTGAATGTCAAGATAGTTTTGAGACATTGAAGGCTAAGATGGCGTCGGCACCAATACTGGTATTTCCGAACTGGAGTAAGGAATTCCATGTTCATGTTGATGCCTCATCGATCGCGCTGGGAGTGGTGCTTTCCCATCCAGGAGAGGGGGATCTTGATCACCCCATTGCTTTCACAAGTCAGAAGTTGTCACTGGCCAAAAAGAACTATACCACTATGGAGAGGGAAGGCCTGGCAATGGTCTACGCACTGTAGAAGTTCCAACACTACTTATTGGGAGGACATTTTAAGATGTTCACAGACCACTCTGCATTCAAATACTTGGTCAATAAGCTTGTGTTGGGGGGGAAGATATGTCGATGGCTACTTCTTTTTCAGGAGTTCGATTTTGAAGTGATTGTGAAGCCAGGTTGGTTGAATGCTGGCCCTGATCATCTAGTGCAGATCGAAACAGGAGAGGAGCCAACTAACATTGAAGATGGGTTGCCTGATGCACAACTGTTTAAGGTTGAAGTAGCTGATGACTATTTTGAAGAAATCATTCAGTTTCTGGTGACAGGTACTGCACCAAAAGAGTTCACCACTAGTAAAAAGAAGCAGTTGGTCATCAAGGCCGCAGATTTCTAGCTATTCGCAGGAGAGTTATACAAGATGGGCGCAAATGAGATATTGCGAAGGTGTGTCTTGCCACATGAGCAAGAGCATATCTTGTCAGAAGCACATGTAGGAGTGGCTAGGGGCACTATGGCAGTCGTGCGATTGCCAAGAAGGTGCTTCGTGCAAGGCTTTGGTGGCCCACGCTGCACAATGATGCAAAAGACTATGCGCAGTCCTGCGATGTTTGTCAGAGAACTGGAAAGCCATCCAAGAGGGATGAGATGCCACTGATGCCTCAACTACCACTACAGTCATTTGACAAATGGGCAGTGGATTTCGTGGGACCAATCAACCCACTGGGGAAGCGCACTGGTGCAAGATACATCATCACGATGATAGATTATCTGACACGATGGGCGGAGGCTGCACCAGTCGTCGATTGTTCCGCGACCACAGCTGTGCAGTTCCTGCTCAACAACATTGTCACTCGATTCGGCTGCCCCAAGATATTGTTGAGCGATCAAGGCAGCCACTTTCTCAATCGCACCATCAACGCATTGATGGAGGAACTACAGATAAAGCACAAGAAGAGTATGCCGTATCATCCGCAGGAAAATGGCACGGTGGAAGCTTTCAACAAGATATTGGAGCATGCACTAAAAAAGGTGTGCAATGCGAACCGCGATGATTGGGATCTAAAAATCCCAGCAGTTTTATGGGCATATCGCACCATGTGTAAAAGGTTGACGGGACAGACACCATTCAAGTTGGTGTATGGACAAGAAGCGATTATGCTAATGGAGTACATCATTCCGAGTCTACGCATAGCGGCAACGATAGGTATGAATGCTACAGCGGCATTCGAAGAACATCTAGCGCAGTTAGCACAAATGGAAGAAGATCGCTTTATTGCAGGATTCCACCAGAGTGTGGAGAAGGATCGCCACATAAAAACAGATAGTTTCAACAGGGTGACTTGGTGCTGTTGTATGACATCAAGTTTATGAAACACCCAGGAAAATTGCAGATGCATTTTCTTGGTCCATATCGCATCAGTAGCATCACTTCAGGAGGTGCAGTATAGTTGTAGCAGTTGGCCGGAGCGATGCTCCCAAATTTGATTAATGGCAGTAGGTTGAAGCCCTATCGGTTGGGCTTGGAGCAGCATGATGCCTGAGTCACATCGAAAAAAAAAACTTTTTGTAGGTTGTTCGATGGCAGGTTGGTGCACCAACAGGAACAGAATGTGCAAGCAGGGAGGCTTACACCACAAGTTAAGAGCGGTCCGCGACAGTGGCAGAGTCGTGACTGGGTCAAATCAGCAATAAATGCCAAAAGTTAAGAGAGTTAATTAACGATGCTCATTGGAATGATGAGCATTAATGGCAGATCCGATTGATTGGATGATAGGATCGACGATGTATTTGGTCATCAAGACAGAATTTAGTCCAAGTTAATGTAGGATTTAGTGATGATTACGAGGATCAGGTTGGATGTTATAAGAACAGGTCGAGGTTGGTCGGAAGGCACTAAGAGAATTCAGTTGCTAAGTGTGCAAGATTGTGCAGTGTTGCAGAGTGTCGTTACTAACCATGGAAATAATTTGTGAGTTGGGCAAGGTTTAGTGGAACTTGCGGGGTAAGGTTGTTGTGCACTGATCTAGGATTGTGAGTGGCATTGCGCCATCCCTTGAAGTTATGGTGAGTTGAGTTAGGTATGCCAGGGGAGTTAGAGATGGTTGAAATCTCCAGTGAAGTAGAGTCTCCCCTCATTCCTGTTGTTGTTGAGGAAGAAGTAGACCTTGAGGAGGAAGTTTCCAACATGTCGGTTGGAGTGTCAGTTGTTGCCAAGAAGCATCGGGGAAGTCAACATTTCGAGTCCCCGAAGAGAAAGCGACAGCTTAGATCATCCACGGCGGTGGTGGAAGAGGTTCAAGTGCATGTGGGACAGTCCAATCATAGAATTGAAGAGTCTGCTGCATGGGAGGGATTGTCTACTGTCGACATCCTTGGGTATGTCCCCCCTAGTGGGCCGGATGTACCACCTCACAAGGTGAACAAAAATCAGAAGTATCCGTTGCGGATGTTAGCGCTCCCTGCTGGAATGGAGTGCTCTGTTGATATTGTGCCAGCATTGATGCACCTGAAGTATGATGATCACGATATGGTGTCCTATCCAAAAATTATGTCGGACCCCTATGTGCTAGGGTCGCAGCTCACCGCGACACTGGTTCCACAAGACTGGGCACGGTGGTTGAACTAGGACGGATTGTTGGGGCTCATTAACATGCCGCATTTTGGGCGATTAACAGAGGTTAACGCTTGCGTGAAGCAGCTACTGGCCTGCTTCCATGGTGGTTCATTATGGCTGGATATAGAGATTTCGGTCACTGTCGATCTGATTGCGATCATTACAGGGTTGCCCAAAGATGGGGTAGACCCATCACAATACTTTCAAGGGAAGGATAACGACAAAAAGAGGGCGATGCAGTTGGTTAAGCGCTATGGCTTGGAATGGGATGGCCGTGGTTATTACACTAGTAGTATCAACAATAAGGCAGTTCTCACTGGCGCCAAGATATTATCCTGCAAAGTGGTTCGGGGCGGTCGACCTAATCAGTGCAATTCAGGGATCGTGGCATGTGTAGAGCAATGTGCGGCAGGTGTTCAGATGAATTGGTCCTTGTTTTTGCTGAACCAGTTGGTGGAGGATGCTGTCACAGTCCAAGCCGGGAAAGGCTCCTTCACGTATAGATAGCTTTTAATTTTGATCGCACTTGTTTCCTAGAAGGAGCCCAGCACTTACCAAGGTATGGAGGTTGCGGCCACGAAAGAGCATCTGGGTGCGCGATATCAAAACCTGTGGTGGGTACGTGAGCAAGAGCGACTTCGGGATTGTGCATTGTAGTTTTGGTTCTATTGGGAGATGCTCTATGATGACTCAACAAAGGTGCCTCGGTTATCTAAGGAAACCACCGCAAAGTATAAGCCGATTATGGTGTTTGTGATTCGGTCGCATGCTATTTATGTGCAAGCCAGACGTGACCCAGCCATGTAGTGGTTGTTGACCCCCCATAAGGTGACAACAGAAGTGCTAGAAGCTATTGTGAAAAATTGGCCATCGGAATGGCACGAACCCGTAGGGTTGGCAGAGATTGAGGCTGGAGTACCAGCGACAGGCCCAGACGATCGATTATCGATGTAGGACCACCAGAGCCACCATGAATATGACTAGGAATCAACAAGGATGTTGACGGAGGATAAAATTGACCATGAAATTGAGGAGGGGAGGACGAAGGCACGCCATGAGCATGCTACAATCAACGAGGCATCACCGGCCATGGAAAATTAGTTGGGATGCCTCATTCATGTGGTTACTCAAGCAACCAATACATCTGCTCGAGCCACGACGGAGAAGGCGGATGAAGGTTTCCATGCGGTCACCGCCTGCTTGGATGCCTTGTGCGATATCCTCTTAAAGAAGGCACCCGAGGGCACAGCGGTGTAAGAACTCGACGTAATCGACACTAAGCCGTGGGTCTGGAATGTTCAAATTCCACCGAATACCATTGCGACCGATGATGCAGCTCTCAGGGCAATGCAACAACAGTTTGAATATTTGACAATGAATATCAATGCGCTGTCCTCACCAATGTTGGTGTGCATACAAGCAGTTGCCAGTTAGGAATTAGAAGATAGAGAAATTGATGTATGGCGTCAGCTAGTGCGATCACAGGAGGCGGATGCAGTGGTCCATAAGGAAGTTGAATATCTCAAGGGAAGGTCGTGGCAGCATGGGAAGTGGTTGATGAGATGAAGAAGACGATGGAGAGCCTCCAGGCCGAGAAGGCCACTGAGATCATGGAGCTGAAGAAGGAACAAGATCGGCTAACCATGGAAAAAAAGGCCTTGTGGACAAGTCAAGCGGGGTTGGAGGAGGCCATCAATGAAGCCTGTCACCACGTCTTCGAGCCAATAGCAGAGTTAGACCTGGTCGATTGAGTGCAGAAGCTGGGGGATGTTATTGCCCAGTTGTGGGAGGACAATTCTGTCTTAACCCATTCCCTGAAGCCCACCACACCGCTGGAGGTAGTTGCAGAATGGAAGAGTGCCATTGAAGAACTAGAGACTCAGCTAGTCGAGTTAGAGCAGGAGGCGACAAGGATCACTGTGGAGATTTCATTGTTCTTGGGTAGCATCGTCCATGATGAGCTGCTTGAACAGTTGACCAAGAAACGACGTGAGGTGGAAGAGAAGATGGCTACACTGAATACCTCCATGCGCACCATGCCATCGGTGGTGCATGTCTCTAAAAAGGAGGATATCAAGGACTTGCAGCAATGAGTTTCCAAAGCAGAGGAATGATAGAAGCAACGCTCTGCACAGTTGGACGAGTTTCAGGAAATTGGGGCCGAGCTTAATGCCACCGCTGGTTCTGCACTCCAAGCGGTGCAGGAAGCGAAGCAGAAAGTTGACACACACCTGTGTGAACACCCTCTAGAAATAGACCTCAATAATAGTAAGGAAATTGCTACAACAACCCTGCAGTAGGTCAGTGAAATTCGGCAGGAGTATGAAGACTTACGCATCAAGACCAGTGAGTACACAATGTCCTCCTGACGTGGCTTGAGGGCGAGGCACAAGATTGTGTTGGGGGCCTGTTGGTAGGAGGTTTGGTAAGTTAGCATCGTGGCATTGCGGATGTTGTGACAAGTTAGAAGATACCGCGGAAGGCAGAAATCTAGGCGCAAAGGAGAATATTTTATGTATTTATGGGTCAAATGTACTGCGATATGCGGGTTTTTGGGTCATTTGAACCATGTTAGTTAGATTTTGGGTCATTTGGACCATGTTAGTTAGATTTTGAGTCATTTTCTCAAAGTGTTGGTTAGGAAGTTGTTAGTAAGTGGACAAGCAATGTAAAGGCGAAAGCCTATATAAAGTCATAGAGTTTTATGTGTTGGATCATCTTGGATTATACGTCTTTTGGTTGTGTATCTGAGATCGAGAGTTATCTATGAGATCTGTACTTTGAGGAGATATTGTATCTGGGTTGTGTGGGATTAATGGCACATTTCTCAAATGCCTGAAGTGTCAACTACGGGTTCAGTGGTATTTCATCTCTTTGCGATGGCCTTCCTGTCCTCTGACAAACGTCGCAGCTTTGGCAATGTTCTTTCGAATCTTTGTGAATAGTAGGACACCATAGCCCTGCTCGCAATATCTTCTGCATAGTGGCTCTTCCAGCGTAGTGACCTCCTGATTCTCCTGAATGTGTATTAGCCAATATGAATGGTTTCTCATGCTCCAATACACATCTGCGCAACACTTCATCTAGTCCCAACTTATATAACTATCCCGCAATTATGGTGAAGTCTGTTGCTCTTACTACCAACTGCTTCTTCTGCTGCATAGTAAACTCTGTCGGTGCCAACCCAGTAGTCAAGAAATTGACAATGTCTTTATAGTAGTCATCTGTGATCTGTACAACAAACAACTGCACATCAGACATACTATCTTCTAGATTGGTGGGTTCCTCGCCTGACTCAATTCTTGAGAGATGGTCAGGTCTTAAGTTCAATCTGCCTGGTTTAACGACGATTTCAAAGTCATACTCCTAAAAGAGTAACAACCATCTACAGATTCTCCCCCCTAACACTGGATTATTGACCAGGTACTTCAAAGCTGAATGGTTAGTGTACATGGAGAAGTGCGCACCCAACAAATAGTGCCTAAATTTCTGGAGTATGTATACCATAGCTAAGCCCTCTCGTTCAATGGTCATATAGCTCTTTTTAGTGGATGAGAGCTTCCTACTCGAAAATGCAATGGGGTGATCAATGCCCCCTTCACCTGGTTGAGAAAGCACAATTCCCAACGCTATACATGAAGCATCAATATGGACATGGAACAACTTCTCCCAATCTGGAAAAACTAGGATCCATTTTCTCTTTTAGCGTGTCCAATCCTTGCTCACATTTTGCATTCCATATAAACTGTGCTTCTTTATTAAGTAGTTTTTCCATCGACGCAGTTATTTGTGCATAAACCTTGATGAATTTTTTGTAGTACCCCGTATTCCCCAACATGGTGCGAAGCTGCTTTATTGAGGTTGGTGCAGGTAAATTCATAATCACTGCGATCTTCGCAGGATCAACCATCCGTCCTTGTCTGCACACAATGTGTCCTAGAAGAATACCATAAGGCACACAGAAAACACAATTCTTTAAATTTAATGAAATTTGATGTTTCCTGCACTTAACTAACATCATTGTTAGGTTTTCACAATGGTTTTTCAGCAAACCAAAGACAGTCCAATCATCAAAATATACTTCTAAAAATTAATACATAAAGTCTTTAAATGCTGCAACAACAACTATGGAAAAGATGGCAGGTGCATTCTTCAAGCCAAAGGGCATAACAGTGTACTGAAACGAGCCCCATTCAGTAGCAAAAGTTGTCTTGTGTCTATCTACTGGATCGATCCTGATATGATGATATCCAGAGATTCCATTAGTGAACGAATAGGCCTCATTTCCTCCAACATTGTCTAGTACTTCATCTGTAAAAGGAGTAGGAAATGGGTCATGCATCGACGCATCATTCAGCTTCCTGAGATCCACACAGATCCTGATCTCACCTTTAGTCTTCTTGTCTTGGATAACCATTGGGCTTATCCACTCGGATTCTTCAACGGGCTCAATGATCCCCGCATCGAGCATCTTATCAAGTTCCGCCTTGACTCTTTCTTTGTATCTAGGATTCAGTCTATAGGGCCTTTGCTTAATAGGATTCGCGCCTGGCTTAAGAGGTATCTTCATAACCCCCAAGTCGCCCAAAATACCCTTCATTTCGTTAAAATTTGTTGAAATCCTGATATTCATGTAGAAGGTTTGCAATCTATGCAACTGTCTAATCATCCCAGTAGTCTCCAATAAAAGCAAACTTCGTCTCTTCACTTGTGCCAATATTCACTTTTCTCGTTTTAACAGGTCCATTCATGTCTGGAATTTCTAGTGGAGGTCCCTCTACATCGTGTGTGCCTTCTGAATCAGGTATATTGACATTGCGCGGATCCTCCTCATCGCTTTCTTCTTTTTATTCACCAGTTTCAGCGAGGTTATAGCATTCAAAATCATGTTATATCTTCCTTCCCCATTCTAGCTGTAGGTTCACAGGTACTTTGATATCTTCAAACACTCTTTCTTTGATTTCCTCCAATGCCTCATTGATATTCGGGCATTCTGCTCTGAATATCCTTTCCTTAATAACTTGCAGAGCTTCATTTATACTTGGAATTTCGTCTTCAAAGTTGAAATTTTTCTAGAAGTTCGCATCCAACATCGCCCAATCTGTGGTTCCTTTGCGCAACTCCGTGTCTAGATACCAATTCTTTGGAATCCGGTCTAATGTGTGCACAAACAGATGAACCCAAGCTGTCTGTGGTCTCTTTATCCATGCTTTCAAACAGAGCTCTACGTGATCCCTTGGACTTGTCTATCCATTGTACTTTACCATGGTCAGTGCAGTGTTTTCCATGAATCTGATTTGCATCATATGCCTGCACTAGTCCCATGTGGTCAAAGTCTGATTATGCACAACCCACCATCTTGTAGGTGTCTTGCGCAGTGCCATGTCTAGTGCTGGTATGCAATGTTCAGCTGCAACTGATATAGTATATTCTTGAATAAATGTATAAACATTAGTAGAACCATCATAGGTGGGGATTGGAATTACCTCTCTTCCAATCCAGTGCAGTGACTTTGTGCTTTGTGCGCATCTCCTAGCAGATACTTCATGCATTATGCTTTGCCAGTTCTCCAGTCTTGCATCAGAGTCTAAGATGCAAGAACTGTCACATCGCCAACTGAGTGTTCCATCTGTAGTAGGATTAATATATTAATCTTGATTCATAGTCATCTTGTAAATGCGATCAAGATATTGTGCTCTGGATTCTTCCTGAATCGGTTCACTGTATCTTTCTCCTTGTGAAGGGTCCAATGGTGCGATGACCCTTATGTCTTGTCCTTCAAAGATCATCTTCTTTGTTTTCAAGTTTATGATGGTGAGGTTATCCATAGCCCAGTCTATACCCAATAGTGATGGATAAGGCGGACTATCATCCACAATCTTGATAACTTCAAAGTCTGCATGACTTCGCACTCCATCAATGTCAACAATAAGATTGGCTAACCTCCCAAAAGGTATGAATTTCATATGATTTGCTAGCCTCAACTGTATAGGTAACCATATCAACTTTGGCCTCCCCATTTGCTGCCATGTCTGCTTAGTCAAGACATTTACCTCAAATCCTAGATCAAGGATGATCTTGTCCATCTCATAATCTCCTATCTGCGCAGTGAGCCTCATTTATCTACATGTTCTTTTATAGCTTTTGATGTGATGAACTGCGATCTCGACAATATCCTTCTCACTGCATGGCTCATATTGGTTTAAATATTTTTGTAATTCCACTACAATGTTTGTGCTCTTCAATAATTTCATGCAGCTCCGTAGGAACTGCCTGTCTCTGTTGCGTGGCACGTTTTGTCATATGCGGCTGGCATATCCTCCATATGCGGGATTTCACTGCGGAGCGGGATTCTTGGTGACATAGGTGCTTTCTCTTTGAAGATGTCCCGTGCTTCTTCAAATATTTCTTTGTTCTTCTTCAGGTTGAAAGCAAGTGTTTTCCCACTAGCTTTTCTAATCCATATTGTCTCAAGAGGGGTCTGCTTAGTTTCAAAGTTTCCAGGATTTAAAGCTTCTGCTTGCCTATCCCTTCCAGTGGTAGCACCTGTTGGCTTACTATACTATTCTAAAGGTTTCCAATGTAGAACCAGGTTCTTTGCGGTTTCAATGAACCAACAAAACCCCTTCTCACCGGCCCTTTCGGAAACAACCCACGAACAGGCTGAGGTCTCACCCAAGGTGTAGCTATGGGGGCACTGCGGAATCAAGTTTTGACAGTGATGTGATGAGTTGTTTGGACAAAATACTGTACAACGCACTCTTGGACTTATGCTGCGAGTTGAGGACTCTGTGATGATAGACTGTGTCGTGGCCCGCAGTTCTACAACCTTAACCGCTGTCAAACCAATGCATCCACAGACTGCGCGGTTTGGACAGAAGGAAAATAATAGGACAACGCAATTGACTTATACATTTCCTCTTCCAAACTTAACCATTATGGAGGGTTTACTCTAACACTTAACCATTCATCTACTGCCTTATATTATTAGATTTTAGAATAGATGCAAACATATGAAATATACGAGGTCGCGCACCAATAGTGCGGTGTATTCAAAGAGTTCCACAAACAAACCTCTACGTATACTTGTGATTATTCAATAAACTGATTCTTCCACCAACTTAGAGTACTGCGCATTCATCATTCATCTATTCATGTAATACTTAACATATTATTCCCATCTTTCCTCTATGGCGAATACATATAAAAGCATTAACATACAGCTTATAAATGAGAATCCAGACATTCAAAGTAGGCAAATAAGCAAATGCAGAAACACAACAATCACACTACATAGTATTTAACGTGTTTCACTCCCTTGTTGGAGGCTACGTCCACAAGAACTGTTGTTATATTAGTCTTTGGGAAGGGTACAACAGTTCTTTTTGTGTGCACTCAGTTACAGACCCTCTTCTCTCTCAATCCGCCTCTACGCACACAGCTGCAGAGCCTTACAAAATTGTCTCTCAACAGAGATCTATTCAATGAATACAATGAATATTAACCCTTTCAATCAACAACCTTCCCCATACAAAATTTACTTATTTATAGATCATGCCCGTAGGTCATGTCTTTTCAATCCGTAGGCAAAAACCCTTAGGTTTACAAAGCTATTACAGTTTTCCAGCTCATCAAGCTTGCTGGATTCTGGTAGCGAATATTCCATTGTGGCCTTCCCATAGCGCATGCTCACTTTGCTATCGGCCTTCCTATTTCATGCGTTCCAATAGGTCGCTTTCACCGAGCTGTTCTTCCTCTAACAGTCTTGTGCGACTGGTTCAGGTAGTGGTTCTTTCGTATGTGCGACCAGTCGCTTTCTTTCTGCATTTCTCCTACCCATCGCTTGGCACTCTTGGAGCATCTTTACCAAAAATAGATTGCCACTGGTCTAACCGGAATCTGTTTCATCTTCCATCCAACACTTTGATTTGTTGTCTTCCCATAGACTGGACACATCGCAGCACTATCCCCTCATAGTACTGAACTTCGCAGCTCTTTCGACACTGCGCTGTGTGCAACTTCGCAGCATCCCAAAACTTATACCAAAAAATACTTCAATTGAACTGCGCTCAGCTCCGCAGTTCCAAAAATCCTTCTTGCTCAAAATTTTTGCACTTGGGATAGGCCCAACAGGCCAAACAGGCCCCTAACACTCACATGTGGCTCGTCCCCGAGCCACCTGCAACTTCTCCAATCTGTTCCGCAACCTGCGGAGCTAGATTCACAACAAACTCATTGTATGTAGCAATCAGCTTCTCGACCGCTTCCTTCGTGTCTTGCTCGACTTGCTTAACTGTTTCCAACATCTCAGGTGTGATCTCATCACCGATCTGGCCTTCCACCTATTCATGATTTTTGCGCAGCTTCTTTAACTTTTCCTTGATCTCCTATGAGATTGTGCTGGCATCCTCCAGTAAGGGTTGCGACTTATCTCCCATTTCAGTCTTTTTTTCTCATAAGGCTTGCACTTCCTTCTTCAGTGCGTTGATTTCTCTGTACTTCTGTAGCCTGTCTCTTGGTAGTAAGGCCTTTACTTCTGCGTCCAACTGTTCTAGTGCTTCTTGCTTTTCTTTGACAACATTCTTTACTTGCAGCAATCCTGGGTCCTCTTCAAGGGCAGTGAATGCCTTTGACGCCTCTTCTAACAAAATGTGGCACTTAGCCACCTCGGTGGCTATTCTTTCTGTTGCAGCTTTCACTTCCTTTGCTCTTAGTTGCTACTGATTTGGTGGGGTATCTGGATTGATATGTGTCTACAAGGCAGCAACATTAGCCTCATGAATGATCTCCATGTCTTGTATATCTGTCTTAAGATTGGTAACTAGCTCACCAATCTTAACGATAGTGTCCGTGGGGTCTACTTGCACTTCAAATTCTTCAATATCATCTGCAACCGCAGTGATCGTGGACTCTAGTCTTTGTCGACGATCATACTCATCCTGTAGTTCCATAGCTCTCTACGAGCTAGACTCCTCCAATTGCTTATTAGCTGTTTGTAGCTCAGCTTGTCCTCTCAGCACGTTAATAGTTCTCTCATGCATTTCGTCAACCACCTGCAGATGCAAGTAGTGTAGACCAGGAAGTGGTATCTTCGCAAGATCGAGCTCCACACGCTCGACATCCTTCATGTCTGACAATATTTTTTTTGGTAGTGGAAGGCTTACTGTTAACAGATTAAGGTGGACAATACGGGACTTCGTGAGCACAGTCATGGCTAGCTGTGGTGTCTTCTGCTGCGAAGTTCCTCCCGACTTCCCTTCAGACTCTGTGTCTCGCGGCAGGGTAATATCTTGTGTACTTCTTCAATTTTCTCTGTAATCCCTTGTAGCGTGTTGATATTCTTCTGAAGACTCTCCTGAATTTCCTTGTCCTTTTTCTCCTTATCGCTCATCAAATCTTCCATTGACTCTGTGACCCTCGTTACGATTGTTTCATAGTCTTCATCGTGGATGATTGCGTTTGACTGGCTCTTATCAACTTTCTACTTCTTCCGCGCTCCCTTTTTCGGCGCGGGGCTCTCATGATCTTTCCTTTTTCCTATCTCCATTTCCTCAACGATAGGACATGGAATAGGTTCATCCTCACCGGAGTCACTTGGGATGTCTACAATTTCCACGCGGGACTCGGCGGGCCATTCCTTCATGATAGTGTCAATATCATCTTCATACATATGGTAGTTCCCTGGGAACCATTCCATGCAATTCCCACGTCTCTCTCCCAATTCTTTTTGCACAAATAAATATCTAACATCCGGATGAGGTACTACAACTTTGGTTCAATTTTTGAGAATTGTTGGACACTATTTTGATTCCTATTTTCCCTATAAATCCTTTAGCCATCTCCATTATCATTCATATTTTTCCTTAAATCCTCATTTTTCATCCATAAAACCTTGAAGTTCGATTATCAAAGGTATAAACTGTTGTTGCTCTTCAATAAATTGAATTTTGCAATTTTTAAAGCATTTAAATTGAGATTTTAATTAAATTACAGGATTAACTGACTTCCCGTAATTGTTCCTAGATTGGATACTTGAAAGCCAGCTGGGCACAAACTGAAATATAGAGAAGGATCCTCGATTTCCAAGGATGGTGTTATCCCTCCAGAAGTCTTCCTAGGTTGTGCTCGGAAGAGCCTGGTAACTTAAACTTATCTTGAAAGATGGGGTAAATATGGATCAAGTTGGATGACTAAGATCAAAACTCATATGCTCAAAACATACAGAGATACATTCAGAATAACAAGGATTTTAACCACCGTTCAGAAGGTTTAATAAAAGTAGATGTGTGCAGAAAATATTATGCTAGCAAACTCATATAAAGAACATACATGAATGGCTGATCACAATATGAAAATGGTACTTTGTATTCGATTCACCAACACAGATAGGATGACAGCTATCTGGAGTGGGCAAATGGAAAAATCATGAAATAGACATTTCACTGCAAGTACTGAAAACAATAAAGAGGAAAAACTGAACACACATATGGCAAAAGAGGCTTGTATAAATGATATGCAACGAGCAGTTTGATAATACAAGTTAAGAAAAGTCTCTCCAAAATCGAACCATTGTTCTACATGAGTTCTAGGATTTATAGCCTTTACAACCTCTCCCCAAATCCTAAGAAGCTGGGTCGAATTTACTCCAGGTGGAAAATCCAAAACCGTTTTTCAACAAACCAGGAAAAATAATTTTTAATTGGCTAGACTACTGAAAAATGGGGCTCAGAGATGCCTTAAATTCTCCCAATATGTGTCACCTGTAGGAAAAATGAGAGAGTTTAATGTTCTCTGACGTGTTAGGAATAAAACCCTCCGAGCATTTTGGAGAATGATTTTCTAGTCGCCCAGAATCATCATTTAAAAATGATGACTCTGCATAGTGAAAACGCCCCTTTTGCTGAAACTGCTGAAAAAGAGGCTCAGAGATGGGTTCAGTTCTCCAGATATGTGACACCTATGTATAAAATGAAAGAGGTTATTGTGCATTGATCTGTTGTGAGAAAAAACCTCTCTCATATATTTGAAACTCGTTTTGGTTTGCTCGAGATCTGCATTTCAAAAACAGGTGTCAAACAGGTAGGTTCTGGGATCCGAAAATTGGGTCTTAGTGACAGATTCGATTCTCTCAATCGGAAATACCTGTCGGAAAACTAGGAGAGGTTATTGTTCTATGACATGTTAGGAACAAAAACCTTTGAGCGTTTTGCAAAATGATTCTCCAGACGCTTAGAATCATCATTTGAAAATGATGACTCAGGATAGTAAAAAACGCCACATTTCTTCATTATTTCCATCTTGTCGGCACCTTCAAAACTAGAACAACACATTGAAACAGATCCTATTAATTAAAATATTCACTTAAAAACCATCCTCTTTCCATTTGGAAGCAGAAATCGTGATCTGGGCAAAAACTAATGCCTCTCTGCCCTGTTTTGCACTTTCGGTGGGTAAAGAGCCAAAATTCGAACATGTAAACCACCGAAAGCTCTGCTTTCGATGGCTAAGAACAGCTGTGAAAGCCTGCCTAAGCCACCGAAAGATTTGTTTTGAAACTAATCTTCCAAAATGGAAAAAATGTATTTTGTCTCAGCTTCTTGATGACAAGTGAAGTTCTCTTGTTCTTTCGGTAGTTGGAATGAATTTGCATTTGAACATGAGCATTGCCGAAAAAGTGGTGAAAATGCCTCTCCTTTTGGTAGCTTTGGGAAATTTTACCTTTACGTTGTCAAAACAAATGTTGAGAAAGCCTCCGCTTTTCGGTAGCTTCGAACAATTTTGCTTTTGACTTGTAAGCTGCCAAACTTACCTTTCGGTGGCTAATGAACACCATTGTGTTCGCCCAAGCCACCGAAAACTGCCCCCTGACTCATGCTGTATGTCTGCCCTTTGGGTAGTTAGGAGTGCCTCGAAAATTTTGTTAAAGCTGCCGAAAAGCTAGCTTTCGGTAGCTTAGGGGCCGTTTTGAATAAGCACTTAGCTACCGAAGCCTGTTTTTTAAGTTTTTTGAAATAAAAACTTGTCTTGAAATTTTCTTGACGTATTATGAGTTAGAACTCATTAAAATGAGCCTAAACACAAAATTTAATAATGTGTTTTCATTTTCAAATGACCTCCTATCACCTCACATAATAAAACTTAAAAAAAAAAATATTTGAGGAGATAACATCTGGCTCCTACTCGGGGATGAAAGCCTCCCTGTGAGGTTTCAAGAACCTAGTAGTTCCAGTCGCCTTTACCATTGGGCTATGGAGTCATTTAAACTGCCACCAAATTTCTGCAATCTGTCCACAAATGTTCAACTCTAAATCTGCTAGCAACGCCTTGCATCCATTGGGCTATGGAGTCTCAAAAGCCACATTCAAAACCCGATCCAAATCCTGCAACCCTGCTCATCATTTGCATCCAAATTTCCCCTGTCAATAGTGTCTTATATCCATTGGGCATGGAGTCTTTACAATTGCCACCAAAACTTCTGCAAACCTATAGCATGCCTGTAGCCTGCCCTGCTTATTTAACAAAAACTGAAAACAACTAAAGAAACTACTTGCTCATATGAATAGCTTATTCTTCTACCTATTCCTATTCTAACCACTGTACTGATGCTTAATCAAGTAAACTCATGCTTCCAATGAAGCCATGTCAGAAATAGATTTACTAATAACATCCTTGATCTTGGCCCGAAAAATAAAGGAATCCATATTATGCAGAAGTTTAATTTGGAAAGATAGCAGAACCAACTTTCATTTGACAAGACATTTATGCTGCTCATAGAATCCAAATAATCAGCAATAGGGTCATCAAATTTACAAGGAAATACCTCTTCTTGCTGCTGTTCCAATTGACTGAGATGCTTTTGCTGACTGCCTTTAATGATCTCAATGTTGAACATAAGCTGCTTGACACCTATCAGAGGAACATGGATGATGGACTGTTGATCCAAACCTTTCTGCTCTCCCTCATCTTTATGTCTGCTGCAATTTCTCTTTGTCTACAAATAAAAAAGCTGAGGGCTGCCCTTACTACCTGTTGCATATTCAAAACTGTTACATGCTATGTCTTCAATCTGCTCAATATCTTTTAACTTTTCAACTAGAACAATCTGATCTCCATGACAATCTAAGACAGTAGATGTATTTAGTATAATGTCAAAAACATCTACATTATGGTTAACACTTTGAAGGTCATCAATATCCCGATCATAATGAGAAGTATCTTCTACTGCAGCAAAATCTTCATGAATGTTTAGCTCTCTATTCAATAAATTGAATTCATGACAGCACTCGGGATAGAGAAAGTCAACTAGGAATTTGTTTTTAAAAAACACATGAAAGGCAGCATGAAAATCTGCTAAAGAACTAATGCTAGCAACAGGAAGGGACCGGTACCAATCACGAGCAATCCCCTCTAATGAATACCAAAACAGTTTAATCTGAACATCTTTGTGTACAATTTGTAACCGATGAATGCAAACATGAAAGTCAAGCAAATGTTTAGATGGCACTTCTCACTCTTCACCTCGAAATCTGGGAAGGCTATTTTCCCATTCATCTCTACTGGGCATTGGATTAGGGAAACCAACAATTTTTGAAAAATCACAGAACGCATACCCCTTTGCCAAGATCTGGTTCATGTCATACCAGTGGAGTCATCAACAGATTTCTGAGCAATGGAGTCGCCACTAGATTTGTCCTTCATGGAGTCGCCAGATAGATGATTACAACCAAGAAAATGTCCAGTCTTTGTCTATCATCAAAGCTGGATCTATGTCATTCTCCCAGGGAAGCCGAGCTTCAATCTCCTCTCCCCAGCAACGGCGCCAATTTGTTATCCCTCCAGGAGTCTTCCTAGGTTGTGCTTGGAAGAGCATGGTAACTTAAACTTATCTTGAAAGATGGGGTAAATATGGATCAAGTTGGATGACTGAGATCAAAACTCATATGCTCAAAACATACAGAGATACATTCAGAATAACAAGGCCTTTAACCACTGCTGCTCAGAAGGTTTAATAAAAGTAGATGTGTGCATAAAATATTATGCTAGCAAACTCATATAAAGAACATACATGAATGGCTGATCACAATATGAAAATGGTACTTGGTATTCAATTCACCAACACAGATAGGATGACAGCTATCTGGCGTGGGCAAATGGAAAAATCATGAAATAGACATTTCACTGCAAGTACTGAAAAGAATAAAGAGGAAAAACTGAACACACATATGGCAAAAGAGGCTTGTATAAATGATATGCAACGAGCAGTCTGATAATACAAGTTAAGAAAAGTCTCTCCAAAATCGAACCATTGTTCTACATGAGTTCTAGGATTTATATCCTTTACAACCTCTCCCCAAATCATAAGAAGCTGGGTTGAATTTACTCCAGGTGGAAAATCCAAAACCGCTTTTTAACAAACCAGGAAAAATCATTTTTAATTGGCTAGACTGCTGAAAATGGGGCTCAGAGATGCCTTCGATTCTCCCAATTTGTGGCACCTGTAGGAAAAATGAGAGAGTTTATTGTTCTCTAACGTTTCAGGAAGAAAAAACTCTGAGCATTTTGCAGAATGATTCTCCAGTCGCCCAGAATCATCATTTGAAAATGATGACTCTGCACAATAAAAACGCCCCTTTTGCTGAAACTGCTAAAAAAGAGGCTCAGAGATGGGTTCAGTTCTCCAGCTATGTGACACCTATGTATAAAATGAAAGAGGTTACTGTGCATTGATCTGTTGTGAGAAAACAACTCTCTCAGATCTTTGAAACTCATTTTGGTTTGCCCGAGATCTGCATTTCAAAAACAGGTGTCAAACAGGAAGGTTCTGGGATCCGAAAATCGGGGCTCAGTGATGGATTCTATTATCTCAATTTGCAATACCTGTAGGAAACCTGGGAGAGGTTATTGTTCTATGACATGTTAATAACAAAAACCTCTGAGCGTTTTGTAAAAATATTCTCCAGACGCTCAGAATCGTCATTTGAAAATGATGGCTCGGGACAGTAAAAAATGCCACATTTCTTCATTATTTCCATCTTGCTGGCACCTTCAAAACTGGAACAACACATTGAAATAGATCCTATTAATTAAAATATTCACTTAAAAACCATCATCTTTCCATTTGGAAGCAAAAACCATGATCTAGGAAAAAAATAATGCCTCTCTGCCCTGTTTTGCACTTTCGGTGGGTAAAGAGCCAAAATTCGAACCTGTAAACCACCGAAAGCTCTGCTTTCAGTGGCTAAGAACAGTTGTGAAAGCCTGCCTAAGCCACTGAAAGCTATGTTTTGAAACTAATCTTCCAAAATGGAAAACATGTATTTTGTCTTAGCTTCTTGATGACAAGTGAAGTTCTCTTTCTCTTTCGGTAGTTGGAATGAATTTGCATTTGAACACGAGTGCTGCCGAAAAAGCGATGAAAATGCCTCTCCTTTTGGTAGCTTTGGGAAATTTTTCCTTTACGCTGTCAAAACAGTGTTGAGAAAGCCTTCACTTTTCGGTAGCTTCGAACAATTTTTCTTTTGACTTGTAAGCTGCCAAAACTTACCTTTCGGTGGCTAATGAACACCATCGTATTCGCCCAAGCCACCGAAAGCTGCCCCCTGACTCATGCTGTATGTCTACCTTTTCGGTAGTTAGGAGTGCCTCGAAAATTTCGTTTAAGATGGCGAAAAGCTAGCTTTCGGTAGCTTAGGGGCCGTTTTGAATAAGCACTTAGCTATCGAAGCCTGTTTTTAAAGTTTTTTGAAATAAAAACTTGTCTCGAAATTTTCTTGACGTATTATGAATTAGAACTCATTAAAATGAGCCTAAACACAAACTTTAATAATGTGTTTTCATTTTCAAATGACCTCCTATCACCTCACATAATAAAACTTAAAAAAAATATATTTGAGGAGATAATAGATGGATAAATTTCTAACAAATTCATAAAATGGGTTCTACCAGTGTCGAGTCAATGTTGGTCAAAGTAAGCTTCCAACACTGCCACTTAGCACAAAAAGAGGGACAGGTTCGATTTTGTATCGACCTGGTCTATTTTTATGGATCTGAAGGACGATCTCGAGGATAATAGAGATATTAGGGGAATGTCATTATTAATCACCCAGGATTGTAGCGTTTTTAGTTTCAAAACAGTTTGTATAAGTATTTGAATTTGAGATGTAATTGCCATCCGGTGATGGTGAACGTATGCTAAGGAAATAAAGACTTCAAACTTCGAATATCTTTGTGTATGTTCATTCTTATGCTGTGAAAATGATTTCAGTGTTGATAGCTCTGTGAAAATTCTTGTGTGTGTACGTGAAGTAGTGGAGAGGGCCCCCTCTGCCGAACTTGCACACCCAATTCCTTATTAAAACACATTGGTATGATTTTTATGTTTTATGTGGAATTTAATTAAATTATCAATCTATGCTTTACAATCAAATTCGATTTTATATGATGCAAGTAGGGTTTTATCATAGAACATGATTATGCATTCATGTTTGAGTTGTTGGTTGTTTTTAAAACTTTATTGTCATACACTTAATTGTTGAAGAATTCAAATACTTTGTGAACTGACTTCTTGTAAAAGAACTCAACATATTCCTGCACTCAACAACAAAGTTTTAATGCTAGAGTTTAATTTTATGATTTTGTTGTTTCAAGTATTTAAGTGCTGATAAATTGAAGAATTCGAATGAGTATACTTCTGTAAGGGAGTTTTTGCATTCCTTAGTTTATAGTATTTAAGTAGTTCTAGGTTCATTTTCAAAACAAAGTAAGGTTTCAAAATAGTCTAGATCTAATCCATATATTTTGGACATGCTTCTAAGTTCTACGATTCTAGATTGACATTTTAAATTTAAGCTCTAATTTACAACAGTAGATTGGAACCCAACATTTTAGCGCCGTTGCCGGGGAAGCATACTTAGAGTTAGGCTTAGGAAGTTTAGTTTTCTTATAAATTTTTTTTTTCAAAAACATAGAGCAGACTTTAGTTTTATGTCAAGATAGAAAAACAAAAAAGGAAGATTTGTGAAAAACCCCCCAAAAATAGAGATAATAGAAACTTCTCCATATGAGAAGAAAGAATTCATTGCCATAATTGCTGAAAAATATACTGCAAAAATGACTGAAGAGGAGACATCTAAAAAAGGAGGACTAACCCTAGAACAATGCAGGGAGTATGAATGCAGGATGGAGATGGAAAACAAACGCAGAGAAATGGCTGAGGGAGAAGCATTAAGAGGAGGACCAACCCCAGAACAACAAAGAGAGTATGGAAGAAGACTGGAACTTGAAAATAAAAGACGAGAAGATAGAAGAAATGAAAGAGAGGAAAGAGTAGAAGAAGAACATGAATCCACTTTTAAATTTCCAATCTTAGACACTAGTATTATCCTAGGACAAGAAGTAAAACTAAAAAACATTCCACCATTTGTTTTACCTAACTTTTATGGCATGACTTCTGAAGATCCAGATTCCTTTCTATTTGAATTTGATATTTTATATCATACCTATGGATATATTGATGAGACACATAAACTTCGTCTCTTTCCTTCTACTCTTAAAGCTGCTTCATTGAAATGGTTCATGGGATTAGGAGAACATATTATAGCTAGTTGGGATGACATGAGAAATATTTTTCTTAAGAAATATCAAGCATTCTATAGATCTAAAGATTTGAAAGATGGTATTTTTAGGATGTCTCTACAAGAAGATGAAAGTTTGGAAGACTATCTTGAGAGATGAGTATATTGATATTTTGAATGTGTTGGGGAAAGGAGATCTTTCTTACTTACCATTTGATGAAATTACAGAGTTATGTCAAAAGTATTCACGAGGAAGAGCCATAAATGGAAAGAGGGATGTAACTTCCAAAATAACCAAATCAACAACAGGAGGTATATCAAGAGCTGAGCTTGGAAAATTACTAGAAGATTTCAAAACTGACCTTCTGAGTACTTTAGGGACACAAGTTGAAACATCAAAAACTAAAAAGAGACAAGAACAACAAGACCAACAAGAACAAGCTCTGTCAATTTTTTGTCCTAGATGTAGGAAGAAACATCCATTGAAAGAATGTCCTCTAAATAATGTTCAGATTTGTGGATTATGTACAGAAAATCATAACACTAATGATTGTCCTAGGTTGAAAGAATACAGGCAACACGAGTGGAAGAAAGTCAAAGCATGTAGTCTCTCTATCCTATGGCATAGAAAAGACCATGGCAACCACATTTTCCATGTATGTTTCAAGACCCTATGCAACAATCTTCACAGAGTTATCAATATCATGTTCAGAATTCATGGAATGCTCCTATGCCTTGGAAAACTTGGTCTCCTCAGCAAAACCAAAACCAATCTGCTTAGGGTTGGAGAGGATATGCTCATGGAAATCAAACATATCAATAATCCTATCCACAACATTACCAACAATCTTTTCCTTATCCACAATACCAGCAGAATCATCCCTCATTTCCTCCATAGCAAAACCCTGCTTCCCAACTATCCCAACCTCAACAACTTCAGCTACCATTGAATCAACCTCCACCTTGACCAACACAGTTACTAGCCCATCCAGTACCCAATCCTAATAACAGAGTGGAAAAGCCCATGTATAATAATGATGAAGGAACCACATTTTCATACTCGATCCTTCCTATTCAAAACATCCACTTGAGGTCTGGAAAAACTTTGGCAAAAGGATCTCCTATTATTATAGAAGAACACATAGAAGAAGAGAAAATTTCAAAAAAATCTAATACAGAAAATTTGCAACTAGATATACAAAATCAGAAAGGTAAAACAGTAATTCCTCAAACACCTCCTTTTCCAGAAAGGTTAGTTAAGGAAAAATTACCAATTGGTCTTCCTGATTTTGATGTCTTAAATGAATTAACAAATGTATGTGTCAAAATTCCTTTGTTTCAAGCCATAAAAGATATTCCAATCTACACCAAAGATATTAAGGAGTTGTGTCTAAATAAAAGAAATAAGGATCCACCAACAATTCATGTAATTGGAAATTTAGCAGGCCTAATGTCAAATACTGTTTTTGTTGAAAAATATGTTGATCCAGGATTTCCAATGGTAACAATCAATATCAACAAATTTTCAATTTCCAAAACATTAATTGACTTAGGTGTATCTATTAATGTAATGACACTGGAAACAATGAAATATCTGGACTTGCAAAATCTCAGACTAACCACTACAGTCTTACAGCTAGCTGAGTGGTCTAAAATCACACCGGAAGGAATACTTGAAGATATCATAGTTTCTTTGGATTCCTAGGAATATCCAGTAGATTTCTAGTTCTTCAACAAAAATCTAATCTAGGAGGGCATCCATTGATTCTTGGAAGACCCTGGTTAGCCACAGCTAATGCTTTTATTGGTTGTAGAGCAGGAAATATGATCATTTCACATGGAACAAAAAGGAAACAAATTACACTGTATCCTCTTGCTCAAAGACCTTCTATGACAAATCAGTTATCCTGGATTAATGAAACAAAAGAGCAACGGGAAGAAGTAATTCAACCCATCTTAAGTATTAATCAACTTTTTGATTTTCGAGAGGAAAATAATGAAGATTTGCTAGATTACTTTATTTCTGAACCAGATATCTTTGAAGAATTAAGAAACATGCAGTATGTTATTGCAGATCAGGTCTTAGGCCAGAATTTTCAGGAAAATTGCACAGTTAATTCTTTGGAATCATCACTTAATGATATTTTTCTGTTCATTCAATAACTAATGCCCAAAGAAAAACAATCGAAATCAGTCTTGGGAAACACTTGAATATTGGTGCACATATTACTTTATCACAAGAAGAAGAGTTGATTGAATTATTGAATAAATATCACAAGGAATTTGCTTGGGAATACATTGACATGCTAGGAATTCATCACGAAACATGCACTCATCATATTTACACAGATGATAATATCAGACCTCTAAGGCAACCTCAACGAAGAATGAACCCCATACTGAAAGAGATAGTTAAGGAAGAATTGCAAAATTTATTAAAGGTAGGATTTATCTACCCTATTTCTAACAGTCAATGGGTTTCTCCGTTAGTTGTTGTTCCCAAGAAAAATGGAAAATGGAGAATTTGTGTCGATTATAGGGAGTTAAACACGGAAACACTTAAAGATTATTTTCCATTGCCATTCATTGATCAAGTATTGGATGCACTAGCTGGAAAACACTATTTTTCATTCTTAGATGGATTCAGTGGATACAATCAAATCAGAATTGCATTAGAGGACTAGGAAAAAACTACTTTTACATGTCCTTGGGGTACATATTCCTATAAGGTTTTACCTTTTGGTCTATGTAACGCTCCATCTACTTTTCAGAGAGCAGTCCTAGCTATTTTTTCTGATTTAATTCATGAATGTGTTGAAGTATATATGGATGATTTTTCTATGTATGACAATACTTTTGATGACTCCTTGGAAAAGTTAGAGAGAAGCCTAAAAATATGCATTGAATCAAATCTTTCCCTTAGCAATGAAAAATGTTTCATGATGTTAATTGAAGGGATAGTGTTAGGTCATCATATTTCATCATTTGGAATAACTGTGGATCCTGCAAAAATACAAATCATTGTGAATTTATCTGAATCAAAAAATCAAAAGGATGTGAGAATTTTTTTAGGATATGCAGGCTATTACCAAAAATTTATTGAAAATTTTAGTAAAATAGCTCTGCCATTATTCAAATTGATCTCGAAAGATGTACATTTTCATTGGGATACTAATTGTCAAGTTGCCTTTCAGAAACTTAAAGAGAAGCTCTAAACTGCACCTATCTTAAGAGGACGAAATTGGACATTCCATTTCACGTCTCTACTGATGCATCAGATATTGCAATTGGGGCCTCTTTGAGTCAAAAAGAGAATGTCAAGACTTATGCTATTTACTTAATTAGAAAAAATCTAACCCCTGCAGAATTGAATTACACAGTTACTGAGAAGGAGATGTTGGAAGTAGTTCATGCTGTGAACAAATTCCGTCATTACATTAATGGTTGTGAAATCTTTGTCCATACAGATCAGTTTGCCTTAAGATATTTAATGAACAAATCGAATACTAATGGCAGGATAACAAGATGGATATTATTGATGCAGGAATTCAACATTACTATCCTAGATAGACCTGGAAGGGAAAATCAAGTGGCAGATTTTCTGTCTTGACTAACAATTTTGGTGAGGTTGTTCCTGTTTCAGATAGTTTCCCTGATGAACACTTATTTTCTATTTTTGTTATAACTCCATGGTATGCTGATATAGCTAACTATTTATCATCAGGAAAGCTACCTCTATCTATGTCATCAAAAGAAAAGAATAGAATCATTAAGCAAAGTGCTAGACACATATGGGTCAATGGGGATCTTTTCTATACAGGATATGATCTTATCATTAGAAGATGTGTACGACATGATGAGATTTTAGAAATTTTAAAAGCTTGTCATGATAAACCGTGTGGTGGCCATTTTGCAGATAAAAGAACAACATACAAAATACTCAACTTGGGGTATTACTAGCCCTCTATCTTCAAAGATTCCAAGAAGTATGTTAGGAGCTGTGATATTTGTCAAAGGATGGGACGACCAGTACCATCTGATGAGATGCCACTCCAGCCACAAGTCCTCATAGAGCCATTTGAAAAATGGGCTCTTGATTTCATCGGTCCAATCAATCCACCATCACAAGTGAAGAGGTACATTTTGGTATGTACTGAATATGTTACAAAGTGGGTAGAAGCCAAACCATTACCAAGAGCCACATAACAAACAGTATTCAATTTTCTCTTTGAATAAATATTTGTTAGATTTGGAGTTCCTAGAGATATTGTTACTGATCAAGGAGCACTATTTATTTCTAAACTGGTGCAAGAGATAGCAACCAAGTACAAGATCAAGCACAGGAAATCTACACCTTATCATCCACAAGCCAATGGCCAAGTGGAATCTACCAACAAAACATTGGAAGGAATCATAACCAAGATAGTCCAGATGCACATAAAAGACTGGTCAGCTAAGCTTACTGAAGCTTTATAGGCATACAAAATTACTTGAAAAAACAATACTAGTTTTTCTCCCTATCAACTAGTCTATGGTAAGCAAGTACTGTTACCAATTGAATTCCAAATTCATACTTTTAAATTAGAAGCTGATTTAGGGATGTATCTTTCTAAAGCACAACAAGAAAGGGTACTGCAGTTAAATGAATTAGATGAGATGAGACAAGCTGCAGTAGAACAAAATAATTTGGTACAACAACAGAGAGCCCAATGGCATGATAAGTTCATAAAAAAGAAACAATTTCACATAGGTGTCTAGGCCTTATTGTTTGATTCGAAGTTCAAAGGATTCAAAGCCAAGTTCACAACTCATTGGCTTGGTCCATATGAGATTACATAGGTCTATGAAAATGGCTCAGTCAAATTACAAACGATAGATGATGAAGCAAGTACATTTGTGGTCAATGGCCATAGGTTAAATCTCTACACTAAGCCTGTCAATAAAGAAGATTTCCTATAGCAGATCTCTCAATAGAGGGGGATGGGGGTGTTGGACAAACACACTGGTGTTTCTCCTTCACTTTCCTCTTAAAATATTATGCTTTCAAGAAACAAAAGGAGTTTAGTTGTGAAAACCAGGCAACTGGCTCACCATAAACTTGAATTTTCCTTGGAAAACCAAGTTTACTTGGCCATTGAAAATTCTCAAAACATTTTCAAATTCCTAGTTTCAGTTATTTCATGGATTGTTTTTTCAAAAAGAATTTTTCCATATCAGTTTTTAGCAGCAAATAAAGATTTTGTTCGACTTGAGGACAAGTCAATAAATAGGGCTGAGAGGGATGAGCATATCAAGTTTTCTTTTTCAAGTTTTGGAACCCTCCAAGCCTCCATTTTATTTTTCAAGTTTTGAAACCCTCCAAGCCTCCTATAGATGCCATAAATTTCATTCTAGCATAAGAAGATCTCAAGTGAGAAGCACATTTCATTTGCAGAGGGACCTGAGACAAAGAAAACCTTATAGAGGGACCTAAGACAAAGAAAACCTTGCAGAGGGACTTGAGTTAAAGGCACATCAAAGCAGAAGGAACATCAAAAGCTACAACAAATGAGCAAACTAGATACATCAAAGCAACATGAAGAATACAAAGAAGCAACAAAACAACAAACTAGCCACTTCAAGCAACATGAAAAGCACAAAGGGATATCAAGTAATTCTATAAGAATTTTGATTTTTATGTTTTAAAAGTTTGCATGGTTCTTTATTTTTGAGCAATGACAACATGCCTATCACCCTCACAATCCTGGCCATATACTCATTCATCTACCCTAGGTATCAAAATTAGTGGTCCAGTAATGAAAGAGTTATTTTCAAACTTTTTGATCCATGCCTAAAAATGCATCCTACAGGCAAGCTTTAATTCTAGTTTCAAAGAAGTGACGAGGAAGGGTTCTTTAACCTAGAAAATTCATTTTTTTAATGTTTTTCTCTATATACTCTATTTTATTTGCATATTATGCATCAAGTTAAAAGTGATAAAAGAGTATATAAGTGGATTAAAAAGGTGGGTGAAAAACTTAGTGGCCAGTTTGAATCATGATTACAAAAGAAAGAGGGGAATCATTGGATCTTACCCCCACGGAATCTGGCTATGCATAGGGAGGCGCACTCTAACAATTCAAAATTCAAAGTGTTTTCATTGTCCCAACCGTATTTTCTCATTCCCAGACTTCACTCCCACCATGGTTGAAACGGTGAAGGAATGATGAGTAAACAGAGAAAAGGGAGGTATTAACAGTAGTTTCATTACAGAGGAAGAAAATGCAGCCTGTTAACTGATAAACTCAAGGATTTTTTTCCATTTTTCAACAAGAATTTTTCACATGATATGATGAAGAGAAACACCAGCTCCATTGAATAAGGAAAATGCAGCAATATAAGTGTTTATCTCAGGACGTGTTCAGAAAGGAGTCACCTGGGGGAAGGTTGTTCGGATATCCACATCATCTATTTCGGGATACATCATCTATTTCAGGATCTTGCATGATCTATTTCAGGATATAACACATATTTCAATAAATTTGGAATTAAACAGTGGATCTAGAATTCCAAAATAACCAAAAAACTCAATTCTGGCATTGTTCTTGTAATAAAATCTTTCCAATTTTAATGAAATATGTGCTATATGATCTATTTCAGGATTCTGCATGCACAGGCATGCATCCCAGTCACCAGTTTGATGCCTCCAGCACCTTATCCACCTTCTTCTAGCACCCGGGAGCCACCTACCACAGAGTTTTAGCCCTCCTAAGCTGAAAGGCGCCCACTTCTCACCTACTGCCAGAGAAGGGCGCACTTGTTCACCTACCACTGCAGTTCCACTTCAGTTACATTCAGTTAGCTCCGATTCTCCCTGATTTGAGGCTAGTTTCACTCCCGACTGACTGTATCACTTCAATTTGACCTCCAGTTTGATTAGGTGACTTGTTCTGACTTCAGTTATCCTCCCATGCGCCCCCACTGAGCCTCCAGATCCTATATCAGTGCTACACACTTCAGTTACATTTATTATACTCAGTTAGACTCAGATTGACACCTGGATGACTGGTTGTTGTGATTCATGAGCACCACCGATGATTTATGAGGACTCCTAGACAGAGTCAAGCTACTCCATTCAGTGATTCGAATGACCTCCTTAGGCAATTCGAATTGCTCAGTCATTGTGACAGTTTGTATTGTAATTCATTCACCCTTTCTGGGATAGAGAGCATTGCTGCATGTTTTGCACAGTTTTGCACCATATTTTCTATGTTCATCTGTTGTGATTGATTTACTTGTTCATTAGATCTGCTGTGACTAATTTTACATGGTATCAGAGCCATTGCAGGGACAAGATCTCTTTTCTACAGGTGTTTCTACAAGAAGATTTGACTGAATTGCTAAAAATTGCAAAAAGTTTGGCATGAGATATCTCAAGGGCATTCGCTCCTGTGCATGCAAAGCTTGAAAAATACTCCAATACCACTCCAGAAGCTTGAGTTACCACATAATTCCTGGATCTGATACATTGGACCTATTCAACATTGCTTGAAATCCAATCCCAGGTGTGATGCAACTCTCAAAGGGTGGATTGTTCGACCTTATTGTGGTTGTTTTGATGTGATTTGCAGGTTTATTGTCTCCTCCAATTGCACTCGCTACATTCTGCATGCAAGCCTTTCTACAACAATTGCATTCGCTATAGTCTGCATGCAAGCTTCCTCTTCATCAGTTGACTCAATCCTTGCAATGGAATACTCTTCTTCAAAGCCTATCCTCACCCCATTCAATTATTTTGATTGGAAAGATGATATGGAGATCATATTACGTTCAAAAGGTTACTACCGAGTCACTCTTGGTCTTGAATTGGAGCCAAACAATGTAGCAGAAAGAACTAAACACTACAACAAGCTTGATGAAGCTTACGGTCTTCTTTGTCTCTCCATCTCCAAGGATCTTCACTTCCATCTCAGCGGATTGAAGACTCCAAAATCCATATGGGAGCAACTTGAGACACTATTCGGCAAGCAGGATGAGCTTAGGGCTTTTCAATTAGAGAATGAATTGATTGGCCTTAATCCTGACAATTTCGAGACCATCAATGAATTCTTCACAAAATTCAAGAACTTGAACTTGCAATTGAAGAACAGTGGTGTTATCAAAGAGGATAAACAGTTGATCCTCTCCATTCTAAGCAAGCTTGGGAAAGATTATTCGGTATTTGTCTCTACTTTCAATTCCGGTCGGCTAACTACCCCGAATTGGAAGATGCCTACCTTGAATGCCTTCATTGAGTCCGTTACGAAAGAGCATGACAAGTTGATTCAAATGGGGTCCATAAGCTCCAAAGATTCAGCCCTATTTGTTCAAGGACCCAAGATCTCGAATGGTAAAGGAAAGCTAAAGAAGGAGAAGCCCAAATTCGAGCCTCACAAGCAAAAAGACAAAGGCAAGCAAACGGATGCACCATCCAGTTCGAAATCCAAGCAAAAGGGCAAAGAAGGTAACAAAAAATCTAAATGTACTTATTGTAACCGTGGCTTTCATCCCGAAAGTTCATGTATGAAGAAGACTATAGATCAAATGGCCCTCCTTTTGGAAAAGAACAACATAACCCTTCCTGACGGTGTAAGGAAGAAGGATCGGAATGACGATCATGAAAGAGGACAAGCACTCATGGCAACGGTTTCGAAGCCCTCAACTCTCTTGATAGATTCGGGTGCATCAAATCATATGGCTGCAAACATTGATTCTTTTTCCTCATTCGATCCAAACAGCTCCATCCCCATCCATTTGGGAGATGACTCAAAAATTTCTTCAAAGGGCAAAGGTACGATTCATGTAGAACATGGATGCTTTCAGAATGTTCTCTATGTGCCTTCCTTAGCTTCGAATCTCCTTTCTGTGTATCAAATGACACATACTGGTGATCCAAAGAAAGTCACATTCAGCCCTAATACAGTTGAAATTTCTGATATCAAAAGTGGAAGACTAGTTGCGGTTGGAAAGGCAAACCACACTGCTAAATGTTATGAGTTTTCGCACTTTATTCCGCTTGCAAAGCCCACTGCTCTTCGCACACATGGTAATGAGGTTAGTAGGCTTTGGCATGAAATATTTGGACATCTAAATTATAATTATTTGCTGCTGCTATCAAATAAATCCATGGTAGATGGGCTTCCACAACTCCGTTCCTCGAAGGGAATATGCACTGGTTGCATTATTGGGAAGCACCCCGAGCACAGATTCGACCGCGGCAAGGCTAGCAGAGCCTCTACTATTTTGGGATTGATTCATTCTGATATCAGTGGTCCGCTGCCCCATATGTCATTAAATGGTTCAAGGTATGTTTTGACATTTATTGATGATTTTTCCCGCTTTACATGGGTATTCTTTCTCAAAAACAAGTCAGAAGTGCTTGGAAAATTCAAGGATTTTAAGGCTTCTGTCGAGACCACCACTGAGAGCAAGATCAAAGCTCTTAGATCTGATAATGGTGGGGAATATATCAAGTCCGAGTTGCTGCAACTTTGTGCCCAAAGCGGAATCAAGATCCAACATACAGTTCCCTACACACCCCAGCAGAACGGTGTAGCGGAAAGGAAAAACCGGTCACTGAAAGAGATGGCTACATGCATGATTGAATCAAAAGGTTTGGCTGCAAATATTTGGGATGAAGCAATCAATGTTGCTGCATATATACAGAACCGAGTTCCACATTCATCCGTGAAAGGTATGACTCCTTTCGAAGCATTCTTTGGTCACAAACCGGATGTGTCAAATTTGAGAGTTTTTGGCTCTACTGCATGGGCTAGAATTCCTTCTGAGAAGAGACGAGCTTTGGATCCACAAAGTATCGAGTGCATATTGATAGGATATGGGGAAGAATCAAAAGCATATAAACTCATGGATATCAGATCTAAAAAGATATTCATAGAGCGCAGTGTGCAGTTTGAAGAACCGCTTCAAGAATTGCAACTAGTTGAGGAGAAAACTGCCGATTCACCGCCTTCACCAGAAGAAGATTCGAGCAGCGATAATGAAGGTATGAGTCCTGATATTTCTGATTTGTAGCAGCATATGATGATCATGAAATATCAGGTTCGGAATCCGACCATTCAGATCCCCCTCAGTTACCAAAGTGGGCCCAAAACACTCTACAATCTGCTGGTTCTAGTCTTGGAAATCCTGCTGATCCGAGACGAACAAGAGGAGACTTTCAAAGGGCAGGTATGGCTCTTTCTATTGATGATCCATTTCTTCCTGAGATTTGTTATTTGATGGCTGGTTCAGATCCCCAATCATACTATTCATCCCATCGAGATTCGAGATGGAAAAGTGCCATGGATGAAGAGTACAGTTCTCTTCAAAAGAACAATACATGGGAGCTAGTTTCTCTTCCACCTGGAAGAAAATTAGTGAAGTGTAAATGGGTCTACCGTACTAAAGTTGCTGCTGATGGCACTATCAGAAAATATAAAGAAAGGTTGGTGGAAAAAGGTTTTTCCCAAGTCCAAGGAGTGGACTACACAGAGACCTTTGCACCGGTTGCAAAGATGGATTCCATCCGCCTTGTTTTAGCTATTGCCGCATCCAAGCACTGGGAGGTGCATCACATGGATGTGAAGAGTGCATTTTTACATGGAGACCTTGCTGAAGAGGTCTATATGCAGAAGCCAGAGGGTTATACATCAGATCCATCATTGGTTTTTAGATTGAAGAAATCTTTGTACGGGTTAAAACAGGCCCCAAGAGCTTGGTACGCAAAGATGGACTCCTTCCTTCTTTCTCAGAATTTCCAAAGATGCAAATCTGATCCGAATGTCTATCTTCAGCGAGTTAAAGGTAATTTGTTGGTTATTGTACTTTATGTTGATGATCTGATTATTACTGGTAGCACACTTACTTCAATAAACAAGCTAAAATCTGCCTTAAATCTAGCTTTTGACATGAGCGATTTGGGCTTGCTGAGTCACTTTTTGGGCTTGGAGATAGCTCAAAATTTCGATGGGATCACTATATCTCAGAAAAAATATGCTTCCGACCTGTTATTGAAGTTTAATATGGCTGAATGTAAGGCATCCCCGTTCCCATTCCTCTCAGGAATCAGTCTTGAGGAGGGAGATTCCACACCGCTTGCAGATTGCAGTATGTATCGATAGTTGATTGGTTCACTACTTTATTTGACACATTCACGGTCTGATATCTCATATGCCGTGAGTGCCGTGTCAAGATATATGCAGCAGCCACATGAGCTTCATTGGAGAGCAGCCAAGCGGATCTTGCAGTATGTGCAAGGTACGAGACAGTTTGGCATACACTATGCTGCAGATTCTGAGCTAGATTTCATTGGTTTTACTGATTCATATTGGGCAGGTGATAGCATTGATCGGAAGTCCACTTCCGGTTATGTTTTCATGATTGGTCATGGTGCTATTTGCTGGTCCAGCAAAAAGCAAGCAGCCATTGCACTTTCTTCAGCAGAGGCAGAGTATCGAGGGGCAGTCAATGCCTGCATTCAGGCAGTTTGGTTGCAGGGTATTCTTTCCGAGTTTGGTTTTGGTGGCACTACTTCGACTGTCCTATTTTGTGACAATCAAAGTGCTATCAAGATCTCCACAGATCCAGTTCAGCGGCAGAGGACCAAACACATTGAGATTCATATGCATTACATTCGACAGTTGGTGCACGACCGCACCATCATTCTGCAATATTGCCCTACTGATGAGCAAATTGCAGACATCTTCACCAAGAGCTTCACTGAGAAGAAGTTCTCTTATCTCCGTTCACTGTTGGGGGTGAGTTCCATCATGGTGGAGACAGATTGATTCATTATTATGCTTTAGCTTGAGGGGGGGCTTTCTTCCCACTGGGTTTTCCCTCTTTCCTCACTTAGTTTATTTTCAGCATTTTTTGGATTATTGTATTGGGGTGACCTTTGGTCTTAGTTACCAGGGCCCCACATTATTTTAGTTGGCACATCATAGTCTAGCTTGAGGGGGGGTGTTCGGATATCCACATCATCTATTTCGGGATACATCATCTATTTCAGGATCTTGCATGATCTATTTCAGGATATGATCTATTTCAGGATTCTGCATGCACAGGCATGCATCCCAGTCACCAGTTTGATGCCTCCAGCACCTTATCCACCTTCTTCTAGCACCCGGGAGCCACCTACCACAGAGTTTTAGCCCTCCTAAGCTGAAAGGCGCCCACTTCTCACCTACTGCCAGAGAAGGGCGCACTTGTTCACCTACCACTGCAGTTCCACTTCAGTTACATTCAGTTAGCTCCGATTCTCCCTGATTTGAGGCTAGTTTCACTCCCGACTGACTGTATCACTTCCGTTTGACCTCCAGTTTGATTAGGTGACTTGTTCTGACTTCAGTTAGCCTCCCATGCGCCCCCACTGTTGGAGCCTAGGTCGTAGCTGCGGTAAAGCTGCGAATTTTGGGGAAAAAGCACAAGTATGAAAGGAAAGTGCTAATTTTGGGACAAGCACTAAGTTTTGGGCAAGAAGGAGACGGTGCGCAGTACGGTGCCAGATGGACAAGCTCAGCGAAGATCACGGACCGGAAATTGCGGAGCTCGGGCGCACGTCATCGAAGAATGAAGGTGGCTCAGCTACCATAATAAATAAGGCGATGGAGTAGAGGGCTCAGCTACCCTCATTTAAGGGCTAAGTACAGAAGTTATGGTTGCTCGGATCAAGGAGGAGCAACGGACCAGAGCATTGAAGGCAAAGGACAATCGCCCATACCCACAATCCGCGCCGGAAGTCAAGGAGCCTGCAGGAAGCGGCGACGTGACTGCAAGCGGCGCCTACAGTACACCTAGCCATGTGCGTGGTTAGGGTTTTTGGGAATCACTGTTGGGAAAGGCCCACAGTTTTGTAAAGGTGCGACCGCCATGGCCACCTATATATATGAATAATTGTAATGAGTAGACGTTAGAGCTAGCGAGTAAAGGTTAGATACTTTTGGGATAGTTAGATGGTTAGACTGTTAGATAGACAGTCTCGAGGATAGATCATGTGTTGATTATCCTTTGTTATGTTTTCTACCGAGTGTGTAGAACTAGAGTAGAATCGGATAGCCGAGGAGCTAATCCCTGAGTTGCCAGACAGTCTGAGTAGATGTCTGTGCCTTTGTAATCACTGAGAGAAGAGACTGGATTGAGAGAAGGGCTCCCAGCTGTGTGCGTGGAGTTTTCTGTTAAGATCTAAGGCTGCAGCTGTGTGCGCAGCGTATTGTATAATTCTATGGTTTTCTGGTTAATATAAACTCCCGTGGACGTGGTTTTCCTCGAGGAGATGAGCTTCACATATGTCTTCTTGTTATAATGTTTGCATGAATGATTAACTGTTTAAAGTTCATTACCTGTATATGCAAGACTCTTGTATTATCTTTGCGACTGTTTAAGTGAGTTGGAAAGGTCCCTTGATAGCTATAAGTGTTAAGTGCCGAAGAAGTAGTAAAGCGCTGTCGCTGCAGCGAGCGAGGAATGCGTTACTGCGCTGGATGCGCAGGGCGAGGAAGTACTTAACGCGTCGACGCAAGGAATAGTTGCCTTCTGCGCTAGAGAGGAGAAACTGCGCAGTGGGCCTGCCGAGGAAGGAATCCGCGCAGTTGCGCCGAGCGGCCTGCGGGAAAGTCCGACCGCCGATATATGAGGAACCGGAAGAGGAAGAGCAATCTCCGCATCACCCAGGTTAAGGAAACCTGATTCCTTAACCCCCCCATAGCCACTTCGGGTGAGACCTCGAGCTGCTGCGCAGCTCGTTGCCGAGAGGGCCAGTGCGCCAAGGGGTTTTGTTGCTGCGCTTCATTTAAACCCGGGTCTGCCCAAGAAAGCAGCCAACAAATGGTTCCGTTGCCTTGCGACTTGTTGTTGTGAGACTTGTTATTTAGCCGACGCGCGAGATCGAGGAGAACAAATGGTTCCGTTGCCGCGTGAGCGAGACTTCTTATTCCAGTGATGTGCGAGATTGACGCGCAACCCAGAGAAAGAAAGGAGCCAACAAATGGTTCCGTTGCCTTATGACTTTTTGATCATGTCACTTCCTTTGCTTTGAACCTTGTTGTTGAGCCAACAAATGGTTCCGTTGTCTTGCGACTTGCTGCTGTGAAATTTACTATTTCCACATCTGAGATCGTTGCTGAAGCCAGCAAAAGGTTCTGTTACACTGAGACTTGCTCAGTTAACAAATGTGTTACTGGAATCCTACAGCTAAAGAAATTGGAGACTGGTTTGATTTAAAGGCTAAAGAGTTCGCTGAACAAGAAAATAGAAGTTCTACGCTCCAAACAGAAGACTGGTTACAGAAGTATATTTATACTGACCTTCACGAAATTTTCTTTGTCACATTTGCACTTGAGTTACACGCTTGGATAGCCAAGTTAGCAGACTCTAGACCTATTGTGCATATTGATCGACCCGTCGCTTGGACGCCTGAGCTAGTCAGTATTGTGAAGCGGATAGACAATCCTGTGTCCCGCGCAGTAGACTTTTGGTTGAATAGTCTACTGAAAGGTTTCATCACCGAGTTTGCAGTAGACACAAGAAAGAGTTTCAGTGAAGCTGAGAGGAATTTATTCCAAGTACACAGAGGTAAGTTCTTAAATTCTCTGAACTTATGGATTAAAATGCTTCTGTATGAAAAAGGAAAGCTATGTATTGCTTCTGATGAATAGCATAGACAAGTAATGTCCGTAGATTCTGATAGTGATCCTGAACTTATTGGTTGCACTCGTAGTGGAAAACGGTATAAAGTAGGCCTTGACCAACATTCTTTTGAGTCGAGCCCAGATGATAGCCAAGTCCCTGGACCAAGCCATATAGAAAGACAAGGGAGTGCTCATATCCCTTATTACCCTTTTACACCGCAAAAGCCAGACAAAGCTCAGTATAACCCCGCAGTAACACCTTCTAGTAGCCCACACGGTACTTCTAGTACCTCTGTACCACCTTTATTTAACCAGCCCAGAAGCACTGCTACAGCACCCTCACCTCAACCTAGCACAAGAAGGATGGGTGATGACATGAAGTTACCAACTTTTAGAGGAACGGGGATAGAAGACCCTGAGCAACACTGGTTCTTATGTGAAGCCATTTGGACAATTAAGCAAATTAATGATGATGCTGTTAAACTGGTTCAGTTAGCAACCACACTAAGAGAAAGAGCCTTAACTTGGTTCATGAAATACTCAGCAGCACAGAATAGAACGCTTGCTGATGTAAGAAATGCTATGATTAGGGAATTTAAGAAACCTAAATCAGAATCACAGTGTATAATAGAGCTCAAAGACATCAAACAGTTACCTACAGAATCAGTATGGGACTTTGACCAGAAGTTCAAAGCTTTGATAGATCAAGTAAGCTTCGAGTTTGCACCACAGCAGCATAAAGAATGGTTCATTGCTGCGCTGCTCCCACATATTAGACTTCCTCTTATGCAACAGAATCTCAATACTCAGGAACAAGCTCTAGAGATGGCTATGAAACTAGAAGCTTCGCCCATTGCGGGAACAAGCAACGATGTTGCGCAGTTGCAGAACCAATTAGCAAACTTAACCTTGCAAGTGCATGATATTAAGAAAGGCAAGGAGATTAAGGAAGAAATTTGGTGTACAAAATGTAAAGCCCAAGGTCATTCAAAGGACCATTGCCCCGTTTTCATAGACTATATTGCAACTGGAGCACCTAACCCTTCACCACAGGCACAGGGGCCTTGGTGTGAAATCTGTAGAACTAGAGGTCATAGACCACAAGAATGTCACTTACTTCAGAAATATGTACAAACTCCAAAGAACCTATATTGTAATTTCTGCAAATCAGTAGGTCATGATGAGAACAATTGTAGAGCATATGATCTTATGATAGAAAGAAAGCATGATGTTTATAGGGTACAAGCAGAGACACAAGGACCCACAGCAGGTCCACCTTATGACCAAACTCGGGACGCCCGAGCAGGAAATTACAGGGGATGCGGACGTACAACAAATTTTGGTCGCGGAAGAGGACAGATCACTTGTTATAATTGCGGAGCACAAGGTCATTTTGCCAGGGATTGCCAAAATCCTACAACCCTTTGCAGGTATTGTAAATCTTCTGACCATATCATTGAAGAATGCCCTCAGTTACAGGCTAAGATGCAAGCAAAGACCCCACAGGTCAATCAGAATATTCAGTTGATTGGAGCAGAAAAAAGAGAACCAGACCCTACAGTTAATATAGTGACACGCAGTGGAGCAACCACTGGTGCGCAAGAGATGGGAATGGGAAAGCAAGCGACGCAATGGGTGTGCCGCGCTAATATTAAACCAGCCCCACTTAACCTGCAGAAGCAAAAAGAAGCATTTAAGCAAGCTCAAGAGTATTTCTCAGATCCGAGAGCTTCAAGTTCTTCCGCAATTCCACAGAACAATAGTAGACCGCAAGTGCTAAGACAAGACAACCTGGTACAAGAACGGGCCACTACAGCTGGAAGGCCTGACGACGAGCATGCACTAGGCAGTGTTCATGCGTTCCTGCGACAATGTTTAAAATTGTTGCGCAATGAAAAGGCAACTCTAGAACTCCAACACCTGTTGGATCAGTGCCAACATTCTGCTTCGACGAACACACCGCAGTGTGCTGTTCACCAGATTAGGAGTCACATTAGAACTGGAAAAGAGATGAGGCTTACAGCGCAGATTGGAGCATTTGAAATGGACGAAGTCATGTTAGATTTGGGTTCAGAAGCCAATGTTCTCACTATGCAGACATGGGAACAGATGGGAAGCCCTCAGCTTACAAGATCCCCTATCCAGCTAAGACTCGCGAATCAGCAACGAGTCTCTCCATTGGGAAGATTACCCAATGTACCTATTGATATTGAAGGAGTAAGAAGCTCTGCAGATTTTGAAGTAATCAAAATCATGGATGATAGTAGACCATACCCAGCACTTTTAGGAATAGACTGGGCATTTGATAATTTGGCTGTCATTAACTTGAAGAAAAGACAGATGACCTTTGAGGATGACCAGATTAGGGTCATCGCACCACTTGATCCTATTCAAGGACCAAGGTATATAGAACCCATTCGCGCGGAAGAGGAAGCACGCCACATGGAAAGTTTGTACCAAATGACCACTAACCACAGTGATTATGTCAACCCCACAGCAGATGGCCATATCAGCTGGCAATGCGATAGCTCGTGCACATCAGACTCAGATGCAGGATTGGAAAACTGGCAGAATCGTTTACATGAGGTTTCTGCAAGGCGTTGCGCTATGATGACTAAATCCATTCGATGGATTGGCACAGAATTAACTAGCACTCCAATTTTTGATGGTCTAACTGAAGCAACTAAATTCATACATGACTATGAACAAAAGCTTCCAGAACAGCAGCGCATACAGGCATTAGATCTAGCATTGCGCGCTACACCCGCAAGATGGTGGGCTGCGCATAAGGAGAATATTCACACATGGCAAGACTGTCGCAGATTGATACTGCGCAGATTCCAGGACACTACAGCAGAAGTGTCGCGCAAATACGAGGGACAGAGTGACCCCAGGTCACACATTGAAGCATGCATTCAGCAATGGTCAGATATTCCGGAAGATGAATGGGTTCACCTATTCATCCACACATTGGATACAGTTCCAAGAAATTGGTATACTGACACAGAATTGCGCAGAGGCACTCTCACTTGGCCTCTTATGATAGAAAGCTTTCAACTTACCTTCAGTTTTGAGTCAGAACATCCGAGTATTGATCAAGCTTTGCAGTGTATTAAAAAGAAGATATTTGAAGAATGCCCGTTATAAGAATATTCCCAACCAGATTGGGCTGTCCAGATAGAACATGCCCTGGAATGTTATAACTTCACCACTGAAGAGGAGGAGGACGATCCTCGCAACATCAATATCCCAGAATCAGAAGGGACGCGCAATATTAAAGGTCCTAAGCTTGATATTCCTACCATCACAGAACACATCAAGCTCAAGAAGATTAACATTGGTACAGAAGTTGAACCAAAGTTTGCTTCTATAGGAGATTATTGGGATGATGAAACTGTTGGACATGTTTCAGAATTATTACGTGACTACCAGGATATCTTTCCTACCAAGTTCACAGAAATGAAAGGCATCCTAGGAGACTTAGGAGTGATGCGCATACCCCTGAAAGCAGACGCCAAGCCAGTGAAGCAGCGCCCATACAGGTTGAACCCGCGCTATAAAGAAAAAGTCAAAGAAGAAATTGATAAGATGCTCGCAGCAGGTATTATTGAGCCAGTAGAGGAAAGCGAGTGGATTAGTCCTATGGTGGTCCAAGAAAAGAAAACGAAAGGTGAAATAAGAATCTGTGTCGACTTGCGCAAACTCAATGATGCATCAGCGCACGATCCATTTCCCACTCCTTTCACAGATGAAGTACTTGATAATGTTGGAGGACAAGAGGCTTACTCTTTCACTGATGGTTTCTCGGGGTATCATCAGATCAGAATCCATCCGGACGACCGCCACAAGACTACTTTTGCAACTGAATGGGGCTCATTCCAGTATACGGTAATGCCCTTTGGTCTTAAAAACGCACCTGCTATCTTCTCTAGAGTTGTTGTTGCTGTTTTTAAAGAATTCATTCACAAGTTCTTAGAAGTCTATTTTGACGACTGGACTATATTTGGCCTATTAAAGAACCATATTGCAAATCTGCGCATGATGTTAGAAAAATGTAGACAGCATCAGATTTCCCTTAACTTGAAAAAATGTATATTCTGTGCGCCCTTTGGTATTTTGTTGGGACATATTGTATGCAGACAAGGACTCCTGATGGATCCTGCGAAGGTTGCCATCATTGCTAATTTACTTGCACCCAACTCAGTTAAGCAATTGCGCACTACATTGGGACATACAGGATACTACAGAAAATTCATCAAAGGTTATGCAAAGATCACAGCGCCTATGGAAAGATTGCTGAAAAAGGATTCGAAGTTCCAATGGACAGAGGAATGCCAACAGAGCTTGGACACACTTAAAGAAAAGATGATCACAGCGCCTATTCTAGTTTTCCCGGACTGGAGAAAACCTTTTCATGTTCATGTTGATGCTTCTTCCATAGCATTGGGGGTTGTGCTTACACAGTCCGGAGAAGGAAGTATTGACCACCCGATTGCTTACTCCAGCAGAAAGCTATCTACAACTGAGAAGAACTACACCACTACAGAAAGGGAAGTATTAGCTATGGTGTATGCCCTACATAAATTCAGACACTACCTGTTAGGCGCTCATTTTAAAATGTATACTGACCATTCTGCTTTGAAGTATTTGGTCAATAAACCAGTGTTAGGAGGAAGAATTTGCAGATGGCTACTGCTCTTTCAAGAATATGATTTCGAGGTTATTGTAAAGCCAGGCAGATTGAATGCAGGGCCTGACCATCTATCCAGGATAGAGTCAGGAGAGGAACCTACAAGTCTGGAGGACAATCTGCCTGACGCACAGTTGTTTTTTATTCAAGCAGCAGACGAATATTATTCTGATATTCTTGAGTTTCTCACTACCGGGCAAGCACCGGCTGAGTTTACAATCCAGCAGAAGAAGCAACTTATTGTCAGAGCCGCAGAATTCACTTTGATAGCAGGCCAGCTTTATAAGTTGGGCCCTGACGAAGTTTTGCGCAGATTTATCTTACCACATGAAAAGAACTCTATCATCGCAGAAGCGCATTCAGGTACCGCAGGAGGCCATTCCGCAGGGAAGCCGACTGCGCAAAAGATATTAGCCGCAGGTCTTTGGTGGCCAACATTGCACAAGGATACTAAGGAATTCTGTAAATGTTGCGATGTGTGCCAGCGAACAGGAAAACCCTCAAGAAGAGATGAAATGCCGCTAAGACCCCAGATCACACTGCGTGCTTTTGATAAATGGGCCATTGACTTTGTAGGACCTATTAACCCACCAGGAAAAAGAACTGGCGCAAGATATATCATTACAGCTACTGAATACCTCACCAGATGGGATGAGGCGAAGCCAGTTAAGAACTGCGACGCTGCTACGGCCGCATAGTTCATTTTTGAGAATATTATCACTAGATTTGGATGCCCAGTGATCCTCATGAGTGATCAGGGTACACATTTCCTCAATGAGACTATAGAGGCCCTTACTGAAGAATTTCAAATTAATCACCATAAGAGTACACCCTACCATCCTCAAGCTAATGGTACGGTGGAAGCATTCAATAAGATCCTTGAGAATGCCCTGACGAAGATTTGTAATCAACAAAGAGACGATTGGGACCTTAGAGTCACAGCTGTATTATGGGCTTACAGAACCACTTGCAAGAAACTAACAGGTCACACACCTTTCAGTTTGGTGTATGGACAAGAAGCAGTTATGCCCATGGAATACATTATTCCCAGTCTTAGAATTGCGCAAATCACAGAAATGACAGATCCTGATACTATGAATGAAAGACTTTCGCAACTGCTTGCCTTAGAAGAAGACCGACTTTTGGCCGGATTCCATCAACAGGTACAGAAGGCAAGACAGAAAGCTTGGCATGACAGGCACATTAAGCATAAACACTTTGAAGAAGGAGACTTGGTACTCCTTTATGATAGTAAATTCATCAAGTTTCCGAGCAAGTTTCGTGTACATTGGTTAGGCCCTTTTCAGGTGATAAAAATAACAGAAGGAGGCGCAGTTCAGCTTGCAAAGCTGGATGGAGAATTACTACCCACAATGATCAACGGGAGTCGGCAAAAGGTTTATCGCGACGGCCACCCCGCTCCGTCGACCTAATATATTGCTAAAAGAGATGCAGATGCCCAGTGTAGTTGAAAGAGGCACCGCATTCAGTCTACACGGAAGTTGCGAGACACTCAGTCTCCGGCTTCCTGCGCAGTTCCTAGAAACATCCGCGCATGTCTAAATTTTGGTTGGAGCGAACATAGTTGCGCTCTTGTGAAGCTTCTCCCCGGACTATTGAACTATCGCTCTTGCGGAGCTCCCTTTGTTAATTCACCGCTTGAAGAGTTCTCCTTGTGGACCCCTAGAGGCACAGTTTCCTAAGTTGAAATGACCCGCCGAAAATTTTGAATTACAGCAGTTATGTAGCCGCGTCTGAATAAATGAAGGATAAGTCCGTTATTTAAGTCTAGCCGCTCTGACGGATTCGGCTTGATCTCCGATAGATTTGCATTTAACTCAGGCACCGAAAGCATTAGCTTCTCCCGGAAAAGCTGTCAGAGCCCGTCAATCACAATAAATGCACCACTGAGGCGAGGAGGATAGCGTGTTGTCAACTCATGTATAGCCGCCTACAGCTACGTAACCCCACTTGGTCGCATTTACTATCACCTCTGGCTATAAATACCTCACACTTCTATAATTTTTGGGTTACTTGCCTCAAGTTGCTATCTTGTTTATGAATCTAAGTTATTGTTTTCAGAGCCGAGTTGTGCAGAGTATTTTCCCTTGTTTTCAGCATCTATATCCTACGCAGGTCCGCCATTTGCTGTCTAAAGTTTTTGTTCCCTACATCGATTCACGGCGGAGAACCTGTCAACTGAAGAAGTTGTTCGTCAATTCCTGCGCCGAGGCTTAGATTTCGGCATGACTACTCCAATCACGGCTTCGACTTATGTACATCCTGGTTATCAGGATCCCAGACAGTCTCCGGCTACAAGAGCGTCGCCATCGCAGCCAGAAGAACCTGTTCCAGAGCCGTTGGTGACCATGGCGAACTATATTCTGCCGCGTCCAGATGATGCACCAGAAGTACAGATCCCGAAGAATGCAAAGTATCCCATTCCGTTACCGCCACTACCAGCTAGTGTGCGGGTAGAAGGGAAACTATTGGGAAACATTCCGCTGGTCAAGTTCTCTGATTTCAACCTCGGAGACTATAAGACATATCCTCACTTCCAGCTAGACCGATATCTGAATATAGTGCATAATCCCACCAGAAAGGTTGACGAGTTTATCCCGAAGGGATTTGCAGCAAATCTTGAGCGCCCTGGACTCCTGAATTTGTTGAAGCTACCGCACTTTGGGCGTAGCAATGAAGTGAATGCAGTCGTTAAAACACTGCTATCCTGCGTTCATGGAGGTTACCTTTGGCTCGGGAGGCCAATTGATCTAAATGTTGATTTAATTCACCGCATTACTGGTCTATCTAAGGCTGGTAAGGATCCCAATATTCATTTTGTGGGAAAGGACAAGGACAGAAGATTGGCTGCACGGCTGGTGCAGAAGTATAACTTGACAAGAGGAGGTCGGGCTTACGACCTCACTACAGTAGAAGATGAGGCACTTCGATTTACAGGAAGTCTGCTTGTAGGCAGACTTCTCACAAAGTGCCGACCGAAGGAAGTTACTGGAGCTGTCGTGGAGCTCGCCATCGCAGCTGCGGAGGGAGAGCAGTACAACTGGTCTCTCTTCCTGCTGAATTCTTTCTTGGCTGATTGCCTGAATGTGCAGGACAATGCAGCCCAATCATTCCATTTTTCTTGGCTTCTAATTTTATGCGCTCTCGTTGGGTGGAAGGAGCCCCCGAATACTCAGTTCCTTCCGCGCCGCGCAGGAGAGGTTGCCGGCATGCGCTATATCAACCTCTGGGATTCCCCTAATCCCGCGAAGCGCAAGATGAATCGCGCTGTCTTTTGTGAATACTACTATCTCCTCCGAGACACCATTCAAGAAATGCCAAGGCTGAGCGAGGAGACAGCCACATTATATGACGGGAAGTTGGCTTTTACAGCCGACATACATCAACTTTACCTCCGCCCTTGCGGCATTCCAGATGAATGGGCGCTAGGCCTTTACAGAATGACCACCGAGGATGTGGAAGAAACCATCAAGTCTTGGTCGGATGAGTGGAGGGAGGCCGCCGATCTCGCATCCGCGCTGCCAACCACCGCTGCGAAAGAGAAGGATAAGGGCAAGGAAGCCCAGGAACAAAGAAGTGACGAAGGCTCCACAGAACCGGCCGCCAAGAAGCAAAAAGTGTCGCATCCCGCTGAGGCTATTCCCTCGGGGATCGACCAGTATCTGAAAGAGCAATTTCATGAGATGAGGAACACGCACGCTCACATCAGAAGTGCTCTAGACCTACATTTTGTGGAAATAAAAGGTCTCGCAGGAAGGATTGCGCAGACCCATGCGCCAGCATCTACTTCGCAGACGCCACAAGAAATTCCAAGTGCCGAGCGAGTTGAAGAACTCATAGAAAGGCATACTGTCGTGCATATTCCGCCTACCAGCATGACACTTCCAGATCCGCTAGCTGCACTACAGGTAAGCGCCGTTGGGCCCGTTGAAATCAATTTGTCATTAATTCCTATAGAGACTCTACAGCTCGTGCATGAGAAAGTTTCTCTTGAGCTGAGAGCTAGAGAGCTCTCTACATTCCAGGAAAATCAACGACTGCAATCGCAGGAGTTAGAGATGAAGGCAATCCATCAGAATGTATCTGAGAAACTTGCACTTTATGAGGCGCAAGACATCGGCATCAGAAATGCAGTGAATGAGATTGCCCAGGAGTTGCCGACTTGCGAGATTCAACCAGACCTCCCTCTGGTTGCAAAAGTTCAAATTATCGGAGGAAGGGTGAAAACCCTGGAGCAAGAAATAGTTGCTATGGCCGAGGACCATAGAACCCAGATCGCTGAGCTAGAAGCTCGAGTTGCCGCGCAGTTTACGGATGATGCGCAGGTACAATTTGAAGCGTTGAGCAGAGCTTCCACACAGATGAAAGATAGAATACAGGAAGCCGAGAACCTGATGAACCAAGCTATGGAAGCTTGGACGGAGCTTATGAAGCTCCCCTTTAAAGTTGGTCTGTCAGAACAGGTGCAAGCCGCAGAACAGTCCCTAGCCGTTCTGACTGAAGAAGCTAAGCCCTTAACAGGCTTACCAAAAATGAAGAAAATGGGTGAAGTGCGCAAAATGCAGCAGCAACTGCACAAGCTCAGAACTGAAGATGAGAAGCTCACCAACAACATTCAACCATTCATGGATGAATATGCTGAAATCGTTGCTCAGATCGAGGTAAAAATCAAAGAGATTGCTGAATCTCAAGAAGTGATTGAGACCATAACGCAAGAAGAAGCCACCGCAGAAACGGTGCAAACAGCTGACGAGTGTGTTGAGGAATTGGACTCCGCTATTGCGAAGTGGAAGAAAACATTCACGGAGACTCAAGCAAAAGCAGATGCGCAAATCAAGCGACCACACGCTAGTGCGAGTGGCTCGAGGGTGAGCCACAAGTGAGTGTTAGGGGCCTGTTGGAGCCTAGGTCGTAGCTGCGGTAAAGCTGCGAATTTTGGGGAAAAAGCACAAGTATGAAAGGAAAGTGCTAATTTTGGGACAAGCACTAAGTTTTGGGCAAGAAGGAGACGGTGCGCAGTACGGTGCCAGATGGACAAGCTTAGCGAAGATCACGGACCGGAAATCGCGGAGCTCGGGCGCACGTCATCGAAGAATGAAGGTGGCTCAGCTACCATAATAAATAAGGCGATGGAGTAGAGGGATCAGCTACCCTCATTTAAGGGCTAAGTACAGAAGTTATGGTTGCTCGGATCAAGGAGGAGCAATGGACCAGAGCATTGAAGGCAAAGGACAATCGCCCATACCCACAATCCGCGCCAGAAGTCAAGGAGCCTGCAGGAAGCGGCGACGTGACTGCAAGCGGCGCCTACAGTACACCTAGCCATGTGCGTGGTTAGGGTTTTTGGGAATCACTGTTGGGAAAGGCCCATAGTTTTGTAAAGGTGCGACCGCCATGGCCACCTATATATATGAATAATTGTAATGGGTAGACGTTAGAGCTAGCGAGTAAAGGTTAGATACTTTTGGGATAGTTAGATGGTTAGACTGTTGGATAGACATTCTCGAGGATAGATCATGTGTTGATTATCCTTTGTTATGTTTTCTACCGAGTGTGTAGAACTAGAGTAGAATCGGATAGCCGAGGAGCTAATCCCTGAGTTGCCAGACAGTCTGAGTAGATGTCTGTGCCTTTGTAATCTCTGAGAGAAGAGACTGGATTGAGAGAAGGGCTCCCAGCTGTGTGCGTGGAGTTTCCTGTTAAGATCTAAGGCTGCAGCTGTGTGCGCAGCGTATTGTATAATTCTATGGTTTTCTGGTTAATATAAACTCCCGTGGACGTGGTTTTCCTCGAGGAGATGAGCTTCACATATGTCTTCTTGTTATAATGTTTGCATGAATGATTAACTGTTTAAAGTTCATTACCTGTATATGCAAGACTCTTGTATTATCTTTGCGACTGTTTAAGTGAGTTGGAAAGGTCCCTTGATAGCTATAAGTGTTAAGTGCCGAAGAAGTAGTAAAGCGCTGTCGCTGCAGCGAGCGAGGAATGCGTTACTGCGCTGGATGCGCAGGGCGAGGAAGTACTTAACGCGTCGACGCAAGGAATAGTTGCCTTCTGCGCTAGAGAGGAGAAACTGCGCAGTGGGCCTGCCGAGGAAGGAATCCACGCAGTTGCGCCGAGCGGCCTGCGGGAAAGTCCGACCGCCGATATCTGAGGAACCGGAAGAGGAAGAGCAATCTCCGCGTCACCCAGGTTAAGGAAACCTGATTCCTTAACCCCCCCATAGCCACTTCGGGTGAGACCTCGAGCTGCTGCGCAGCTCGTTGCCGAGAGGGCCAGTGCGCCAAGGGGTTTTGTTGCTGCGCTTCATTTAAACCCGGGTCTGCCTAAGAAAGCAGCCAACACCCACTGAGCCTCCAGATCCTATATCAGTGCTACACACTTCAGTTACATTTATTATACTCAGTTAGACTCAGATTGAAACCTGGATGACTGGTTGTTGTGATTGATGAGCACCACCGATGATTTATGAGGACTCCTAGACAGAGTCAAGCTACTCCATTCAGTGATTCGAATGACCTCCTTAGGCAATTCGAATTGCTCAGTCATTGTGACAGTTTGTATTGTAATTCATTCACCCTTTCTGGGATAGAGAGCACTGCTGCATGTTTTGCACAGTTTTGCACCATATTTTCTATGTTCATCTGTTGTGATTGATTTACTTGTTCATTAGATCTGCTGTGACTAATTTTACAAAGGTAAGCTTGAAATGTTTTAAGATTTTCTAGATTCGACTTCCAGAATTTGCTAGATTCGACTTCCAGAGAAGCAATTAAGAACAATTTTTTTTTCAGAGTTGAGAATTAAAATTTCAATCTAGGGTTAAGTTCTTCTTGTAGTTTTATTTGCATAGAAGGATTCTTCTTGTTGAAATTGCAAAATGGTGTCTAGGCTAGAACCAGAAAAATTTGATTCCTTTGTCATTCATGAAAAATGTATGGAAATTTTTGAGAAGAAACAGTGGGTTCCTTTCTTTGAAAAGTTTGATGGACATAATGACAATGTTAGCCTAGAGTTTGCTTGTTCATTTGATGGTGAAAGGGCTACAGTAGGTAATCTCACCTTTAGATTGTCTGAGGACATTATGGCACAAATCATTGGATTACCTCAACAGGGAGAGAGGTTCTTTAAGACAAATCTATTTGAGGAGAAGGCATGGACACCCTTCTTATGCAGATCAAGGTAAGGCTCAGTAAAATGGAAGAAAGGAATACCAAGGAGTTGGTTGATTCATCCTTGGGATGAAATAACATATATCATCCAGAGATTCCTCACTTGTGAAGGAAGATTCAATATTATATATCTCTATCACATCAAGATAATGCAGAAATTGAGGGGTGACTGTGAGATTAATATACCTTATTTTCCATTAGAGAGCCTTTCTAAAATGGCTAAAGCTGTTCAAAAACGTGTTGAAGACAAGAGAACAAGCCTTTTCCATTATGGTATCATCAAAATAATCATCACATATGAATTACAAAAACAAGACTTGACATGGCAACAATTTGTAATTCATAATAAGTTTGAAGAACCAGAAGAGATACTTGAAGAAAGATTGAAAGAAGATGAAGTGCTAATGATAGAAGGCATTGAAGTTGAAGAACAAAACCCTAAGGAAACAAACTCAAAACTGGCTAAGGGAGGAATGAAAGAAGATGAAGTGCTAATGATAGCAGGCATGGAAGTTGAAAAAAAACCCTAAGGCAACAACCTCAAAACCGCCTAAGGGAGGAATGAAAGAAGATGAAGTGTTGATGATAACAGACAATGAAGATGACTCTAAGGCAACAAGCCCAAAACGACCTAAGATAAGAATAAGAACAAGGAGAATGGTGAAAGAAGAGAAGAAATTCCAAGAAGAAGATAAGATCTTCACCACTTATGAAAAAAAATCAAGGAAACGTCAGCAAGCTCAGAAGACATCAGCAAGCTCAGAAGAAGCAAGCACTAGACAATGATGATGAGGCACAACAAAAGCATTATGCATACATTCAATCCTTGGAAATTCAAGAGGAAAGTCTAGCAGGTGATATTGGGCAACATGATGAAGAAGTGAATATCATCTCTGAACAACAAACTGTAGAAGAAATTATGGAGATGGATGTTCAAGCAATTGAAAAGACTCAAATTGAATGAGAGGAGAAAGATAATGAGGATACAACCATCATTTCTCATGTCTTTGAGCAGCAAGTCACAGAAAAAGAAGGGAAAAAGTATTTAGGGTAGGAGAATGAAGAAGAGGAAGTTGGAATTGACACTATCTATGAGCAGGCTACAATAGAGATGAAAAAGAAGAAATCTTCCAAGAATAGCAAAAAGATTGAAAAGTTAGAGTTGAAAGCGAAGGAATTAGAACTAGAGAATGAGAAGTTAAGGAAGAAAAATAGAAAGCTTCAAGTTCAAAAGGTGAAAATATCTAAACATTCATATAAATGGTATCAACAAAAGAAAACTTTCAAAGCAAAATGTCATAGATTGAGGGTCCTTTATGCAGCTCGAGCTAGTACAAATGCATCATCACAGACAAGAAATATGTCAGAGGATTAGTGGAAGCAGTACAACAACAAATTTGTGCATGGGAATATGCAGATTTAGTTTTGGAAACAATTTTGTGCATGAGGACATGCAATAGCTTCCTCTTGGGGGAGATGTTGGACACTATTTTGATGCCTATTTTCCCTATAAATCCTTCAGCTATCTCCATTATCCTTCATATTTTGCCTTAAATCCTCATTTTTCATCCCTAAAACCTTGAAATTCAATTATAAAAGGTATAAATTGTTGTTTCTCTTAAATAAATTGAATTATGCAATTTTTAAAACATTTAAATTAAGATTTTAATTAAATTACAGGATTGACTAACTTCCCGTAATTGCTCCTAGATTGGATACTTTCAGGCCAGCTGGAAACAAACCGAAAGATATAGAAGGATCCTCGATGTCCAAGTATGGATAAATTTCTAACAACTTCATAAAACAAGTTCTACAAGTGTCGAGTCAACACTAGTCAAAGTAGGATTCCAGTGCTGCCACTTAGCACAAAAACAGGGACAGTTTTGATTTTGTATCGATCTGGTCTATTTTTATGGATCTGAAGGATGATCTCGAGGATAGTAGAGATATTAGGGGACTTCCATTATTAATCACCCAGGATTGTAGCGTTTTTAGTTTCAAAACAATTTGTATAAGTATTTGAATTTGAGATGTAATTGCCATTTGGTGATGGTGAATGTATGCTAAGGAAATAAAGACTTCAAACTTCGAATATCTTTGTGTATGTTCATTCTTATGCTGTGAAAACGATTTCAGTGTTGAGAGATCTGTGAAACTTCCTGTGTGTGTACGCAAAGCAGTGGAGGGCCCCCTCTGCCGAAACTGCACACCCATTTCCTTATTAAAACGCATTGGTATGATTTTTATGTTTTCTGTGGAATTCAATTAAATTATCAATCTATGATTTACAATCAAATTTGATTTTATATGATGCAAGTAGGGTTTTATCATAGAACAAGATTATGCATTCATGTTTGAGTTATTGGTTTCTATAGGTTGTTTTGAAAACTTTATTGTCATACACTTAACTGTTGAAGAATTCAAATACTTTGTGAACTAACTTCTTGTAAAAGAACTCAACGTATTCCTGCACTCAACAACGAAGTTTTAATGCTAGAGTTTAATTTTATGATTTTGTTGTTTCAAGTATTTAAACACTGATAAATTGAAGAATTCGAATGAGTATACTTCTGTAAGGGAGTTTTTGCATTCCTTAGTTTACAGTATTTAAGTAGTTCTAGGTTCATTTTCAAAACAAAGTAAGGTTTCAAAATAGTCTAGATCTAATCCATATATTTTGGACATGCTTCTAAGTCCTACAATTCCAGATTGACATTTTAAATTTAAGCTCTAATTTACAACAATAGATTGGAACCCAACAAGAATGTAGGGTCTGAAATGCTTTTACAGTTTTGAACATAGCGTAAGCTTGTTTTTCTACGTTCAGATAGTTGAGTTCAGCCCCTTGTAACTTAATGCTCGTAAAAGATATTGGATATTCATCCCCCTGATCTCCCTTTTTATTTAGCACTGCTACAAGGGAATGATCGGACACAAAAGTATAAATAATGAAATTCTTTTCAAAGTTAGGACTGCTCAAAGATGGTTCATGCGCAATAGTGGTTTTAATATCCTGAAAAGCATTATTTTCTATCTCAGTTCATTTAAACTGTATGTACTGCTTCACCATTTGTTGCAAAGTTTTTATAATTTGTGCAAAATATGGTCCAAACCTTCGAACAAAATTGATTTTGCCCATGAATGATTGCATTTCCTTTTTATTATAGGGCATGTGAATCTGTAGTGTAGCTTGTATTCTTTCTGGGTCAATCAAGATTCCCTTTTTTGAGATGATGTGTCCTAATAGCTTCCCTTCTAAAACAACAAATATGATTTTCATGGGATTCAAAGATATACCATATTTTCTGCAACGTTCAAAAATATTTGTTAAATGAAAAGCATGGTCCTCCCTTTTATTGGAAAAGATTGTGACATCATCTAGATAAACAACAACACTGTGGTCGATTAATCCTAGGAATGCAATATCCATGGCCCTTTGGAATGTGGCTCCAACATTCATAAGGCCAAACGACATTCTCCTATAAGTGAATGTTCCCCATTTTGTGCAGAAGGTTGTCTTAAGACGGTCCTTTTCGGCCACTAATACCTGATTATATCCTGAAAATCCATCTAGTAAGGAGAACATTTCTGAGGCCGATACAAGTTGTAAAATTTGTTCCATGGGAAGAACTAGATAATTGGCTTTATTTGATGCTCTATTCAAATTTTGAAAATACACACACATTCTTATCTCACCCGATTTGTTTTATATAGGCACTAGGTTTTCCACCCATTCGGAATTCCTAACTTTCAAAATAATCTTGGCATCCAATAGCTTCTTCAACTCCTTCTGAATCAGTGGCTCTAAAGTAGGGTGCATTTTCCGAAGTTGCTTCTGAAAATGTTTAACACCTTGTTTGATTCGAATCACATGTTGTATAATGCTTGTATCATAAGTCTTGAAATCATCATAAGTCCATGCAAAGACATCTTTATATTTTTTAAATAGTTTGATAAACTTATGCCTTTCACCAGGTGAAATTTTTTTTCCCAAGTTGACATACTTTGGTTCTTGTTCCGTCCCTAGATTGACCAACTCACATTGCATGGAATAATTGTTTGTCTTGATGTTAGTTGGCTTTCATAACTTATGTTGCAGATCAAATAAGTTTTTCTAAGGTGGGTACTCCTTTTGGCATAAAATTTCCATTGTTTTTATTCCCATCCTCCATATCTGATTGATGTTGAACTTCATCAATAACCGACCCTTTGAATGTGTCTTCATCGATAAAAAAAGTCAATAATTTGTTCATCATCATCGAAGACTCTCCAATTTGTAACATTATCTGGAACATATGGTCTAAAAACTAATTCAATAGAACATTTATTATTAGTTGGCACTAAACATGAAGCAAAAGAAGCTAATAAATCAACGACAACATTTTGTAACCTAGGAATATAATTTATATTAAAAGCATCAAAATTAGGGATCAAATTCCATACCTTAGCTTGATAACCTTTCAAGTGTGGAGATAATGTTGATGTATATTTAACTTCGGAATGTATTTCATCTATGTATTTTATATATATTTGTTGTACCCTTATTAGAGATGTGTCATTCCTCTATAAGGAAGTGTCGTCATGTGGATTGACAAGTGTCGCAAGTGTGTGTACTTGCCGATGGGTTATTAGACCACCATGTGTGGGGTCGGCCCTGAAATATATATATTATAATATGGATGTACCTAGCTAGACAAGTCGGCCCCATAAGGTCCCTGGGAAAACAGATTAGTATAAATAGAGATCAGGTGATCTCTATTTAGATCACTCGGAAAAGTATCTCACTCTCACTCAGAAAGTGGCGCACTAGTGAGGAGGAGGATCATCTGCTACTAGGAGACTATCTCAGTGTATTTTGTTTGTACTTTGGTTGAGCCATTGCTCTCTCTATCTCTGAGGAAGTTGTGGGGTTTTTCACCTTAGGGTTTTCCTCACAGAAACTTTGTGTCTCTTGTCTCTCATGCTTTTGATTCTTGTGATGCTTGTCATGCTTATTGTGATTGTCATGCATTGATATACTGTATATGTTATTCTCTCCGTAAATATCCTCGAGTATTGTGAATTAATGCTCAAAATTTAACATGGTATCAGAGCTAACTTGAGAAGAAGACATTTTGAAGTGACGAAAACTTGAGTTCCTTTTTTATTGGGTTTCTCTCCACAGATTGTGGAAAAGAAGTATAGTATATTGACTCTACTCATCAAGGCGCATCTATCTGTCCAATCAGAATTCAATTCCAAGCATTTTCAAATTTGGCCCTAAAAATTAGGGTTTCCACAAAAATAGGAATTTCTGAAATCTGAAGACATAGCTGGAAGCTCCTTGCAAAAATCGAAGTTTAGAGCTTTGGATCGAGATTTTTGGCTAGGTAGATCTCCGGGAAACTCAAACCCTAATTCAGGGCTCTCCTAGTGAACCCGGGAGGACAAATCTGAAGGGTAAAGCTTTGCTGATCTCAAATTCTGAATGCACCAGGCTGATCAGCTCATCAAGGCACATCTTTCTATCCTTTCAGAAATTTGAAATTCACATTTTGAAATTTTAGGGTTTTTTCGACAAACCCTAATCCAGGACCAGATCCAGTTTTCAGCACTTCAAGTGGTAAGACCTAAATATTTTCTATTTCCATTTGAAGTACTCTTTAATATGTCTCACCACACCAAGCTTGAGGATAAGCTTGAAGGGGCTGATAAATTCTGAGATTGGAAGTATAGGATTGGGTTAATCCTAGAAGAGAATGAGTTGGACTCATATGTAAAAGAAGACATCCCTATTCCAGAGGATGAAGAGGCCAAGGTATTGCATAAGAAGAACTTGGTCAAGGCAAAGAGAATCATCACTGATTCCATTAAAGACCATCTCATACCCCATGTGTCTTCTCTAAATACACCCAAGGAGATGTTTGACTCTTTGACCAAGCTATTTAAAGGGAAGAACATAAATCGGAAGATGACCCTGCGGAACCAATTGAAAGGAGTAAAGTTTCAGAATGGAGAAAGCATTCAATCTTATTTTTCAAGGGTCTCCCAGATCAAGGAACAGCTAGAAGCAGTGGATGAAATGGTGGAGAATGGTGAAGTGGTGATGACCACTCTAAATGGCCTACCCAGGTCATGGGATTCCTTTATTCAAGGAATTTGTGCAAGGAAGAAGTTGATCTCCTTCAACAGATTGTGGGAAGAATGCTCTCAAGAAGAAGCTAGGCTTGTGGCCCGAGAAGAAAAGATGGGAAATGAAGATCAAGCTCTCACAGCACATGCCAGGAAAGGAAAGTCCAAGAAAGAATCATCTCATAACAGAAGATCCTCACACCACCATTATCATAAAGATAAGAAAGATCTCAGATGCTTCAATTGCAATGAGAAGGGACATTTTGCTTCAGATTGTCCCAAGAAGAAGACAAACAACAACAACAACTTCAATAAGAAGAAGAAGAATAACAAAAGAAGATATCATGTTCGTGCTGCCGAAGATGATGAACCCCCAAGGAAGAAGGCTAGGGTAGAAAGTGATAGTGATGATGACTCATCAAGTGAAGAAGAATATGTTCTAATTTCTGCTCTCACGGGTACTATCTCCCATGGTTGTAATGATTGGTTGATTGATAGTGGAGCTTCCAAACACATGACTGGGTTGAAGGAATATTTTGTGAACCTATCTGAACATGAATCACCCCATAAGGTGAAACTTGGGGATGATTGTCAATACCCAATCAAAGGAAGTGGTGAAGCCTCCTACAACCTAGATTCTGGAAAATCTTTGAAGATGAAAGAAGTCCTTTATGTACCTGGGCTCAAGAAGAACTTACTCTCCATCTATACATTGGATGCAAAAGGTATGAGGGTTGCATTTGTGGATGGCCAAGTCCTAATGTGGCCAAAGGGAAAGAACATAGATGATGCAGTAGTGATTGGAGAGCAAGAGGGAGGTTTGTATAAATTGAAGGGACAACCTGAACATGCCATGGTACATGAATCCATGGAGCCAAGTGAACTTTGGAATAGAAGACTTGCTCATATGCACTATAGAGCACTTCCAATTGCAAGCAAGGATGTAGAGGGTCTTCCTGAAATCAAGACCAAACATGAAGGTGTTTGCAAAGGATGTGCAAAAGGTAAGAACATTAAGAAGGCTTTCCCAAGCAATGAAAGCAAGGCAAAAGACATCCTGGAAATCATCCACTCAAATGTATGTGGTCCTATGTCATCCAGTTCTCTGAGTGGGTATGTTTACTATGTCTCATTTATTGATGACTTCTCGAGGAAGACTTGGGTATACTTCTTGAAGAACAAAGATGAGGTGTTTGATAAATTCAAGGAATTCAAAACCTTGATGGAGAATCAAACTGACAAGAAGATCAAAACATTCAGATCCGACAATGGTGGAGAATTCACCTCAGGTGACTTCAAGAAGCTTTGTAGTGATTCAGGGATTAAGAGGGAGTTGACTGCTCCTTATAATCCTCAACAGAATGGAGTTGCAGAAAGGAAAAATAGAACTATCATGGAAGCAGCAAGGACAATGCTACATGACCAGGATCTACCTATGCATATATGTGCAGAAGCAGCTAGAACAGCTGTATATGTGCAGAACAGAACACCCCACAAGATATTGGACAACAAGACACCATAAGAGGTCTTTTATGGTAAGAAACCTGAAGTCAGTCATCTCAAAATATTTTGTTGTCCAGTATACACTCATGTTCGAAAGGAAAAGAGGACTAAACTAGATTCTTTAGGAAAGAAGGGTATCTTTGTGGGTTACAGTGAAAGCTCGAAGGCTTACAGAATATACTTTCCAGGGTTCAAGAAGATTGATGTTAGCAGGGATGTAACATTTGATGAAAACTCAGCATTCATCAAATCAAGGAATGCACCTATCGAAGTTTATGAAGAACCTAAGGAAACTAGATTTCAAGACACTACCATGACTGAAGCAGTTCCAGAAGTTGTTCGTGAGTTTGAAGATCCGCAAGAACCTGTAGATCCACCCCGTGAGGATAACTCTCACAAGAGGAAACCTGCATGGGCTAGAGAGCTCATTCAAGATGCAGAAAGATTTGGCATTCCAGAAGAAGAACACAGAGCAAAGAAGAGAACCAGATCACATACCAGCTATGTTGCTTTACTCTGTGACATTATGAACAAAGATCCTTCCAGTTATGAAGAAGCAGCGGAAAAGAAAGAATGGAAGGATGCCATGGTTGAGGAATACCAATCGATAATGAAGAATGATGTTTGGGATGTTGTACCAAGACCTAAAGAGAAGTCTGTTGTGACTTCTAAATGGATCTACAAAATCAAGCATGCTGTAGATGGCAGTGTAGAGAAATACAAAGCAAGATTCGTAGCTCGTGGCTTCTCTTAGAAAGAGGGAATAGATTATGAAGAAACTTTTGCACCTGTAGCTAGGTATACTTCTATCAGAACAGTACTTTCCCTGGCTGTAGTGATGAAATGGAAAATACACCAGATGGATGTCAAGACTGCCTTCTTGAATGGTGTAGTTGAAGAGGAAGTATATGTAGAGCAGCCACTCAGTTTTGAAATACATGACAGGGAGTCATATGTGTGCAGATTGAAGAAAGCCTTGTATGGCTTGAAACAAGCTCCCAGAACCTGGTATGGTAGGATGGACAGTTTCCTATCTAGTTTGGGATTTACCAAGAGTAAAGCGGATTCCAACCTCTACTACAAGGTTGAGGAAGGGAATCCTGTGATTCTACTCCTATATGTGGATGACTTATTTGTAACAGGAAATGACAGACTGATTGCAGATACGAAGAGGAAGCTTGCTGCTGAGTTCGATATGAAAGATTTGGGAATGATGCATTATTTCCTAGGTATGGAGGTGTGGCAGAGTGCAGGAAGGATCTTTCTTGGTCAAGGGAAGTACACAGTAGATATCCTGAAGAGATTCGGGATGATGGATTGCAAGGCCATGGCCACACCTATGGCATCGAATCTGAAGCTTCTATGTGATGCTTCATCTGAGCCGGTTGATGTCTCTATGTATCGTCAGAGGATTGGGTCCTTGATGTACCTGACGAACACGAGACCAGATATTTGCTTTGCGTTGAACACATTGAGTCAGTTCCTGATAGATCCGAGGAGTGTTCATCTGGTTGATGTAAAGCATGTTCTAAGGTACCTGAAGGGTACAGTGGATTATGGGCTCAAGTATGAGGCGAATCAAAAGTTTAACTTGCAGGGTTATGTTGATTCAGATTGGGCTGGAAGTGCTGCAGATAGGAAGAGCACATCTGGGTACTACTTTAGTATGGGATCAGGTGTGATCTCTTGGTTTAGCAGGAAGCAGTCCTGCATAGCACTGAGTACAGTTGAGGCAGAGTATGTTGCAGCCTGTTCAGCTAGTTGTGAGGCAGTATGGCTATGGAAGCTACTGTTTGAATTATTTGATCTCCCGTTGGATGCTACTGGTATCTTCTGTGATAACCAGAGTTGTGTGAAGCTGTCCGAGAACCCAGTGTTTTATGACAGGTCGAAACACATAGAGATAAAATATCACTATATCAGGGATATGGTGCAGAGAGGAGCTGTGAAGCTCCTGTATGTTGCGATGGACGAGCAGATTGCAGATGTGCTGACGATGCCACTAGCCATGGTGAAGTTCGAGTACTTCAGAGAGAGGCTTGGCGTTCTTCAGATTGATGACACTTCGAGGAAGAAGTGATGGACACATTTGCTGAATCCATTCCAAGCATGTTGGAAGGAGGATCCTTCACATGGCTGTGGATGATGAGCATTAGGATGATGTTCTGGTAGATGCATTGTATGATCAGTTGGATCATTTTTATGTATGTATGTACGCATCATGTTGGATGCTGGATATGATCAGTTGGATCATTTATATGTATGTATGCATCATGTTGGATGCCGGATATGATCAGTTGGATCATTTATATGTATGTATGCATCATGTTGGATGCTGGATATGATCAGTAGGATCATTTGTATGTATTTTGTATATGCATCATGTTGGATGCTTGGACCATGTATCTGTATATGTATCAGGTGGATACATTGTATGATCTGGTGGATCATGTATGATGATATGTATCATGTATTTGTATTTGTATCAGGTGGATACACTGTATGATCAAGTGGATCATGTATGATGATATGTATTAGGTAGATACTTGGTGTGCATCAGGTGGATGCAGTGTATGATCAGGATGATCATGGATGACGAGCTTCAGGATGTTGCTCCAGATGACATGCAGCAGAATGTTGCAGTGATGATGATCAGGATGATCATGTGTACATCAGGATGATGTATGGTGAGTATCAGGTGGATACTCCGTGTCTGTGGAACAAGTTGTGCAGATAAGCATGTAATTTGTGCCCTGGGAGATTTGTAGATGGTATTTCGAGGTTTTGCCTATGGCATGTAATTCATACCCTGGGACATCTGGCAAATGCTCTTTTGAGGTTTTGCTTGGGAGGACATATAATTTGTGCTCTGGGAGATCTGCAGATAGTCTTTTGAGGTTTTGCCTATGGCATGCAATTTTTTCCCTGGGATATATGGCAGATGCTCTTTCGAGGTTTTGTCCTATGGCATGTAATTTGTGCCCTGGGAGATCCGATAGGTTGAGCTGTGTGCTCGTAATCAGTCCCGGGATGCTCTTTCAAGGTTTTGCCATGACCACATGTAATTTGTGCCCTGGGAGATCCGATAGGTTGAGCCTTGTGCTCGTAATCAGTCCTGGGATGCTCTTTCGAGTTTTTGTGGTGACCACATGTAATTTGTGCCTTGGGAGATATGATAGGTTGAGCCTTGTGCTCGTAATCAGTCCTGGGATTCTCTTTCGAGGTTTTGTGGTGGGGTCACATGTAATAAGTCCTGGAGATCTGGACAGGATGAAAAAGGCCTCAGATGCTCTTTAGGGTTCTTGCTAGTCAAGAGAATCTTTTAAGGTTTTGTGATGCACGTAATAAGTCCTGAGATTTCCATAGTATGGCTAGTGATTATGAAGACCTGCAGGTGGGAGGCCTACATCCAGTATGAAAAACGACTGGCTCTGTAGAACTTCCTATGACGAGTAGAGTCAGAGATTGGTTGAGATAGCAGCAACAGTGATGATGATGGTGACGATGCATCGATGATGATGATCCTAAGAAGAAGACTTGTCTAGCAGATCTGTGTCGAGAAATACCTTCCTAGTTAAGAGGGAGTGTTGATGTATATGTAACTTCGGAATGTATTTCATCTATGTATTTTATATATATTTGTTGTACCCTTATTAGAGATGTGTCATTCCTCTATAAGGAAGTGTCGTCATGTGGATTGACAAGTGTCGCAAGTGTGTGTACTTACCGATGGGTTATTAGACCACCATGTGTGGGGTCGGCCCTGAAATATATATATTATAATATGGATGTACCTAGCTAGACAAGTCGGCCCCATAAGGTCATGGGGCAAGAAGATTAGTATAAATAGAGATCAGGTGATCTCTATTTAGATCACTCGGAAAAGTATCTCACTCTCACTTAGAAAGTGGCGCACTAGTGAGGAGGAGGATCATCTGCTACTAGGAGACTGTCTCAGTGTATTTTGGTTGTACTTTGGTTGAGACATTGCTCTCTCTATCTCTGAGGAAGTTGTGGGGTTTTTCACCTTAGGTTTTTCCCCACGGAAACTCTGTGTCTCTTGTCTCTCATGCTTTTGATTCTTGTGATGCTTGTCATGCTTATTGTGATTGTCATACATTGATATACTGTATATGTTATTCTCTCAGTAAAGATCGTAGAGTATTGTGAATTAATGCTCAAAATTTAATAGATAAGCAATGAATAGTATTCCTTACTTGTCTAACAATTATCTTAGAATCACGAAAAACTTTTAAATTTTTAACATTTAAGCCAATTGCCTTTTTGAGTCCCTGAATCAAGGCTTCATATTCAACAATGTTATTGGTGCATTTGAATTCTTATCTACATGAGAGAAATAATATTTTTCCCTTGAGGATATACAGGAACATAACTGGCTCCTTCTCCCTCCTATGTCTTGGAGCCATCAAAATATAAATTCCAAAATTTAACTTCTACCTTATTTGAATTAGTATTAAGATCCAAGTCAGTGACTAACTCTACTATATTACAATCAATCTTGTCAGTTTGTGAAAATTGAAGGAGATTAGACTGTGTGTCTTAATTCTGACCATTATTTACAGCTTGGTAAGATTCGGGTTCCATTTTTGTTATCGAACAATCCACTCGAGCGGACGCGAGTAGGATCTCCCTAGCTCAAAGTGAGTCTAGAACAAATAGAACAGACTACTAATGCATTTCCTAGATCTACTTAAGGATCGAGTACTAGATGTCTTACCATTCACTTCGCAATCCTTTCTTCTGAATGTTGCTCCATGTCCCACGGTCATCAGATCCAAGCTGCAAGACCTGTCAAGACAAGAAACAAGAGAAACCAGTAAAAGACATCTATACAATAAGAGATCTAAGTAAACAGATAAGAAAGTAAACTACTCAATATCATTACACACATGAACAATATTGGTGGAAAGCATGTGTATTACTGCAAATAGAGGGGTACATAATAGAGATATAGAACTACAACCAAGGCTTAACGTTGTAGCCCTTCTTCAACAAAGCCGATTGCCATATCCTTCCAAGGAAGTATGAGTTCTGCAATGGGTGAGTGGAGATGTTCTAAGAGTGATTTCACTAGCATGTAGATACCATAGCCTTACTCCCCTTGGGATGGGAGTGAGATTCATTTATGTAGGACTAAATGGATAGGGTATGGATAGGATAGGTTGAGAAATGGTAGGAGAGGCTTAAGGGATCTCTCCAAAGGTTTAGGAACTGAGTGCCAACTCTTCCAAGAGGTTAGGGATAGGGTCCCAAGTCAACAAGCTTCGAGATGGACCTCAAAGAATCTATTTTTTCCATCTAACTAACTTCGTCGCACCTTGTAATGGGGAAAGGTGCAATGTCGCATGTTGCTAGTGTGCATCCTGTGACGACCCTTCAAAACTTAGCACAATTGGGTACAAATCCTCCCAGGATGATTACTTAGTCCAAGTATCTTTAGGGGTGTATACACTGAATCTTATGATGAGTAGATTTTGGGTGTAACAGAATGCCCCCCAAGCATGAAGCTGTTGAAGATAGACAGGTGAAGTGCTTTGATAGAAGTAATGGCAATAGACTTGTCGGGCGAAGGACACTGCTGCAGTACAACGGACTTTGAACGAAAATCTCATATGAAGTACAACATGGCTACTGACCAATACATTGCAGATCCATGGTATTGATGACCGACTGAACACAATCCTGGCTACTAGACACAAGGGTAGATCCATGATGAGATGATAACACAAGCACGACCAATACAAATGTGGATCCATGTGATATAACTCAATATAAACTCCATCGCAACCTGGGTAAAATATGACTCCCTAGGGTCTTCAAGCTGAACCCGCAATGATACGAATCTATCCATGTGATTACAAATGTGTTGACGTTGAACATGGTAGAAACCACTTGATTATCGACCATTGATGTAAACTGTTAACAAGTGCGAGGGAGATCACCATTGATGTTAATGATTCCCAAGGTATCACAGTACATATCATCAAGCGTGAATAAATGAGTTGAAGTCGAACGCAAGATGAAATCTTTCAATAAAGAGTCAATGATGTAAACTCATGATGAAAGTGAGGTAACCTGCCATTGAGGCATGCAGGGCCAAGGTACTTGATTGGTTTCTAGATTAAATCCTCGGATGATGTGTTGAAGTCGACAAATATGAATCCATCGAAGGAGGGCCATAATGAATCCCCCATCAATCGACACGAAACACAACAAAAATGTATAGGGTAGATCGGATGGTACAGTAACATGCAATATTGACTCAGAGTAGACCGATGTAATGGTGGGTGTACTGACTATAGGTGATAAATGATAGACATATTCTTGAACATGGGCATGGCATGACTTGGCAGTATTGACATGATGACCGCGACACAAATTCTCAAAGCGACTGAAGATGGAAGCTTTTCTTTGAATGACTCAAAGGAGTACTAATACTTAGGAATTAAGTGGAACTCGAAGACAAAGGGATGACCCAAGTGCTGTATGCAAATGCATATGAGTGCCATGTTCAAGAATGACTACATACTGCCACTAATAAGGTATGTAACACAAACACTTTCCTTTTTCCCCATCATAAATGATGAGTGCCTCGTGTTTTTTTTACGAGCTTGATGAGGGTAACCAGATGCTCGGTATAGCTCATCTCATAGATGAGTCCAATCCCAAATATTTTCTGAACTTGGGATAGGAGGGGTTCGTACCATGATGGGCCCTTCAATGTGAGAATTTTAATGAGTCCATAGAAGGTAAACTCGATCGTCATTTCATATTTAGAGAGTCTGAAAAGAACTATATAAGACTCCAACGGTCCTTTTTCGTTAAGTTAGTCTCATCGCCCAAAAAAGGGTAAAACAACGCAGGAGAGGACTTTTCCAGTCATGATTGGCTGGAGTATACCTTTTTCGTAATTAGTGCCTCCTGGTCCAAAAAAGGGGTAAACTATCACTAGGAAAACGACCATTCAAATACTTTAACAAGCATGAACATGACAAGTTTGCTTAGCAATCTTTTCGTTTTTCGAGATCCTAAAAAGAGATTAATGGTAGACTCTGGGGAGTGTCCTTTTCCGTGGAAGTTTAACGGGCCTAGAAAAGTGATAAATCATAACTTGGTACTTGTTCTCATAGTTCCGTGAGTATGAGAACAAACGAAGAGTAAACTCATCATCACACAATAATTACAGACTAACCATTGCAAAAATAACGACAAAACGTTCAAGGGAGTGTTCATACCTGCGATGACCGTTGTGATACGAGAAATGACACAAAAGACTACTTACAACTCCTGCACACTAGAAAATGTGTCAAGTAGTCTCAAATATGACAAAAATGGTTAAAAACTATGATAAAGGGCCCAAGAGCATCAAAATGTTTGAAAATGAATATTCCATTCTATTTATAAATAGAAAAATGGGCCAAAAATAGATTTCATTGTTTCATTTGCCAATTTGGGAGGAGAAGTACCAATTTGGAGCCAAAACTTCCTTTGCCGATTCCGGGAGCTACGATCCGCCATTTCACCCACCGTCAGGAGCAGGTAAGCCTAAAATTCATCCAGCAACTTTCCAGGGGATTAGATTTTGTTTTTAGGTTCAGTTTTTGGGTTATTTTGATGAATTCATGGAGGGCTACTATGCTCTCGGCTCGTCGCAGTTGGCCCTTTCGGGAACTACGACAAGACCGACTTGGCACAAGTCCCGAATGAGTGAAGTGCAATGACAATGCACTGTATGCAAAAGTACAGTGCAACGGTAGAGTTTCATTTCCCAAACATCAAAATGAACTCAAAAAAAGAACTTGCTGTGGTTGAAGTAGGATCTAATAGTGTTTAAATGTCCCTTTTGGCAGGTTTCTAGAAGCCAACATGGTTTTAGAGTGGTGGGAACGAGAACACAAAGTAGAAGATGAACAAGCTGTCAATGATCCACAATGCATGGATGCCTTGAGCAACTGCAGTTTGCTCAAGTTCTTTGAGATTCAGGGGATGAGATCCCAAATCCCATTGCTATCACACATGCTCCAGAGTTGAGATGTGGCCCAACAATATTGCATGATTGGTGAGCACATCCTCATAATAGATGTCGAGGACATCTATTTCCTTACTGGTTTGTCCTGGAGAGGGGACCATGTAGCTCTTACTGGAACATGGGCTAGCGACTTCATAGTCGTTGACATGGTATCACAACATTGTACTGCTCTTGCTTGATCTTCCAGTGGGAAGATCCTTATCAGGGATGTGGTGAGCCGCCCACTACGTACCATATTGTTTACTATTACTAGAGTGGTGGGTATCCAAGCCCCACACATGGCTACTCAGACTTAGATGCTTTATGCGGAGGACTGCATGGCCCCCATGGTTTTCAACTGGTGCGAGGGTCTCCTCACAAACCTCCGAGCTCAACTGACCAAGTGTTGGCGGGGAGAGCTCAAGCTATTTGGTTATGGGTCGATTGTGGTATTGTTTCTCTTGGAGCGGATTCCTCTCTTGCATCCACGGGTAGTACTAGATGACAGGGAGCCTAGAGATCCCCACATGATCAGATGGGCTGAGGTGATGACCCGCCATGGTGGAGGTCCTATCATCAGCTTTGGTACCGAGTTCTTCGGTTGGATGGAGGGCCAGTTACTCATGGTTGAGGACTTCTCATACAGCGGTACGTATTTCAGAGAGGATCCTAACTTGGTGCTGCATGAGGGTGCAGCATGGGGTGACATAGGTGAGAACAAAAACCCTTGTACTTTAGTTTTGTATATTTATCATTTTTTTGATGTAGTTGTCACGTACCCACCCATCTCTCCCAGGAAAGGAAGGGAATGTGAAGTCAATCTCTGGGGCTTTCACATAATCTTAGCCATATTCATTAGAATAATATGGATAGAAAATCAAGCAAGTATGCACAGCGGAATTAAGACTCGTCCACACACACAATTCATGCTCCTCCATCACATCAAAATAATCATCAAATTAAACATTGCAGAAGTAAATACATAGACAGAAAAACACTTATCTTCATTGGGCAATTGTCCCAAACAACTAGCTATGTCGCTGCAACATTCCACCCAACCATAGTCCAGTTGTGTTCATCAATCTCTCAACACAACTGCCACCCCCGAGCTGGGCATGATTCTTACAAGGAAAAGGGGACATTTTCTCATTCACAACCAACTAATCATTTCATCTGAGCCAAGCCAGTCCACAGCTGGGTTTATCAGGCTATATTTGAACCCTGGAGGCTTACACTCAAGCTCAAGCCAAAGCCATGGATACCCATAACCCATAACCAACATACTCTTCTCTCACACAACAAGCACAAACATGGGGTAGGGATACACATTTTAAACAATGGGATTTAGAAATAATATGGCCATGGGTTTTCCCCAAATCGTGGGCACCCCAAAAACGGATTGGGAGAAGGAAATTCGACCATAGGGAAGAAAACGATTTCTCCCATGGATATAACAGCATTCAGTGGGCCAAAGAGCCTCTATACACCCCCAAATCGGTTTCCTCTTTCTTCCCAACTGGTATATAACACAAAAACGCCCTTCTCTCTGCTGAGAAAGAAGTAAACACAAAAAAACCATGGAGGAAAACGCCTAGGTGGCTCCAAACTCGCGAGGGAGGAAGAATAGTTGATGGATAATGGCTTGGGGGAGAAATTCATGGCTCTTTTCTTTCCGAAGAAGCAAAACACGATTTCCCATGCAGGGTGGCTTGCCCATACTCAAATTGGGATAGCCATACCTCTCATTCCCCAAGGCATTAACTACCTCAACCAACTCTTAGGAGAAATCAATGATTGGGTACAAAAGTCAACATGGGTAGTTGAGGGTTTGATTGGTTCTCTCATTGACACTTGGCTTGACCTGATTGGCTCCAAGGGTTTGAATATTTCCCTCCCAATTCCTTGTAAAATCATGCCCCCATCTCTTGTTGCATTGCATAGCTAGTTGTGGGTATTTTGTTAAAATGCATATTTACATGATGTTTGAATTTCCAATGTGCATTACTAGCACGCAAACCATATGCATCAATAAATCGATGGCGAAGCCTTGGCCTTGAGATCCTCACCATGATTTTATAACAATATTACATCATTTACATTTTAATGCAATAGGGTCAAGGTGGGGACGTGACAATAGTGCTGACAAGTATATAACATGTGTGTGCAGATGTGGGGCCCGTATGGCCGGTAGGACTTTCCCTCCTGGCAAGGAGAGACAAAGGTGGGGAAGCAGTTGTGCCCCCAGGTGCTCATGCTACCATCAAGGAGATGGAGGAGGTATACAGGAACTTGTCCAAGTTGACAGTGGAGGTTCCCGAGCCAGCGATAGATGACCTGCCAAGATCTATGCAGAGGTTTGGGGTTGGAGCGTCCATATGCTTCAATGCCCTACTCTGCAAGGTAGCGAGGACCGTGGATTGCTTCCTCACTTAGCGACAACGGGCTGTCGGTGCTAGGGGTGGTGTACGAGTCAGGTGTCAGGCCTGATGACACTATTATACTTGTACTGAGAGCTTAGAGGCCTCAGATTTTGTACTACTGAAAGATACGATGCTTGAGATTTTGTAGAGACTCACTAAAAGCCATCGTGCTTCAGATTTTGTACCAGCACTAGTTTTGAGTGACATATATATATATACAGACATTCTCGACGATTTATACATTATGTATTTTAAAATGATGAGTGATGTGATCTTGTTTACATGGGAAACCACTAATTGAGAATCCATGTGGATGACAATGTGGTTCATACCCAAGGAAATGGAGTTAGCTAGGGTTCTGATTACTGCCTAATACTATGTGGCATTGTTGGTCGCAAACCCTACGCAACTTCCTCTTGAGCTAATGAGCTCACATGTTGGGGAATATAGTACCCAGGCTGCCGAAGCAAGGTTATGAGTATGCCAGTTAGCGCCGTCCACGAATCCATAGTATGTTTCCATCTACACACACAGACAGAACATGGTATAAGGAGCGGAAACAAGATCTAAAGACACTAAAAAATAAAAGCGTCACAGCACACAAAAAACACAAAAACCATGCCATGTACAGTATATGCAAGAAAGTCTATGCGTGAAAAGTTTAGGCATAGTATCTCTTCAGGTAAATCCCATTGCGGGGTTCACCCAAAGAGATTCCGTCATAGTCTTCAAGCTCGTGAGCTCCCTTCTCCAAAACACGTTTGACAATGTAAGGTCCATGCCACATGGATTCGAACTTTCCTGCTCCTAATTTGTCGTGCTTCTAGTCATAAGTGAGGACCAGGTCACCCTCGTTAAAGATATGTGGTTGAACCGACTTGTCATATTGGGCTTTGATGCGTTTATTGTGTGCTTCATTAGCAAGAGCGGCATCTCGGCGGGACTCGTCAAGTTTCGCTAAGTGCAAGAGACGTTCTTCCTTAGCAGTAGTATTAGGAAGAAGTTCAACAGCGAGTTGTAGAGACGGAATTTCACACTCTATAGGTAGGACAACCTCCAATCCATAGACTAATTGGAAAGGAGTGAAACCTGTGGTGGTTTTAACGGAGGTTCTGTAGGCCCATAACGCTGAAAAGAGCATGTTATGCCAATTGGATTTCTGCATACCTACCATCCTTTGGACCATAGTTTTCAAGACTTTGTTAATGGCCTCTACTTGTCCATTGGATTGCGGGTAGTAGGGTGTCGAATTTTCATGGCGAAAACCCAACCTATTGCTCAGTTCATCAACCATATGGTTCTGAAAATGGGAACCATGAACGGTAACAATCGCTTGAGGAACTCTGAACCATGCTATTACATGATTGAACATGAAGAGTGTGGCGGTTTTTCCATTGTTCTAGTATGTAGGCATAGCTTCGGCCCACTTTGTAAAGTAATCCACAGCTACAATGATGTAACTATGCCCCCCGGCCGAGGTAGGCTTACAATGCATAAAGTCGATGCCCCATTTTGCGAAGGGGCCCATGGCAATAACCGGATGTAATGGGGCAGGATGGGTGCGCTTCTTCGTATGGAAGTGTTGGCAAGGAGGACACTTTTTTATGTCCTCAATACAATCTTTGAAGATAGTAGGCCAAAAATATGCTGCGTGCAAAATATTTTGGGCTGTAGCCATCCCAGAGAGGTGACCACTACATGCCCCAGCGTGACAATCATTCAGAACGCGTTCAGCTTCATTGTGAGTGAGACAACGTTGAAGAATTGAATCAATGCCACGACGATACAAAGTATCATTGATGAATAAATAATACTTCGCATGATGACGTATCTTACGATGGTTGTCGCGAGATAGTTGAAGGTTGAAGCGTTGGGTTTGAAGATATAATGAGATATCTCCATACCATGTATCAGTCGTACTGATGAGAAACAATGATTCATCCGGAAAAGAGTCATTGTGCTCAATTTCTGCATTAGGACGGGGAAGGTCACAAATCAACTTGGCAAACACCAAAGACTTTTTTGACTTGGCTTTCTCGAAGAGAAGATCAAATTCTTGCAGTATCACGATCCAGCATGAATACTTGCCCCCAAGCACCTAACGTGTCAGGACGTGGTACATGGGGTTTGAGTCTATGATGATGGTGGTGGTGCGGAGCAAGATATAGTGCTGGAACTTTCTGGATGGCAATGACCACCGTGAATGCGAGTTTTTTGACATGTGGATATCTAGTTTCAGCATCAACAAGACCCTTACTTGCATAGTATATTACATGTTCCTGGGCGTTTTGATCTTCCTGTACCAAAACCATGGCGATAGTGGTAGCAAAAGTGGCGAGATATAAGATATAATCTCAATAATAATTGGGTGGTTGGAGCATGGGGGCATGCATGATGGCATGTTTGATACTGTCGAGGAATTTTGAGCTTGGTCATCCCAAATGAATGGGACGTCCTTCTTGAGCAGTCTCATGTACCCCTGAGTCTTCTCCGTGAAATTGCAAACAAAACGTCTTAAATAAGTCGCCTTCCCTTGGAGACTTTGAAGTTTCATCACATCAGTCGGGGGTGGCAGGTTGATGATGGACTCCACCTTTAAGGGATCAATGCGGATCCCATCCTTCGAAACGATAAATCCTAAGAGGCGTCCGGACTCAATGCAAAAGATACACTTATGAGGATTTAGATGGATATTGTATCGTCTGCATCTAAGGAAAATGGCTGTCAGATGATTAATGTGGAACTCGTGCTGCTTTGAATGAGCAGGGAGATCGTACAGGTAAGGTTCCACAAAGTCCTTAATGTCATGGAAGGCATACGACATAGCCCGTTGAAACGTGGGGCTAGCATTTTTAAGGCCAAATAGGAATTTGCGGTATGCAAACGTTCCCCATGGGTAGATGAAATCCGTCTTATGTTGGTCAGCGGGGTTGATCTCAATCTGGTTGTAACTAGAAAAGCCATCCATAAATGAGAAGATGACGCTTCCGGCACAATTGTCGATAATCTGGTTGATGAAGGGAGTCGGGTAATTGTCTTTCGGACAAGCCTAGTTAAGGTCCCGATAATCGACACAGACATGAATGGTACCCTGCTTTTTGTTCACAGGGACGACGTTTGAGACCCAATCCGTCAATGGGACAAGATAAATAAAATCAGCCTTTAAGAGCTTTTCATTCTCTGCCTTGATTGCTGCCGTCTTCCGGGGGTGTACCAGTTGCAACTTTCGGCGTATAGGTTTGACGTCAGGATAGGTTTTTATTTCATGAGAAATAATCGCGGGGTCTATCCCAGGAATTTCCTCATAGGACCAAGAAAATATGTCTTGAAATTACTTGAATAAGGCCTTGCCAGCAGCTTATTCTTCAGGGGAACACTTCTGGCCTATGCGAATGTGTTCCACTATACCAGGTTTCACCGAGATGTCTACCGGGGTTGTTGGCTCAATATTGGCCAAGTTTCCCTCCGTGTCTATAAGACATGTAAGAATGGGGGAATGAGGGAACAGGTAGATGTTTGGTGAAAAAAGGGTGTGGATGTTGTCCTCTATGTACTCCAAAGGAGGAAGAAAAGATGACTTATGGTGGAGATCATCCCACGGACCGTCATCAACATTCATAACTTCCATGATAGACTCGTCTGAATGAAAATTCTGAAGTAATAGATTAGGTAGAGATGACATCCATCGTAGAGAACAGGATGGAGAGGCCATGGTTAAATGGTCCTCCGGTACTGATTGGATAGCCTCGTAAATACGTTCAACGGGTGAAGGAGGCATTATATCTCCAAGCAGGTGTGTTGTGGCTTCATCCGGTACAAGCCAAGTATCAGTAGAGTGAGATAAAATCTCTGTGGATATCATGTTCACCGTAGTGACATGATTAGGGGGGTCCGTCATCGGAAAAACTCCCATGAGAGATGAATCTTTCAAAAGGAAAACCCTTATACTCTCATACTGTTTTGACATTTGTCCAATGGAAGGAACATAGTCACCAGGATGAGTAGTCGCGTCTGGTGCGCAAAAATCTAATTGGTCGATAGTAACAATTCGTCCTTGGTGGGGGAATTGTACTATGAGAAAGACTGGAGAGGCTACTGCCTGCATGGTGTAAAACCAATTGCGACCAAGCAAGAGATTATAATCTATTGGGGTCAAGACCACTTCCACGTTAATGGTTGTGGTCTTTCCGCCCAACTCAACTGCAAGATCTTGTAAGAGCCCATGAAGTTGAAAGCCATGCCCGTCAAATGCTTTCAATGTGGTAGGAGAACAATTCAATTCGGGGGAGCCAATGGCTCTCCAACATGCGATTGACATGACAGAAGTGGAGGTTCCTTCATCCAAAAGGGTACGATGGACAATCTTCCCAGCAATGTTCACAGAAAATTTGAATGTGAGCTAGTGGGAGAGCCTCGGCTTGAAGTGGTCAAGTCAGAACATGATGGTATTCGAGGAATCGGGGTCGACTTCACCGATGGCGGAAAGGAGAGTTTTGCGTTGATTAGGACAATTCTGCAAAACTTCCAGGGTAGACATGGCGCAAGGAGATTGTACCAAGTCTTGTACGATATTGTAATTTTGTGCTGCCCGAGCGTTGGGATTGAAATTTTTTTTTGAATCGTACTCTTGGGAGGTTGCAATATCGAGTCTAAGGAGGGCTTCTCAATTGTGAGAGAAGTTGATGGTACAGTGACATCAGTTAAGGAGTCAGAAGCTTTTTCAGCATTACTTCTAGTGGATTCCTTCGAAGGGACCGGTTCGTAAGATCGCGAGCGAGTGTTCAAATTGATCGTCTCGTTACGTACCATGAGAACATGCACGGTATTGGATGGTTCCCCTTGGGTTGGGGGGGTTGAGCAATCATCTGCTGGTTCTGAGTAGGAAAAGGGTCATTGAGGACTGCGGGAGTTGGTTTACCCCTAAGAAAGTTTTGTACTTCGTCTCTATGGGAACATTCTTTGGAGAAATGTTCATCTCCACAAAGTAAACAAGGATACTTTAGTTTCCATTTTTGCTTGGTATCGTCAGGAGTGATATTTTGTTCTTGCTGGGCAGAAGACTTTTTGGGTTTCCCCTTGTTCTTCTTCTTACCGCCACACTTCTGAGATGAAGCTGATTGGACAGAATTCACCTCTTCAGTTTGAGCAGGAGTGGTGGATTTGGTGGTGCTGTGGCCGGCCTGGGTTGGTAATGGGGAGGAACCATGAAGGTTGGATGATCCAACAATGCTAGAAGCAGGTTGGGTGTTAAGGGAACCAATGATTCCATCAGTTTGGAGTCCCTTATGTGGTTTCACAGGGTCATTAACGTCATGGGTTGCATCAGGAAGAATATCAAACAAAGTGTCGGATTGAGTGTAGACTAGGTCTAGTACATGGGCACTTGCGATGGCTTGTTCTTCGGTGACAACACCTCGCATGGAAACATCTCTTGCTATGGTAGGGATGAGGGATTTTGTGAACTAGTCTGCTAGGATCTGATCTGGAATAGGAGCTTTAATGAGACGTCATCTCCTTCGCCATTCATGGATATGATCCGAAATATGAGTGGTGGTATTCTGACGGAGCGAGGTTAAAATATCGGTACCAGTTTCATACCGTATGGGCAGCTGGAAATGTGTCAAAAAGTTCATGGCAAGAGAACCAAAATCAGGAAAAGAGGGGGGTGGCAACTCAATGTACCACTTGGCAACCGAACCAGTGAGAGTCCTTTGAAACAATCTAAGATGAATTGAACCATCCATTAAGGAATTAGATGAACACCATAAGCGGTATGTCATCATGTGGTGTTTAGGGTCTTCACCTGGCTTGCCATCAAATTTGGGGATATCAAACGAAAGTTTCATTGGAATTGGTGGCCAGTTAGATCCATGGTAAATAGGATCGTTGGTTAAACGAGATAGGTCAGGCAAGTCCAAAGTAGCAAGGAAGGGCAGCTGTGGGTTAGGCTACATGTATTGATAATACAGATAAGGCGTGTAAGGACCAAACTGACCGTAAGGTGTACCAGGAGGAAACTGGCCATAGGGGGGTGTACCGCCCAGACCGTAAGGGGCTCGCCACCATAAGGTGGTCCATTCCAATAAGGAGGGGGTCCACCTCCACCACTGGGAGGAGGTGGAGGTACGCCACCACCACCTAGAGGAGGTGGGGGTCCATAACCATAATAAGGTGGCCCACCACCGCCTCCGCCTGGAAGGGGTGGTGGACCACTTCCGCCGCTAGAAGGATGGGGGCCCCCACCACCACCATTGCTGGAAGGATGAGGGTTTCCACCACCACTGCCACCACCATAGTGATTAGGTCCTCCACCTCCTCCGCCTGGAGGGGGTGGTGGACCACCTCCGCCACCCAAAGGGAAATGTCCTCCTCCACCATGATAGGGTGGTCCCCCCTACCTTCGCTGGGAGGGGGTGGTGGACCATTCCCGCCACCACCGGAAGGGTGAGGGATATTGTTGGTAAAATGAGGTGGACCTCCACCAAGGTTAGGTGGGGGCCCGCCGCCTCCAGCAGGAGGTGAACGAGGGCTGATCAATGGTGGTGGTACTTGAGGGATAGTTAGTTGGGGTCCGTGTTGCAACATAGGTTGTTTCCCCCATATAGTGTATGGATTCCCGGGATAAGGTATCCCATATGGTGTGTCTCCGGGATTAGATTGGCCTGGCGTAGGGTTAACAGAACCTGGATACGCTTGAATCCATGAGGGTTGAGTTACATCAGACGAGCCCCCAACATGAGATAATCCCACGGTGGATGGTTTAGTGGGTTGGTGAGGTCCAACGGAAGGTCTGTTGGGGATTCCAATGCCTATGTTTTGGTTAGGAAACGAGGGTTGCCCCCCAACCACAACAGGTTGACCACTATTCAAAGGTTGAACCAACGTAGGTTGTTGACTAGCTATCGTAGTAATAACATTACCAATAAGATAATCCGGGTGAATGGAATACCCTCCCCTTGAATTTTGGGGTGGGGGAGGAACTGGTAAAGTAACTGTGTTAGTAACAGGTGTGTTGGACTGTTGTCCTTCCACCGGTTGGTTCACTTGAGGTGCAGGATTGGACTCTTGTGAGGGTTGACCAGTCTTATTAGCGGTCTCATGGTGGGAAGGTTGTCTGGTGATTCAAAAGATATCGGATGAACCGGGATGTTTCTATCATCGAATCTTATTTGGAAGTGTCGATTTCGAAACTCTTCAGAGTGTTGCTCGAGACTTTGTCTTCGGAGGTCATCACCCTTAAGACGTAATAGTTCTAAATGTTCATAGATAGGGCTGAAAATATCGGTGGGGTCAGGCCTATAGTAAGGTCTAGAGAGCTCTGGATCAGTCCAGTTATGTGGGGATGAGATGGCAAAATGAGCCACTGGGTGGTCTGTAAAAGATGTCTAGTAAGCTGCTGAAGGACCAACATCTGCTGCAGGGTCGTCCTGGGTTCGGTTTATCCATTCCAATGATCCAAGTTCTCCTGGGATTACGGGAGAAAGGTCTTGTGAAGCGGGGATTTGTGCTCCTTCATCCTGCGAGGGATGAGAGGCAGGTGAATCTGGAGGAGTTTGTGGAAACAAAAGTCCTCCAACATTCAGAGTGGGGTTTTCCACTTCAGTAACTATGACCGTGTTACACTAATCCATTCTTACCCTCGAAATAAACTCTAGATTAAGGGGATATTCGGGTGATAAGTTTAATATCCTACGGGATCTTCTCTAGGGAAAATCCACCATAGCATCAAGATGATCAGCAAGGATGGCTGAAAAAACATTTCTCCTAAGGGTATGCTAAAAGAAAAGCAGTCCAGAAAAAACCTACTCAAACTAAGGCAACAAGCAAACTTATGTGACAGAGTGGATTCAAAATTCTGGAACCTCACGGGATTATCAAGGCATCGCAAACCACAATATACTGTAGGTTCCAACAATATGATGCGACAAGGAGGATTGGGACCATACCCTTGCCTGCATACCCGATTACCTAGACAGTACGTGCGTGCTAATATCCCCGAGTGCTGTTCTCGGTGTATTTCTTTGCCAAGACGGCCAAATGGTTAACTTAGTTGGATTTAGGAATCCTAGTGGTGTCTCCTGATATACGCAAGGTACGTGGGAGCTCAAATCCGTAGTGGTGCTGTCTAATGCACAACCGTTAGGTAAGAGACTTTCCGATATACTACCGAGTACGTGATACACCCTTCGATATACACCAAGTATGGATTATGGTACTTGGTGGGTACGTGAAGGAGCTCGATATACCGATAAGTACATGAAATACTACAATACCCCCAGGATACAGTGTTGGAAAATAATGATAGCTGCCACACTTAACGACGCTAGAACATGTCTCTAACTTACACACAAGTTGCTAAAAATTTTACCTAGTTCTACCGTTAATTTTATCTTGGACGGTTAGGTGAATGCATGAGGTGAGTACATAATCGGAAGCATAATGCAAGCCCTAGCTACATGCATGAAATATTCTTTTCTTTCAATGAATTCTAGCTATGGGAAGGAGAAATCGTTTTCCAATAGTATTGCCAAAACAAACTCAATGCAACACAATCCCAATTCAAACAAAACTTGACTATGAAAGTATTCTTTTCCTTTTTCGACGAAACACAAAAAATCGCAACACTACTATCCAAATCAAAACATTTTTCCTTTTCTTTTTCTTTTCAAATCAAAACAACACTAGGTAATGAAAAGAGAGGATTTTGAAATGGAATATGCAAGTTTTTCAAATTCACTTTCAATGGTCTAAAAGCAATAGAAATTAAAAATGCATCTATCTTTCCTTAGCATGGAATCAATTTTGCAAAAATCGAAGTGTACTTTGAGTCTTTCAAGAAAATGAGCGATTCATAGTTCGAGAAAAACACAATAGATCATACATTAATTCAACTTTTCCAAAACACAAACAAAAACGTTCCAATGCACAACAATTTTCTTCAATAATGCTCAAGAAATGATGGGAAAGAAGCACTTTTTAATTTTTCAATGGATGCATCAAAGAATAAACTTGATAACAACTGAGCTTTCATATCTAAATGACTGAAAAGAAAACACTACTTGCAGCACTAGTATACTCAGAAAACTCGAGAAAAGACAAGCACTCGATCAAGCTGAAAGGCACACTTAACTCAAAATCAAGTAGCAGCAAGCAAACGAAGCAAGAAAAGCTCAAACAATGATGAAAACGAGGTCTGGAAGCTGATCTAATGTAATGATCAGATTAGGGATGGAAGGAAGGGAATGCAAGGGTGAGCGGATGAAGATGGAGGAGACAAGAGTATCCACCGCTACTGGTCTTCAAGCTTTTCCAACACAGAACCCAAAATCAATCCAAACAAAACCAAACACTCAAAACACAAATCATAGGTGGGATCCCTGGCTAGATCTTGCAGCACAGAGAGATTTCATAAAGCAAACCAAAGTCCAAACTGTTAAATGGAGAGGAGATACTTGAATGCCAAATTTTGACAAATCATTGCACTATGTGCTTGTACACAGTGCGACATCGCAGTTTGATTACACAGGAAGTGTGACGATGTCGCAGTTTACCAATACAAGGGATGCAACGAGTAACTACCAGGTAAAGAACAGAGACCAAAAATGACATAGTGTCGCTCTGTTCCCACTGCCCAGGTGCGAAAGGTGAAGTATAAATTCAAAAATGAATTAGATCTCTCAGTAATGAACCATGGAATGGTTTGGGAATGAGTTGTATAAACTCAGAGGAAGCAGATCAGAGTCTTCAATACGAAGATCTGATAGTGAAATCAACTCCAAGAAGTAAATGGAAAAAATAAAAAGGCTTCTGTCGAGCAATCAACTGAAAATGACTCTTAGATTGACAACTACTGACCAAATTCTATACTCCCCAGTATGGTTTCCAGATTTGTTATCGGACAATCCACTCAAGCGGATGCGAGTAGGATCTCCCTAGCTCAAAGTGAGTCTAGAACAAATAGAACAGACTACTAATACATTTCCTAGATCTACTTAAGGATCGAGTACTAGATGTCTTACCTTTCACTTCGCAATCCTTTCTCCTGAATGTTGCTCCATGTCCCACGGTTATCAGATCCAAGCTGCAAGACCTGTCAAGACAAGAAACAAGAGAAACCAGTAAAAGACATCTATACAATAAGAGATATAAGTAAACAGTTAAGCAAGTAAACTACTCAATATCATTACACACATGAACAATATTGGTGGAAAACATTTGTATTACTGCAAATAGAGGAGTACATAATAGATATATAGAACTACAACCAAGGATTAACGTTGTAGCCCTTATCCGACAAAGCCGATTGCCATATCCTTCCAAGGAAGTATGAGTTCTCCAATGGGTGAGTGGAGATGTTCTAAGAGTGATTTCACCATCATGTAGATACCATAGCCTTCCTCCCCTTGGGATGGGAGTGAGCTTCATTTATATAGGACTAAATGGATAGGGTATGGATAGGATAGGTTTATAAATGGTAGGAGAGGCTTAAGGGATCTCTCCAAAGGTTTAGGAATCGAGTGCTAGCTCTTCCAAAAGTTCAGGGATAGGGTCCGAAGTCAGCAATCTTCGAGATGGACCTCGAAGAAGCTATTTTTTCCATCTAATTGACTTCATCGCACCCTGTAATGGGGCAAGGTGTGATGTCGCATGTTGCTAGTGTGCAGCCTATGACAACCCTTCAAAACTTAGCACAATTGGGTACAAATCCTCCCAGGATGATTACTTAGTCCAAGTATCTTTAGGGGTGTATACACTGAATCTTATGATGAGTAGATTTTTGGTGTAACAATTTCCAAGAAATAATTCCCCAGCATAGAGTATGAAAAGTTAACTAGTTCATTCTTACCCTCTAACTCAGTCACATTGAATTTCATATGAGGTTCTCTCAATATATTGATCCGATTCTGCTTGTTTTGATAAGGTAACCACAAATGAGACCAATCCGTTGCAAAACATCCGTTCAATTTACTCAACCAATCCATACTTAATATTATCCCATAAGTCTTAGGAATATCAACCACAACTATATCAATGAATTGGCATACCCTTGAATTAGCATCCATTCTAATTAAAACATTTTTCATCTCCCTGATTACTTTGACATCTAACTTATAAATTTGAATGATTCGAGAGGGAGATGCAATTGGTTGTCCATTAATCCTTTTAAAAATTGATAACAATGATTAGTGCAGGGTTGTGTCTACACTAGTTCAACTATTTTACTAAGAATTGGTGAGATTCTATGTCAGAAATGAAGCAATTATCACAAATTTCTTAAGATCTAAGTTCATTCATTAAACATTCATTGAGATCCAAGAACATTTCAGAATTAGAATCATGCAAGATAAGCAAACATTCAACACTAAAATGGTAGAAACTTGAACTACTTCATGTTAAAACAATGAGGAAGATACACAATTACCAACAATCCTGGTGTGAATCCCTCCATTTCCATAAGCTCTCCTTCCTTCACCCTTGCTTTTGAAGAATTTGAGCTTTTCTTCCTCCTTCAGAATCTCCTCAGCATGCCTTTGCTTTTTTGATCTCCCTTTACCATGCCTCCCATGCCTTTCTTATGTAGCACTGGGAAATGGGCCTTCAAACCTTTCTTCTCCATGTGGGATTGCTCATTTTATTTATTTTATATTATTTTCAATTGAAAACCCACTTTACAATAGTTTTTAGGCTTTTTGCACCACTTAGAATGATTTTAAGCATAATTAATGCATTTCTCAGAGAGGATTCGTCTCTGAATGAACTTGTGTAATGTCTTCCTGCTGCAGGTGCATGGTAAACATATGCCTCTTTAGTCACATGACCAGGAGTGTTAATTTGATTGTTAATAGATGCCCCCTAATGTGTGAGGTCCGAAGCAGAGCTAAGGGCCGAAATACATTACTGAAATTTCTACTATGTATAGTGATACTCTTTGTCGTTCAAAGTAAGGACGAGGGGAGGAAATATCACGGGCGCAGGATTGAGGATCACACCTGCAAAACATAGCAATTTCTTAAATATATAATATATTCTTGAGGCAGGCATACCCATGCTCAACAGTAAAGAAGCATGGCCACGATCAATACACAGTGGATCCATGTGAAAAGAAATTTTTTCTAAAATGTAAACATGCACTTTGATGAGTGCGAGAACAAAGTCTTTATTGAACTTCTGACATGGCAGTCTAATCTTGCACAACTCGAGCAGTGCATCGAAGAGTGATACAACTATTTTTCCCAAGGTCTTCAATAAAAATTGACGATAGTACGAGTTTATATCATGCGAATACGTGATCTGATGTCGAGCATAATAAAACAACATATGATTACCGGTCATTGATGTATACCGTTAACAGATGCAAAGAGACCCACCAATAATGATGATGGACTCTTAGGTACTGAGTACAAAATAGAAAGTGTGAATAGATGTTCTGAATTCGAACACTTGTAGAATCAAACAATCAAGGGTCATTGATGTATACCCACTGTCATCTGCGAGGAAACCTGCCACTAGTGACTGCAAGATCCAAGGTACTCTTGGGTTTCTAGATCCATGTCCTAGATGATGATTTGATGTCGATAGGAATAGATCCATTGGAAGGAGGGCATTGATGCATCCCACATCAACCGATATGAAACAAATATAAATAGTATGATATAATTTGGTAGAACTGCAAGATCCAACACTGTATACTGACACAAGGAAGGCCGGCATGATTGGTAAAGAATATTTGAGGAATGGCCAACTCGGTTTGGACTTCCCTTGAACACATAACACGATGCAGAATGGACACCTAGAAACATAGGACTTTGAGTAACCGACCTTAATGAAATCCGCTAATGCTAGATGCATTAACGAAATCTCCATTGGTGACGGGAAGGATAACCCATCGGTAGAGATTTGTTCAAAATACTGGTACAGTTTCCTAAGGAAAATGCAAACGGTGTACTGATAGCAGATACAATATTATGTTTCGTGTTCAAGGGCGACAAGGACTGACTGTTTCCATTTTATTCGAAGTTTATAATATGAAGTGATTCAAGCCTCTCCCTTTTTGGATTTTTGTGTTTTCCAATTTTTTTAACCTTTTTCATTTATTAGCTTGAAAAAAGAATAAAGCATGCTATGGTACATTAGAGGAAATGAGTGTCTCAAGGGAACGCGCCTAAATGTCAAGGGCATGGGTCAGGCCAAGACAAAGATCCGTATTGAAAACAAGGGTTGAGCTAGTTATGTACACTCTTACAGATGTGTCCTCCATGGGTATCGGTCAAATGTACAGAAGCAATGGTTTATAGGAATCTTGTAACAAAAAGTGACCGCAAAGGCAAATAAGCAACATAAGCAATAAGCAATGAAGCAGTTTGCACGGATGTTCAAGTGGATATTTTAACACAAGCTTATGTAAAATGACAAAAAATTGGAGCCCATCAGGATATGGTAAAAAATGAATGAAAGAGAAATATGTGGTCTCAAACTCCAAGTCATGATGGGACTAATAGGGCTCCCGGTCCTATGAGAATAATTTAGCATGGGCACCAAATTAGCAATGGGGTGCTGACTAGGGTGTCCCATGTTCGGTAGGCTCTGCTGTCGGAGTGGTGGAAAATACATATATGAAGGGTTGACCCACCAATTTCCAATAGGTTCGACGCTATGGCAAGTTTGGGTTGCAAAAGGTTCAAATGAATCTTCACAAAGGGATGGCCTAAACCTATATGCAAGCTTCCAAATATACCAGATAAGATCGAGGAACATAGAGATCATGCTACTATAATTGGGTAGATATATATCAAGTATGCTCCCAGTGGCCCCACAAAATATGTCCTGAGGTGGGTGCAACCAAATGTTTACAACTTTAGGGATATCTTCATTTGATGATAAAATGTAATCCAAGAAGTCATGTGAGATGGGAGATCTCATAGCCCAAATGGGCCAGGTAACTGAATCATATTCCTCCATCAAGGGAATATTTTGATCCGAATCTGCCAAAGCTATTTGAGTAGCTTGGTTTGAAACTTATACGAGAGATAGGGGTGAACCAAATGCTTGGAAACATGTAAATGACATTACACAAGCTGAGGTCCCTTCATCCACTATGGTTAGACATATGTTCTTACCATGAGTCATTACTTGAATCTGAAAAGCAACTTTGGAAAGGATCCTACATATTGAATGGTCTATGTCTGATGTAATCAAAGTCTCATCGGATGGCTCAACAGTACCAATGGTAGACAATAGTTCCTTTCTTTGCTCAGAATGATATTGCAATACCTCCAAGGATGACATGGCACATGGTACTTGAGCTAGGTCCTCAAGAACATTACCGTTCTGAGCAGCTCACGTGTTAGGATTATGCATTGTTCTACGTAGAACGCCTTTCGGGGGGTAGGGTACTAAGTCTATGGCTGGTTTCTCAATGTAGAGGTAACCACTTGGCTGTGATTCCGATTGATCCGATGTACTAGGAGAGACATCATAAGAATCAAGTATTGTTTGAATATTTATCTCAGGATCACACATGAAGACATTAGCATTAGGATCATTTCCCCCTTGTGAGGGGGTTGGCTGGTTTCCGCCTGGTGGGGGTACCGGTGTCAAAATAGTGGGTTGTTGTTTCCCACCGCATTGAAGCATAGTTGGTGGATCTTCGTTCCTAGAGTTAGCATTTTGCTTACTCTTGTATTTATTCTTCTTGTCCCTAAGGTCTTTGGACTCGACTATAAGGATTTCAGAATTGTGGGAAGAATTAGCACTTTTCTTACCCTTGTACTTCTTCTTCTTTCCTCTCAGGTCCATGGATGAGACTGTGAGTATGTTAGAATTGTTGGAAGGATTAGCAGATTCTTGCATTTCCTGGACATTTGTGGGTTGTGAATTCTGAATAGACACTTGTCCCAAATGTAGGGTAATCTATTCAATATGGTTGACAAAATCCATCATACCATTAACATGATGTCCATGTGGAAGCCTAGCTAAATCAAACGCAAGTTTTGCAGGTTGGTTCCCAAAAGATTGGTTACTTTCTAGAACCTGACCACTCCATGGCGGAATGGGGTTAATAGTTGGATTTCCCCCTTGCGGGGTTAGGCCCAAAAATGATTGGTTGCTTTCTAGAACCTGACCACTCCACTGATGTGGTCCTTGGGTGTGATAAGAATTCCAAGGTGGGTTTCCCCTTTGCGGAGGCTGACCCCAAGAAGTTTGGCTACTTCTTGTAACATGACCATTGGGTGGATTTCCTCCTTGTGGAGGTGGGGTCCAAGAAGATTGGTTATTTCCTATATCCGAACCATACCATGGTGGTTGGTATTGAAAATCATTCCAAGGTTGAATTCCTCCTTGTGGAGGTGGCATCCAAAAATATTGGTTACTTCCTGAATGTTACCCAGTCCATTGTGAACTAGGTTGCATGTATGGATTGCCCCCTTGCGGAGGTATGTTCCATTGAGATTGGTTACTTGGTGGAACATTACCACTCCATTATTGGTTGGGATTCATGGGTGGATTTCCCCTTTGCGGGGGTGGGCCCCAATAAGATTGGTTACTAGTTGGAAGTAGACCACACCATTGATTGTTTCCTTGGTTTAGATAAGCGTTCCAAGGTTGATTTCCTCCTTGCGAAGGTGGGCCCTAAGAAGATTGGTTACTTCCTGGAACTTCCCAACTCCATTGTGGGATGGGGTTGATAGGTGGATTTCCGCTAGGCATTGTGCTAGGATAAGTTGGAGGATAACCCCCCGAGGCATTTCCACTAATCTGAGGACCATAACCCCAATTGGCATAAATGTTCCATGGTTCATTGCTTCCACCAAGAATATTGCCATTCCATGGTGAAGGGTTTCCCCTGGAAGTAGAGTTTGGACAAGTGTTTTGTATACCATGAGGATTCTGGTTTACTCCTTGTGTGTGTTGACCCTGATTAGCCGAACCATATGGAAAACCAATGTTTGGTAAGGCATACCCTTTAGTAGGGATTCTTGTAGAGGAAGTGGATGTACTTTCAGGATTGAAACCCGAAATTGTACCAACTAGCATTGAAGTGTTGGTAGAACTTATGCTACTAACAGGTATACTAACTATTGGGATTGATGTACAGGCCAAATTAGAAGTATTGCTACCTCTAACAACTGTTTGATGTTGCGATGATGTAGTTCCTTGTGCTCCTGATGAATCCATAGGGTCATTTGTTGAATTTTGCATGTCATTCAAACTTTCAAAAAGAGGTTTGATATCACCCAGTGACTCACAGATAGTAAGTGCAACTGGTTCTGAAAGACTCATCAAAGGAGGAATTACATGAGCATGTGTGTGATGTTTCAATGTTTCAATTTCAACTGGAGTAAGATTATCAACTATGTCTGTATTCAGTTTGTGATGTGCCGATAAATTCTCAGTGTTGATTTGATGTTGTTCTTCTCGAGTACTATTAATTGAGTTTACAATCAGTTTTGTTTCCAATTCATTAGGATGTGGTTTTTGTATCTGTCTCTGCAATGTAGCAGGGCCTTCAATTTCTGGTGACTCACCTTGCTGCCACTGTGACTGGTGGATTGGGAGAGTAGCCACTTCTAATAAGTTAATAAAAGGATGTGTTTAAAATAGAATCAAAAAATCCTAAGGCAGTCTAGACTCAAAAAATGAAAAGTGTCCACACAGTAAAAATTCCCTAGAGATTTCAAGCAAGTAAACTACTTTTCCAAAGAACTGAAGTTCAGTGAAAAGCTGGATTAGAGGGCCTTCCGAAACTAGTAGCTGCTGAGGGATCTCAAGCCGCAAACAATTGATAGCAACGAAGGTATGATAAATAGTTGCAATAAAATTTAATCACCAGGGGTGTAAGCATTGGTTCCTGACCAATCACCCTCCCAAGGAGTAAAAGCTCCAAAGTCTGTCTCAGGTATTGCAAGTGTGTCCCACTCTGTAACATCCCGAAAATTCACAAAAATTTAAAATTTGTAAAGTAACATTAAATCTTGTACTTGCTAATGCGGAAATAAAATGAATGCTAATCCTTTTAACTAATAATAAATTATGATGACGACAATTCATACTTATTAACACAAAATACGACATTAGTTTTACTTGTGTTAATTGTAATCTATATGTTGTATTTAAATTCTCTTAAGATATAATCATTTAGACATAATACTGACAGTTTTGTTTTGGATGATGACGAAGGGGTCCTACAGGGTACCTAGAGGTTTACTTAGCTATGTTAGCTATAGCATTTGAACCTGTTTTTTTTCGCAGATCCGCAGGTAAGAGTATTATGACATGTTCCAGCACTTCTAGTAATTCTAAGAAGTTTTAATTATATTTTCAGTTAGCCGTCAAATGCATTGTGATAACTCTAGTATTCCATGCCTAAGAGTTATTTCATGGTTTGAATTTTATTCTTGTTTCAATTAGTGTTATTAAACATAATAAGAGTCGCACAATCGCAACTTCCATTTAATAGACTAGAGTCTTAATAATTCGTCACATTGAAAAATAATGTAAATGTTACTAAACCTTACCTAGGATACAATGTCTATATGCTTAACATCATGTGAGCCAATTTCCTATTTTCTTATTTGAAAAGAACGATAACATCATGTGTTTATTTATGTCAAAGTACCAACCTTATATGTTACTTCATACTATAGAAATGTGAGCCAATTTGATATTTATTAAGTGGATTGACTAGAATCACAAATGTAAACTAAATATCTTATGCATTCCTCAATATATAATTACACAAAGATCCATATTTTTGTAGCAAGGGATTGATATATTGTATCCATCATGAATATGATGTTACTAGTATGAAATTATAAAACTATAGGACTTTAACAATCCTTATTTAATATCTATACGATGGATTAATAATAATGTAGCATTGTAAACAAAAGTGGCAATGTATTTTATGAAATTCTAAACTATAAACCAAGTATCGAATGTCTTCTATAAAAAGCTACCTATGTCATTTGAGAAAAATATGCAACATATATTAACCATGCATTCTATGATCAATACACTGGAAATGTATTACCAACCATAAGGTGTCGACTACATACTTTGGATAATGAAATGAAATATGTGTTGCAACCCTAAGTCTTTGTGTTGAATGTGATAATGACAGGGCATTGAATGTCTTGGTACTAGCATGCTGGAAGGATACCATAACTAGCCTTGGCATTTAATTCACCTGCCTTCTGCGTTGAGTGCAAGTCTTAGTGGATGCCATCGTGGTTGTGTTTCACGTGATAGAATTCACAAACTTCTACCAAGACGTTGAGCTGTGCAATGCTTTTAACCTCGGGTCTATTGAGTTGGATGTCATGGTGGAAGTGATAATTAATATAAAATAAATGTGGTTGTTTCCCAATTCTCGACGTGCTTGGTTGGCATCATCTCCATCGTTAATCTCATATGTTTTTGGACTTTGAACTGAAACCCTAGTCTTTCGTTATGCTTAGCGTTGAAGTGGTTCTTTGGCCTTCATTTTTCTTTGGTGGTGCTAAGGTGGAGAGGCCGACCGCCTGCTACAATGTAGGGTTTGGTAATTGAAGCTCGGAGGACTCCTTCCTCAGTTTCGATCCCTGGACCTGTGGGAAAACTTATTAGTTCCAGGTTTTGTTTCTCTTGTAGAGTCGGGCCGTAATGCAACATTTGGTGGTGTGTTAGAGATTATATCCAGAGTTTTTCTGTTAGTATTTGAGAGTGAATTTTGGACCAGGGTTGATTCTCTTAGCATAATAAGAATGGTTCTCAGAATTTGATTTCCCTTTTCGCTGCGTTTACTAGATGGCTCCATTGTCATTTGGTACAGGCATCTCTACTCTTGGAGCTACATTACACAGGTAATGTTTCGAACTTGAAGTGTTAATGCTATCTGTTGTGTCTATAATTATCTTTGTAATTTCTCGTTTAACCTCTTATGGGTTCTTGTGGCAGGTGTTACTTCGTCGAAGGGTTACTTGCTCGAAGCTCGGTGGAAGAATGCTGCTCGACCACCCGGTAAGCCTCGGTGGTTCTTTCCCTCGTAGGTTCTCCTGGCCCGGTGTGGCCGATGCTTGATGTTTGAAAAGATCCGGATATTTGATTCTTGGCAAAGGTTTTTGGCCATTGTTTGTGATTTCGAGAGCCAATGATAAATGTCTAGAGGTTGGGATCCATGGCTTGTCTTGTTACTATGCTCTGCAGCATTTCGCTGTAACTCTTGTTGAAAAGTAAACTTGTTGAAGATTTATTTACTAAGGGATGAACCCTTGGTCATTTTAATGGAAAATACAGTGTTTAAGAAAACTTAAAATAGTTTCTAAGCGGTTTCTATGTTTATATAAATTGATATTTTAACTAGAAAATACAGTGTTGATTCTGGTCGAGAGCCGTGGGCTAACTTATTTCACGAAAGAGAAACCCTGTGTTCGTGTTGTTTAAGTTAAAGTTTGGAATGGTGATGAGACTCAGTTTTTGGTATTGAACCACCACTTAAATAAATATTATGATTGATAAAAAAAAAATACTCTTGTTTGAGTTTGTCTTGTACAAATAGATAGCTATCGTAAATGTGATAGTTGAACAATAGTAATGTGTTTGGTTTTGGAAATTTGATATAACTAATTTAGGTGTACGATTTTAGGTGTTCGGCTATAAGCTGGCTATAAAATGGCCCTAGAGTTTCAAAATTGAACCCGCAGGTGTTTGCAAACTTTGTACAATTGAAATTTACTCTTGTAACTTCTTTTACAGAACGATAAATGTTTTCTATGGAAGATAATCTGTATCTAGGGATTCAAAAGAAGATAATACATTTTGATCCTGAACATGAAAGACATTCTTACTACAAGAATTTGGAATACATGGAAGAGTTAAATTCAATTAAATAAAATGCTGTGTAATAATATAGAAGACTATAGCATTGAAATATCATAGATATTCTAAGTTGGTATTACAACTAATTTTCAAAAAGCCTATGTACTGTGCTAAGTTTAATCCATGAATGTTGATGAAGGAAATGAAATGAGGTTATAGTAATTTACAGTTTTTTGAATGAAATGATAATAAAATGCATAGTATGTGTATTTTGAAATGAAGTAGATAACCTAAAGTGTAAACCCTATATTTTTATACAGAAATGGGATATTTATTTTCTGACAGTAGGTAAAAGAAAAATATTAAAATGCCTATATTATGAAGTGCTATTTTCTATCTTGCATCTTTTAATTATCCTATTTAATTCTCCACCTCCTATACTAGAGTACGACATCTCTAATGTGTTGAAAAATATAGGAAAGTAATTTATTTATTAAAAAACAGAACTATTCTAACCTATCCTAACTTAACAGAATATACAGTTCAGCTAAACAATTTAGTCAATAAGTCTTCATTATCAAACCAGGAAAAAGGGTTAGAGATTTAATACAAAAAATTCGTTCATTCAAGTGAAAATAAACAAGACAGAATAGTAGAACCTGATGAATGTAGGAGAAACAAACCACCCAAGTAGCCTGTTCCACCCAACCTACTCCTGAAGACAGCCAAATTACTTGCCTTAGGACCCTTGAGCCTGTTCACTGAACCACTAGGAAGAAGAATCTATAGAAGCTTTAGGTCATCAACTTGTAGACACAATGTATATCATTCAGTCATATAGATTTAGCAGTCAAAGAGACCTACAACAGCACCTTTGGTTTCCTTCTTAGAATAATTTCAGCAGACTCACAATGCACTTCCACTTAGCCTCCCTATTCGAATCTCTCTGTCATCACCTGATACACTTGAGGAATTATTTCTGTAGAAAAATAATTATGGAGCTCCCTGCTCAATTCGAATTGCCTTCTCTAGGCTGCCAAGGCCTTTTTAGTGGTTAACATGGTCATTAATGAGCTAACAGCTCTGTTCCACCCACCTGGGGGATAATGCCACAAATTTAGGGGTAATTGTCCCATAAACAACAACTAGTGGAGGAGTGCAAATGCTGACACCTGTCCCAAGCCTTCTAACAGCTTCCATTCCTCCTAGTGGGTTGGTGAACACTCATTCAACAGTTCCCTTGGTGTTTGTCTCCTGTTTTAATTTATTAAATAATAATAATATGTCATTACAATCATCCTTGACCAGATTTGGTCATAATTACAAAACTTTGTAATTATAATTTAACATAATGTTTTTGCAATAAAATAAATAGTCTCAAAATTTGGGTAGGTGACACACTCACAATAGCCTATGTGATATCCTAGGAATAGCCACTAAAGTTACCACTTCACAATTCACGGTCGAGCAAAACAGTCGCAAGTCAGGAACAACTCTCATAACTAGGCACTCTAGAAAAGTGATGTCACCCTGAGGACTTGTCACTTCACATAGAATTCCTTGATGAGCTCATGTCCCACTAAACAAGCAAAAGGGGGGAACCACCCTTTACTTATCCAGATTGACCTAGTGCATAATGCATGTTTAAGAAGTGCTTTCCCGACAAGCGTTTCATGCTACTAATGGATTTCTCTCTTTAATCAATGCTAGTTTCAAAGTTTTGCATCCCAGGAGTGTTAACTCTCCAAACCTAATCCAGGACACTGACCTAAACTTGTTGTTGATATGAAAATCAAAAGTTTGTCAATTTTAGATTAAGCGCCAATTTTTAGGGTAGTTTGCTCAGTTTCATGAGTGGAAGTGAAACTAGTGGTGTTTTGACTCGAAAACAAAATGAACCACACATTGCAAGATTCTCACTATGCTATCTTTTAGTTTGATGAACATCCTAACTGAAGGAAGAGTTAGAGGTTCATGATCTTCTTTCAGACATGCAAAGTTTCTGGTAGATTTCTTATGTTCATGATGTACAGTTTTTTCAAAAATATGGATAATAATTGATGTTAAAGATCAATGTAAACCAAACAAATATCTCAAGTAAACATGAATCTAATTCTATTACACGGGGGATCCTTGTTTCTCATTCACAAGATTGCCATAAGGCCCAAGTGAAGAGGATACACAGAGCCCTTTAGAATGATGATGAATTAAATTCTAAACTGTTACACGTGAGATCCACTTTCTCATTCACAAGATCGCCATAAGGCCCAAGTGAAGAGGATACGGTGGCTCGAAAAATTGTATGCAAAAATTAAATCTACTCTGTTACAAGTGAGATCCACTTTCTCATTCACAAGATCGCCATAACGCCCAAGTGAAGAGGATATGGTGGCTCGATATAAGATGCTTTGAAAAAATGAAGTCCTAAACTATTACAAGCGAGATACACTTTCTTATTCACAAGATCATCATAAGATGCGAGTGAAGAGGATATGGTGCCTCATACACAATATATCTCAAGAAAACTGAATTCTAAAGGTGCAATTCTCTCTAATTATGCATGAAAATCATGAAAGCATTCAAACTCCTAAAACAAAATGTAACTAATTAAAGTTTATTTATGTTTTGTGGAAAGAAATTGCTCTCAAATTATCTCAACATGTGATGTTTAAAGTGTTTAGCAATGCAAATGTGTGTGAATGGCACTTTAAGTCATACAACTCCAAGCCTTAATTTTAATCCAAAATTTCCAAGCTTTGTAAAAAAATTTGCAATTTTTTTTCCTTTTTAATCCAAAATTAAAGATTTGAAAAATTTCAAAAAAAAATTCAATTTTTTTTCCTTTCTAATCTAAAATTAAAGATTTTAAAAAAACCTCAAAAATTTTGCAAAAAATTGTTTTTCTTTCTAATCTAAAATTAAAGATTTAAAAAGCTTCAGAAATTTTGCAAAAATTTGTTTCTTTCTAATCTAAAATTAAAGATTTAAAAAGCTTAAATTTTTTTTCAAATTTTTGATGGAATGCGTTTTAACCCAAATAGACAAAACGTTTTGCGAAGAACCTTTCAATTCTTTTTTAATCTCAATATAACAATTTGATTTCAAAGCATACAAAACTTTGGCAACAGTTTTTTGACACTGAATTTTTTAAACAATTTCAAATTGGATGTTTTGGAATTGGATTCCTTTGTTGTTTTGGCGCTGAAGTTTAATGTATTTACCAAAACTCAATACTAAAAACCAAAATGCCTTCAATCAAACAACATGCAACCAATTTGCAGTCAATTTGGAAATGGAGGAGTCCGCACCATACAACATCAACTAAAAAACACATTTATCAATTGCCATATAATTGAAAGGCTGAGATTAATTGTTGAGATTGCAGGGTTTTACATTCAACACCAGTTTAGAAGGTATTAATACATGTTGGGCATTTTATGTGGCATTGTATGCAGACAATAAACCCGCAGTCCACAAACTGGTCTTCTCAACAAAACTTGGATCCACTCGCTCTCCTGCCAAATTATGGATTCAATCTGCCATATCAACAAAATTTAGATCTCCTAAGTAACAAGCTATATCTGGAACCCAATCAAGAGCCACATATGACACTGGATTCCAGTATTCTACAGGAGTTTTATCATCAAATTTTCAGTTCAAAAACTATGAACCGATAATTAAAGAGCCCGCAACACCAGAACATGAGTATGTAGACTGCTTAGAAATTCCAGTTCTTGAATCACTAGATGTAGAGGATGACGAAATACCCATGGGGGAATCTACACGCAGAGATCAAAGGAATCTTCAATGCTGGTCTCATTGGGGGCATCTACACGCATGGATTTAATTGCTGGATAGAGGTTAAAGATCCACACGCAGAGCAAACATAGAGGTCTAAGCTGAGTTGTAAGATCTGGGAGGATTTTAAGCCAGGATTCAAGGTAAATTGTGGCATAGGTTCTATCCTTTCAGCATACAGCATGAAATGGAAACGTAGATGCATAGACGTAATGGGAAAAGTTGAAAGATTAGGTAAAGATCTAGAACTTCAATGCTGGGCATTAAATGCTTCAACGATCTACACAGAGATCTATGTCAGGGATGGAAAGAAGTCATCAACGCAAGGCTTGAAAAACTTTGATGCGGAGTTTCGAGATCTGGGCATAGGTTAAGCCTGAAAGTGAAGGCAGGAGTGCATAAACACGCCGAGGTGGAGGATATGCCCACAGTCCACGCATAAATTAAAGAATTCTTCAAAGTTTACAGACTCAGTTTAATACGCAGGAATATTCAACGATTCATGCAGCAAAATGAAATCAATCCTCCACGTTGAGATTGGGATCGGGATTGAAGCTAAGGTTTTAAAATCTAGGCAGGAATTCGGCTAAAAATAGGCTTGCAGATATTTATAAACCTTCAAACAGAGTCTACGCATCTACAATGCTAAAAATCGGCTGTAGATATTTATAAACCTACAAACTTTTAAAGGATACGGAGAGTGCTGCAAAATCTTGAACGCAGAGTTTGAAGCTTTTAAAAAATTAAACACAGAGTTAACACTTTAATGCGGGGATATTCAAAAGTTAAAGAACACGCAGAGCACAATTGTTGGATAGATTTTTTTAAAAAAAATTCTTCAATGCCTTCCAATGCCAAATCGTGGTAGGGTTAAAGGGAACACACTGAGGTTGAGCTTTACAAAACTTTAACATAGCTTTAAGATCAAAAGAAAGCTTAAACTCCAAAATTCCAAACACATACTAAAATAAAAAAATCAAGAAACTCAGATCTTACTGTAAATTGAGATAACTTGATGAATTAAAGGTGTATTTAGGTCGATCTTGAGCTTTTTAAGCTGGATCTTAAGTTATTTTAATGATCTTTAAGCTCAAAATGAGTAGATCTAAAGGATGGAGATCACCAAAAATGAAGAAAAATCATGAGATATCAAGAATTTTCAAGCCATATGGTCGCCAATCTAATAACAGTGATTAGTGCAGGGTTGTGTCTACACTAGTTCAACTATTTTACTAAGAATTGGTGAGATTCTATTTCAGAAATGAAGCAATTATCACAATTTTCTTAAGATATAAGTTCATTCATTAAACATTCATTGAGATCCAAGAACATTTCAGAATTAGAATCATGCAAGATAAGCAAACATTCAACACTAAAATGGTAGAAAATTGAACTACTTCATGTTAAAACAATGAGGAAGATACATAATTACTAGCAATCCTGGTGTGAATCCCTCCTCCATTGCCATAAGCTCTCCTTCCTTCACCCTTGCTTTTGAAGAATTTGAGTTTTTCTTCCTCCTTCAGAATCTCCTCAGCATGCCTTTGCTTTTTTGATCTCCCTTTACCATGCCTCCCATGCCTTTCTTATGTAGCATTGGGAAATGGGCCTTCAAACCTTTCTTCTCCATGTCGGATTGCTCATTTTCTTTATTTTACATTATTTTCAACTGAAAACCCACTTTTCAATATTTTTAGGCTTTTTGAACCACTTAGAATTATTTTAAGCACACTTAATGCATTTCTCAGAGAGGATTCGTCTCTGAATGAACTTGTGTCATGTCTTCTTGTTGCAGGTGCATGGTAAACATATGCCTCTTCAGTCACATGACTAGGAGTGTTAATTTGATTGTTAACACAAATAGAAAGTGGCATAATATTAGACGCAGCTCTTGAATCCACCAAGCAATTATGCACATTATAATTAAAAATATCGAAGGTGAGTAGGAAAGGCAGGGTATGATATTTTGACTTACAATTGATATTGGCTTTGTTTATTTCAGTGTCTGATTCAATGACCATCGATTGCTTATCTTTATTAACATAGTTACTTATTGTTGCATTCAAATCAAAAGCTTCTAACAATCTCTTATTTTGCTGTGGAAAGTTACACATTTCAAATAAAGATACATTAGCTTTTGTTTTCTTAATATCCTCAAAAATATCACACTCCATGTTAGGGTTTCCTCCAATATTTCCAACCATATTAGGTATGTTTGATGAAGGGGTTGTTTATTTATGAATCAAAGAAGTTGTTCCTTTTGTACTTTCCGAAGAATTGTTAGGTATTTTCTCTGTTAATTTTGGCAGTAGTTGATTTACATCATTAGTTTTATTATGACTTTTAATAACATCATTACTTGATTTCCCTTTTGGAAGTGATATGCTTTGATCGTCAACTGGTCCTTTTCTCCTATTAGCATAATCAATAGATGAGACTTGGATTTCTTCTATCTCTTCTTCATTTTCTAAATCAAGATTCAGTGCCCAATCCCATAAAATAAGCGTAGTTTCTTCATTATCATCTTCTGTTTCGTTTGATTGAGCTTTATCATTATCTTCTTTTTCTAAGATTTGTTTATCCAACAATTGATTCACTACTAGGGTCATTGAATTTATCCATTGCAGAAAAATATTTTGAGAATGTTGTTCTTGATGGAAAGTACAAAAATTATCCATGCCAACTTCATTTAAATTAAGTACAAACGTATCATTGATTGGATGCTTTGGGATTTCTTCCCTTTTCTTATAAAAGGGTTTAAAAGGTTTTCTTGTTGAAGAGTTGGTTCCCTTTTCCTTCTTCAAATATACTATCTTATTGGATCATTTTTGTACCAATTTCACCACACTTTCTAAATCGGTTGAAGACTTTTTATTAGGCTTTGTTAACAACAATGGCTTCTTAGAAGTCATAGGTCTAGTTTCTGTATCTACTGCATGCTTAACAATGCTATTCATGTCAGTTTCAACTTTCTTAGCCTCTTCAAAAAAAAATTTCAAGGTATTGTTACATGAACGTTTAACAAACATGGCTAGAGATGGATGCAATGTTGTGGTATAATATTCAATTAAGGATTCTTCAGTAGGTTTTGTAGTAGCACTGAATTTGTTCAACACAGTGGTAAATATTTGATTGAAATCTTGCACCTTTTCCTTTTTATCCATCTTCAGAGACAATAATTATTTCATGAGTGAAGCTAAAGTCCTTTGTTCAACAAATTTACTTAAGAATACATTTTCAAAGCTGTCCCAATCAGTTATAGAACCAGTTTGTAAGCTAAAAAACCAAGATGAGGCTTTAGGTTCAAATGTGTATGGAAACAAGCGGCATACCACATATTCAGTTCCATATTTAATAAATTCAAAGCCAAGTAAAAAAATTTCAAATGATCACCAACATAAATTCCTCTTCCGGGATCAAATTTAGGCAACACCCTCTTTGGATGTTTGGGAAAATCATGCAAAGGAGTGAGTAAATTTAATGGTTCTTTAGCTCTCCAAGAAAGTGGTTGATTAACATTATGAGCCATATTAGAAATACATGGAGGAGATTGTGGTGGAGAATGAGGAGGTGAGTATGGAGGTGATTGTATGTGTGGAGAATTTATTGACTCGGGAGAAGTGGGTCTTAATTGGTTGATAGGATCTGGTATATCTTACAGCGATAAATCAACCAATTCTTCCAATGATTCAACAAGAGCGAAATATGTTTTTTGCACAACTCTTCTTCTAGGAGCTTGTCTTCTAGGTAATAATGGGAATACCGATAACCCTCCAAGATTCCTCACATAAGACCTGGTATGTCTTCTGAAATTATCTACTTCTTGGTGAGGAATAACATATAAATGCTCAATGTGCTCAGTTTCAGAATTGACATTTTCTTGATAATCAGCCTCAAGAATTAATTCTTCTGGTTTAGATTTTTCAAATGGATACCTAGAGAAATTTCCTCGTGAAAACGAACTTCCTCTACCTGTCATACACTGGAGTCCCTCCTTCTAGCGCCAAATCTGTTGATGCCTGGAAAAACCCTTGCGTCGATAGTAAGGATTCTCCCCAATGACCGGTCCCAACTAGACTATTCACTGTTTGAAATGGGGAATCCCTACGGTTTCCGATCCAACTACCGTAGGATGTCTATTAGTTTTATCTTATTGGTTACGACCTGATTCACCATTTAAATTTTATTATTTAGAAATGCAAATTCAAATGCCCTAATTCTAACTATCATTATTATACCTAAACTAAGTTTGATTGATAGGCAAAGGCCTCACAAGTGATGCGCAGGTTCTTACCTCTTGTCTTACCACCTATACCTTATCAATAAGATATAACTACTCTATCAAAACACATAACTTTAAACTATCTAGTCTAACCTATCCTTGTAAGGAGCAAAATTTAAAATTTGAGTAATGACTGAGATTTCTTATACAACTTGAACAGTTAGCTTATTGAAAGAAATGTATTCACAATTACAGTAAAATATTTACACAAATATAAATTTGGTACAACATTTGCTTCATTCATTACTCATTTTTTACACAGAAAATTGCATTTCATAATTGTAATAAGCAAAATCATTCACATACCATTAGAATAGTCCAATAGAACAGGAAAGATATTACAGGAAATAGATGAACAAAAAGTATAATTAATTTTGCACATTCATTCATGTATTCCCCTGCAACACTCCATGTAAGACTTTACCCAACAAAATAGCTCTTTCTCACTAGCCAAAAAATAATTCTCATACAAAATGGTACTAGGTTACTATTGCACTAGCCAAAATCCCCCTTCTACTCTATTCTATCATATTTATCTTTACAAAATTTTGTCCTTATGTGACTAATCACTTCATATTCCATCCTAACTTTTGGTTTCCCACCATTTTGTCTTTCGCTATTGCACCCAAAAATAATCAAAATAAATAGAAAATTACAAATTACATCAATTGGACGGAATATTCTCTTGAATTTGAATGTAATTATCCTAGAGATCACTCTCATAAGATATTACGTTCAGTTGTTGAGGCTCTAATAACTTCAAATCTATTTCATGTGTAGACATCTCTTTGACCATATCAATCAATCCCTTTGCTGTAGCCTTGTGACCTTCTCCCATAAAGTAAGCATTTAGAGTTTCCTGTCCAATATGCTGCTGAAGGTCTTCTGCTGTAAGCACATCCAGCTTTCTTATGTAAGTCATATCCTCATCGAGACTATTTATCAATTATGCTGTATGTTGTTATTTAGGTGTCAATTTGTCAATGGCCTTAGGGGGTGGAAGTTGAAATTTTGCGAATGCTTGATATATGTCTTGATATATATGTTCACATTTTGTGATTGACCTCTGCACTTTGTTCTGTATCCTCTTGGATGACTTCCAACAACTTTCTAAGAGAGCCATATCCAAATTTAACTCAACAGTTGTTCTTTTGGGAAAACGTGCAAAGTTTCTTTGGTTTTTCCTTTCGAGACAATAAGTTTATTGACTTTATTAAAGGTTCCTACCAATTTTTGTTTCACAGTTGAAGCTTCTGTAGAAATATGCTTCAATCAAATTACCATTTCTTTTAACTCATAAGTTTGCTCAGTCAACAACTCTTGGGAGTGAAATAGTTGTTTCTGCAATTTACAAGCATGGTCATAAAATGGTGTCATATCTTGTTTCTGTGCTTGAGAAGATTTGATTTGCTCTACCAAGCACTCCTTTTCTTTGTTCAATTCATCTATTTGAGCCTGCAAGGTTCCCTTTTCAATTACGAGATATTCTACCTGTTGATCCAACTGAAATCCCTTTCCTTCTAGGTCACTTATTTGAGCTTGGAAATATTCTTTTTCTCCTTCCATTATGACTAATTGCACATTCAAGGAGTCTTTCTCACCTTCAATATTTTGAAGGTCTAGAAAAATATTTTCCTTCTCTACTTCTAGGGCATCCCTCTTTCTTTTTATCTCTATTCCCTCACTGTGAGCTTGTACCGGGTTATCCTTTAGCTTGATCATCTTGGATTTGCTTCATTCTAAATCCTCATCTAAGTTGTCGATGTTGTTTGCATTTTATTGCACTAAAGAAACGTTTACAGAAGCTGTGAAATTTGGGTCTTTGTTAGTACCTTCCACTATAGTACTTTCTTGAACAATCACAATATCCGACTAAGTGCTAATATTCAATCTCTTCTCAGTTCTTCTCATAATATTTTTCCTCTTTGGATCAAAGACAATAGCCTCAAGTTTAGCTACTGAGTGTTGTTAGGAAGGTATGAAAGGCATGAGTCCAAGCTCAGCCAATGGAAGGTGACTTCCAATGAGAAATACTTCTGGATTAGTATCAAAAGGATTTTCTATGTCCATATCTTGTCGATCCTGGATTTCTTCTTGATGTTTTTCTTCTTCCACAAATTTCTTGATCCTTCCTTCATCTTCTACTTTCTTGTTGGTTTTTTCTTGTAATTTCTTCTTTTCTTGATCCGTAGATGCTTTATTTTCCTTTTCTTTCTCTTCTTTTATCCTTACTTCCTCAACTTATTTTTTATTTTTCCTTATCTCTTCCTTTTCCTTTGCTAGCTTCTCCTCCTACAACGTCTTTTCCTTTTCTGCTGCTAGGGCCTTGTCATTGGATTTCTTTTTTTTCTTCTTCCTTCGGGGCTTCTTTTGTTTGGCTTGAGCTTGCCTCTATTTTCTTGCCAAACCTTTTATTTAAGTCTGCCATGTTATTTGCTCTCCTATATACTTCTTCATCTTTCAAGAAGTGATAAAAAATATTCAAAGTTAATTCTGCATGATGCACTGTAGCTAGGGTTTTACCCCTAGCTTGTGCAAATGAGCACCTACTAAGGAGAAGGGACTCCTTAGTAGCAGTTCAGTAAATGGAAATTATTATGCTAAAACATAAATGTAACTTACTCTAAACATGTGCATGAAACAGAAAAAACAAAATGTAAAGAATGGATTTTGTATTAATTTTACCTCCAATGTGAAGGTTGGTGAAGCTCTTTGCAATGTCCAAGAGGGTTGCTCCAAGCTCCAACTTGCTCCTTCTCTTTCTCCAAATGATGGGGATGGGCCAAAAGGGGCTCTCAAGGTGAAAGTAGTTCAATGGTGAACTAGGGTTTCGAGAGAGATTTTGGCAGAATAAGGGTGCTTATGATTATGGATATGAAATAAGGGGTCTCCATCACCTATTTCTAGTTTTTTGGTGGTGGAGTGCTGGCCCATGGTTTTGGGAACCATATGGTTTAGGGCAGCTGTATAGGGTTTTTTCCTCCTTTTCCTCATTATTTTATATTTTTTATTCCCTTTTTAGAGGGTTTTTGCTATTTTTAGAGGAATTTTGGATATTTTTGGAGGAAAAAGGGGTTTTTTAGCCTTTTTGAGGCTTTTTTGATGGTTTTGTGGCCTTTTGGAGGCATTTTAGTGGGATTTTTAGGGTTTTTAAGGGAAATATGGTAGGAAAATGGAAAAATGAGCCATGTAATGGGGTAGATGAGGTAGTGAACAATTTTTGAGTGTTAACAGATTGCTCCCTGATGTGTGAGGGTAGGAGCTCATCGTATGGCCGATGGACATCATAAGTCATGTATGGTTTTCCTGGGGTGTGGAGAAGAGAAGAAACAAACTGAAGACCGGAACAACGATCCCGAACAAACTGCAAGAACTAAAAGTACATAACCTCAATAATGGATGAGGAATCATCTGATCATATGGACGAGGCGGGCATACCCATGCTCGTATCAGGATATAACAAAATAATAACAATGGGGTCCAAAATATGGGGACCTGACATATACATGGCCTCAAATACTGAATGAGGAAGAATGTCAATATATGGAAGAGGCAGGCATACCCATGCTCGTATCAAGATACATAAAAATAACTGTGAGGCCCGAAAAGAGGGACCTGTAGGATACATAGAAAACCACTGTGTACATCATAAGGGTCCAGAAGGGACACAAATCTGGGACATACTGCTGGGCTGACCATGTCTGAGCTAAAAAACTGATGCACTGGAATGACAGTAGTGCTACTGAATGTGGTACCAAAGGAACTGATGAGCTGCTGGATCAGAGTGACAAGGGTCATACTCTCAATGGTACACTGAACTGGAACTGATCTAGGACGGAACTGGGTACTCAAGGAAGCATAGAACTAGATGGCTTCTGAATACAATCTCCAACGCAGCCCGGACATCCACGGGAACATATAACAGGTTGTTCCAAAGTGACTCACCAATGTGCTAGAGTCGGGGGAAATCCAGGGTCTTCGACAAATAATGGAATGGATGTAAATCCTGCGCAATTCTCAATGATGTGATCAAGGTGCTGAAGTCGAGCATGTGAGAAACAACCATTCGGGGAGGCAATGATGACTCCTCCTAAAAGGGTCCGTAGGCACTCACCACAGATGGTGATGGGTCCAAGGCGTAGGGACCTCTGGGTCTATCCTCTGGAATAGAGGGGCTGTTGTCGACAGAGGGAGACCTGCAACTATCAAGGCAATGATGTTTCCTTGACAGGAGCGTGAGGTGGAGAACCGAAATGTGATAGTACTGATGGCAGGACTGAAAAACTGGGGGGGATAACCGGGCAAGTAGAGTGGGAGGACTCAAACTTCCTTTGTTCAGAGTATGATGGCGGGGATGATCGGGCAACATATGAAACTGACTGAGGGGAAAGGGATCATAGCTGTAATAGATCAAGGGTGGTGACTAGGCTGAGGGAGACTCGAGCTGGTATAATAAGGCAGGAGACTACAGAATACTCTGAACAAATGCGACCTGATGGGGGTGCTACCGAGATGATCGATCATAGTGCCAGGAGGCACGGGGGGGGACTTCTTCATGGGTTAAGGAACTAGAAGAAGTGTGTGTAAAATGGTACTGTCATGTGGATTTATACGAGTCCAGGATAGTTCATGCTCGTGATTGCTTTCAATTTTAAGGAGTCTGAAAGCGATAAGAAAACTCTGAAGTAATGGAATGGTACTGTCGTGTGGATTTGTACAAGCCCAGGACAGTTCATGATCGTGGTTGCTTTCAATTTTAGAGAGTCTGAAAGAAAATAAGAAGACTCCAGGGGTTGCTTTTTTGTGTGTTAGTCTTCAAGGCCCGAAGAAGCATAAAAGGATGCAATGGAGAACTCTTCTAGCCGGTGTGACTAGAGTATTCCTTTTTCGTAATTAGTCTACCAGGTCCGGAAAAGGGTTAAACATATACCAGATAGACGCCCTTTCAGGTACTTTAACGAGCATGAAAGGAAGCAAGATTGCTCGACGATCTTTTCATTTTTTTAGGAGTCAGAAAAGAGCTTAACAAAAACTCCCTAAGTGCCTTTTTCGTAAAGGATTTGTCCGACCCGAAAAAGGGATAAAATTATACCGAACAAAGGGAATGGCCAGGCAAGGAGGAAGTGTTCAATCGAGGAACATTTATGATGACCAGGAGTGAGGGTGGGGGGGGAACACTGATGGGCCTCCTTGTAGGGTAATGAAATTATGGCAAAATAACGAAACATTTGCAGTATGACAGGAGTGAATGGCTCATGTAAAAGTGTGGAACAATCCAATGGCGGTCGATGTGGTGCGCAAACCAAGGCAACAAGGTGTCGGGACACAATGTTGAAATTGTACCAAGTGAGAATGAGAAATGGTCTCAAGCATCATCACGAGCTCATAAAAATGAATCCGGCAATATAAAAAGTGTCAACAATGGAGAACGGTTGATGTGGCACGCGAACCAAGGCGACGGGGGGCGTTTTGGAAAAAATACCCAAAAAATCTGGGGGTGAGAGCAAGAAATGATCTCAAGCATCATCACTGGCTCGAAAAAATGAATCCGATGATATAAAATATATCAAAAATGGGCTACAGCTGATGTGGCATGCAAACCGAGGGGACAAGGTGTCATGTCACGATGTCAATAAAGGTTCTGGTGAGAGCGAGAAATGATCTCAAGCATCATCATGAGCACGGAAATATGAATCCGGCAGTGCAAATGGTGCGAAAAATGGAGGTTATAAGGACTCCAGAATGGTCAAGGGTGAGCCCACCAAGCCAAGGATGCAGTGGTGGGGAGAAATGATGACTCGTGGGGAAGAATACTAGGTGTATCAAATCAAATCATATATACAAGTGACATGTGACCTCAAAAATGGTTGAGATCACACATGTGAAAAGGTGAGCAGGTTTGATGACCTGCCCCCATGCTATGTGCATGGGGTTTGTGATTTTGGATCACATATGTGGGGGTTTGAACAATGGGTTCATTGATGTGCTGAGATAGATGTGATGGGGAAGGTTCAAAATGATTGATCATGCCCCCTATCCCAGGGTCGAGGGAATCTATTATGCCCCTTGACTCAGAGGTGTCAAGGTGGTGCTCTATGATGGCAGGGTCAAGACTGGGCACTTCGGTATAGGACCAGGCAAAGACATCACGGAATTCCTGGAAGAGTTTTTTGTACTCCTCGATCTCATGCTCACTGCAGGAGGCTCCTAAAGTTATGAGTTCAGGTGTACCTCCTGGGGCAGCGATATCAATTTGGATGACGGGTGAAATATTGGCCATGTTACCCTCCTCGAAGGCATCCGGAGCAGGAATAGGGTCCTTAAACCAGTCGACCTTGGTGGGAAGGAAGTCTTTGGATTCAACCGCAAATTGGGTAGCGATGCTAGAGGAAGATTCTTCTGGGAGGAAGTAGGAACGATGGTGCATGTCATCCCAGGGATAATCCGGGGCAGTGAGAGCCTCGAGAATCTCCTCATCAGTACGGAAAGTTTGTGACGTTAAATCAGTTGACGAGGGAGTAGTGGTGGAAGAGATCATATAAATGGTATTAACCTCTCCTAAAGGGGAGGAGACCGGGGGAGGAAACTGAGGAGAGACTCGTTGAAGTAATCTTTTTATTTGGTGATGGCCTTAGGGTTTGGCACCAAATTTACACATTTTTCTAAGCATGGGATCATATAATTTAGGGTTCCAAATAGATTGAAAGACAACGATAATAAGAAGGTTTCAAACCAATCGCTAAGTATGACATTCATTCCTTTTCAACTCTTCTTAGATTTAGTAAATGAGTTCAAGTGTTATACTACCAACTATGCATAAAATTGTTATAATGCAAACTATTTCTGAATAAATTGTATATTCTATGTGAAAATCCTCACAACAGATCTAAGAGATGATGTATACCTCACAAGAAAGATTAAGATTAAGCAAGAAAATAGAAGAAGAGTTGTCAATGCAGTGTAAAGGAGCAACATAATTATGATACAGTAGAACTCGGATAGAAGTAGAATAACATCACACACTAATTCATTATTCATAATATGAACAATAAATAATACAATGGTGGAGAGGATTCGAATTTCAAGGTGGTAATTCGAATTATACCATATGGGCATGGTTTATCTGCACTAGGAGTCATCATCATCATCATCAATGGAGTGTCAACAATACACCACTAAGAGTCCTAATCATCATTAGTGGAGTCATCAATGCACAAGTAATGGTCAACCAGGTGTCAAACTAAGTCTAACTGAGAGTGGTAGGTGTAACTGGCACATGGAAGCACTAATGTACTGAAGGAGGTTCAGTGGAGGGTGCATGGGGAGCTAAATGGAGTCAAAATAGGCAATCTAGTCTCACTGGGGGTCCAACGGAATGTTTCAGTTAGTTAACAAGTCAATCAATCCTCAAATCAAGGAGAGATCCACAAATAACTCAACTAACTAAAGTGTAACTGAGTGGTAGGTGAAGAAGGGCGCCTTTCACAAGTGGCAGGTGAAAGGTGGGTGCATCACTGACTAGGAGGGCTAAAAATGAGTGGAAAGAAGCTCCTGGGGCTAGCAAACTGGGGACTAGGTGCTAGAGGACACCAACTTGATGACTGGGATGCATGCAAAAATGCATGCATGACTGAAATGCAAAATAATGAAAATGCTAGTAGGACTAGGATGGAGTATAGGAATATCCTAACACCTCCCCTTATTCCATCTTGGGCCCTGGTAACTGATACCAAATGTCACCCAATACAATGAATAATAAATAACAATCCATAAACCGAGGAAATGGGGAAAAGCTCATGGGAAAAATACCCCCCCTCAAAATAGACTATAGGGCACACCAAAATAAATGCTCCAAACTCAAGCAGGTGTGATGCTTGGTCATATGTTTGGAGGCATATTCTTCTTGGGAAGAAGTGGATCATGCTCAAAAAGCATGTGCTTGTACTTGCTCTTCAGATCGAATGTGATGAGAACAAATCTAGAGGTATGAGGATGATCCCGGAACCTGTGATTTGAATAAGCTGAGGTAGGATCAAATCCAAGAATGTGTAGATAGTCTTTTGTTTTCTCCTTTGAACCATCATAGGTTAGATTATGCCCAAAAGAACCATCACATGATAGTGATTTCTTGGAATCCAAATCAGATCCAAGACTTGAAAAATGGTTTCTTGAGATCTCCTTTGAACCATTAGAGCTGAGATCAAAACCATGAAATGCATGAGAAATTATCCCAAGCGAATGGCAATGCCCTACATCTTCAATAAAATTCTGAGAGCATGTACAAATGATCTTATAATAGTACATAAGAAGTGAGTGATCAAGGAGAGCGAATGTATTACCTCCTATTGTTGATTTAACCTCTGAAACATTCATGAGATCATCATTATGCAAACCAATAGACTCTTGTGCAAGAGAGGATTTAAGAACCTCTACAGTTTCTAGAGTGTGAGATGGCACATAATTCGAATAGAAGATATTGAGAGCATGAGTGTATAATCTGCAAGTTCTTCTTCTTTGCGGACAACTTCATTATGAGATATGTTTGATACTGATTCATGATCAGAGAGACCATCAAGGAGGGCAAATGCATCATTGGGCTTGATCTTGAAATGGTTTGGACCAATCTCTTCATTATGTTTTCCAAATATTTCATCCAGATGGGCCCATAGCTCTTTTGGAGATTCAGTAGAAAGGAAGTGGGTTACCATGCAATGAGCCATAGCATACGTCATTGTTGCATAGGCTCTGTCAGCTTCATTTAACCAATCATTCTCTTCTTCAGAGGATTCAAACTCTCTTTCAAAACAATAATCAAAGAGACCATGTCTCTTCAAATGTGCTATCATCTTTGGTTTCCACTCAACATAGTTGAATGGAGAAAGAGGAGGAATTCCTTCCGGATTCATGGAAGCTGTTTCAGAAGACCTACAAAAAAAATAGAAAATATCTACAACTGCTACTGCTGCACTCGATATCTTGATAATAACCTGCAAAAAACTCTCAAGAATGGAGATAGACAATACTCTCAACAGGCTCTAATACCATGTGAAAATCCTCACAACAGATCTAAGAGCTGATGTATACCTCACAAGAAAGATTAAGATTAACCAGGAAAATAGAAGAAGAGTGGTCAATGCAGTGTAAAGGAGCAACATAATTATGATACAATAGAACTCGAATAGAAGCATAATAACATCACACACTGATTCATTAATCATAATATGAATAATAAATAATACAATGGTGGAGAGGATTCAAATCCCAAGGTAGAAATTCGAATTATCCTGCATGGGCATGGTTTATCTGCACTAGGAGTCATCATCATCATCAGTAGGGTGTCAACAATACACCATTAGGAGTCCTAATCATTATCCGTGGAGTCATCAATGTACAAGTAACGATCAAGAAGGTGTCAAACTGAGTGTGGTAGGTGTAACTGGCACATGGAAGCACTAATGTACTGAAGGAGGCCCAGTGGAGGGTGCATGGGGAGCTGAATGGAGTCAAAATAGGCAATCTAGTCTCACTGGGGGTCCAGTGGAGTGTTTCAGTTAGTTAAAAAGTCAATCAATCCTCAAATCAAGGAGAGATCCACAAATAACTCAACTAACTTAAGTGTAACTGAGTGGTAGGTGAAGAAGGGCACCTTTCACAAGTGGTAGGTGAAAGGTGGGCGCATCACTGACTAGGAGGGCTAAAAATGAGTGGAAAGAAGCTCCCGGGGCTAGCAAAATGGGGACTAGGTGCTGGAGGACACCAACCTAATGACTGGGATGCATGCAATTGCATGAATGCATGCAAAAATGCATGCATGACTGAAATGAAAAATAATGAAAATGCTGGTAGGACTAGGATGGAGTATTATAGGAATATCCTAACATTCTAATATGCAATCATGCTAAAAACAAATACTCAAAGTAAATTGACCATGTTGAATGGAAATTAGATTGGTTGATTAACACCTCCTCCTGTAATTGTCGGGTTTTAGTAGTTCCTTTTAATAGAAGTTCAATGATATTAGGGTTTTAATGCCATTTTGTGAAACCATAATTGCAAAAGGTGCGTTGGTCAAGGTTTAGGATTCCAGATTTCCACTCATACTAACTGTTTGAATCTAGGCTCCTAAGTCGGTTTGAAAAAGGCTTGAAAGAGGTCATGCCAACATATCGATGTACACTCCGACTGGTTAGGGTTCAATCATTTTCCCTAAACCCAACTTATCTGTGATTTATCATTTAGCACGAAGGAGAATAAGGTGAGCTATGTTCTATATATTTCTTTTGCAAGGAATAGAGGGAATTTTAAATGTCGTGCGGCTGCAAACTAAGGCAAAAATAGCTCTAACCTAATCTCCAACACCAATAGAAATCAAACAAGTTTATCAGGTAAGACAAAGGGACCTACATAGAAAGGCTGAGCACATCTCCAAGCTGGCGTTCGAGTCGGCAAGGTCCTTCTTCCAGGAGGCATGATCGAGCGAACCGATCTCAGGATTCCAATAACGGAATGGAACAAACTTCCTTTTAAGCAAACTTTTAAACCCTAAATCCTCATGAAATAACTAATGGCGGGATCGAACACTTTTCACACAACCCTACGCGAACAATATGGCTTTTAGTAGTAAAATAAATGAATTTATAACTTGGGGCTAACATTTCACACCAATTTTCACTTCACATCGATGTTAGTTTGAGTTTCAATCCGACGCGTTTTGGTCACAAATTTAGTTTTAGTCAGAGGTTGAAGGTAAAATTTAACCTTGATGTGAAATGAAAAGGAGGCCCGATGTGTATCAAAGTAAAAGTTAATTTGGAATCGATAGTATCGTAGCAAAACATTAAAATGATTTGATACGTTTCGGGGTCAAAAAGAAAAATGATCTGATAGCATTTTAGGGTCAAAATAAACTGGCGGCGAAAAATTGACTTCAAAAATTCGAAGTCCCACGGCTGTCTCTCCATTCGGCCTCATAGACGTTATTACTCATACTTGGAACATTAAAGGTGAACATTAAGCCATAAGAACCTCCACCAAGCTATGAGAAAAACCTTTGGACTTGGTGTTAGATCATAAATGGGCCCGATCGTTTTGGTGTAAATCTTAGTTTGGCCGCAACCGTTTAAGAGAAAAATCGAATTCTTCTTCGACTATTTCGACGCTAAATTAGATTTTTCTCTGACCATTTCGATGCAAAAATGAATTTTAGACTGATTGGTTTCAGCACAAGAATGGATTTTGCTTCGGTTGTTTTGGTACAATTTCAAATTTTGCTCCGAAACAAAAAAAAAAAACTCAAAAAAGTTTCTAAGTGTAAAATTTTATATGGGATATCAATTCTAAAAGACCATGGAAACAAAAAGGGCCAAGACTTAAGAAAAAAAAAATATATAGATTCAATATGTGAGGAGGGGCCCTAAAATATCAAAATATTTTGGGGAAGGGATTGTAGCTGCAACATGAAGATGCAATAATACATCTCCTCCTCACGAAGGAAATACCCCACCATCATCTCCTTCTGCAGGAGAAAGGACACCCCCATCTTCTCCTTCACAGGAAGAAAATACATCGTCATTTATGCCACTTTCATCCCTAAGAGGGGGAAACACAAAGAACACCATGGAAACAACAAATACAAACCTTCATTTCATGGCAAGCTTGAATCTCCCTGAATTGGCCAAATTGATTAATGACCCAACTTGGCCATAAATGCCTCTTAAGCTTCCCTTAGATATTCCAAAATTTGAAGGGAAATAAGGAGATGATCTAGCTAACCATGTTATGTCATTCCACCTTTGGTGCTCATCTAACAACATCGTCGAAGAACCTGTTCGTCTTCGACTCTTCCAAATAACACTTATAAGAACAACATCCAAGTGGTATGTCAATCTACCAGCTATGACTTATACCACCTTTTGATTCGATTTCCACTATTTTCCTCACATAATTTCAGTTACCCATATTCCACAACCTAGGGCTTGAAATCCTCACAGAATTTTGGCAAAACACGTCCACCCATATCGTGGATCACATCCATGAATGGCATAGATGTCAAACTCTATGCAAAATAGACATCTAGCCCCAATTTTTGTTGGATTGGTTCCTTAAATCACTCCAACCCATGATTGCAAGGGATGTGGAAATATCATTTCCCAAAATGGAAGAAGAGGACATCCTCAAGGCCCAACTTTTTGATTTGATTTATGCACAATTTTAGTGTCTCTATACCATCCTTCGAGATGCCCCTCGACATTGTTCTATGAACCCAACACCCTTAGATATGTGTCACTCAGCTAACATGATTATTGTTGGTGTCCATTTTGTCACCATTTTTGATCAATAAACATGCTCTGATTGGCGTTATTTTCACTGTTTTGATATGATAAGTCATTCTCTTTTCCATTCAGACTATCAAATAGACCCAGGTATGCATTTATTTGAAAATCATACGAATCATGAATAATTATCATCATTTTTACGGTTGATTGACAATCATCTCATATTTCTCGACCCAGGTATCCAGTCTTTAATTTGTTTTCTATACATGACAGTTATTTATTTCCTGTAGTTATATATTGATGCTAGTTTAAGTTGTTAATTTAATTTACAGGCTTAGAAGTTAAAGTGACCGGTCATGCTTAAGTCTTCTCAGTTTGCTTTCAGTTTTGTCATTTGCAATTAGATGGAGTCAACTAGTTAACGTTTTAGTAGTTCAAGTTCAATTCATAGTTAGAATTAGTTCTGCTAATGATTTTCCTGTAGCTGTAGGTTAGTTTTATTCATAACTCAGTTTTGTTTTATTATGCCATAGAAGTAGTTCATTCCTTAGACAATGATTAGTATAGGTTGATTCTTGTTATCTTAGCTTCTAAATAGACTATTTATTGATTTCCTTGCAATATAGGTTCATATGCACCAACTAGCTGGCGTTAAGATCATCCAACCTGCTTCTTTCCTTAGTTTAAATCGTTTCCCTCCATCTGGACTGTCATTCAGACCTTCTTTCAAACTACCATCCGAATTGTCATACGGACTTTATTGATTTCCTTGCAATATAGGTTCATATGCACCAACTAGCTGGCGTTAAGATCATCCAACCTGCTTCTTTCCTTAGTTTAAATCGTTTCCCTCCATCTGGACTGTCATTCAGACCTTCTTTCAAACTACCATCCGAATTGTCATACGGACTTTAATATTTCCTGCATTGTTTTTATGCTTATTTAGAATCCAGTTTCTTAGGTCTTCAAACTATAATATTTCTTGCATTTAATTAGCATTCTTAGATATACTTAATATTTTGTTCCACACTGCATAGAGTTTTAATTAAGTTTCATCATCATTCTTAGTTTCCATTCCACTTTCCTTAACTTTGCTTTAACTGCTTTTCAAATTATGTCTTTCATGTTTGATTTGCTAATATGTTACTATTCTAGAATTTATCAGTTTCATTCTTAGTGTAGTTTATCATATGTCGTTAAGATTAATCTCGGATTAGACTTAGTAATTTCATTCTCCGAAGTACATTAGTTTTTGAATAGTTTCTCAGTTCAAGCATAGGATTAGTTTTTCCATTTATATAGCCAATGAAGATGTTCATAGAATAAGATTTGGTTCAGAAATAAGACATCTTTACCAAGTTTTCTATTTGCTTCCAAATCAAATTAAGTTCAAGTAAATATCTTTATTAAGTTTTCTATTTGCTTCTAGATTTCATTTGTTCCAAGTCATTTGCTTATGGATAGAAGATAGATCATATTGTTTAAAGTTAATTGTAATTGGACACTCTTTAGTTTGCATTTATTTGTAGAAGTTAAACTAGATTTGCTTCCATTTTGTTTTCTTGTCACATTTGAAAGTCACTTTGACACCTTCTCTTCTGTTCCTATTGCATTTGATACATTTCCTCAGAAGCCTCAAGGAGAATGGAATTAGGTATTTTAGTTTGATCTTGAGTTGAATGTATAAATAGTTTTTGAATTCATTAAGTAGTCTGTAGTTTTGCTTTAAGTTAATGTAGTTTCCATAGTTAATTGTCAATTGAAGCATTTCATAGATAGGTTCCTAAACTCATTTACAGTTGTTTCTAATTCCTAGATTAGAGTTTGAATTATTAATCAGCAGTTTTCAATTTCATCAAAGTAGTTATGTTTTGATTAAGTTTTTCTTCCTAGAATAATATTTGTTGTTTTTATCTTTTCAATTATTATCCATAGAGTAGAGTAGTATAGCTTGATACTATTCTGGTCTGTTGGTTTAGTTAGGTTTAACTAGTTTAGTAGTTGTATTTTCAAAGTTTGACTTGGTTTTTTATTTTGAAAGATCTTTCGATATTTTCTTTATTAAACATTTCTAAGGTCTTTCGAGCCGAATCCTTAGGTACCATTCTACCTCAACATCTACTATGCCACAACTCTAAGATTACCAACCCTGGTCGATAATTAAATATTTTGGTGATTCCTTAAGACAGTAAATACACCCCAACAATTATTGGGACTATTTCTTAGTAGGGAAGTGCTCCCCAACCACCAATTCCTATGCCATACACTATGACACAACAATACCCACCAACACCACCTGTACTAGTGGCACCTACAAGTAAACCAACTCCTCCATTTTGGAAGTTATCCTATGTAACCTACAGTCTTACATACTCGAATTCTAACCAAGCACCATCGATACTTCCACCTCAAATGGCACCACTTGCTCCTACATATACATCATACAGAGCACCAAGCACATATATTCCCACACATGGATATAACCAGTATTTTCCATTCCCTAATCCTCATGGTCCTTCCCCCATCCGTCAAATGGAGTTAAATCTAGTACATCCTTCTCTTACACAACAAACTCAACAATTTGAGCAGTTAAATGCAGATAATCCCCCGAATCCTCATAATCATGAGAAGTAGAAAGGAAATAACAAAAAAAACCAATAGTAGGGATAGGGGGGAATTCCCTTCCCTATTAAAACTAGAACATTGGTAACTAATGAGGGTGCAAAAAATCCCCCTAAACAAGGAAATAATTCCAAACTTACGACGAAGTATCCTTGCTCCACGTGCAAAGAGTATGGACACTACACGCACCATTTCCCATTAATACCTGAGTGTCAACAAATTCTTGAAGTAATGAATTAGAATGCTACAACCAATCCTCCTCAAGAACCTAATGCACCACAACCCCAAAATAATTTGTATCAAACAACTGTTTTCCAACCAAGGGATGGTTACTCAACAACCGGATCCTCGCCCCTTAGGTGATGGAACCTTTCAAAACATCTACATGAATACGATGGAATTCAACCTATAGAGTCACACCAAACGGTATGGCATGCCTGAATCCCCATAAGGGGAAGATGTACCCACTACATCTAGTGGTACTTTGAAAATACCTCATCCAAATGGTGATTAGATCCCTCATATCCCAAAGACACCGCTTAGACGAACCACCCATAAACCTCATATGAAAACTTCCCACAAGTACAACATTGTATATTATTTGGCTCAATCCCTCACCACCATGCCAACATTAGAAGTTATCTAGTATTTCCTTCCCAAAAGAAGGAATTAATCAATGCATTAGGCACAATCGACCCTTCTTATTCACGCCTTATGAAATTCAACCTCGACAAAGGAGAACCACGACTACCCTCATTAGTCGCTTCTAGATTCTCGTCACAATCAAGAACATCATCACGTGGATGAGGGAGCATCCACTTGTGTGATGTCCACCAATGCCTAGAAACGTCTGGGTTGACAAAACTTGGTATCCTCGTCTATCTCTCTCCACGCTTACGATGGGAGGCCATCGAAACCTTTGGGTTTGTACTAAAATTTCCCCATTGAGCTAGGGAGGAAATGGTACTTTTGGATACTGAGCTAGTATTTCCCCATTACTACAAAAAAAAATTGAGACACAGTTATATGTACGCCATTAAGGTGGTATCCTCTTTAGGTTTTTGCATCAGGATGTTCCCCCACAATAGGAATATTGTCACCCTTGACCAAGTCAATTAATATGATCCAACACAAACCTGGATAACATCCTATCCACCATATGATCGATTAATTCCCCCCAATATGTTGATATTGGTCCAGGCATTTACAAAGACTCCAATTTACCGAGGAAATACTCGGGTCCTCCACCCTAAATCCCTGCATCTAGGAACAAACTTATGTGTAGTATCTTCACATCTGAACTAGATAAATTACAAACCTCCTCCACACCAGGATCAACACACCCCATTAGCCATGGCACTAAGCAAATCATTGTTAATATTTGAGAAAATATTATGAGATTTGAACTTTAAAACTTTAAGTGTGGAAATATTGAATACTTAAATCAATGAACCATTCAATCACATGAAACATTCAACCATAACACAAGATGCACCCCATGGAAAACCCTCAAAGCAATGGGGATGAAAAAACCTAGCAAATCTCCAGAGTATAGTTATGATAGATAGCAGAGAATGTCTTTTAAAAAATAGAAGATTGCTTTCGCCACCCAGGTGCTAGATAAGAGAGAATACTGAGAAATAGAGAATAGAGATCAACTATATCAACTTTCCATGTGCCCAACACATTAATAACAAGCAAGAATCACTGCCATGCAAGCTATAGTGAATGGTTGCATGGGTAATGGTGCATCACATGCAAAAAATGTGAATTTCCTCCTTGGAGTATTATCTCATGCATCAGTTTCTTCAATCCTGCATAACATATGCACAATTCCTTTCATCCTTGACATTAAATGATGCTTAATTGAATCCATAGTGAAATATGCCTCTAACTGATTACATGACCACTTAGTTAGAATCTAACTTAAGTGTGGTAATGTAATAAATCAAGGGTCGTCATGCAAACACTTAATTAACTGAAGTGTCATCTTTTGGTTAACTTAAGTGTTGTCTTTTAGTTTAACTAAAGTGTAATCAATGCAAAACACTTTAGTTAACTAGTCCATCTTTATTAAAACTTAGTTAACTATTATTAACTTAAATCATGCTAATTGATTTACTTGTGGTGACCACTGTGAGTTCTTTAATTAGCCGAGGCATACATTGTGGCTTTAACTGAAGATTAACAATTCAAGTTCACTTAGTCATCTCATGAGCAATTTGAATTCTCTTTTTCTCTATGCATTTATCATTATCCATTATCTTTACTGCATGGTCAGTATGTGTTAACGTTAATTATCTATCATATCAGATTATACTCAGAATATTTGTCAAATGTCGTGATCATATTATATTACAAATGATCATATGGTAAAGTAATTCACTCTAGAGGTGGCTAGTATCTAAAGGAGACTTAATAGCAATCAATGACCATGGTTAGTAATACATCACACAACATTAATGCTTCAACATGTAAAGAATCTACCTCCATAACTGTAGGTCCACTCCATGGGTATCTACTATAACTTGAGGTCCACATGAGATTCTGACTTGATACATAAGTCCTGAGCCTTGTCCAACAAGAATTTACAACATCATCACTTTAATACATCAAATAATTCACCTCAACACATGAGGAATAAAATTTTACAACTGAAGGCTTAGTCATTCTTGAGTCCAACTCAAGAATCTACTACAATTTCTTGAGTCCAACTCAGGCTCCCTACCTCAACACATGAGGCCCAATCCTGGATGCAAAATATTGGATTGGAGAATGACTAACAATGTTGTACATTTAACACTCCCTATCAATGAGGGAGGCATTATTTTCCATACCAAGATTGTCTCAGAAGTACCTGAACTTCGTTACTGACAGAGGATTTGTTAACACATCTGCAATATGCTCATTAGAAACAAGGTATTGAAGTTTCATTGTACCTTTATGGACCATGTCTCTTACTAAGTGATACTTCATTTCAATGTACTTCTACTTATCATGAAACACAAGGTTTTCAGAAAGCTTGATGTAGCTTTGATTGTCACACCGAATGACTATAGACTCAAGTTTCTCACCGAACAACCTAGCAAGTAGCTTCCTAAGCCAGACTTCTTCTTAGTAGGTAGTACTTGAACCAATATACTATGTTTCTGTAGTAATTTGGGCTATAGATCCTTGATTCTTGCCAGACCAAGAGATCATAGTAGAACCAAAGCTAAAACAATAGCCATATGTACTCTTTCATTCCACAATGCTACCACCTCAATCAGAGTCAATATAACCAGTAACAACACACTTCCACTAGAGGCATATCTGAGTCCATAAGAAATCGTACCTCGAAGGTACCTAAGCACATGCTTAGTAGCAACCCAATGTTTATGCCTTGAATCAGACATAAACTGAATCAAAATACTCACATCATAACATATTTCTGGTCTTGAGTGTATCAAGTACATCAACGAGCCAATAAGTTGTCTATACAAAGTGGGATCCACTGGATCCGATCTAGAATCTCTCTCATGTAGTTTCCTCAAATTGGAAACCATCGGAGTACTCATGGATTTGCAATCCATCATGCCAAACGTGCACAATATATCAACAATGTACTTCCCTTGAGAAAGAAATTTCTCATCTTTTCTTTGCCAAATCTCAAGGACAAGAAAGTAGTGCATAAGACCTGAGTCTTTCATCTCGAACTCATAAGTGAGCTCCCTCTTGCACCAAGCAATTAGTTGCTCCTCTCTAGTAAGGAACAAATCATCAACATATAGAACCAATATCAATGGTTGGTTCTTCACTACTTTGAAGTACAAATTGGGATCATCTTCACTCTTAGAGAATCCCAGTTTTTGAATATAAATTTCAATTCTTGAATACCAAGCTCTAGGAGCTTGCTTAAGCCCATACAAGGCTTTCTTCAATTTGCACACATGGGACTCCTTCCCATGAACCAAAAACCCCCCAGGCTACTAAATATAAACCTCTTCCTCAACCTCACCATTGAGGAAGGTTGTATTCACATCCATATGGTGAAGATTCCATCCTAGAACACATGCAAGTGAGATCACAGCTCCATTAGTGGTGTGCCTGGCCACCAAAGAAAATGTCTCCTCATAGTCTATGCCTTATTTCTGAGAGAAAACTCAGGAAACAAATCTGGATTTATACTTTTGAATAATTCTAGTAGCAGCATGCTTGATCTTTAAAATCCATCTGGAAGTACATATGTACTGTTAGTTTTTCAGAATTTACTTCAATCTGATCTAGGATCTTAATTGAGAGAACAACATGTACAGCATATCTATATCATATCAATCATGGACACAATAATGCAAGCACACAAGAGACACAGAGTTTACTTGGGGAAAACCATAAAGGTGAAAAACCCCAATAACTTCCTCGGAGATAGATAGAGCAATGATACAACCCAAGCATAAGATATAGACATCTCCTAGCAGCAGCTTCTCCTCCTCCGCAAGTACACCACTCTCCAAAGAGTGTGTGAGAGAACAGAATGATCAAATAGAGTGCCTCCCACACTCTATTTATACTTGACTTGACTTGCCTAATAACCTTTACTAGGTTGGCCTTAACTTAACCACATAACATAATGCTGGCTGGGCCGACCCCCAATAGGGTGGTGTAGTAACCCTTTGACCCACATGGCCGACCCCCAATAGGGTGGTCTAATAACCCTTTGACCCACATGACTTATACAGGGCCGACCCCAACAAGGTGGTCTAATAACCCGTCAAGTATAAGTTACGAAACTTACAATATAAATGACGACACTTCCGTATAGAGGAATAATAACATCTCTATAGGAATACAATATACATATATGTGAAATACATTCCGAAGTTACATATACATCAACACTCCCTCTTAACTAGGAAGGTATTTCTCGACACAGGTCTTCTAGCACAAGTCTTCTTCTCTAGATCATCGTCAACGAATCATTGTCCTCGAATCATCGTCATCATCATTGCTGCTGCTATCTCAGTCAATCTCTAAATCTACTCATCATAGGAAGTTCTACAGAGCCAGTCCTTTTTCATACTAGGTGTAGGCCCACCACCTGCAGGTCTTCATCATCACTGTCCATATTGTGGAATCCTCAGGACTTATTATGTGTGTCACAAAACCTCGAAAGAGCATCCCAGGCTGTTACGGGTACACAACTCCAACCTATAGGATCTCCCAGGATCTTTTACATGTGACAGTCGCAAAACCTTAAAAGGGTGTCTTGCCAAGCAAGAACCCTAAAGAGCATCTGAGGCCTTTTTCATCCTGTCCAGATCTCTAGGTCTGATTACATGTGACTCCTACCACAAAACCTTAAAAGGGTGTCTTGCCAAGAAAGAACCCTAAATAGCATCCGAGGTCTTTTTCATCCTGTCCAGATCTCCAAGTATGATTACATGTGGTCATGGCAATGCCTCGAAAGAGCATCTGAGGCCTTTTTCATCCTGTCCAGATCTCTCGGGTCTACTTACATGCCATAGGACAATGCCTCGAAAGAGCATCTGAGGCCTTTTTCATCCTGTCCAGATCTCCCAGGTCTACTTACATGCTCATCTACACAACCTATCCACATCCATAGAGTATCAACCTGATACTCATCATACATCATCCTGATGTACACATGATCATCCTGATCATCAACACTGCATCATCCTGCTGCATGTCATCTGGAGCAACATCCTGAAACTCGTCATCCATGATCATCCTGATCATACAATGCATCCACCTGATGCATACATAGTATTTTCCTGATACATATCATCATACATGATCTACCTAATCATACAATGTATCCACTTGATACATATACAAATACATGATCCACCTAATCATACCTAATACATATCAACATACATGATCTACCTGATCATACAATGTATCCACCTGATACATCTACAGATACATACACATGATCCAACTGATCATATCCAACATCCAACATGATGCATACATACATATACATATAAATGATCCAACTGATCATATCCAACATCCAACATGATGCGTACATACATATACATATAAATGATCCAACTGATCATATCCAGCATCCAACATGATGCGTACATACATATACATATAAATGATCCAACTGATCATATCCAGCATCCAACATGATGCATATACATATAAATGATCCAATTGATCATATCCAAGCATCCAACATGATGCATATACAGAGCAGTAACTGGAGCATCATCCTAATGCTCATCATCCAGCGCTTATATCCATGGCCATGGGAAGGATCCTCCTCTCACCATGCTTGGAATGGCTCCAACAAATGTCTCCATCACTTCTTCCTCAAAGTGTCATCAATTTGAAGAACACCAAGCCTCTCTCTGAAGTACTTGAACTTCACTCTGGCTAGTGGTTTCGTCAGCACATCTGCAACCTGCTCATCCGTCGAAACATACAGGAGCTTCACTGCTCCTCTCTGCACCATATCCCTGATATAGTGATATTTGATCTCAATGTGTTTCGACCTGTCGTGGAACACCGGGTTCTCCGATAACTTCACACAACTCTGGTTGTCACAAAAGATACCAGTAGCCCAAATAACTCAGACAGTAGCTTCCGGAGCCATACTGCCTCACAACTAGCTGAACATGATGCAACATACTCTGCCTTAGCTGTACTCAGTGCTATGCAGGACTACTTCCTGATAAACTAGGAGATCACACCTAATCCCATACTGAAGCAACACCCAGATGTGCTCTTCCTATCTGCAACATTGCCTGCCCAATCTGAATCAACATAACTCTGCAGGTTAAACTTTTGATTCGCATCATACTTGAGCCCATAATCAACTGTACCCTTCAGGTACCTCAGAATATGCTTTACAACAACTAGGTGAACACCTCTGGGATCCGTCAAGAACTGGCTCAATGTGTTCACCGCAAAGCAAATATTTGGTCTAGTGTTCGTTAGGTACAACAAAGACCCAATCATATGACGATACATAGTGACATCAAACGGATCAGATGAAGCATCACACAGAAGCTTCAGGTTTGATGCCATAGGTGTGGCCATGGCCTTGCAATCCATCATCTCAAGCCTCTTCAGGATCTCTACTGCATACTTCCCTTGTCCAAGGAAGATCCCATCTGCACTCTGCCACACCTCCATGCCTAGAAAATAGTGCATCATCTCCAAGTTCTTCATCTCGAACTCGGCAGCAAGCTTCCGCTGCGTGTCGGCAATCAATCTATCATTACCTATTACAAACAGATCATCTACATACAACAGTAGTATCACAGGATTTCCTTCCTCAACCTTGTAGTAAAGGTTGGAATCTGCTTTAGTCTTGGTAAATCCCAAACTAGATAGGAAATTGTCCATCCTACCATACCAAGTCTTGGATGCCTTTTTCAAACCATACAGGGCTTTCTTTAGTTTGCACACATGTGACTCTAGGTAATGTGTCTCAAACCCAAGTGGTTGCTCTACATACGCTTCCTTTTCAACTACACCATTCAAGAAAGCTGTCTTGACATCCATCTGGTGTATCTTCCATTTCATCACTACAGCTAGAGCAAGTACTGATCTGATGGAAGTGTGCTTAGCTATAGGTGTAGAATTCTCTTCATACTCAATCCCTCTTTCTGGGAGAAGCCACGAGCTACAAACCTCACTTTGTATTTCTCCATGCTACCATCTGCAGCATGCTTGATCTTATAGATCCATTTGGAAGTCACAACAGACTTCCCTTCAGGTCTTGGGATTGCATACCAAACATCATTCTTCATGATCGATTGGTACTCCTCGATCATGGCATTCTTCCACAATCTTGGGAACTTCATTATATTCGATATCTTTAATAGATAACTTTGTTGCTGAAACAAATGTTGTAGTCCTTCTTTTGTAGGTGCTCGTATACGATATTTCCTACAAAACAAGTTAAATTGCATGATTAAAAACTTCTCATAGTTTTCAGAACAAATTCTTACACATAAAGAAATATGTGATACAGTCATGCAATTATTTTAGCCAATGCTTCAATACAACATTCATCCATATCCTGTAACTTTCTAGATGCCTTCCAATCTCTACCAGAACATTGTTAAGAGTTTTGCACTACTCTCAACATGTCAGCAAAGAGGTTTCATTCTAGATAAGTAGCAATGGAATGTTGTACAGTGCCATAGGCCACTTACCCATTACATGCATATTAGTAGTATGTTGTTCATTAATGCAATTATTCTAATATGCCAAAATACATAGCCTAATTCTAGGAACATCAGTATATACATCATTGAACAGTATTATTTAAACAATCAAATATGCAAGAAATGATAATTCAAATACTTATCTTTGTTTGTTTGTTGGATTGTGAGAAGTGGTCGACTCCCTCTGAATATATGCATCCTTGCAGAGACTACTGGAGTGTGCTCCCTCTTAATCTTTGCTTCCTAGATTACCTGTCCTTGAGCTTATATCCATCCTCGATCACTATGCATGCTTAAGTGTGCACTAGTGTCATGATTGTGCAAACCTCAAGATCTCATACATAATCATACATTCATTAGTATAGATGTTAAAACAACATAATCTTAAACATGTATAGTCATGATCATTTCAAACACAGATAATAAACATTAGTATTCAAGGTTTCATGGAATACTTCTTTTACTCATGCATATTCTTATTGACCATAGGACTCTTTTGGTTAGTCATATCATCAATCAAAGTAAGAAGCATAATATGCCTAAACCCATGATTACTCAAACCTATAACTTCATGAATAATCATAATCAATCATGCCAAGTATACTTATATAAGATATCCTAACACAAGGTAGGATTCTAACTTGATATAGGGAAAACATACCTGGATTAATATGTTAGCTGGTTATTGTCTAACATACCCACATGATGTCTTCTTGTTCTCTTAAGTGACTTGTGCTAGTAACTTGCATATCTCATAAGTTAATCATTACATACCTCGTAAATAGATCTTCTATGTGATCCATGACAATGGATGAATCTTTGTCTTCATGTCACCATGATCATGTGTTTTTGAACTAGAACATGATTTGTCTTTCTTGGTGTACCTTTCATGTTAGCGGACAACATCAACCTCATACAACACCACAATGCATTAGTACAATCATAAGTGTCAAAACCCTAATCAATGAATATCTTCTATCATGCATTCATAATTTTATTAAGGTGATATGACAAGTCTAAAGTTTAATCAAGATTGTACTAACCTTAATGAAGACAATCATACCATAAACTTAATCATGAACAGATCTTGAAACATACCTGGATAAGTCATACCTATTGAGATTGCTTGTAATCTTCTTATGTAAGGCCTTAGCCTCATCTCCCTCTGAAATAGGAACTTCTTCACTTATGCAGGTGACCAATCCATTCTCTTCTAGGATTAATCCAATCCACTTGATTTGCAGGAACTGGATTTGGATCTGGATTAGGGTTTGTCAGAGAAACCTTAAAAATTCAAAGTTTGAATTTCAAACTTTTGAAAGGATAGAAAGATGCGCCTTGATGAGCTGATCAAGCCGATATACTCAGAATTTGAAAACTGCAAAGTTTCACCCCTCAAAATTGCCTTTGAAACTTCCGAATCTTCTAGATAGGATCCCGAACTAGGGTTTGATAAGTCCCACCCTTCTTCCCAACCAAAAGGTTCGATCCAAAGCTCTAAAATTTGATTTTTCTGAGGAGCTTCCAGCCGTGGTCACAAACTTAAAAAATTCCAACTTTTGCAGAAGCCCTAATTTTCCATTTTTTCGATCAAAGTCTAGAACTAGGGTTTGATCAAGCTCGGCCTTCTACCCAACCAAAAAATTTGATCTTGGTCTCTAAATTTCTATTTTGATGAGTAGCATTCAGCCGTGGTCTCTGATTACAAAAATACAAACTTTCTTTGAAACCCTAATTCCCAGAGCCATGAATGAAGGTGCTAAAAAATAATTTTGTTTTGACAGAAATATGCATCTGATTGTTTCTAGTGTAACTCTAAACTTTCCAATCCACAGGGTCTGAAAATATTTTTTGTCGTATCATAACCTGTCATCTTTCCAACCCCATAGGTCTGACCTCAAATGGATTCTCTGAGAGAGAGTTATTCCAAGTGTCACAACGTGATATGTATATGGGATAAAACAGGAGAGCAAACTTGTACGACATACCACGTGTCACTGGTTCAGTTTCGGCCTCTAAAAAAGTTACCTGAGAAATTAAATTCCATGCAGTACCTGTCACTTTTTACTAAATTTCATTTGGAGCTTCCTAGCCCAAGTTATGACCTTTTTTCCTAGGTCACCTATTTATGACTCAGATCTGGAAGAGGCAGACACCCTACATTGTACAGATCATAAAACAAAAAGTACAACAAAATAGAAGTTTTCCTTTCGACACAAGGTACATGGGGATCTGATCTTCAACCTGTAAAAGTTTCAGATCTGAAAACTTCACCAAAATGGATTTATAGTGAAAGTGCTACGATGACTGGTTTTTGCTATATCAAACCCTAGCATCGCAAGTGCAACAAGTGTCATACATGCCATACCATGCTTTCTTTTAGGCTAGCTCTGATACCATGTTATTTTTTCAGAATTTACTTAAATCTGATCTAGTATCTTAACTGAGAGAACAACATGTATAGCATATCTACAACATATCAATCATGGACACAATAATGCAAGCACACAAGAGACACAGAGTTTACTTGGGGAAAACCATAAAGGTGAAAAACCCCAATAACTTCCTCAGAGATAGATAGAGCAATGATACAACCCAAGCATAAGAGATAGACATCTCCTAGCAGTAGCTTCTCCTCCTCCACAAGTGCACCACTCTCCAAAGAGTGTGATAGAGAATAGAATGATAAAATAGAGTGCATCCCGCACTCTATTTATACTTGACTTGACTTGCCTAATAACCTTTACTAGGTCGGCCTTAAATTAACCACATAACATAATGCTGACTGGGCCGACCCCCAATAGGGTGGTCTAATAACCCTTTGACCCACATGACTTATACAGGGCCGACCCCAACAAGGTGGTCTAATAACCCATCAAGTATAAGTTACGACACTTACAATATAAATGAAGACACTTCCGTATAGAGGAATAATAACATCTCTATAGGAATACAATATACATATATGTGAAATACATTCCGAAGTTACATATACATCAACATGTACTTCCCTTTAGGTTTAGGAAGAACTTCCCAAACATCATTCTTCATAATAGACTTGTATTCCTCTACCATTACATCTTTCCATACTTACTGCTTTGCAAATTCTTCATAGGTGGAACGATCTGAATCATTGATGTGACTCATCTATGCAAAATACCCTAAATATATGTGAATTTGATTTTTCTGTCTGGAAGAACCTAATGGTGCTCAATGCCTCTCTGCATATTGAAGTATATCTTGGCACCATGCAGACCTCCTATTGGAAGGAGGAACATCAACCAGTTCTACTATTTCATTGGGATCTAGCAAATCTAAGAAATATGTTGGATTCTCCCTCTGAACATTTAGATGGGGAGAAACAATATATGGATCCTCCATCATAGGAGTCTCATGCTCCTCTGTTTCTGTATCATACTGAAGCTCTTTCGATCGCTTGAATGCTTCCTCTTCATTGAAGGTCACATATCAGCTGACCTCAATGTGTCTTTCACCAGGAACATATATTTTGTAGGCTTTGGATGATTCCCTATAACCAACAAAGGTTCCCTTCTTTCCTGATGGCTCCATATTTGTCCTCTTTTCTTTGGGCACATGAATGTATATAGGACTCCCAAAGATCCTTAGGTGTGAAATATCTTCTTTTTCACCACTGAACACTTCTTCAGGTGTCATCTCATCCAGAATGGCATGAGGACTTCTATTCTAGATATATACTTCTATATTGGTGGCCTCTTCCCATAATGAGGTAGACAAGTTTTGATCATGCATCATGGATTTTGCAGCCTCTCACATGGTTCTATTCTTACTTTTGACAAACCCATTTTGCTGAGGGTTTTAGGGTACAGTTAAGTGTCTACAAATTCTTGCATCACTACAGAACTCATTAAATGCATGTGAATCAAATTCACCTCCATTATCAGATATCAAGGCATAGATGTGCTTTCCTCTCTGATTCTCAACTAGGGATTTGAATTCCTGAAACTTGCTAAAGGTTTCTCTCTTAGACTTTAGGAAATAAATCCATGACTTTCTAGAGAAGCCATCTATAAACAGGACATAATATAAATATCCTCTTAGGGAAGGGGACGACATGGGATGACATACATCAGAATGTAAATCTAAAATCCCTTTAGATCTAGTAGTACTACTAGATAAACTATTTTTAACATTCTTCCCAGTGCACAACCCCTACATATACTATCATGCTCAAAATCAAATATGAGCATACCTTTCACCATTTGTTGTAATCCTGGTACTGTTTGTAGTGGAGGTGACCAAGCCTCCTATTCCGTAGATCACATGGAATAATAGTGTTGTGAACTGTAGCTTGAATGTACTTCCTGGGTACCTTGTAGATACCTCTTTCTCTAACTCCAATCACTGTTGAATATTTCAAGTCTTTGTTCTTCGGACATAATAGTGCTTGATTATCCATGAAGATAACTCAGAAGCTCTTATATTCAAGCACCAAAACTGATAGGAGGCTCTTCTTCAATCCTAGAACATAAATAATTTCCTCCACATGTAAAATATCTCCTGAACTTAGCTGGAAGGAGGTGGATCCAACTCCTTGGATCGAATAGGTTGTGTTGTCTCCCAACTCTACCTTGCATGCAAAATTTTCTTCCTTGAGGTTGGTGATGGCACTCTTATAACTAGTCATATGTTTGGATTCAACACTATCAAACAACCATGTGTCCTCACTTGTGATGATGGATCCAGAAAGTGCTAAGACTAGGTAATACTCCCTCCTTGTCTCCTTTTCTTCGGGTGCATTCTTTTGAGTAGTTTCATCTTTTATAGCGGTAGAAGCATGAAACCTTCCTTTTCCCTTTTTATTTTCTTTGCACTCCCTTTCATAATGGCCCTTCTTGTCATAGTTGTAGCATCTAACCTTCGAATTTTCAAATTACTTGTTGTATACCTTCTTCTTCAAACGGGAAAACATATTTTGAGAGAATTTCTTCTTGCCTTTCTTCATCCTTGATGTGAGGGCAAGGTTTTCTTGTTTGATGCACACTGAATTGCTTTGGATTAAGCCCTCCTCTTGGAGGAAGTCATGCCACAACCTTTTGAAGTTAGGTTTGACCTCTTGACCATTTACCATAGCCAATAATGTCTCCCATGAGGATGGGAGACCATCAATAACGGTTTGGAGAATATCATCTTCATCCACCACTACTCCAATACTATTAAGCTGCTCTCTTACCTGAGAGATATTGGTGAAGAAGGAGGCCACTATCTCATCCTTATCCATATTTAGGTTTAGAATCTTATTCTTCAATGCTAGCGTTTGACTCAGGTCCTTCTTCTCATATAGGTTTGTCAATGTATCAAAACACTCCTTTTCAGTCTTCAACAGAGTGATCACGGACATCAAATTGTCCTTTACCGAATCATAGATGATCCGTTTGGATTTAGCTTGGTTATTCTTGAATTTGATGTTCTCTTCATTAGATGTAGGATCCTCCACCATAGTGGATATGTAGAATTTCAAGTCATGTTCCTCCAAGATGTTCAACACCCTCACCTTCCAAGTGTTTAAATTCAAAGTGCCCTCACGACGGTCTTCCGGTCGAACAGAGACCGATGCCATGGCTCTCAAGTATTATGCTCAACTCTTCAGGAAATATGTAGGATCAAGTTTGCTTGACAAATATTAGCTCCTTCACACCCTGAGCTCTGATACCATGTTAATTTTTGAGCAAATATGATGAGCTTTCAACTTTACAAATTTAAATGTGGAAATAATTAATACTTGAATCAATGAACCATTCAATCACATGAAACATTCAACCATAAAACAATATGTACCCTAGGGAAAAATCTCAAAACAACGAGGATGAAAACCCCCATCAAATATTCATAGTATAATTATGACAGATAGTAGAGAATGTATTTTACAAAATAGCAGATTTCTATCGGCACCCCAAGTGCTAGATAAGAGAGAATACTAAGCAATAGAGAATAGAGAACAACTGTATCAACTTTCCATGTTCCCAACACATTAATAACACGCAAGAATCACTGCCATGCAAGATGTAGTGAATGGTTGCATGGGAAATGGTGCCTCACATGCAAAATGAGGAAATTTCCATCTTGGAGAATTATCCTTTGCATTAGTTTCTTCAATGTTGCATAACATATGCGCAATGCCTTTCATCTTTGACATTAAATGATGCTTAACTGAACCTAGAGTGAACTCGCCCTATAATTGATTTCATTACCACTTATTTCGGAATCTAACTTAAGTGTCATAATGCAATAACTCAAGTATCATCATGCAAACACTTAATTAACTGAAGTGTCGTCTTTTGGTTAACTCAAGTGTCGTATTTTAGTTTAACTAAAGTGTAATCAATGCAAAACACTTTATTTAACTAGTCCTTCTTTATTAACATTTAGTTAACTATTATTAACTGAAATCATGTTGATTGATTTACTTGTAGCGACCACTATGAGTTCTTTAATTAACTGAGGCATACATTGTGGCTTTAATTGAAGCTTAACAATGTGAGTTCACTTAGTCATCTCATGAGCAATTCAAATTCTCTTTTTCTCTATTCATTTATCTTTATCTCTTATCTTTACTGCATGGTCAACATTTGTTAACTTTAATTATCTATCATGTCAGATTATGTGATCATATTATATTAGTTTTGGAAAAAATGATCATATGCTAAAGTAATTCACTCTAGAGGTGGACAGTCTCTAAAGGATACTTAATAGCAATCAGTGAACATAGTTAGTAATACATCACACAACATTAATGCTTCAACATGAAAATAATCTACCTTTCTAACTAGAGGTCCACATGAGAATATGAATTGACACACATGTCATGAGCCTTGTCCAACAAGACTTTACAACATCATCACTTTGATACATCAAAGCATTCACCTCAAAACATGAGGAATAACCTTTTACAACTGAAGCCTTAGTCATTCTTGAGTCCAACTCAAGAATATACTCCAAGTTCCTGAGTCCAACTCAAGCTCCCTACCTCAAGACATGAGGCCCAATCCTAGATTCACAATAATGGCTTGGTGAATGACTCGTGATGATGTACATTTAACAATCATAACTCCATCATTTCCATCAATATTTCAAATCCCTTTCTTGTACCCCCCCACATGATTCCAAGGAACACTATTAATGTCCCAACTCACACTACCTAAGCTTATTTTGAGATGCTTGTGTGGTACTTGATGCCACCTTATCCCGAAATGAATCCAAAGCCGATAAACCATTAGGAGTTTATCCCGGTATCACCCATAAACACACCATCAAGACCTCCTACCAGGGAAATACCACCCATGACCCAACCACCACCAGTCGTCACTAAGCCCAACGTTGGGAGCATGGAGAATCCTAAGTTGAAATTCCTTGTGGTACCAAGTACTACACTTGCACCTAGAGTCAACCAAGCACGTGCTCTATGCGGGAAACAAGGACATGCCACTAACCTTTTCCCCACCTTAGCGGATTTTAAGAATTTACTTAACACCCCTGTTAGTGTGTCTCATGCCTCCAATACTCCAATAGGGTGTACACCAACCACCTAGGCTACGTCCAACACTAAGACCAAGACCAAGAAATTGCACTCCAATCATGCTACATGCACAATATGTTCTCAGTTTGGGTATTATACACATCATTGTCCTGAACTCCCCCATTTTTGAGATGCATTGGAGACCATTCACCTTACACACCCTGTGATCAAAAGACCCTCACATAGTCATTAGGAAACAAATTCCATCAAAATTGTCACTACAACAATGCCAACATAGGAGGTTACCACGCTTGAGGTACCACTACCGGAGGTTCCCACACCAGTAGTAGAAACCCATGGGTTTCCATCATGTGGGTAGCATACCCATATGATCCCTATTACTTATGGCACATCCATACTTGACTGTGCCATTATACCTCTAAGCCCATACCATGAGATTAATCAGGCTTGGGCCAGTCATCCATGTAGATAATGCAGAAAATTAACCCATTACTCATTTTAGTGCCCCATCCTACATGTAGAACGAGCAATATGCCTAGAAAAAATGTGACTCTAGGACCAACCTCCTCCCCTTAGGTCATACCCACTAGCATTTCCCATGGAGGAAGTAGTCATCCGAATACCACCAATTACGTTGACTTAATCAATATTCCATTTTTATCCATTTTAACTATTAGCGATGACACATCATTATCATTATCAGAGGAAGACCATGGTCCACCACCAAGGACAATATCCACCATGGAAGACAATTCTGCAGCAAACTCACCTCAAGAAGAAGTTCTCCCCCCACCACATATTTCTACCACTTATGTCGGTATCCTTTGCACCTCATTGTCACCCATTTCTCTTTTACCCAATGATAATCCACTTTTGATAGTATAATAGCATCATCACTCCCTTGATTTCAACGAAAGCTCACTCACCCATGGTGAGACTCGTTCAAAAGATCCCACTTTAACCATTAACAAATTAACATCTCCTGACAGCCTATCTAAACAATATTTTTCAAATGAGGATATATAAGAGGCCTTGAATTATTATGAATCCCCTTAGGATGACCTTCATAATGGGTAATCTTTCTCCCCATGGGAAAGAATTACCAACTTACAGATGGCTCAACAATACACCATTGAGTCGAAAGATTCCATTCCCCCTGACCATGTCGATTGGTTTAAAAACCCTATCCCAACCCATGACGCTTTCAAAGAAGGAAACATGGCTAATATTTCACCCACCATCTAAGTGAATATATTTGTTAAAATAGGAGTAATCAAGATTATCTTCATAGGTGATTCTTGTTCGCCATAAGAGGCATCTGATTATAAAAATCTATTTAAAGTGTTTAGAGATGTTTTCTCTTGGTCATAAGTAGAAATGTAGGGCCTTGACCCTTCCATCGTTGAACATCATATCGACACACTAAAATATGCCTCCTTGGTACAACAGAATCAAAGACCTATCCACCCATTTAAGACCATATCTATCAAATTCAAAATCAAGAAACTCCACCAAGATGGATTCATCTTTCCCATTTCTTACATGACATGGGTATCAAACCCTGTACCCGTGAACAAGAAGGAAGGTACTATACGAGTATGCATAGAATTTCGTGATCTCAACCAGGCTTGTCCCAAATAAAAATTCCCCACACCATTCATTGATCGGATAATCGAATCATGTGTCAACCATGATATCTTATCCTTCATGGATGGTTTTTCAGGCTATAACCAAATACACATCCGACCATAGGATCAATACAAGAGGGCGTTCACAATAATGTGGGGAACATTCGCATACCATGTCATGCATTTTTTATTAAAGAATGCCAATGCTACATTCCAACGATACATGTCATATGTTCTTAATGACCTAACACATATAATATTGGCATTCCTTGATGATTTTGTGTCACAGTATGGAGAATATTAGGGTTCATCATATTTAAAAAATGGATCACCCTTGATAATTAAAAGTACAATCCATCCTCTAACTCTTAGCTTCGAGAACATGATTACAGTTACAAAGCATCCAAGGTAAATCCAACTTCCTTTGACATTTTTTCCATGACTATGCCACTCAAGCACACATATTTCTTTGTATTATTATAAAGGATATCCCTTAAGGGATGAACAGTTCCATTCTTCCTTTGAGGAACTCAAATAGGCATTGGCTTTAGCTCCCCTTACCTCCCCACCGAACATTGACAAGAATTTCATCATGTATGTTTCAACATCATCTTGTTCCATCACTAGCGTCTTAGTCTAGAACGACGAGGGGAACAATGAACACGTTATTTACTACATTAGAAAAAAATTGATAGGACCATCTCTCAATTAAAACCACGACAATAATTTAGCATTAGCCTTTATCCTCTAAGTGCAAAAATTTCACCATTATATATTGTTGCGGAAAACAATAGTGATTGTAGACTTTAACCCCATTCAGTACATACTTATCCAAAGGCTAATCAATGGTAATATTGCAAGGTGCATCGTCATTCTTCAAGAATTCGATCTCGGGTTTGTCACTCCTAAGAGCAAGAAATATTTGGCACTATCCGAGATTATTATAGACATTCCTGCCACTATAACGAGAATGCTTGTAAAAGGCGAATTCCTAGACAAACATTTTTTCATATTAAGCAACGAAAATCTATGGTACGACGACATATTGAACTTCATTTGAACACAACCCACCCCCCCCCAATTTATCACACGATGATTTTCACCACATCCATTACAAACCCCCGAGGCTTCTCCTCAGAGAAGTTTTGTATCAATAGGGAATTGACACCATCCTACGACAGTGCCTATATCATGAAGGATACGAACAAGTTGTCAATGATTGCCACAGTGGAGCTTGTGGTGGCCACTTTTTAGGGTTGGCCACTACCCAAATAATACTTCGTGCTAGTTATTTTTGTCCCTCACTATTTAAATATTGTGTATATGCAGTAAAAAGGTGTGCAAATTTCCAAGTCTTTTATTGCAAGACAAGGGCCCCATTTGTCCCACTCCATCCAATCATCATAGCTAACCCATTTTGAAAATGGGGAATTAATTTCATGGAATGCCATCTTGCATGAGCCCAATACCACAAGTGCATCGTTCTCACTATAGATTTCTTCACCAAATGGGTAGAGGTAATGCCCATTTTTTATTGCACCAGCACTACAACAACCCGCTTCTTCTTCAATCAGGTCATCTCATGATTTGGAGTTACTAGAAAATTAGTTTATGACAATGGAAAACATTCCCACAAACTTTTGAGGATCTATACACTCTGTTAGGATTTAGGAATGAATTCTCTACCTATTACTATCCTCAAGCCAATAGACAGGTTGAAGCCACGAACAAAATTATCAAAACCATGCTTCAACGAACTGTCAATAAAAAAAATCACATTTGCATCACATGTTGTTTCCGACCCTGTGGGCATATCGAACATCAGTAAAAACCGCCATTGAATTTACTCATTTTCACCTTGTTCACGAGGCCAAAGTTGCAGTCCTCCCTATCGAGTGCTAGATCTCCATACTCCAGTCAATCGTTGAATTGTTACCTGATACTCCGGCCCTGGAGAAATTATTGCTCACTTTGGAGAACCTTGATGAAGAAAATTTTGACTCATTAAATCAAAATGAAGCCATGAAAATTCACTCCAAATCCCACTATGTCTGTCGTGTTTGCCCTTGCACTTTAAATGAGGGTGATTTTGTCCTCGTTTTCAACGCCAAAAAGACAAAAAACTCAGACCTTGTAAGTTTGTGTCTAGGTGTATCGTACCATACATAGTTAAACAATGATTTCCAAAAGGATCATATGTACTGAGTGATACAAAAGGATTTCTTCTAAACAACCCTATCAATGGGCTATATTTAAAGAGATTATTTCCATGACATTTAGTTTCACCCTGGGTACACTATGTTTCTTGTCAAATTTTATGCATTGTCAATACTCTTGTCATAATAAATCTTATGCTTGGGTATGTGCATCATGTGTGTAGGATTATCACTAAGAAACATCTTATCATTTTACAACAATGGTGCATGGACTTCAACCATAGGTATATCATCTTGACCTAGCATATAGGAAATGTTTTCCCTCTATTTACATTTCATTTACCTAGTACTCCCATTGACGACCATAGGGTCCTAATTCTTGATCATGACATGCCATTAATGTCATCACTGAGAACAACATGTTCCCCCATGGGTGTGCACACCATTACAAACCCATTCATATTTTGGAACCCATGATGTCGAACCCTCCAAGGTCCGAAGAATATGATTACTCACCAGTTTGTCAAAGATGAATCTGTTAGAAAAAAGGATCGCAAAAAAATAACATAAAAAAAGATGCTTAAATAAAACACATAAACACAATACAAGAGAGACACCAATATACGTGGTTTACCCAATCTGGACTACGTCCATGCATAAATTGTCAGTCCTTTTATTATACCGTCCAACAAAATGAAGGGATACAACTCGCAGCACATTTGTTGCAATTTCCTCTTCACTCTCTCATAGTCTCTCTTACACAATCATAGAGATATTTACAATACTACAATGCACAACTGTAATACAATGCCTACCTTTTAAAGAGGGATTACCATGGGATACCCAATACCATGGGCCCATAAATTACCCATTATTGACCAAGTCATGACTATGAATTTACAACATTTTACAAGGCATTTTTTTTCTAAAATTTTCGCTACGCAGGCGCTGCCCCCCCATGGACCCCCACGACGACTATAGTGGGGGGAAATCCCCCCATACCCCCCCCATCATGGGATGGGATCTAGACACGACTGAAACATGACCTCTGAATCAGGAAGATCAAGCTCCACAACTAACATAAAACACATATCATCGCCTTGTATTATTCTCATCTCATTCCTGAGATCCCTCAACACATAAGGGAAAATTTTAAGGATCTATATTTTTCTCAAAGTGTAGAAACCTTGGTGAATCTTACTAATTCTTAAGTTTGCAACTATAAAATTTTTGGTGATTTAAAAAAAATCAAATTTCTAAGGACTTTACATAGTTTTTGGATAATTTTGGTTATTTTTAGAGTAAAAACAATTTATCCCATGGAATTTGGGTGAAGCACCTTTGAAAAAAAGGCAAATTGGTGAATCTTTTATTGGGAAAAAAAGTCGAAAAATAGCCCATGGGATAAATTTCTTCCCTAAAATTTTCCTTGCAGCGCATGTTATGATTATGATTCATAGATTACCTCTCATCCCCCCATGAGCAATATGCCATCTGCATTCCTCTCAGTATCATCAACCCCAGGAATACAGCAGTGGGGTCCCATCCTTTGAAGACACCAATCCCTTAGTTATTACCATAGGAACATTATGCATGGCATTGATTCATTGGGAACTCGTTTTCTTGTTTTCACCAAAACCATTACATCATCATCAAAATGATTCTCTGACTCACTCAAAACCATGGGAATCCCGCCCATACAAATTGGTTCCCCAACCCACTTTAAACCATGAGAACCAAATCCATACATTTTTATGTGCAAATTGTTCCTCGATCCACACAAAATCATGGGAACCCCATCACATTATTATTTTTGGAAACATCCCTTGGTCTCCCTTGATTGATGTATTTGAGTCCACTTAACCCCAACATTATCAGTATTTTCATTCACATCATCATTGTGTCCATGATAAATCCATTCATCTACAATCTATTTCACTCCATTTCACCATGTATCATTATTTGAAGAATGATACCGTTAACCACTCAACCCTATTTACATTGATCAAGGGAAGTCATGCTCCCCATGCTTATCAACCAGTCTTGTGTCAAGTCCATTAGTTTCCCAGTTGGTTACAAAATTATTTTGTTTCTTGAGATAAGGCCTTCATCTTATCAGACGCTTCAAATCTCATCGACATCAACTCACCCTATTATGAGAGTTGCAGTGGTTACAATTGTACCTTGGGGTCCCTTCTCATCCATATAAGGGATCTCCTAGAACTAAGTAGGGAGATTCATTAGTGCTTCCTAACTCTGTGGTATCCCATTTGATCAACACTAACAATTCTATCGCATCAAGGAAATTCATATGTTCCAATGGCAGTAGTGTTCACATTTATGATTCATGGTAGTAGCACATTTGGTAAAGTGAATTTCTTCCAACAACTTCACCATCATTTAGGCCCCCCACCCTCGTGGGATGTTCATGATCATCAACAATTCCAATTCTTCGGCACCAGTAACATCATTTCTAGGATTCATTTACTCATACAAGGATTGAATCCGTCTTCATCCGTGTAGCAACAATACCAAGAATCGACCCCTCATTCTCTTCTTAGTGTATTATATTTTTATATATTTTCACAAGCATAGGTATGCCTGCCTCGTTTGTATAAAAACAATTCAATGTTCATCACCAATAACCTTCCCCTATGGGAAGGTCCTTCCACCCACAAGTTCTTGATAACTTATTAGAACATGGAGATAAAGAAATGATGATTCATTTTGGCCCTACAATACCCTCCAAACCTCATACATCAGGGGGCATCTTTTAATGATTAATCTCACACACATGCGACATTTAGACTAATCCTGCATAAAGACGTCATCAACATATATCATGTATCTCACCAAAGACATCCTCATCAGATCCAAAAGACAAATTGATCCCTAAAATGTCAAAGGAATTCGGTATGGAAAATTGCACAACTAAAAGCACTTGACACCCATGCTAATTAGAAACTTTTATGTTTAATTACCTACATAGAGTTTCCATAAAAACCGCACGACTGTCAAAACGATGGTACCACTTATTTCCATGGTGCATTCAAAGCTCAAAATGACTCTCTTGGATCCAAAACTTGGATGATACTCCTCACATGTTTGGAAGCATTCAATAGCCCCCCTCGTGTACTTGGAGAACTAGATCAAAGGAAAGGGTGTTCACATTTGGATCTATATGTTTCTTGGATTCCATTTGGCCTATAAAAGGAAGCCATGGGCATGCATTCTATAGGAGAAAATCATATCAAATTTATGTTGTTGGAATTACATTGAGAGATCATCTTTCAATCTACTTTCTACCTCAAATTGACATGCAAAAGATCCCTTGCTTTCCTCCTGTACGAAGCAAGTGTTTCTCCATTTTTATATTTTGGTTATCTTGTAATTACGTGGACAAAAAGGACCTCTCTAAGGGATATTGTTGGATTCCCTTGAAGCCATCACCTTATAGGTGACACCATTGTATTTAGATGGACTATTGGGAAATCAAAATTTAGTTTGGCATACTCTTGTTCTATTTTGTTTTGCTTAACAATTGTCCCATTTATTTCTTGTTAGTAACTTTGTTTTATTTCTTGTTTAGTGTTTTCTTTTCCATTTGGATTTTGGGATACTAACCGTTTACAGACACAATACTGGGTCCTTTCTACAACCTCAAGGATTTCTTAACCCATGGGAGGACTACTCACCCTTGTGGATATTTTTCCCAAAATATGGGGATTGATTAAAGGAGCTATATGCCATTGATATATTAGCTTCCACCTAGGCAGCTGGCATTCCATTTCGTCGGCGGTTTAGAAAACATTGTGTAAATTGCTTCTCCGCACTAGGTTTTTTCGACCCAAAATCCGATGGCCAAAAAGTTGGATTTTCTACATTTTGAGGTCGACTATTCGACAACCTCAGTATTTTCTTAACGTCGGTCCAATTTTGGATTAAAACTGACGGCTCCTATGTCATCGGCTTTGCGACGCCCTCGGCAGTCGGATAACCGACGACCCTCACAACTGAATAGCGTTTGGATCTGACGTCTTTGGCCGTTGAATCTATAGCATAGTCGTCGGTATTTTTCACTATGGAGGTCGAAAAACCGATGCCCCTCACAACTAAAAATGGCTTGGATTCGACGTCTTTTGCCGTCGGATCTATGGCATAGTCATCGGTATTTTTCACTGTGGAGGTCGGAAAATTGACGGCTCTCACAACTGAAAATGGTTGAGCACTGACGTCTTTTGCCGTCGGAGCTATGACAAAGTCGTCAGTTTTGTGCACTGTGGAGGTCGGAAAAGCGACGCCTATTCCACTTAAAATGACTAAGCACCGACGTCGTTGGCCATCATATCTATGGCGAGGTCGTCGGTTTTCTTTGCCATGGCCGTCGGTTATCTAACACCTATGGAAAAAAAAAAAACAATATTGTTTGGAAGTGTATGTTGCTACAATTCCTCTTTTTTTTTCTAGTACACCCTTGGAGTCTTGAAATTTGTGAAGTCATGTTTAAATGGCCATTGCCTTTCATTGTCCAAATTAAGGTCTATTACAGCCTTCCTACTTCATTGCAAATGCCAAGTTGTACCATGCCTGAAGTTGTCCGATGCCTTTTCCGATGCCTCATTCTTGTTCAAAGCCAAATAAGTTTAAATTATTATTATAAAATCATTTATAAATTATATATGATTTTAATATAACAATTTAGCTTTATCTTTATAATAAAGTTGAAAATATTTTGCCAAATAAGTTTAAATTATTATTATAAAATTATTTATAAATTCTATATGATTTTAATATAATAATTTAACTTTACCTTTATAATAAAGTTGGAATTATTTTCTAATTATTATAATAGTCCATTATTTAAAAGGTGGCTTTTATTATCAAACTTGAAACAACAACTCTAAGTGTTCACTCCAAGCTAAAACCATACTTAGCATTATTTAATATTCAGGCTATCAAGTCAAGTAAAGGTGTAGAAGAATTGATTGTAGCAAAATACAATAAGGAAAAGATTGGGGGTAAAGGTCGAGCTTGTACAAGAAACTCAATAAACAATGGAAAAGTTGTAATGGATATATGTTGCAGTAGTGAGTGGTGTTGTTGTAGAAGATGACACTATAGAAGAGAGTGGTGTTACAATGGTGGAGTTGCAAGGAGATGATATTTAATTAGATGTAGTAGTGGAAGATGCAAATGTGAACGTCTTATTCCCATAATGTGTAGTGTGTTGATATCATTGCAGATGAATTTGAAAGTGCAACAAAAGAAAACAGTGGATAAAAGGAAGTTTTATTGCAAACACAAACCACTATGTTACGCGAACTTCTTTCAGGGCTTTGTTACATTTGCTTCTAAGATATTTCATCGCTTTCTTACAAGAATATTTTTGACCTAAACGTACACTTGATAGGTTTGGATGGAATAGATTTCCGTGGAAATCCTCTTTACATTCATTCTCGAGTGACTTGATATTAACAATTCCGATTATGAAAAGGGGATACATAATGTTAGAAAAGGAAAATAAAGAAAACACATAAAGGGATACGTAAAGTTGACAAAGGAAAATAAATAAAATCTATAATTTGCATCGAAAGAATAACCGGGTACGAACTAAACTGAGGAGATTCGAACCTGTGACCTATGTCTAGTCCTAAGGCTGCCAACTTCAAGCTTGACCTTGTCAATCAATTCCCATTGCCATTTACTCTCATACGAAGTCCCGCAACCATTTCTCTCGACACCCAGTACTCTTCATTCATTCTATATGCATTTCACTATGCAACAGTCTCAGAATCACTGCGTTTTTCCTGAATTAGTGTCTCAATTCAATATGACCCACACCTGCCATCCAAGGAGTGTTTCCAACGGTCTTGAGTTTTAGCCTGGCAACGGTGACGATTCATCGTATTATGTTTCCCTTCAGCTACAATATGGAAAACTCATAGTCCATTGCCAAGGTTTGTCTGACAAATGTCACTGTTTGGGTCATGCTGAATCGAGAAACCGAAACCATCACATTTGTCAGACAAACCTTCGTATGAGAGCTTTGAGTTTGTCATATTGAAACCGAAGGGAAACATAATACCATGAATCATCACCGTTGCCAGGATGAAACTCTAGACTGCTAGCAACACTCTTCGGATGGCAGGCGTGGGTCATGTTGAATCGAGAAACTAATTTAGGGAAAGTGCAGAGGGGATTTGAGACTGTTGCATAGTGAAATTCGTGCATAATGAATCAAGCAAGGTGGTATCTTGTCGTCTCCCACTATGAAATGCATGTAGAATGAATCAGGCTGCTTGGACGTGGTCTCCCATTCTCAGTTACACTTCAAGCTTGAAGGTGTTAGCCTTGGGACTAGACATAGGTTGCAAGTTCGAATATCCTCAGTTAAGTTGCAGCCATAAAAAATGATGAACATTGACAACATGAAGCATGTTTAATCTAATTGTTGTTGGTGTATGCTAGATTAGTTGCAAATATCATGCTTTAGAAGCCAGGCTTCAATGGTAAATATACCATTTTGGAAGGGTTCAATGTGAGGTTAAGGATATTGATTCCAATGAAATTAAAGAGAAGGTTAAGGATATTGATTCTAGTGCATCATTTAATCAGCCTTTGAAGTTGTGGAAACTTGAAATTGGTTATGATGAGCAACCAAACATCACAACAAGCTCCAAGAAATTGTTAGAAAGCCAGCATCATAGCCATTCACTGAGCTCCTCTCTGTTTCGAGAATAATTTAATATTATCTACTGAACAGGGCCAACCATGTGAAGGTGGAAGCTCTTATGGTCCCTTCCCCCCTCACATCACTCTCAATTCCCCATACCCAATGCATGTAATTGAAAAAAAAAATACGTGCAAATTCATCCATATTTCATCATGAACTTTCATCTACCATTCATTCAATAAAGATTAACATTCATTAAACCATTGTTTCATTCAGTTAACACATTCATACAATAAAAGATAACATTCAATAAACCATTCATTCAGTCATTCAGTTAGTCAATACATTCATTCAATAAACATTGACATTCAATAACAGTTTACTACACTGAATCATTAAACCATTAAACCATTCAATAAAGGTAACAGTTTACTACACTGAATCATTAAACCATTAAACCATTCATTCATTCATTAGGCCAAAAATCATGGACGATATATTAATGTTATCAAAAATAATTAGACGAGTACATTTTTCGAGTCACTTCCTTTTACTGGTAGTTTTTCTTCTCTTTATAAATGGTAAATAATCTCTAAGAGGAGCATCTACCCTTGGAATTTCTGTTCTAGTTCTTGGTTCTTCATCAGGCACTTGTGGTGATGTCTACGGTAAGGGGTTCAGATTTGCTGCAACAATGTGAAAATGTTACATCGTTGTATTTTGATATTGTAATGACAAGTATTTCATTTAAAAAAAACATTACAAAGGTGTTTTTTTACCTGGTGTGGCCACATCATGTAGTTCATGTTCTTGTCTAGCCTCAAACTGTATAGTTTCACCCTCTATAGGCTCTGCAGTTGAAATATGGTGAACTACAATTAATGTTCACCATTTGAAATGCTATACATAAAATTTTAGCATATGAATAAATTCATTACCAGGATTAGAAGCATGATCTTTGTTTTGTTGTTCTCCCTCCTCGACATTAGGGGGATCATTGCTTTCCTGCTCAAAAGAGAGTCAATATTGTTTTTCAAGTATTTATAACGAATAGATTGCATAAGCGGTTAATATTCAATAAAGTATATAGATTCTATTTACCTGTGCACTGGATGGATTGGTACCAGAAGACTGTGTTTGGCCAGGCAAGCTTTTTCGTTGTTCAACAACAGCTCCAAAGCCTTCCTTGAAGCCAAGATTCATGTCTTCCTCAGTGGGATGTTCATTGAATCGTTCGACCTGCATATTTGCATAATGTCATTAATTAACATTTTCCGTGCAATAAAACGAAATTTTTTTTGCAATTTATTATTTGCATGCATTATTGGTTTTTCGAAACTTACAAATCGTGCCATGAAATTAGAATAACCATCAGGCCCAAGCTTTTGCTGACCTATTTTTTCAACTCTTGCCTTTGTGGCCTTTGATGTGTCTGGCAGCCTATGCAAGTGTCTCTCCACCAGCCTCGATGCAGCTAACATCTCCTCCACCACTATTGTGTGTTTTCCGATAATTCTATAAATACAAACCACATCTTACACGTTCAATACTATCATATAAAAGATAAAATTATAAATTTATAAGTGAATTATTTTATGAATCAAGATTCCACGACTTACTTCCAAGGATTCAGATTTCCGTTCCAACAATTCAATCCTTGCCAGGTTCTCACTTGTCTGCGGAAACTTGATAAGCAGAGAAACAAGTTCCGCAATATATTTTTCCAAAAATTTGTCTATCATTGTAAACCGGTTTGTGGCTTCACCAGTTTGTCTATCATCTTTAAGGATCTTAGCCACTTCAATATCTACTGGACATTCTTCTGATGTTGTTTCATACAACGATTCATCGGGCTGCAACAAAAAAATATAAAAGACTATTGAGCTATATCATGATAGATTCCTAAAATTATATGAACAATTCCAATGGATTATACCTGCAACTTAGAGGATCGTGATCCACTCCTCAGATGAATGCTCATAGGTGACTTGCACCCGATCTGCTAATAACTGGGAGTTGCCCCTTATAGAAAAATCTAAATAAAAAACATAGTGAAAGTCAACTATTTTTTCTTATTATATTTGTACTATTACAAAGATGTATACCTGATCCCTCGAGGAAGATGTACTCCTCCAACCATCTGCTAGTGGTGCTTTATCCCGATCACTAGCCTGCGAAGTAAATGGGGAAAATTTAAATGAAATAAACTAACGAAAAAATCCTTAATATGTTAAATTCATTAATAAAAGGTTGGGTAAATTATTATATGTACCACTCCCATAGTAACCTTTTTTGTATCTACTCGGTTCAAATTGTAATTAATAAGCAACTCTTCCCTTGTAGATATTGATTTAATGGCAACTACACAAACACGGTTTCCTTCACGCCCCTCAAATTCACAGTTTGGTTGCTTAATTGTAGACCCTGGTTGTGTACTGTTTATAAACCCCGTAATATTCCCTATGGCATTTGGCCTTCCGTCCATGTACAACGTTGCTCCTTTATTTTGATTTTTGTCTTTCAACTATAAATAGTTTGTTGAAAATCCATAGCTACGCATACTTTTTGTAAATTGGGCTAGGTGCATCCAATCTTTGTAGCTGTAATAGGGTCCAATATACTCCATCAATTTTGTACATGTGTTGTAAGGGACCCTTATGCCATCCATGCTGAACAACCCGAAACCATGTATTGATGACGGTGCTATTCGATATATCCTATCGTTCACACAAAAATCTGTGTTCGGTTGAGGAAGATCCTTAGGTACACATTGTTTCACTAAATGTTTGTACCTCAAGGGCACCTCGAGGTCGTCTTTTGTCTCATCACCATAAGAACATGACCCCCCTTGACCGTGAAAAAATTCATTGTGTTTCTCGAATTTTCTTCTGGTCTTTTGACATCTAGTTGAATATACAACTCTTCTAGACCTATTGGATGTCTCACTTTCCTCTAGCCTTCCTAAACTCCCCTCGCTCAAGGAAGACAGATCTGACAAATACCTGTTTGGTTCTACCTGCAACATGAGGAAAAAGTTTAGATATGACCGCAAGGCATAGCGCCTCTTAAAAGGTGATGTGTCGCACCTTTTATAATGTTACTTTATCCTCATTCCCTTTCTCAACATGTAGGAATTCAAGCGATAAGGAAGACGATCACTTTATCTTTCTTATGATTACAAATTCACGCAATTATGAGCTTTCTTTTATTGCTCCTTTGGGTCTTGAATCCCATATCAAACCATCCAATTATCAGATGTGTCGTCATTGCCCTAAAGTCGCTCTCATCCCATTAGTTTGGGTCCATCAACTCGGTAATTGAAGTCCAGTCACATTCAGTAAGATATTTATATTCCGCAATAATAATATAAAATAAAAATCACTAACCATTATGGAAAACATCTAAAAGTTTTTAAGACTTTCCAAAGTAAGATCTTTTAAGTGGTTAATTAGTGTTCACAAATCTTCAAAAACAATATTTTATACAATGTTGTGGAACTTGTATAATCTTATTCAAGCATGGTCTTCTTAGATGACTGAAATTAATTGAATCAAGCAAAAACGGAACCGTAAACATGTAAGCTGTTTTGAAAAATGGTAGCTTTCAGTCATACTCCCAACTAATGCCGCCTTTTGACAATTACTTGTAATATTGACTTAGGGTGTTTAATACATAACATATATTTTCAATCATATTTGCAGAGAGAAAAGTAGGGCTTTCTTAATTATATTATCATGACATAGTTACAAAGATTGTCAATCTTTTTGACAATTTGAATGGACATGCCCCGCTCATAGCCAAATACTTTTGAGATATTTACAACTCATCGGAGTATGGGGGACCATACAATTCTCGAAAGACGTTGGATTCAACAACCCATGCCTTTGAATAAACAGACCTCAGGACCACGTGTCTATTCTGATGCATGTGGATGTCTATGTGGGTTTTGACAAGCCACTGTCGTTCGTTTTTAACATAGTACTGAAGGATTTGAGCCTTAGTAAGCTTTGTATGCAAAATATCTTTGACCTATTTGAGAGATTCTCCAACTTCCCGTCTTAGATTATAAATAGCACCTGGATCTAATGCTGCCAGGTTGATGCCGAATGACCGCCACCAGTCTCTAGTCCAATCAGGGACGAACCATGCAGGATCCTCATGGATATGTGTCATTTGAGGTCCAAACTTTAGCATGGTATAATATGTTCTATCTTTATTTTCTTTTCTCAAGAATTTCCACCATAATTTTTTATATTTTTCATAAGTGTGTATAGTACTTGGAAACTGAATACTAGCATCTTGATGTGGCCATGCTTCCAAAGAATGTATCCGGTTAATACAGTAGTATTGTTGTTCTATTCGTAGCCTGGGGTGAGGTGTAGAGCCCTCTGTCGATATTAGGTTAAGATCATGGTATAGGTGATTTAACCAATTTCTTGCATCGGCTACTTTTCTCAAGGAGTTGTTGTAAATCATCTCTGGTACGTCAATACTAGATCCCATAGGCATTCTTCTGAGTTCTGGCACTAGTCTAATAAAAGCATCAGATCCTTGTAAGTTAGCATCTAATACTTTAGCATGTCTCAATTCTCACCTAGGTTTCCATTCTTGCATATAATCCAACCAACTCATATTATCATTGATAGTATAGATATGATTTTTTCTTCCGGTCCAAGCAGAGATTTTCATGTTTACTTGTAGGTTATGGGCCCACTGGATTCCACTTTGAACTTCTATGATCTCTTGCCTCGTGCTCGCTTGCACTAGGCTCACTTGTTTCAGGTTTGCTTGCTTCAGGCCCGCTTCTTAAAAATTAACAGCACACTTCTGTGTCAAATATTCTCTTGTTATAAAGTTAGGAATGCTTTTTGCTTTCCAAGAAATGTGCTCATGAACAGTTAGTTATAACATCAGAACAATGCTTCCCATCTTGCAAACTTTCCTTTTGTTGTTACAAATTTTATTCTATTTTTTAGCTCACAAATGGAAGTCTGGAGCAATGTGTTATAGTTATGATAAGGTCATGGTTCAATAAATAAAGTCATAGTTCTACTTAGTTTTCTTTCAAGACACTTATTATCCAAGATAATTTTCCTCACAAGTTTAGTCGAGGTCGAGTTCCACCACTCTTGAAATTCTTTACCAACAAATATAATTTGCTTACCAACAATTTTGTATGACAGGACAAGCCTTAACTACTTAATTCAAATTATTTACCATGTATTTGATTACCAACACTCTGATTACTAATTAAGTCTTATAACCAACACATATTTAATTACCTGGGTGTAGACGTTTCCTGTAATATACTCAGAAGAGTTACTTTCAGAAATTATTGTGCCTCTTAGAGGCCAGTCAACTCCAGGAACCAAGTGACCCTATTATAGGGTTAGTACAAACCAGAGAGAGAGAGATGACTGGATATATTGGTACGGTTAATCAAAGAAAGTCAATGATAGTCAAAAGGCTCAGTACAATCACAATAAAGATGAGCTGACAACCAACAGACTGAGACCAAAGAGACTCACGGCCCCCAGTAAGGTACAAGGACCAACCAAAGGGTAAAAAAACCAACCAGTAAGGTACAAGTAAAAAATAAAAGAGTGGGTATAAATTAGACTCATAACCCTTGGGACTAATGGGGTGTAGTACCTCAAATGTGGACAATCTACCATAGTTATATCCACAAGACCAAAAACAAAAAAAGCGGAACAATTCAAAAGATAACTCAATATCAGTAAAAGATCCAAAAGGTGAGAGGCAAGGTACCACAAAAAAATGAAAGGACCAAAATGAAAGGACAAGCTACCACAAGACCAATAAACAACAGGGTGTAAGGTCCAAAAGTAAATCAACCATTGTGGGGAAGGTACAAATAAGGTCAAATATATATTGCAATATCTCCTTGTAACTACCTGTTATTTGACATGCCAAAGAGATGGAAGGTCAAATTATGTCAAATATATGCAATAGCTCCTTGTAACTACCTCTTATATGCAATATCTACTTGTAACTACCTATTATTTGACATGCCAAAGAGATGGAAGGTCAAATAATTTCAAATATATGCAATGGCTCCTTGTAACTACCTCTTGTAACTCAAATAGGACCACCAAAAGGTATAAAGACTCATAACAACTTGGAAAAATTAAGGTGTGTACCTCAAATGTGTACAAACTACCGTAGTACCCACAAGACCAAAAACATAAAAGGTGGTACAAATCAAAAGATATACCAAGATGAGTAAAAGACCCAAAAGGTAAAAGGCAAGGTACCACACAAATATTATCGACAAAATGGAAGGACCATAAGAAAATCAACCAAGGTGAGGTACAACGTACCAATCATCTCTCTCTCAAATGTACCATTGTTCCATATAACCTGAAAGACCATCATCACAGTAAACGGGAAAGTCCACACGGATGATGTGATCACATGGTCCTCTAGACTACTCCTAAGGTCAAGCATCAGTGGCTCCATTAAGAGGTGTTAAGTCCCTTGATAAGACCATCTAACTCAACCATCTCGAAGACCTAGGAGAAGAGAACATCCCACATCATTAGATAAGCTCAAAAAACTGTATTGGGACCGGTGTCATAGTAAGCGAGCTGAAACAAAAGTGGCCAAAATGCCAACAAGCAGCACTAAAAAGAAAAAGACCCTCTAAAAAGGTGAAATAGCAAGCAAAACCTCCTAACTAAGAGTTGGATACCTCAACAAGTTGTATCCTTTGAAAGGTGATGAAATCCAAGTCGAACAATACAAAATGAGAGACCAATAATGGAAGGATATCCCTCTACCGAAAGGGATCCTGGGTAAAAGAGCCCCTAGTAGAAAAGTCACTAAGCTACCTCGTTCATGACATGTCAAAAAAGGTTTTCGGCGCTTCTTCCTTATCACCCTTGTATCACCAGCATGGTGGCCGGAGAATACAAGGAAGACAATGATCGATGTTGACTTAGGGCTAAGTGGAGTGTGGCATTCCACAGAGTCCGTCCGGTTCTCGATCTCGCGGCGGTTTAACCCTTGAAACAACAGGGGGCCCCTCCACAAACTAGTCGATGACCGTATCAACAAGTACAATAGGATTTTAGCACCCTAGAGGACAACAACTAGGTCTCGGATGATAATGACAAGGGGGAATTATTTGTATGCCTATCCCCGGTGTCCTAACTAGCTAACAAATTCTTTTTATCCTCAAGCGAGGTTAAAGTGTGTTGAGTTAATGAGTTAAATTTTAATGGTTGTATTACTCAGTCGGGTGATGGAAGTGCAACTCGTGGTGTGATGACTAACTCAAACCATGCAAATGCATATGAATAAAATAAGCCTTTCCTTTTAATGAATGCTAGCTAAGGTAAGGAGAGAGTTCTTTCAAACTATAACTACTCTTTCAAATTAAATGAATGCAACAAGTGTTCAAGTTCATTCATGGGACCTCAATGAGATCTTCAGATATACTCTAGTCATGCAAATGAATTCATCACATAAAACAAAGTGATAATAAATATAAGGAATTGTACATATCCATGTTCATAATTCTCTAGGAACACTTATAACATTCTTCAATCATTCTTCACAAAAACACAGGGATAGTAGAAACAATAAACGGCATATAAATATTCATGAGCTTAATAAAAAAATAGTAACCACAACTGGGGAAGCTATACCAGGACTTGTTTTTTGATGAAGCCACCACAGTCCAAATTTGAAGCTACTATATTCTAAGTGTGAAAGTTGCTACAGTACTACCCTAGTCGAAGACTAAAATTACCACAATCCAAGTCATGATGGTTTGATTGAAGTCTGAAGTATGATGATGCATGCTTACCTTTTATGAATTTACTAAACCTAATGAATGATACAATGGAAGCCAATTTTAAGAAGATGAAGACTTTAAAACAAACCATAATAGCCTGAAATATTTCCTAAACCAGTACAACAAAAATGGGTAAGCAAAATCGAAGTTCTGTTTTCCGTCGAGACGACTTACAAATTGATTTAAATTTGACCGTAATGGCACCAACCACAATTTTAGGCCTATATAATTATGTTCCTTTTATATATATATGTTTCCAATCCGTCAAATGTTTCGTTACTTTGTACCCTGGGGCCACTTTCTGGCAATTATCATCTTCAAGCAACCTCGACAGAAAACAGAACTTCAATTTTGCTTATATAATGATGCTAATGGTGTTATAGGATCTATCTCACATGGTTCTACTTCATAATGGGATGGGGCCAATTAATCTTACTGTAAAAAATCATATGGTGGCAATGATTGATACATTCTCATTTCTCACATTCTACATTGCTCAAACTTTTCTAATTGTACGACAATTGAAGCTTTCAATTTTATCCAAACCATGTAAAGAGAATATAATTTAAATGGAGCTACCACTGGAGTTGAAAAACTGAATGTGGGGATTCACTTTTCTTCTATAATGCAAGCATTTTGAAGCAACCAAATTCCCCGACAAATCAAATAGGGGGTCAATATGTGGCCTCTAAGATCACGACAAGAAAATAACTCATGTAAACATTCAACCATAGTGCCTTTGACCCATAAATTCCTCAAGTTAAAATGAAGTTTGGTATCTCTCCATACATGTTGTCAATAAGAGTAAGTACGGAATAAGTGATAATTGGGTACATATCCCGGGCATGAAGTTGAAGATTGAGTAAGGTATTGCATTAGGGATTATCTAAGTGCTCAAAATTTAGTTTACATTTTACGAAGATGTAGCAGAAATAAGGATGCATCCCAAGCTCTCATTGGCAATAGTAAAAAATCCTTAGTTCAAGTTTATAGACCTGTCCATCAGTCTATTACGTACAAATGGTACATAGAGATATTTGTTTCAAAATAGAGGGAGGGCAAAGCTTGGAGCTTTGTCCTAGTGAACACTGGTTGTGTGGTTGAAGTTTTGAAGTTTCGAGAAATAGGGTACTGGTGGGAAAAACGTTGGGACCCAAAGTACCGTATAGTGAGATTGGATGAATCAGAGAAGGTGTAGGTTCCTTGACACAATTACTTTAAGATAAATGTTGAAGTTGTAAGAGCCTACTAGGTGTTTTTAATGTCAAAAGAGATGCTTTCCTTGAAGCATATGTTGGAGGATTTTTCATTCTAAATAAGTGTTATATCCGAAATTTGAATTACCATAGGTGTACCAGGTAAAATTATATGGAGCAAAGGGATACTACTGAGCGGTATCCTGAAGGGATACAATGTATAAAATGAAGTAATAGCTTGGGGGTTATTGCAAAAAACTCTAAAGGTACATCTTATGCAATTATAAAAGATAGAAGGAAAACCTCCCATCAAATGCTAGGCAAAGATATATAAGGAAAGGCTAGAGTGGTAGGATTTAGATTCTCCAACAGTTAAATGAAAGTTGTGAAGTTATTTAAAAGAGAAGGTCTCAGGTTTACTAGAAAGTGAGAGAAACTATGCAAAGTATGGAAGGTTCGGCTTTACTCCAAATTGATATATATATAATGTGTCCATCCGACGGGAATAAGGGTTGAATGCACATATAAACGGATAGCGGGGAGCATGCCATCCTATCATCATCTATAGGCGTGTACCCACCTAACATGAGGGTATTGCTTTTTGCATTCACGGTTTGGTTGGTTAACTTAACATCCCTCCAATTCACAACAAATTTTTGTTGCATTCATTTAATTTGGTGGAGGCTGAGGCATTCATTTCAAAATCGGAGAGGGAGGCTGCTTCCATGCCGAGAATTGAGGAAAGTTCAAAGTATGATGGTTTTAGTTTACAAAAAGTACTACTTCGGGACTGTTTTGGGACTAAGGTCTGCTCAGGAGAGGCTACAGCTTGTTGTATGAGTTGAAAATTGGGTTAGGTTAGGGTTTGGAGCAGAAAATTGAAATATTTATACTTTAATGCATAAATAAATTCCTAAATCAATGCTAGAAACAAAATAAGTACAGTTGTGACAAGGTAAGATAAATTTAAACATAATTTTCATCTCTTTCAACTTTAACACTCTTTAGGATAGTCATACAGCAATCAAATAACAACAAGGAAGCATTAGACCATACACCCTCAGACAATGGCAGCTTGATACATAGCAATAGCAACCTCAAAGAGTTGAGAATGTGCAAGGGCACTCTTTCAATGGTCACGACATACTCAACAAGGGTCAATTTAAGCACCCGCAAGGACACAACCCACTGAACAGGCCTTGAAACAGTCACTATAGGTACCAGTAAGGACAGAAAAACACACAACAGTTACTGCAGCCCATATAGGGTCAACATGGTCACGGCCCAACAAAATTAGCTTATGGTAGCCCAAGAAGAATCATCAATAGTCACGGACCAGCCCTAATAGGATCAACACTAGTCTCGACAACCTTCTACAAGCTGAAGCAAGTCACGACAGCCTTCTACAGTCTCAGACAAGTCACGACGTAGCCCTAAAAGTCACGGTCCAGTGCTAGCAGGAACATAACAACCTAATAAACATAAAGGCTCAGTGCGGTATTGTGCTGAAGGTAGACAAAAAAGCAATCCTAGAAAAGATATCATTGTATATGACAAGCACATTATGCATTAAACATATAATTCATAGACATACTGAGAACATATCTTCCTTCTCGAGCTCCTTTGTGTTGGATTGGGGTTTGAAAATTGATTTTGCAGAGCACCTCTCCTGATCACACGTGTCGAATTGAAATGGGGTATCAAATCATGCTCTCCTCCAGCTCTTCGCTTCGGGTTTCATAGAGTTCAAGAGCTCCTCCTTCCTCTTGGTGTCGAATTGAAAGTGAAATGGGGGCGTGGTGAAATGGGCATGCGTCAAATCCAAAGATATTCGGGTTTCATAGAGTTACAGATTCCTCCTTCCTCCTGGCCATGTAGAATTGAAAGTGAAATGGGGGTGTGGTGAAATGGGCACGCGTCGAATCCAAAGTGAAATGGTAAGTGTTTAATTTTTTTTGTATTATATATAGTTTGTTTTTATTTTGTTTTTTTTTCTTATTTTTTTTATTATAGAGTTTGTTTTTAGTTTAATTATTTTTATTTTGTTTTTGTTTTGTTTTTAATATATAGTTAGTTTCTTGTATTATATATAGTTTGGCGCACGTCGAATCCAAAGTGAATCTAGGCTTTGTTAGCTTAGTACCTTATAACTTTGGTGTGCTAGCTCCGGTGATCATTGGGTCTTTATCTTGGGGGCTGGCAATATAACACCGGGAGATTCCATATAGAGTATAGAGGGCTATATATTCAATATAATAACGGGAGCTACCATAACATAGTGTGATTCATACAATAAAACAATAATGCATGTAAATTTTTTCTTAAACTAAATCCCACCTGGAAGTGTTGTGGTGTGGATGCCAATGGTATGTCAAAAGGTTTGTTAGTGGCTTGGAACCCGCTACATGTTGATTTCTCTCCATTTCACACAATTGCAGGTATCAAACTCGAAGGTCATATTAGGGGGTTGGAGAGACCCCCTAATATACTTAATGTGTATGCTCCATACTGCAACAGAAAGGTCTTCTATGACATGGTGGTTGATTTTGGTATTTTGATGTAAACATGAATGGAAAAGCAAATAAATAAGTTCCATCAATGATGTTACCATATTTCTTAATGAAGAGACCAAAATGTTTGTTATCTAATTTGATAGCAATTGAGATTTAAATGAAGATAGTGCAAAAAAGATATAAGAGAAATAACAAATAATTAAACCCTATAGTAGAAAAAAGATACATTATTTAATCTATAGGTATGGTTTTTGATGTTGCAATGGTGAGTGTCAGCCAAGTTTGAGTCTAGAAACCCTCCCACACCGTCAATGCATGCATCTAGACTAACCATGCCAAATTTTAGTCCAAGCCAACACATATTTAAAAAATTTCAACGTTGGCCCCATGTATCACATTATTTAATCTATAGGTATGGTTTTTGATGCTGCAATGGTTATTGTCAGTCATGCTTGAGTCTAGAAACCCTCCCACACCATCAATGCATGCGTCTAGACTAACCATGCCAAATTTCAGTCCAAGCCAACACATATTTAAAAAATTTCAACGTTGGCCCCATATATCACATTATTTAATCTATAGATATGGTTTTTGATGCTCCAATGGTTAGTCACTAACACATAACCACTCTAATAGAAAATGAAAGAATTAATTCCAAATTGAATGCTCTAGAAATAGAATTGAAGGGAAAAATTTCAACCGCACTCCTTCAGCCAACACCTTGGCCTTGTAGTTGGTTTTTCATTGCTTTCCTTCGACCTGTTAGAAGGATGTTCCTCAGTTAGCCAAGAACAAAACCCCAGTTGCCAGTCACTAGGTTTCTATTCTAATTATTATATCTGATGATGCTAAGCTTTGATAGAGATTTTGCTAGTATTGAAATAGGGCTTGTTTCTAGTCTAGATAGTATTTTTTTGGTAATTCGGGTCATAACCCCCATCCCATGGGGGCCATTTTGGAAAAAGTTATCAAACTACTATTTCTCAAACTCTTATATTTTCTTCATAGTAAGCTTCAAAGTAGGGTGAATAGTCCAAACAGTGTTATTTGGACCAAGAACACAATTATTCTAAAACCTTTTAGCCTTATAAACATTTATAAGTTTAATTTAAATTTTGAATCTTACAAAAAACAAACCAAATTTGAATTCAAATAACTTGTATTACTACTTTATAATATTAATAAATTACAATAGAAATAAATTTAAAATGGTTTTCATTAATTATTTTTCAATATTAAGAATCTTAGGTATTTATTTGTTTAAATATTACTAAAAATGAATAATTGGATTGACTTATTTACAAAATAATTTTGTGTTAACTTGTTTTGCTTGTGGTCCAAAGCCTCATAAAGAAATCATGTGAATTTATTTGCTTAAATAATATAAAAAAAATGAATGGAGTTATTCACAAAATAATTATTGCCAATGATCCTCTCACAAGGTCATTTGTGTTGGTTTAATGCATCATTCTTTGATATGGATGGATATATGCTTCCTTTGGTCTAAGGCCTAGGTTCCTTCTCTTGACCATGTAAAGGGCCACTAAACCTATCCCTAATGATCAAAACATTCTAATGGTGTCAATTCCAACGCATATAGCTTGTTAGCCATGTTTGAGTCTAGAAACCCTCCCACACTGTCAATGCATGCGTCTAGACTAACCATGCCAAATTTCAGTCCAAGCCAACACATATTTAAAAAATTTCAACATTGGCCCCATGTATCACATTGTTTAATCTATAGGTATGGTTTTTGATGCTGCAATGGTGAGTGTCGGCCATGTTTGGGTCTAGAAACCCTCCCACACCGTCAACGCATGCATCTAGACTAACCATGCCAAATTTCAGTCCAATCCAACACATATTTACAAAATTTCAACGTTGGCCCCATGTAGCACATTATTTAATCTATAGGTATGGTTTTTGATGCTGCAATGGTGAGTGTCAGCCAAGTTTGAGTCCAAAAACCCTCCCACACCATCAATGCATGCGTCTTGACTAACCATGTGGAATTTCAGTCCAAGCCAACACAAATTTAAAAAATTTCAACGTTGGCCCCATGTAGCACATTATTTAATCTATAGGTATGGTTTTTGATGCTACAATGGTGAGTGTCAGCCAAGTTTGAGTCTAGAAACCCTCCCACACCATCAATGCATGTGTCTAGACTAACCATGCCAAATTTCAGTCCAAGCCAACACATATTTAAAAAATTTCAACGTTGGCCCCATGTAGCACATTATTTAATCTATAGGTATGGTTTTTGATGTTGCAATGGTGAGTGTCAGCCATGTTTGGGTCTAGAAACCCTCCCACACCGTCAATGCATGCATCTAGACTAACCATGCCAAATTTCAGTCCAAGCCAACACATATTTAAAAAATTTCAATGTTGGCCCCATATTGTCTCAAATTAATTAATCTATAGGTATGGTTTTTGATGCTCCAATGGTTAGTGTCTGTCATGTTTGAGTCCAGAAACCCTCCCACACCGTCAATGCATGTGTCTTGACTAACCATGTGGAATTTCAGTCCAAGCCAGCAAATATTTAAGAAATTTCAACGTTGGCCCCATGTACCACATTATTTAATCTATAGGTATGGTTTAGGATGCTCCAATGGTGATGATGGTGATGTCGATGATGAAGAATAGTGACGATGATGATCATGATGAAGATGATGACGATGATCATGATGACGATGATGATGATGACGATGATGATGATGATGGTGGTGACGATGGTGGTGACGATGGTGAGGATGATGGTGAGGATGATGAGGATGATGATGAGGATGATGACGATGATGATGACGATGATGATGATGATGGTGGTCATGACGACGATGATGATGATGATGACAATGATGATGATGATGATGGTGGTCATGACGACGACGATGATGATGATGGTGGTCATGACGACGACGATGATGATGACAATGATGATGATGATGGTGGTGGCCGTGACGACGACGACGATTATGATGATGATGATGATGATGATGATGGTGGTGGTGATGGTGATGATGACAATGATGAAGATGATGATGAAGATGATGAATATGTCAATGAAGAAGAAAAATATGATGACGATGACGATGATGGTGATGATGATGACAATGATGATGATTATGTTTGAGTCTTGATAATTGTGCATTTAATCCTTACTAAGCTTCTCTCTGTTTCAAGAATAAGTTAATATTCTCTACTAAACAGGGAAAACCACGTGAAGGTGGAAGCTCTTATGGCCCCTCCCCCCCCTCACATCACTCTCAATTCCCCATAACCCGACAAAAATATCTATGTACAAAAACTTTAAATGTGTTTTTTGACATACTCTATAACAAGCAATGTTTCTAATTATATCATACTAGAAAATGGAAACTCACTAAGAAACAGTTAATTTATTATTACTGCATACCTCATAAACTTCAATGGTCTTCATCATCTTCTTCATCTGAGCCATCATCTGTACTATCATCCGATGATCCAGATTCAACATTGTAAGGATTGGCCATATCATCCTCGTCGTCAATGTCAGTTATGATCATCATGTCATCGTTGATATCATCTTCATGGACATTGTCTGATACATAATCTGATTCAGTAAGTTCTTCGACATCTTCTTCAGGAACATGATCATCTAACTCATGTTGATCATGATCATCTTCTACCGCGTCTTCTTCTTCGAGAACGTCTCATTACCTTCATCTATGTGATACTTTACTGGCCTTCCCCTTGGATCGTGTCTCACAGCAAATGACCAACCCGTTCTACCTGGAACCTCAGAGTAAAATACTGTTCACATTGGGTTGGAAGAACATAGGGCTCCGTTCCTAGCTCAAACAACCTTGTATTTACCATGGTAAATCCATTATCATGTTCAATTATTGTTTAATCGGGATCATGTTGATTCAATCGACACCTGTACCATTTGAAAACGAACAGAAATACCATGAAGGAGTTAAAGTCACACTGAAGAATGTCTTCCAGATACCCATAGTATCGATTTTCAGAGAGTTCTGGATGTCTGTCACTTCTAGAAGAAACATTGGTCACCTCAAAGACTGCAGATACCCCACAATCAGATGTTTTCTTTGTTTCATCCAACTTTTTGATTCGATATCTACATCCATTGCACCACATAGCCTTATGATGTGTTACCTACAAAAAGCCATACAAGAAAAGATTACATAATGATCCAATATTTATGATTAACTAGTGCATGTTTATAATGCCATACAATGAAAAAAACAGCGTGACGTACAATGGCATTATTTTTTACAAAAAAAAAATAGTGTGGATGATTATTATGCTTACCTTCTTATCTTTTAAACCTCTTGCTAAATCAATTTCCCTTTGTGTTAGATTGGTGTCTCCATTGTGATGTGCATCTTTAACCAATGAATCCACACCTTCCCATGATATTCCATGACCGGATTGTTCACATCGTTCGATCCATACCTTCATCCAGTCAAGATTGTTTGCGATGTATAAATGAATTGCATCCCACTCTCGACCAACTGTTTCATGACAATAAAATTAAAATTCAATACAAATGTAATATAGTAACTTAACAAAGTATATTGCAGTATAAATTTATGCAAAATACTGAATATAAGAATGTGCTATATTACCTTTCACCTTCCTCGATCTACCTTTCCCCTTCGGATAGTCCCCTTCGAAACTCTTATTGGATTATGGGTCACAAATGCGACGTAAATTGAGCTTTTCTGCTAATTTAGGAAGATATTCAATAATATACAACATGTTTTGGTATACCATATATCCCTCCATCATAGAACCCTCAGCATATGCTTGTTGTCTGACCAAACCCTTAATAAATTTCAAGTGCCTCTCAACCATCCACATGGACCTTGAGTGCACAGGTCCACGCAGTTCAATCTCCTCAGCTTGGTGTATGAGGTAGTGTTCTTGTGCATTGAAAATGTCGAAGGTAGATGCTTCTGCATGTCACACATGAGACAAGGAATTTCTCTCCTCCAATACTTTATGTCTTCTTTATGGAATTCTTTAGATGAAAACCATCTACAAGTGACATGACAACGTCCAAATCAAGAGATTAAAGAAAAAAAACAATATATTACGTAACATCATGAATTACAGAACGAAAATCAAATACAAGCTCTATGTTGAATTAAACAAACACTAAGTGCATGGAAAAAATCACCACTTACCTCATGTATTTCCCAAGACTATATATTATTTGCTTGGCATTGTTGTCGAAGTTGTCCGGGATAGAGAGAGGTAGAACATACTGTAACAATAATATACAAATAGTTTCATTTTATCAACAAAGAGTAGACAAATAAAAAATATACCAACCATATTCACTGTAATAGGAAAAAAAAAATTACGTCTATACCATAATAATTACCTTCATGAAGACATGCCAATCGTGAGTTTTCACCTCCACGAAATCACCTTTCTTTGTTATGATATTCTTCATGTTCGCACAAAATCTGGTGGGAAATTTAATTTTTCAAATGACTTCTTTTACAATATTACTTTGCTGGTCCGTTAACATCCATGGAAGTGAGTTTATATTAATTTGCTCTCCGTTGCTATGAAATTGAATGACGTCTTTCATTGCATGGTTGCTATCTTGAATGTCTTTGCAAATTTTGACAACTTTTTCTTTGTCACTCCTTCCATCCAATCTTTGCCATAATGTTTCGGTCACATTCTTTCTGATATGCATTGTATCAAATAGATGAGCAATTTGTAGGTGCTCATAGTAGGGCAACCTACTGAATTGTCTAGGATAACTTTTCATTCCTCATGGAATCCCATTAATTCCTTCATGATCACATGAACGACAATCATGAAATTACATAAATTAATGTTAGTTACAGTAAAAAACACACAATATAAAAAAAATACAATATAACATATCATATACGATGATTCATTATACGTACCTTGACGATTTCTATTATATTGTAAATTCCATAGGCGAGGTGTCATTCTCTGCGGTTTTAATGCAGTCTCTTGCTTGCCATTGAACAAATGTTTTTCGGCAGTTCGATACCTGTGATTCTTATAGAGGAAGTGCCTATACTCATCAAACACCTCCTTTCCTAAGATTTTTGAACGACGAGATTTGATCTTAGGACCACAAACTGGACATGCAAATTTCTCCTTTGTTTGAAGACCTACATAAAGAGATGGAATATCTATGTGATCAATTATAATTATATACAAAATGACTGGATTATTTAGAAAAAACATGCGTGCGTAGTATATTAACTAGTAGTTCGTATAACTTTTTGCAAATAAAGTGGAACTTATAATTACATACCACAGAAATGGGTTAACCCTAGGGCATCATGTATTGTCCATACAAGCATTGCATGGAATTGAAATTTCCTTTGTCATATTGGTCTAGATATGTCATACATAGTGATGCCATTCCATAACTCCAGTAGCTCGTCAATAAGAGGTTCGATATATACATTCATATCTTTCACTTGGTACTTACCTGATTGATATGAACATATAAAAAATATAAATATGAGACTAACCATTAATATTACATATATTAAACCATATTGCACAATAGAAAAAACATTAAATATATATATGACATTATGCGACAAAAATATGACAAATGAGATACAACTACTTAAAAAAAACACTGCAGGGTTCGTACGTGGAACAATCATCGACAACATTATGTGCTCCCTCTTTATTGTCAACCATGGAGGAATGTTGTTGATAACAAAAATAGGCCACACCGAGTAAACGGATCTCATCTTTGCAAATGGATTGACACCATTTGTTGCCAAAGAAATCCTAAGATTACGAGGTTCTTCTTTAAAGTGGGGCCATTTTTCCTCCATATCTCTAAATGCAGACCCATCTACAGGAATCCGAATAATCTCATCTTGACTTCTATTCCGTGCATTGTAATCCATAAAATGCGCTATGTTTTTGCACTTGAACAGTCGTTGCAGACGTGGAATAATGAGAATATAACGTAGAACCTTGCGAGGCACCTTTTTAGTTACTTGATCTGTGCGATATCTACTGATATGACATTCAGGACATTCTATTGCAAATTCATGCTGATTGTAATATAGAACATGGTCATCGGGGCATATATGAATTGCTTCATATTACATTCCAATTTCTTTCATGATGGCAAATAAATCTCGATATGTGCGAGGTAAAATATTTGACGGTGGTAACAAATATTCACCTATCATGCTACAACAAATAAAAATAAAAATCTAGTTAATATAATATAGAAATAATAATAATGGAACAAATTTCATCTGTAATAATTTGACTTATATATGAATGAACAACAAAATTATACACAATCATATATATTTTGTGATGGAATATATTACATACCTTAACATCCGTTTGACTGATATATTTGAAAGACCATTCATAACCTTCAAGTTCATTATCAATAATATAGCAGAGAGAAGATTTGTCTTGAAGCGCTCATAAAGGGGTTCGTATGCCTTATCAAGAAGAGCTATATCATGAATATCATGAAAATGTTCATCATTTTCATGATCATCATCATCATCATCAACATCGACCATTCCAACATTAAATGAATCATGGATCAAATAATTTGTAACATCATCTTCAACTATGTTTTCAGAATGATCATCTTCTTCATTAATGTGATCATTAACTTGTTCTCCATTAATATTCATAGATTCCGGTACTTGTTGTGGAAGCACTTCCTCTGGACAAAGTGCCCTAGGATGTCTTTCCTTTATAATTACATGAAACCATCAATAGATAAAAGTTAATATAAGAAATTCAACCGCAAAATGTAAAAATTTCAAACGCAAAATGTAAACATTTATGTGATGCATTTAAAATGTAACAAATTTTGTATTGTTGGGATGAAAAGAGCAACGACCTATTGAACTGTTGGTCAAATAGGTGCATCCAAACTATCCAAGAGACATAATAATTGACCCAATTACTGAGCAAAGCTACTCAAATATAACACAAAATTTCTCATAATGTACTCCACTAAGGTAAGATAAATGATGCTATGGTAATTTCTATAGAGAAGATATAAGAGAAATTACAACATGCCAATATAGTCGTTATTTCTATTATCATGATGGAAATTGTCACAAATCTAGAGAGTTAAGTGCTTTCCCCGGTGAGTGGGTTAGTCTCATTAACGAACAAATAAATGAGTTATTCTACTATACCCTAGATTCAACATGCAAAAAAGAAAAAGAAATAGTATAATAAATATTTAATATTAAAATAATATTTATTGTCCATGTTAGTCCCCATCTATTGAAACCACAATCAATACATAAATTTACAAAAGCAATCAAAATAAAAACATATATAATGCAAAACTTACAAATGGATGGTATTCATGTCCCCCCTCAGCGTGCACATGCTCCCTACAATGTTTTGTGGCTGTTGTGATCAAAATTCTTCTCCTTTTAAAGCCCCTGCATTGAGTACATGGACAATAGCGTTTCCTATCACCCCTTTTTTCAACTCCTTCCGACAATCTAGCAAGCAATTGTCGATTTTGTTTGTCTGGATCAGGAATATTGCTAGTTGACATTTTCTCGTAAAGAGATTGAATGAAGATTATTGATCTTAGAAAATGAAGCTCCACACTTTGCTCGCTTGAATCTCAAAAACAATGGAAATAATGAAAAACAGTCCGCCGAAAAACAATCTGCTGAATAAAAGAACTTCCGCAAACTGTCGCTTGTATAGCAAACATGTCGGAATGTTTCAGTATTTTTAAGTTTTAAAAGTCAAAAGGCCGTCGGATATCTGACGGCTTGAACCTAGTTACTGTTGGAGAATTGATGTCCGATATCCGACATCCCAATGCATAATATGATGTCGGATATCCACATGATCGTTGGATATGAGCATAGTCGTCGGATATCCGACGTCTCCTTCTATCAATTTTAAAAAGATCATCAAATTTTGAGATTTTTAAGGTGAAATCCGACGACATAGTCCTTCTTCGTCGGAGGTTGTCAGATTTTGGGTCCAAATCCATTAGTTCCAAAACAATAGGATTTTTAATAGATATCAGATATTCAAAAACTATCACATATTTAGAAAACATGCTCATGGTAACATTCTTTGTGAAGGGGCTAGTGGCACATACTTGTAGTTGGGTTCGATAGGAAATCATCAGCGATGTTTTGGAACTTCTGAGGATTGGATTTGAATTCCATGAGTTGCGTTGGATTTGTAATGATGAGATCATTAAAGATTTCCAGGTTCGTATCTCCGAAATTTCACTTTCACTAACCCTAAAAATTACACACATAAGCATTTTGTAATGAAAGTCGAGGCCTCATTCTTATAATTGGCTTGCTCAAATTTGATTCCATTAGATTCCAAGCTATCTATGTTATATAGGATCTTAGTGTGCTAGTAGGGATTTACACCATCCATCACCGATTGAAATATTCTAATCCTCGAACTAGGCCAATTGATTAATGGTGCACCTCATGTTTTCCATCTGGTGAAAGGTTGAGTTGGTTTTAAAATCAACTCTAAGTCAACCAATGAACACTAAATTTTGTGTAGACATAATCAAAGCTAAGATGGGTCCTTAATAGGATACAAAACCACTTACACCATTAAATACAAGGAGGATGCTTATGACTCATGAGACCCGCTAGAGGCAACCTGAATGAAGCTATGGCACACATTCATTTAATGAGGAAAGGATTTAATGATCATTGAAACAACATTTCTAAAGATGTGATCATAAAGCATGGAAATATTTAGATCACGACATAGATCAGAGTAGAGCGACTTATTTTGGCTTGACTATTTCCATGCAGTTTTCAAACTTGGCAAGGCAAGGTCACAAGAAAATATTGGGAGATGATGATTGGGAACCATGCATAAGAGACTCATAAGGACCTTGAAACTATAACTTAGAACACTCTGTCAACCATCAAAGTCCCAACGTCTATTATGGAAAAGCAGGTTGTCAGTGAAAGGAAAAACCACTAAGTCATGTAGTCCAAAGTACTCATTTAGGGACACCAGCAGCATTTATGAAGATCATCATGAGAATATTCAAGCAATCAAACTTCGTTGATATTATTTATATTTCATCTCACATTCATAAACTCAAAATTTAGTATGCCCCCCTGCTTTTCTCCCCCAAGGAAAATAAAATTAGGGGACATTGTTGTGGCCACAATAGGTACAAATACTTATAACTGGATAAATGTTCATGAGCTAAGGGACCATTTTGAAGGGTAATTTCCCCAAAAAGAAGAGTATAGGTAAACCAACATGCATCATACCCCAAATGATTGCAATAATGATTTTGTGGTGAAAATTTACTAATATAGAATAAGGCTTGAACAATTTTCTTTATTTTATAAAAAACGAATTAGGAGAAATTTTAGATTATGCAATTCAATCAGTCCACTATTAGACTAGGCTACTCAATTTTTCTCATGATAAGTTTCAAATGACGATACATCATGGAACCTTCTAATAGCTAAGAAACTGTTTGAATGTTCATATCTTAAAATAGTATATTCAATAATGATTGAGAGAAAAACATTTTCAAACTGAGCACTTGTTAGGAGTAGCCATCTTACAAGTGTTCAAAACTGACTAGTAACATTTTTTGCTCTATTTTCGTCTTGCACATTGCAAGGGGATATACAGGGAGACTAAAAAATATCACAACTCTAATGGGTAGCTATTCAAATAACACACAAATTGTATTGAACAAAGGCTATATCTCAAACTTGAAGAGCCAATTTGAATTAATTTTGAATTATTCATCAGGTTTGAAATGGTAAGTGTAATGTTATGGAGCCATTCAAATAAGATTTGATTAGATTTGGTTCAAATTCTCTTTGGAACCATAAGGACCTTCTATTTAATTGGGAAACTTTACAATTAAGTTCACTTACTAGTCAACAAGTTTCAAATGGAGAACTTGATTTAGTAATCAGGACCAGTCAATAATTTGTAATATCCCCAATTTTGACTTGGAATGTATTTAACAAAAATTATGTAAATGATGTAAATATGCTAGTATGGATTCCTAGTGCGAATCTCAAGGCCAAGGCTTGACTAGTGAATGATTAGGCATGTATGATGTAAATATTTTTATTTGGACCGTATGGTTGGTTTGTCATGCTAACTCGAAAGCTATATAAATGTCGTGTTGCATAAATAATAAAATGGTCTAAGAATCATTGTGTAAAGAGCACTAGAAGGGCTATGTTTCCACCAGAGGGGAAGAGTAAAGGGTGCCTATGGGAGACTAAATCATTTGCTGCCAAATGTCAATCTTATAACTCATCCACATTCTTCCATGAGATTTAAATGAGCCAATCACCTTCTTTTGACCATTTCCAATCATTGAATGCATGTGTGAGGTTCATGAGAAAAGTCACCTCATGCAGTTATTGAAGCATGGCATTGAATGCACTTTTGTGACAGCCTTGTTAGTTGGAAAAAGTTAGTCTACAACTGTCAAGAGTACTTTCTTCTATGGTCAGAAGCTATGACATTTGTCTTTTCACCATATCTCATATCTTATGGAGTCAATACTCATTCTATCATTCTCTCATGTAGATCTACACTATGCAGAGCTACCCATTGATGTTCATGATCATTACCAGACTATGTATAACACAAAAATTTGAATTTAGAGGCAGAGCTATAGATTTCAAGGAAAAATAGATGGTTGTAGGTGAGCACAGAGGTTGGGAAAGATAGGATCCCTTACCCATTGAGTTTTCTACTCACAGACGCTTGAGAAGCCACAAATTAATGCTACGCGTGGTTCTGCAATAACATATAGCACCTTTTGGTCTCCTTCTATGTACATGTTGGAAGCACCTGACAAGATGGATCGCCCAAGAGAATCGTGGAATGATGAAGGGGATGCCTGGGCCCAAAAGAGTGGTGTGTGGGGTAGGTGTTGTTGAAGCTTAGGCTGTGATGGCTGATTTAGATCCCTACAGGGCTCTATATGGACATTTGGCTAAGCATGGAGAGTAGAATGGGTTTTGGGCTGATAGACAAGCTTGTAGGTGTTTCCTTCACCTTAGTGGCCTCATAGCCTGGCTTAGGGTGGCCTCTTAGTAGAAAGAGTATATGCTGAACATAGTTCCTACGGTTGGGTGGAAAATCGCTCTTACACAACCAATTGTTTGGATCTACATTGTTTAAAGATAAATACTCTTATATTTGAATACACAATGTTTTTATTTGATGCTTGTGATGATTATGCTTGTATATGGATGTTATGTATGTCTGGAAAGAGTATATTTCCATTCTGTATTTTTATTTTTCATTTGCACACACAATTTAATTGTTATGAATTCGTAATATGGATATGGGACAAAATTTAGAAGCTCATAATTCGTTCATGTCCCCTCCTATTGGATGGATTGATGGATGGGGACATGATAAATAAGTTGGGGTTAATTCTTCTTGTTATGTTGAGTAAGAGGCCTCAATTTACATATCGGGGCCAATAATTAGATTGGGCTAATCATTTGATCAAGTCATTGGTTCGAATTAAGTTGAGAAGCACTACCCCAATTTGTAAATTGTGTCGATATGTGAATAGGGCCATGAGAAAAGTAAGTCTTGAATTGTAAGTGCATGCCAAATCAATGTTTGGTTCAATAATTTGAATTAATAAATGAGGAGGAACTCTGATTACTGAATTAGAGTCAATCTAAACACACTAGGTAACAATTTAAACACTGATAAGAGATGAGGTGCCTAATTAGAACCACAATGAATCGTGTGTCGAGTCATCAAGATTCAGATTGAAACATACTTGATAATGGAATCTGGTCCAATTGGTTGATTGGTTGATATAATTCGAATAGGAATGAAGATCAACAACAGTGGGTCTAGCTTAGAAATTGGCCTAATCCTTTGATCAAAGGAGGAAATCTATAAAAGTTGATGATAGGAGCTTCAAGCCAATATTGAACTAGATTGAAAAATTGGAAGCAACATAGAAAAGGAAAGAGTAAATGGCCGTGATTTTGAGATCGATCATGATTACCCAGTTAGAATTAAACAATACAACCAACTGACCACAAAGCATTCAAAACTTCATTAATGGATAAATCTAAAACTACAATTGAATAAAAAAAAATATAAGAGCGTCACTAGTTAATAAATCTCAAATGACTACGTAAAAATAAAACATTATACATACAAAATAAAAGATCTCCCTAACTCATAAAGAAGAAGGGTCCCTTAGTTTTATGGGAGTCAAGAACTCAATATAATCATATCTATATAACGGTATCACCACATCAATATGACATCAAAATTTAATACTTTCTAAAAAGATAATGCCATGAGGTGTAGTTTTCATAAAAACTTATAAGGCTAAGAACTCAACATAATCATATCCATATAAGGGTATCACCTATATAAGGTATCACATAGTGTATCAATATAACATCAAAATTTAACCCTTTCGAAGAATATAAATAATCATATCTATATAAGAGTATCAACACATCAATATGACATCAAAATTTAACCATCGTGAGATTAACCCTTGTGAGAAGATATATCTATATAAGGGTATCAACACATCAATATCACATCAAAATTTAACCCTTGTGAGAAGATAGTGCCATGAGGTGTTCCATACATATTTTTCATTTCATATATAAGTTCAAAGAATTGTAATTTCATTGTGGGGGTGGTTATCTCCACGTTGCATTTCCATAAAAGGTTGCCAACTAGTGTAATATTGAAATAAATTAATTTTAATAGACCCGACCCTTTACTTTTTGGGAGACAAATATTCCGAAGTGTTATGAAATCATCAGCGATGTTTTGGAACTTCTGAGGATTGGATTTGAATTCCATGAGTTGCGTTGGATTTGTAATGATGAGATTATTAAAGATTTCCAGGTTCGTATCTCCGAAATTTCACTTTCACTAACCCTCAAAATTACACACATAAGCATTTTGTAATGAAAGTGGAGGCCTCATTCTTATAATTGGATTGATCAAATTTGATTCCATTAGATTCCAAGCTATCTATGTTATATAGGATATTAGTGTGCTAGTAGGGATTTACACCATCCATCACCGATTGAAATATTCTAATCCTTGAACTAGGCCAATTGATTAATGGTGCACCTCATGTTTGCCATCTGGTGAAAGGTTGAGTTGGTTTTAAAATCAACTCTAAGTCAACCAATGAACACTAAATTTTGTGTAGACATGATCAAAGCTAAGATGGGTCCTTAATAGGATACAAAACCACTTACACCATTAAATACAAGGAGGATGCTTATGACTCATGAGACCCGCTAGAGGCAACCTGAATGAAGTTGTGGCACACATTGATTTAATGAGGAAAGGATTTAATGATCATTGAAACAACATTTCTAAAGATGTGATCATAAAGCATGGAAATATTTAGATCACGACATAGATCAGAGTAGAGCGGCTTATTTTGGCTTGACTATTTCCATGCAGTTTTCAAACTTGGCAAGGCAAGGTCACAAGAAAATATTGGGAGATGATGATTGGGAACCACGCATAAAAGACTCATAAGGACCTTGAAACTATAACTTAGAACACTCAATCAACCATCAAAGACCCAACGTCTATTATGGCAAAGCAGATTGTCAGTGAAAGGAAAAACCATTAAGTCATGTAGTCCAAAGTACTCATTTAGGGACACCAATAGCATTTATGAAGATCATCATGAGAATATTCAAACAATCAAACTTCGTTGATATTATTTATATTTCATCTCACATTCATAAACTCAAAATTTAGTATTCCCCCCTGCTTTTCTCCCCCAAGGAAAATAAAATTAGGGGACACTATGGTGGGCACAATAGGTACAAATACTTATAACTGGATAAACGTTCATGACCTAACGGACCATTTTGAAGGGTAATTTCCCCAAAAAGAAGAGTATAGGTAAACCAACATGCATCATACCCCAAATGATTGCAATAATGATCTTGTGGTGAAAATTTACTAATATAGAATAAGGCTTGAACAATTTTCTTTATTTTATAAAAAACGAATTAGGAGAAATTTTAGATTATGCAATTCAATCAGTCCACTATTAGACTAGGCTACTCAATTTTTCTCATGGTAAGTTTCAAATGACGATACATCATGGAACCTTCTAATAGCTAAGAAACTGTTTGAATGTTCATATCTTAAAATAGTATATTCAATAATGATTGAGAGAAAAACATTTTCAAACTGAGTACCTGTTAGGAGTAGCCATCTTACAAGTGTTCAAAACTGACTAGTAACATTTTTTGCTCTATTTTCATCTTGCACATTGCAAGGGGATATAGAGGGCGACTAAAAAATATCACAACTCTAATGGGTAGCTATTCAAATAACACACAAATTGTATTGAACAAAGGTTATATCTCAAACTTGAAGAGCCAATTTGAATTAATTTTGAATTATTCATCAAGTTTGAAATGGTAAGTGTTATGTTATGGCGCCATTCAAATAAGATTTGATTAGATTTGGTTCAAATTCTCTTTGGAACCATAAGGACCTTCTATTTAATTGGGAAACTTTACAATTAAGTTCACTTACTAGTCAACAAGTTTCAAATGGAGAACTTGATTTAGTAATTAGGACCAGTCAATAATTTGTAATATCCCCAATTTTGACTTGGAATGTATTTAACAAAAATTATGTAAATGATGTAAATATGCTAGTATGGATTCCTAGTGCGAATCTCAAGGCCAAGGCCTAACTAGTGAATGATTAGGCATGTATGATGTAAATATTTTTATTTGGACCGTATGGTTGGCTTGTCATGCTAACTCGAAAGCTATATAAATGTCGTGTTGCATAAATAATAAAATGGTCTAAGAATGATTGTGTAAAGAGAACTAGAAGGGCTATGTTTCCACCAGAGGTGAAGAGTAAAGGGGGCCTATGGGAGACTAAATCCTTTGCTGCCAAATGTCAATCTTATAACTCATCCACATTCTTCCATGAGATTTAAATGAGCCAATCACCTTCTTTTGACCATTTCCAATCATTGAATGCATGTGTGAGGTTCATGAGAAAAGTCACCTCATGCAGTTATTGAAGCATGGCATTGAATGCACTTTTGTGACAGTCTTGTTAGTTGGAAAAAGTTAGTCTACAACTGTCAAGAGTACTTTCTTCTATGGTCAGAAGCTATGACATTTGTCTTTTCACCATATCTCATATCTTATGGAGTCAATACTCATTCTATCATTCTCTCATGTAGATCTACACTATGCAGAGCTACCCATTGATGTTCATGATCATTACCAGACAATGTATAACAAAATAATTTGAATTTAGAGGCAGAGCTATAGATTTGAAGGAAAAATAGATGGTTGTAGGTGAGCACAGAGGTTGGGAAAGATAGGATCCCTTACCCATTGAGTTTTCTACTCATAGATGCTTGAGAAGCCACAAATTAATGCTACACGTGGTTCTCCAATAACATATAACACCTTTTGGTCTCCTTCTATGTACATGTTGGAAGCACCTGACAAGATGGATCGCCCAAGAGAACCGTGGAATGATGAAGGGGATGCCTGGGCCCAGAAGAGTGGTGTGTGGGGTAGGTGTTGTTGAAGCTCAGGCTGTGATGGATGATTTAGATCCCTACAGGGCTCTGTATGGACATTTGGATAAGCATGGAGAGTAGAATGGGTTTTGGGCTGATAGACAAGCTTGTAGGTGTTTCCTTCGCCTTAGTGGCCTCATAGCCTGGCTTAGGGTGGCCTCTCAGTAGAAAGAGTATATGCTAAACATAGTTCCTACGGTTGGGTGGAAAATCGCTCTTACACAACCAATTGTTTGGATCTACATTGTTTAAAGATAAATACTCTTATATTTGAATACACAATGTTTTTATTTGATGCTTGTGATGATTATGCTTGTATATGGATGTTATGTATGTCTGGAAAGAGTATATTTCCACTGTGTATTTTTATTTTTCATTTCCACACACAATTTAATTGTTATGAATTTGTAATATGGATATGGGACAAAATTTAGAAGCTCATAATTTGTTCATGTCCCCTCCTATTGGATGGATTGATGGATGGGGACATGATAAATAAGTTGGGGTTAATTCTTCTTGTTATGTTGAGTAAGAGGCCTCAATTTACATATCAGGGCCAATAATTGGATTGGGCTAATCATTTGATCAAGCCATTGGTTCGAATTAAGTTGAGAAGCACTACCCCAATTTGTAAATTGTGTTGATATGTGAATAGGGCCATGAGAAAAGTAAGTCTTGAATTGTAAGTGCATGCCAAATCAATGTTTGGTTCAATAATTTGAATTAATAAATGAGGAGGAACTCTGATTAGTGAATTAGAGTCAATCTAAACACTAGGTAACAATTTAAACACTGATAAGAGATGAGGTGCCTAATTAGAACCAGGGCCAAACAATGAATCGTGTGTCGAGTCATCAAGATTCAGATTGAAACATACCTGATAATGGAATCTGGTCTAATTAATTGATTGGTTGATATAATTCGAATAGGAATGAAGATCAACGACAGTGGGCCTAGCTTAGAAATTGGCCTAATCCTTTTATCAAAGGAGGAAATCTATAAAAGTTGATGATAGGAGCTTCAATCCAATATTGAACTAGATTGAAAAATTGGAAGCAACATAGAAAAGGAAAGAGTAAATGGCCGTGATTTTGAGATCGATCATGATTACCCAGTTAGACTTAAACAATACAACCAACTGACCACAAAGCATTCAAAACTTCATTAATGGATAAATCTAAAACTACAATTGAATAAAAAAAAATATAAGAACGTCACTAGTTAATAAATCTCAAATGACTACGTAAAAATAAAACATTATACATACAAAATAAAGATCTCCCTAACTCATAAAGAAGAAGGGTCCCTTAGTTTTATGGGAGTCAAGAACTCAATATAATCATATCTATATAACGGTATCACCACATCAATATGACATCAAAATTTAATACTTTCTAAAAAGATAATGCCATGAGGTGTAGTTTTCATAAAAACTTATAAGGCTAAGAACTCAACATAATCATATCCATATAAGGGTATCACCTATATAAGGTATCACATAGTGTATCAATATAACATCAAAATTTAACCCTTTCGAAGAATATAAATAATCATATCTATATAAGAGTATCAACACATCAATATGACATCAAAATTTAACCATCGTGAGATTAACCCTTGTGAGAAGATATATCTATATAAGGGTATCAACACATCAATATCACATCAAAATTTAACCCTTGTGAGAAGATAGTGCCATGAGGTGTTCCATACATATTTTTCATTTCATATATAAGTTCAAAGAATTGTAATTTCATTGTGGGGGTGGTTATCTCCACGTTGCATTTCCATAAAAGGTTGCCAACTAGTGTAATATTGAAATAAATTAATTTTAATAGACCCGACCCTTTACTTTTTGGGAGACAAATATTCCGAAGTGTTATTATTAGTCATACCCACATATTTTTTTAAAGAATAATAGAAAGGACAGAATCCATAAAAATCTAAGTTGTTCCGACATACGTCTCCTCCACTATTGGCCACCCAAATGACTGATTGATTGAAGATATATACTAAGGGCGATGAACAATCTTTTAAGAATTAAGAAGGATTGATGTCAAATCAAAATGATATTCTTCCTTAATGATTGAATTAATATATCCGGAGGCGCATGAAGAATCTGTTTAAGAGTTCATTAATGATTGAATTAATATATCTGGAGGTGCATGAACAATCTGTTTAAGAGATGGGATGGATTGATGTCAAATCGGAATGGTATTATATTCCAAATACATAAATTTGTACATTGAGATCTGACGTTGTTTTTGAAACCGAAGTATAACTGCCCACAGATCAGTTTCTTCGCTTCAACCCTCACAATTATTGTGTTGAGAATCATGATGAGCCGACTCAAAAGCGTTTTGGGAAAATGGTTGACAAGCACGCTGTCTATTTCTGCTATCCGTGGGACACTCTGAGTCAATATAACTTCAAAAGAATCCTTGAAAGACGAGAATTATGTGCCCCAGCGACGTGAAAGCGATGATTTAACGCATCGAATCAGGGGGAGTGCAACGCAGCAATAACAGTAGAAATGAGAAACAACAAGAAAAACAAAAGTGGCACATGATTTACAAGGTCCACCACCGTAATATGCTTGGTAAGAACACGCCATCACATTAAAAATACAAGCTACTTCACGTCCCGGGCTAGTAGATTTGAAACCCTAGTGCTGTTACGATGAGTAAACAAAAAAAAAATGAAAAACTGAACCCTGTTTTGTTCGTGTTTTATTGCCATCTCTAGGGTTGATCTGAGAGAAACAGGACATGTTGCTGTGTATTGGATTCCTACGTAGATGCCTGGGTTTGTAATTGATATCATTGTTACATTTTAGTTTAGGGTTTGGGTGGAAGATATCATTGTCGAGGGTTTGGTGGAAGATTTGTAGAATTGAGATAACTTTTAAGTCCAAATTAAGTTAGATTTAAATCGTGGTGGAGGATATCATTGTTTATGATTTGGGTGGAAGATATCATTGTTACGTAAAATTTATAAATTAATATCAACAATCATTTGGAATTATAGAATTGAGATAACTTACAGAATTGAGATAACTTTTACGTTTAAAAAATCCAAGTTCGTTCATTTTATTATTTTTAAAATCTATGTTAGACGGATGTGTACATCTAGATTCTTTACAACTTAAAAAGATTTATAATCTAAAATTTAATTCTTCTTAACGGTAAATACAAAGAAGAACTTGATTAGTAGTCATTTAATTTGTGTGGGTGAATATAGATAGATTACAAGTTTTGTCAGAGATAAGTTATTTGTTTTTTTGAGTAGTTGCATCAAATGTCCATTATCCATGGTTCAACTTAGTTATTCATGCGTATGTTACTAGCATAACCACAACTAAAGTGGCAAGTGAACACCAATAAGTGTAGCCAACCATTTAGTTTTGTAGAAATGACCTTAAAAACTTATTTAAATCTTAATCAAGATGCATTTGAGCATAACAAGATATGATGGCCATGAAATGAATCCCCACTATACACTTGTTACAATCGAGTTAATCTTGTTGATCCACTCAAGAAAATCCAAAATGTAATCAATTATCCATGTATAGCTATCACATATTTTTATATTCTTTTTTTTAAATAATTATTTTTTAAAAATCTACCACCATACCACAATAAAATCTGTTTAATTCTAGTGCATATAAACTTGAGTACACCCCAAATTGTAAAATATAAATAAGTATAAATTTAAAAACACCTATTGATAAAACTATGATGAGTCTCAACTTTTATTTCATATTTCTTTTCTGTTACAAAGAAGAAGGCTTACATGGATCTCTATTAGTATAGCTCTAATTCTAGTTAATCAAGAAGAAAGCATAGATGGAACTGCAACAACTTGCTATATGTTTCATTGTTCTGTCTGGAACCCAAACTAGGACTTTCTACATTTGGTGGAAACTGTACAGTCTTCTATGGCTACAGGTTTCGCTTTGCCGGTTTCTCCTTAGGATTCTTTGCATGCTTTCGAGCTTACTCTTTATCCTATTCTACGGTATCTTAATATCTTAATTTAGACTGCCTCTTGTGTGTCTGACCCACTGTCCTTGCTGGCTGGCAGCTTTAACTGTGTCCTACATCCTTTCATTGCACTCTTTCTCTATTATTAATGCAAGGGAGATTCTATTGTATGATTTCTCTTGATAGAATGATGAGGAGAAACGGAAGTAAAATGGGCGCAATTAAGGTCCTGCAAATGGCAATTTCGTTCTTCCTGATTGCAGCTCAGTACTCGACCGTCCCAGTGTGTTTAGGTCAGGCCTTTGAATCCATCACAACAAACAGTAGCCACAGTAACAGTAATATGTCCGGACTGAAGGAACCTGGGGTGGAAATTGGTTCAGAGATATTCACTCCTAATCTTATGGTGGTGTCTGTAGATGATTTCGGTGCTGTAGGAGACGGATACACAGATGATACCGAGGTTAGTTGCATCCATTAAAAAACGTCTTCCTCGTGTTAGTTTAATCAATACCATCATTATTTTATTTTCTAGGGTAGAAAAGGAATATTAGTTGCATCCAGCTAAGTTCTATGCTTCTGTAGCATATACAGTGATGTGTATACAAAGCAAATCTGTTTATTTTTCATTCATTTTTGTTTAATAAATCATCAAGATTAAGATAAATGTTGTTCTTTAGCATTGCAATAGTAAAGTGATGTTAAAAAATATTACTTCTCTGATTGTAAACAGATGTTCAAAAGTACTTCTTTTCCCAAACTTGTCAGAAAATAATTGCCATATACAAAACTGATGACATAGATAGATTGAGGGTGAAATTTTGATGTCATATTGTTATAGCTATGCCCGTCTTTCAGGCTTTCAAGAACGCGTGGAATGAAGCATGTTCATCAGGCCCTTCAGGCTTGTTAGTTCCTGGAGAAAAGGCTTACCTTGTCAAGCCCCTCAACTTCTCTGGCCCATGCCAATATCCTCTAATTGTCCAGGTAACTAGCTAATATAACAATGCCCTTACTTCCATCCAAACACTTTTCTATACCTAGATGCTTTAAACCCAGTTGGGTTGCTCCATGATAGATTTCTGGAACAATCATCGCTCCTGATGATCCAAGCGTTTGGAAGGAGTTGAAATCTAATTATTGGCTACTGTTCCATGGAATAAATGATCTAATAATTGATGGTGGAGGTGGAGGGTTGATTTATGGAAGCGGAGAGAAATGGTGGGCAGCATCTTGCAAAATCAACAAAACAAACGTAAATTTACTCTCCCAATATTAAAAATCTGTTTACTTTTCTTTTAGATTCCATATTGACAAGGATATCTGGTTGGCAACTTGGCATTACAGTTCCTAACGGGTTTTTATTTTTCTATTCCTTTGTTTCTTTGCAGCCATGTCGATCGGCTCCAACGGTATTTGGCTCTACCTATTCTTCTGTTTTCTATAAATTTCAGTACTTGGTTTTACCTATTCTTTATTTTTCTATCAATTTCAGAATGCAGTTGCCATATTCATGTTAAGTGGATTAAACTAACATACATGAATATTAAACCTTAATTATTAAACACATTAGAACATCAAATTTTTGGTGTAATTTTTTTCTGCAATTTATAAAATAAATGATTTAGAATTTTTAGACTAGAATTTTAAAAATCGATATAGGTTAATTTTAGTTTTTTATTTTTAAATAAAATTTAAAATTAAAGAAAAACAAGTCCTTATTTAATTTTTTTTCTATTGCCGAGTCCACTTTACCCATATCTATACCCAATTCATATGTATAACAGAATTCCTAAATTTATAAGATCAGAATTTTAAAAAAATACATTTTTTATCTTAAGGTCCATTTAAGGATTCTCAATCTGCAATATTCTCCTTCTTTTATGTTTTAAACATTTTAATATAGTTTGCATTTTTTTTATAAATTCTGTAAGTTTTTTATATTTTTTTGACAAATTTTATAACCTGTGTAAATTATTTAAAACTTGAATTCCTAAATTTATAAGATCAGAATTTAAAAAAAATACATTTTCTATCTTAAGGTCCATTTAAGGATTCTCAATCTGCAATATTCTCCTTCTTTTATGTTTTAAACATTTTAATATAATTTGCATTTTTTTTATAAATTCTATAAGTTTTGGCAAATTTTATAACCTGTGTAAATTATTTAAAACTTTATTTCTTTATACATAACGCAATATATTATTGGTTTGCATTTTCTTTGGTAAACTTTTAAGCTATGTGAATTTTTTTTTTTTTTCATTCATGTGTGTTAACTCTTTAAGCTATGCGAATTATTTAAAGCTTTATGTTGAATTGTTTTAGATAATTTATTATTATATGTATTTATTACTTAATTTCTATTTATATACATAGTAAAAATACATATTCTTCATTGTTTAATTTTTCTATTTATGTGTTTTCATTACTATAAACAATTATAATTGAGAAAATAATTGGTTTTTACTACATAGAACAATATATTATTACATGCCTTTATTATTCATATTTTTCCATCTATGTGTTTTCACTATTAGAAGACAAGAACTTAGTTACAATTGAAAAAACAATTGGGTTTTATGAGATGTAGGTTTTCTTTTGAAGACATTGTTAGTTTGTGTAACTAATCACCATGTTCTTGTTTATATAAAGAACACTACTGTTAATCAATCTTAACACCTGAATTTTTAAGCATCAAAAGGTTTATATCTTAACTTGTGCTTAATAATTCAAGTAACTTACATTTTTTTGAATTTTTTAAAGACTTTTTACATATTTTCTAGAAAAATTTATGAGTCTAAATTAAACAAACATACAAAATCAATTTTAACACTAATATTCTGAAGAACAATGTTCTTAATTTCCAACTTTATAATTAAAAAAAATTGCACTTATTATCTGTAAAATATAAAGCCTCATATTCCTTTAACCAATTTCTTCATCTCAATTATAATTACAATCAAAAGTCATTATCACTTTATCACCAAAAGTTGTGTCCTTATTCTAAACACCTATTATTATTACTTTTATTTATTGACAATAATTTTTATTTCAAAGCAATTACAAAATTTATTTGGAACATCAAATATATTTGGTAACATCATCATCCCTCTATCACCAAGAGTTGTGTCCTTATTCCAAGTACCTATTATTATTACTTTTATTTATTAACAATAATTTTTATTTAAAAGCAAGTACAAAATTTATTTGAAACATCAGATATATTTGGTAACATCATCTTATTAAACAAGAGATTGTACATATGATTTTATAAAGCCTTACTCCTACCCTAAATGTATTTAGCTTATTTTCATTATATTAAAAGTTTTTGAAACTTTTTTTCATTATATTAAAAGTTTTTTAAACATTTTGCTTTTCAGGCACTTACATTTGAATCAAACAACAACCTGATTGTGAGCAACTTAATTGTGAAGAACAGTCAACAAGTACATATTAGTTTCAGAAAGTGTGTTGGGGTAGAAGCAAACTATCTGAGGGTGACAGCACCTGAACATAGTCCTAACACTGATGGCATTCACATTACAGCTTCCACATATGTGACGGTTATGAACAGCGTCATTGGAACTGGCATGTCTTAAGCAACCATCTATATGTACCTTCTTTTTCTCAAATTTCTAAAGACATTATATGGCTATGAGAATTCATAATTTATGAATGTATGGTATAACTCTATGCAGGGGATGATTGTGTTTCCATAGTCAGTGACTCCTTTGATATTCAAATTCAGAACGTTAATTGTGGACCTGGCCATGGAATCAGGTAGGCAAACCAACCAACGCCCATGTCTGTTTTATATGAACAAGTTCTGTGACAATTTGTTTCCTACTGTGAACACAGCATTGGAAGCTTAGGCAAGGGAAACTCTGAAGCTCACGTTGCTGATGTCACGGTGGATGGGGTTTATATCCACGACACCACAAATGGGCTCCGAATCAAGACTTGGCAGGTACAGGGTCGAGCTCAAATATAATGCTACATATTGATTTTGTTTTTCATGTTTCTTTCTTATTTAAGGTGTTATTAATGGGTAGTTAAGGTAATAGTCATGGACTACTATCTAACATTGTTATTAACCAGGAATAGTTATTCAAAAAAATTTAGAAATAATTTTATAATAGGTTTATATATTTTATAATAATATTTAATCTTAATTTTATATCATACATAAATTAGATAAGTGATATGATGTTTTGTTGAGTTTTTATTATAAAAATTGTATTTTTGGTTATAACTTAATTTTTTAAGTAAAGATGTTGGTATTTTTCAGAATGGACTAGCCTCTAATAAATGGTGAACCATCATTTTGAAAAAGAAAAAAAAAACTAGATATTAAAACTTATTACAATTAAATTTAAAGATAATTTTATTTTAATTTTATAACTTAAATAATTTTTACTCTATAACTTCAAATAAAAAAATAATAATTTAGTATATGCTATACATGTTAACATCATCTTTAAAACAAAAGTTTAATCCTTTAAGTTTCTATATTATTCTTTTTAATGAATTGATTAGTTGTAAGTAGAAAACTAAACCAATTACGATACTTTAAATCTTTAAATTTAGACATTCATAAAATTGTTAAAAAAATCTTAATTTTTAAAACATTATGTTATACACTCTGATCTTACAATCTAATAATAAAGATGTAAAACCAATGATCTAAAAGTGCTGTGTATGATGTATTAAATTCTATCCAAAAAAGCTGTATGTTGTGTATGATATAATTTATGTGTTATATGTTTCATTCCTGAACCAATCTCAACACTGCTAGAACTGATGTGATGAGAAAACCTTTTCAATAATAAATATAATGTGCAAGACACACGACAAGAAAAAGTGATTTTTTTAGTTTTTTTAAATTAAGACTAATTCTGTGTATGTGAAAATTGAAGTTTGTAATTTTAGTTAGTTTATAAGTTAAGGTGTGTTCAAATTTTTTAAGAAGTGACTTAGTTGGAAAAAGACGAAAAAAAAATCCAATTATATTAAAGGTTGGGACACCAAAGGAGATAGTCAATTTTATATAATGAGACTTATATCATTTATAACATGTATTCAATAAAAGATAAAGCATATGTAATTTTCTAGATTTTAACAAAACAATGTTTTTTTTAAGAGTGGAATACAGTTTGGAAAACCTTCAAATACTTCGTCATTTCAAAGATGGTACCTAAGATAAACCATATACAATATTCAATCACTTAAACTAACCCACCAAACTATTTAACAAAGCAATGTATATTAAAATATTTTGAAATATTAAAATAAATTTATTTCTTAAATTAAATTTTTTATTTTATATAATTAAAGTATAAAAATAATCACAACTAAAAGATATAAATTCAAAGCTAACCTGACTATAAACAACTCTCTAAATTTTAACAAGGTAAAATATATTAAAGCATTTTAAATTTTAAAATAAATTTAACTTTAAATAAAATTTATCTTTTTATATAATTGAAATTTGAAAGTGTATTAAACTTTATGAACGAGAAGACTCTATGATGAATGGACGGACATGGCTAGAAATATTTTCAGGTTATACAGTGATGGACTCTTTCCTTTTTCCTTTTCATATAGTCTTATTTTATATATTTAATTTTAATTTTATAATTTTTACAATAAATTCTCATAACATTTTGGGTTTTAAATGAATTGATTCTTTTAGGTTTATGTTAATAGGTATTTATAATCTACATTAAATAATTATAAGTTTATAGGTATAGATAACTTTTAATTGGTAGTACTTAACTTATTGTTTATCTGCCTTTACAAGCCACAAATTAAGTGACTGGGGTTATAGCCACACGTTAAAGTTGTTGTGATTATCATTGATGATCAAATTTGATAATCAAAACAGATTGTTATAACAGTTTAACTGACATCATTTGGGTTTGTAAATGAATTGATTCTTTTAAGTTTATGTTAATAGGTGTTTATAATCTACATTAAATAATTAATAATTATAACTTTATATGTGATAACTTGTAGTTGGTAGTATTTAACTTCTTGTTTATCTGCATTCACAAGCCACAAATTCCACAATTAAGTGGCTGGGATTATAGCCACAAGTTAAAGTTGTTGTGATTATCATTGATGATCAAATTTGATAATTGAAACAGTTTGTTATAACAGTTTAATTGACATCATCTGTTGACAGAATGACTCATTTTCTCATTTGCAGGGTGGCTCTGGCTTTGCTCAAGGGATCAGATACCAAAATGTGTACATGAGAAATGTTTCAAATCCTATAATTATAGACCAATACTACTGTGATTCCCCAACGCCATGCGCAAACCAGGTAACAGACTCACAGTTAGTTGCTGTAATGTATTAGCATAGAAGAAAAATTCAATTAACTGATTTCATTTCTATATAAGCTGGGCAGGGAAGAGAAAATCATAGTTGAGCTTGTGTAGGGGCTCAAGAGAAGTTCTAATGCTGGTCTTATTCTAAGTATGTTTTTTAACTGGGAAGGTTATGCAATTGTTTTGCAAACTTTACATTTCTCAGGGTTTGAAATTAAACTATCTATTGTTTTGCAAACTTTACATTTCTCAGGGTTTGAAATTAAACTATCTGCATATGGGTGTTCTATGAATCTATCCCAATCACTTATTTTTTTGGTAAAAGACGTTAAAATCTATGATTCAAACTATAAAGCCCTCACAATTACTGACTTGAAATTGTGTGCTATGAAATGCATTGCAGACATCAGCCGTGGAAGTGAGTGATGTTTGGTACGATACTATTAGTGGAACGTCGGCAACAGAAGAAGCAATTAGATTTGCGTGCAGTGACAGTGTCCCATGCGAGAACATCGTGTTAAGAGATATCCATCTGAGATTGAATTCTGGAGATGCTGCAGCATCGTTTTGTGAAAACGTTATGGGTTTCAGCTTTGGATATGTGACTCCACCTTCCTGTTTTGAAGATTATGCAGCTCACTTTCATCAGAGAGAAGGCATCATAGAGCAAGTCGTCAACCCTCTATCAAAAGATGAATTGTGAGATGCTCAACACCTAGCATTCTTATATATTTGACACAGCTCTCTTCCAATATTGTTACATGACATTTAATAAAATTCAAAGGAGTCTCGGTGAATCAAATAAGAATGTAAAACAATTTCAATATATATTTTATATAAATTCATTTTATATGATCATCTACGTGTTTGCTAGATTAGGATTTAACATAAATTTATGTTGATTTTTTTTTATATTTAATTTTAGGATTTAACATAAATTTATGTTGTTTATTTTATTTTATTTTTTTTAAATAGATTTATACTAGTTGATTTTTTAACCTGTTTAATAACTTTATTTTGGCGGAGGGAGGTGCTAGGGTTCTTTACCCTCTAACCTTTGCATGGGGCTTAGGCTGCAAACTAACAACCAAGTCGAATTGTTGATGATCTTGCAAGGAGTAAAGATAATTGCATTTTTTGAACTATCAAAGTTCACATCTCCAAACACTATATGGTTGTCATTTGAAAAATACATTAAAACATGATAAGCCATGAGTTAGCTAGGACATTTGCAACAAAGAATTATGAGCTATCGTGTACTTGACCCCAAATCACACCACCAAGGTCATCAAGGTATGATACACGAGGATAGGGAAAGGGTTGATTCAAGGTAATGCACAATAACATAAGGTTCGCTAAGGCTAGCCCAACATGCCAATAAGCAAGTATAATAAAACAATAAGACTTTTCAAAAGTTTAGCTACACTTCCAATGCGAATATTTTCCCCAATGCATATGCGATGCAAGGTAGTTGTAGCATGAATGCAACAAGATCTAAGTTAGCAATTTCACATGCAATTAAATATCAACATCATAGCTATTGTAGACATAAAATCAATAAGTAAAATAAGATCTAATGATGTTCATAAGATTAGCTTTAGGATACTAAAACAAATCAGCTTTACGAAACTAAATAGATTGGACTTAAGACACCAAACCATAGCTAATTCAACATATATAATATTAGATCCATAGCTGCTATCTACAACCATATATGCAACCTAAAAACTAGATCTATTGGCTGCCACAAAACATAAGCAAAATGGCATCCAAGTGCTGTAATAGCATATGACCCAAATCTAATCTGCGTGCTTCCATTTTAACACTACTAAATCAACCATATAACACAAGAACATAATCAAATTTGTAGCATAACATAAGAGATAAAATCAACACACATGCATCCATAAAACAATAACTAAATGCATATGTTGGAGCATAGGCCACAGCTATGGCAAAGATGTCAAGTTTTAGGAAAAAGCACTAAGTTTTGAAGGAAAAGTGCTAATTTTGAGGAAAAGCACCATCTTTGGGCAGAAATGAACAGTGCGCGGTACGATGCCAGATGGACGAGCTCACCGCAGATTGCGAGCCGGAAATCATGGAGCTCACGCGCACAAGTCAAAGGAAAGAGTAAATAAGGTGGCCGAGTAGAAAGCTCAACCACCACAGTAAATGAAGCGGCGGAATAGAGGGCTCATCTGCCCTCATTAAGGCAAAGTACATGATTTATGGTTGCTCGGACCAAGGAAAAGAAACGGACCGAAGCATTGAAGGAAAAGGACAAGGAGCAAAGAACGATGAAGCGGCTCCCATACCCGCGATCTGCGCCGAAAATCGCGGAGTCTGCAGGAAGCTACGATGTGACTGCAAGAGGCACCTACAGTACACCTAGTCTTGTCCGCGGATAGGGTTTTTGGGGATCACTGTTGGGAAAGGCCCATAGTTTTGTAAAGGTGCGACCCTCAGGGCCACCTATATATATGTGTAATTGAAAAGGGAAAAGGGTTAGATAGTTACTAAGTTACACGGATAGTCTAAGTTGATGTCTGAGTCATTTGTATTGCTGTATCTTTTAAGCTGTTAATGATCATTTTGTGCATGTAAGAAGGCCGTGATCTCGTAGGAAGACCGCTTGGTGTAAGGGCCATTGCATGTATCGACCAGTCGCAAGAGGACTGAGAGGGGAATGTAATTGTATGTCTTTGTCATGGTAATATCTGTAGAAGAAGAGAATAGATCTAAGAGAAGGGCTTCCAGCTGTGTGCGTGGAGTTTCCCAAAAAGATCTAAGGCTGCAGCTGTGTGCACAGCGGAACTGTGTTATCCCCATCTCAAGATAATATAAAACACAGTTCCCGTGGACGTGGCTTCCCTCCTGGAAGTGAACCACGTAATTCTTGTTGTTGTGGTGATGCTTTATGTGATTGCATTTCTTTGCTTTACTGTCTATTTTTCTATGAATGTTTCGCTATCTTTATGAATGATTATTTAAAGTAAATCCTGGAAGCTCCCTTAGAAGTTGTACTTGTGCATTGTCGAAGGAGTCTGTAAGAGCACTGTCGCCGCAGTGCTAAAGGAGTGTGTTACTGCGCTATGGCGCAAGGGCAGAGACGATACATAGTGTATCGGAGGCAGCGGGTAAAAGACTCGTGTGCAGGTGCGGAGCTACCGCGCAGCTCGGCTGAGAAGAGTGAGTTCCAGCACTATAGCGCTGGGAGACCTGTGAAAGAGTAAGACGCTCTGTTCAGGGGTTACCTCCAAGAAGGGAAGAGAGAAGACTGTAGACTCCACACCACCTAGGTTAAGGAAACCTGATTCCTTATCCCCCCCATAGCCACTTCGGGTGAGACTTCGGGCTGCTTCCCAGTTCGTTGCCGAAAGGGCCAGTGCGCCAAAGGGGTATTTGTTGCTGCACATCTTGAAAACCCGAGTCTGTCCAGAAGGAAACCAACAAATGGTTCCGTTGTCGGCTTTAACCCTATTATTTTGAAGGCAATGTGGTGCTGGAATCCTACAGCTAAATAAATTCAAGAGTGGTTTGATTCAAAGGCTAGAGAGTTCGCTGAACGTGAAAATAGAAGCCCTAGGCTTCAGACAGAGGACTGGTTGCAGAAGCATATTTATAATGAGCTTCAAGAAATCTTCTTTGTAACATTTTCACTCGAGTTGCATGAGTGGGTATCCAAGCTAGCAGATACTGGACCCACTGTGCATGTTGATCAACCTATTGTTTGGACGCCTGAGCTAGTTAGCATTTTGAAGCGGGTAGATAATCCTGTGTCCCGCGCAGTAGAATTTTGGTTGAACAGTCTGCTGGAAGGCTTCATCACCGAGTTTGCAGTAGATATGAGAAAGAGCTTCAGCGAGGCTGAGAGGAGCTTCTTCAAAGCATACAGGGGTAAGTTCTTAAATTCTCTGAACTTGTGGATTAAAATGCTCTTATATGAAAAAGGAAACCTATGCATAGCTTTCGATGAATAGCATAGACAAGTAATGTCCGCAGATTCTGATAGTGATCTTGAAGTTATTGGTTGCACTCGTAGCGGAAAACGGTATAAAGTAAGCCTCGACCAACATTCTTTTGAGTCTAGCCCAGAAGATAGTCGAGCTCGTAGAGCGAGCCATATAGAGAGACAAGGGAGTGCTCATATCCCTTATCACCCTTTTACACCGCAAAAGCCAGATGGGGCTCAGCATAACCCTGCAGTAACACCCTCTAGTATCCCGCACGGTACTTCTAGTACCTCAACCCCACCTTTGTTTAACCATCCTAGAGGTAGTGCCACAACACCTCCATGTCAACCTAGCGCAAGAAGGATGGGTGATGACATGAAGCTACCAACCTTTAGAGGAACAGGGCTAGAAGACCCTGAGCAGCACTGGTTTCTATGTGAAGCCATTTGGACGATTAAGCAAATTAATGATGATGCTGTTAAGCTGGTTCAGTTAGCAACCACACTAAGAGAGAGAGCCTTAACCTGGTTTATGAAATACTCAACAGCACAGAATAGGACGCTTGCTGATGTAAGAAGTGCTATGATTAAAGAATTCAAGAAACCTAAATCAGAATCACAGTGCATAACAGAACTCAAAGACATAAAACAGTTACCTACAGAATTAGTATGGGACTTTGACCAGAAGTTCAAAGCCTTGATAGATCAATTAAGCTTTGAGTTTGCACCGCAGCAGCATAAGGAATGGTTCATTGCTGCGCTGCTTCCTCATATTAGACTTCCTCTTATGCAACAGAATCTCACTACTCAAGAACAAGCTCTAGAGATGGCTATGAAACTAGAAGCTTCACCAATTGCTGGAACAAGCAACGATGTTGCGCAGTTGCAGAACCAAATAGCAAACCTAACTTTGCAAGTGCATGATATTAAGAAGGGAAAGGATGTTAAAGAAGAAATTTGGTGTACAAAGTGTAGAGCACAAGGACATTCAAAGGACCATTGTCCTGTTTTCATAGATTATATTGCAACCGGAGCACCTAACCCTTTACCACAGGCTCAGGGGCCTTGGTGTGAAATCTGTAGAACTAGAGGCCACAGACCACAAGAGTGTCACTTGTTACAGAAATATGTACAAACTCCAAAGAATCTATATTGCAATTTTTGTAAATCAGTAGTCCATGATGAGATCAATTGCAGAGCATATGACCTTATGATAGAAAGAAAACATGATGTTTATATAGTACAGTCAGAACCACAGCAGGTCCACAGTATGACCCAGCTCGCGAAGGCCAAGGAGGAAATTACAGGGGCCGAGGACGCGCAGGGGGTTTTGGTCGTGAAAGAGGACATATCACTTGCTATAACTGCGGAGCTCAAGGCCATTATGCAAGGGATTGCCAAAACCCTACAACCACCTGCAGATACTGTAAATATTATGATCATGTCATTGAAGAATGCCCTCAGTTGATGGCCAAGATGTAAGAAAAGAAGCCACAGGTTAACCAGAATATTCAATTGATTGCAGCAGAAAAAAGAGAACCAGATCCCACAGTTAATATAGTGACACGCAGTGGTGCAACCACTGGTGCGCCAAAGTCGGGAACTGGAAATCCAACAACACAATGGGTATGCCGCGCTAATATTAAACCATCCACGCTCGACCTATAGAAGCAAAAAGAAGCACTCAAGCAAGCTCAAGAGTATTTCTCAGATCTGCGAACTTCAAGTTCTGTCGCATTACCACACAATGATATCAGACCGTATGTGCCAAGTCAAGAGAACCTGGTACAAGAGAAGGCTACTACATCAGGAAGGCCTGATGAGGAGGATACACTAGGCAGTGTTCATGCTTTCCTGACAAGCTGCTTAAAGTTGTTGCGCAATGAAAAAGCAACTATGGAACTCCAACACCTATTGGATCAGTGTCAACGGTCTGCTTCGATGAACACAGCGCAGCGTGCTATTCATCAGATCAGGATTTATACTAGAACTGGAAGAGAGATGAGACTCACAGCGCAGATTGGAGCATTTGAAATGGACGAAGTCATTTTGGATTTAGGCTCAGAAGTTAATGTTCTCACCATGCAGACTTGGGAACAGATGGGTAGTCCTCAGCTTATCAGATCTCCTATCCATCTAAGACTAGCAAATCAGCAACGAGTTTCTCCATTGGGCAGATTACCCAATGTACCCATTGATATTGAGGGAGTAAGAAGTTCTGCAGACTTTGAAGTAATCAAAATTCTGGATAACAGTAGACCTTACCCATCACTTTTAGGCATAGACTGGGCATTTGATAATATGGCTGTCATTAATTTGAAGAAAAGACAGATGACCTTTGAGGATGACCAGATTAGGGTCATTGCACCACTTGATCCCCTTCAAGGACCACGGTATATTGAACCCATTCGAGCAGAAGAAGAAGTGCGCCACATGGAAAATTTGTATCAGATGACTGCTAGTCATAATGATTATGTCAATCCCACAGCAGACGGCCATATCAGCTGGCGATGCGATAGCTCGTGCACATCAGATTTAGAAGCAGGACTGGAAAACTGGCAGAATCGCTTACATGAGGTTTCTGCAAGGCGTTGCGCCATGACGACTAAATCCATTCGATGGATTGGCACAGAATTGAATGACACTCCAATATTTGATGGTTTAACTGGAGTAAGTGAATTCATGCATGCATATGAACAAGAAATCCCAGATGAGTAGCGCATACAAGCATTGGATGTAGCACTGCGCGCTACACCCGCAAGATGGTGCGGTGCGCATAAAGAAAATATCGACACATGGCAAGACTGTCGCAGGTTGATACTGTGCAGATTTAAAGAGACTACAGCAGGAGTTTTGCGCAAATATGATGGACAGAGTGACCCTAGGTCACATGTTGAAGCATGTATTCAGCAATGGTCATATATTCCAGAGGATGAGTGGGTTCACCTATTCATCCACATGTTGGATATAGTTCCAAGGAACTGGTACACTGAAACAGAATTACACAGAGGCACTATCACTTGGCCTCTCGTGATTGAAAGTTTTCAACTCACTTTCAGCTTTGAGTCAGAACATCCAAGCATCGATCAGGATTTAAAGTGTATTAGAAAGAAGATATTTGGACGATGTCCTTTACCAGAGTATTCTCAACCAGATTGGGCTATCCAGATGGATAATGCCCTGGAATGCTATAATTTCACCACTGGAGAAGAGGATGATGATCCTTGCAACATCAATATTCCAGAGTCAGAAGGGACGCGCAAAGTCGAAGGCCCTCAGTTTGATATCCCTGCCATTACAGAACACATCAAGCTCAAGAATATTAACATTGGTATAGAAGTCGAACACAAGTTTGCCTCTATAGGAGATTATTGGGATGATGAAACTGTTGGCCATATTGCAGATTTGCTACATGAGTACCAGGATATCTTTCCTACCAAGTTTACAGAAATGAAAGGCATCCTAGGAGATTTAGGAGTTATGCACATACCTTTGAAAGCGGACGCTAAGCTAATAAAACAGCTCTCGTACAGGTTGAACCCGCGATATAAATAAAAGGTCAGAGAAGAAATTGATAAGATGCTCGCAGCTGGTATCATTGAGCCAATAGAGGAAAGTGATTGGATTAGTCCTATGGTGGTACAAGATAAAAAGACAAAAGGTGAAATAAGAATATGCGTGGACCTACGCAAGCTCAACGACGCATTAGCACATGATCCATTTCCTACGCCCTTTACAGACGAAGTGCTTGACAATGTTGGAGGACAAGAGGCTTACTCCTTCACTGATGGCTTTTCAGGATAGCATCAGATCAAAATCCATCCAGAGGATCTCCATAAGACCACTTTTGCGACCGAATGGGGCTCATTTCAGTATATGGTAATGCCCTTTGGTCTTAAAAACGCTCCTGCTATTTTCTCTAGAGTCGTTGTTGCTATTTTTAAAGAATTCATTCATAAGTTTCTAGAAGTATATTTTGATGACTGGACTGTGTTTGGTTTACTAAAGAACCATATAGGGAATCTAAGGATGATGTTAGAAAAATGTAGACAGTATCAGATTTCCCTTAACTTGAAAAAATGTGTCTTCTGTGCTCCTTTTGGTATTTTGTTGGGTCACATTTTGTGCAGGAAAGGACTCATGATGGATCCTGCGAAGGTTTCCATCATTGCTAACTTGCCTGTGCCCAACTCAGTCAAAAAATTGCGCACTACATTGGGACATACAGGATACTACAGGAAATTTATCAAGGGTTATGCAAAGATCAATGTGCCTATGGAAAGACTGCTGAAAAAGGATTCAAAATTCCAATGGACAGAAGAATGCCAACAGAGCTTGGACACACTTAAAGGAAAGATGGTCACAGCACCTATTCTAGTTTTTCCAGACTGGAGAAAACCCTTTCATGTTCATGTAGATGCTTCTTCCATAGAATTGGGGGTTGTATTGACACAACCGGGAGAAGGAGGTATTGACCACCCCATTGCTTACTCTAGCAGAAAGCTATCTACAGCTGAGAAGAACTACACCACTACAGAAAGAGAAGGACTCGCTATGGTGTATGCCTTACAGAAGTTCAGGCACTATCTATTGGGTTCTCATTTTAAAATGTATACTGACCATTCTACTTTGAAGTACTTGGTCAATAAGCCAGCGTTAGGGGGAAGAATTTGTAGATGGCTAATCCTCTTCCAGGAGTATGATTTTGAGATTATTGTGAAGCCAGGTAGATTGAATGTAGGACCTGACCATTTATCTAGGATAGAGTCAGGGGAGGAACCTACAAATTTGGAGGACAATCTGCCTGATGCGCAACTGTTTTCTGTTCAAGCAGTAGACGAGTATTATTTTGATATTCTTGATTTTCTCACTATAGGGCAAGCGCCAGTTGAGTTCACAATGCAACAGAAGAAACAACTTGTTTTCAAAGCCGCAGACTTCACTTTGATAGCAAGACATCTCTATAAGTTGGGCCCTGATGAAGTCTTGCGCAGATGCATTTTACCGCATGAGAAGAATTCCGTAATCGCAGAAGCGCACTCAGGAACCGCAGGAGGCCATTTCACAGGAAATCCGACTGCGCAGAAGATCTTAGCCGCAGGTGTTTGGTGGCCAACATTGCACAAGGATACTAAGGAATTCTGCAAGTGTTGCGATGTGTGCCAGCGAACAGGAAAACCTTCAAGAAGAGATGAAATGCCACTAAGACGCCAAATAATAGTTCATGCTTTTGATAAGTGGGCCATTGATTTTGTGGGACCTATCAACCCACCAGGAAAGAGAACCGGCGCAAGATACATCATCACAGCTACTGAATACCTCACCAAATGGGCTAAGGCGAAGCCAGTTAAGAATTGCGACGCTGTCACTGCCGTGCATTTCATTTTTGAGAATATTGTCACTAGATTTGGATGTCCACTGATTCTAATGAGTGATCAAGGTACACATTTCCTGAACGAGACTATAGAGGCCCCTACTGAAGAATTCCACATTAGTCACCATAAGAGTACACCCTACCACCCTCAAGCTAATGGTACGATGGAGGCATTCAATAAGATTATGGAGAATTCCCTGACCAAGATCTGTAATCAACAAAGAGATGATTGGGACCTTAGAGTCACAGCTGTGTTATGGGCTTACAGAACCACATGCAAGAAATTAGCAGGTCACACACCTTTCAGTTTGGTGTATCGACAAGAAGCAGTCATGCCCATGGAATACATTGTTCCCAGTCTCAGAATTGCTCAAATTACAGAAATGGCAGATACTGATACTATGAGTGAAAGGATGTCACAATTGGTTGCCTTAGAAGAAGACAGGCTTTTAGTTGGATTCCATAAACAAGTGCAGAAGATGAGACAGAAGGCTTGGCATCACATGCATATTAAGAATAAAGTCTTTCAGGAAGGAGACTTGGTACTCCTCTATGATAGTAAATTCATCAAGTTTCCAGGCAAGTTTCGTGTACATTGGTTAGGCACTTTTCAAGTGATGAAGATAACAGAAGGTGGAGCAGTTCAACTTGCGAAGCTTAATGGAGAGTTGCTGCCCACAATGATCAACGGGAGTCGGCTCAAGCTTTATCGCGATGACCACTCCGCCCTATCGACCTAATCAGTTGCAAAAGTCATGTAGATGTCCAGTGTAGTTGAAAGAGGCATCGCACTTATTACAGTCTACACGGAAGTCGTGAGACATTTTCAGTCTCTGGCTTCCCGCGCAATTCCTCGAAACATCCGCGCAGTCAATAAAGCCTATTCTGAGCGACCCTACTTTCGCTCTTGCAGAGTTCTCCTCGCCGTGGATCCCTCCAGGTGCACAGTTACCCATGCTGAATTTACCCGCTGAAAATTTGAATTGTGGTAGTTCTGTAGCCGCGTCTGAGTCTTAATGAAGGATGAGACCGCCATCTAATTCTACTTGCTCTGACAGATTCAGCTTGATTTCCCTAAGATTCGCATTTAATTAAGGAGCTGAAGGCCTTAGCACATCTCCCAAAGGCTGTTAGAGTCCATCCCTCGCATTTAATGCACCACAGAGGCATGGAGGGGGGTTGTCAACTCATCCGCTTAAGCGCTAACGGTTATTAGCACCACCTGTCCGCACCTACTACCGCCCTCAGTTATAAATACCCCTCATTCGTATATGCTTGGGTTACTTTCCTTGCTATTGAGTTGTATAGTTGTCCTGTTTGAGAGTCTAAGCCATTGTTTTCAGAGTCATGTCGTGCAGATTGCTTCCCTCTGTTTTCAGAGTTCGCATCCTACGTTGTTCCGCCCTTTTCTGTGCAGTATTTTTCCTGTATGCAGGTTCATGTCGGAGAACGTGTCAACTGAAGAATTCATCTATCACTTCAGACGCAGAGGGTTATACTTCGGTATAGCTACCCCGACCAAGATTGTCAAGCTTCCTAGTTTCTCTGATCCCAGACAGTCCCCGGGCACAAGGGTGTCTCAACAACAGCCCTAGCAGCAGTAGCCGGAGGTAGCCGTTCCAGAGCCCTTGGCCACTCTGGTTAACTACATTCCTCCGCACCCAGATGATGCACCCGAGGTTTGTATTCCCAAGAATTCCAAGTATTTGATTTCGCTGCCACAAATGGCGGAAATCATGGAAGAAGAAGGATCCCTGCTTGGACATCTCCCGCTGGTTAAGTTTTCTGACTTCAAATTGGGAGATTATAGAATGTATCCTCAGTTCGCGCCAGATCACTATCTGACGTTGGTCCATAATCCTGTTAAGAAGATAGATGAATTCGTCCCGCAGGAATTTGCAGTAAATCTAGACAAGCCTGGACTATTGAACCTGTTGAAGCTACCGCACTTCGGGCGTAGCAATGAAGTTAATGCGGTTGTCAAGGTCCTGTTATCTTGTGTTCACGGTGGTTATCTTTGGCTAGGGAGGCCAATTGATCTGAATGTGGACCTGATTCATCGAATTACCGGCCTATCTAAGGTTGGTAAGGACCCCAACGTCCATTTCGTTGGTAAAGACAAGGACCGAAAGCTGGCTGCACAAGTGGTGCAGAAATACAAATTGTCGAGAGGAGGTCGGGCTTATGACCTCACTGTAGTTGAAGATGAAGCACTCAGATTCACAGGCAGTCTTCTCACAGGTAGACTTTTAACAAAATGCCAACCTAAAGAAGTCCCTGGAGCTGTTGTAGAGCTCGCAATTGCAGCTGCGGAGGGAGAGCAGTATAACTGGTGTCTCTTCCTCCTGAATTCATTCTTGGAATACTGTCGGAACGTTCAGGACACCCCCAATTAGCTGTTCCATTTCTCTTGGCTCCTGATCTTGTGTGCCTTTGTTGGGTGGAAGGAACCGCCCAACACTCAGTTTCTTCCGCGTCGTTTAGGAGAGGTTACAGGGATGCGCTATGTCAACCTCTAGGACTCTAGTAATCTCGTGAAGCACAAGATGAACCGCGCCGTCTTCTTCGAGTATTATCATCTTCTCAGGGATACCATCCTAGAGATGTCGAGGCTTACTGAGGAGACGGTAGAACTCTATGGAACAAAGTTGGTCTTTTGTGCCAACTTGCATGAAATCTATTTCCACCCTCGCGGAATTCAGTTGGAAGAATGGGCCGTAGAGCTCTACCGAATGACTACCTAGGATGTGGAGGACACTGTGAAGTCCTGACCAGATGAATGGAAGCAGGCTGCTGAAGCTGCTGCCACGATGCCACCCCCTGAGGCACCAGAGAAATATAAGGGCAAGGAAAAGATCGGGCAAAAGAATGGTGAAGGTCCGTCAGGACCGGCTACCAAGAAGCAGAAGCTGTTGCACCCCGCAGAAGCGACTGGAGATCCCTATGAGATCCTTGCCGCGAGGCTCAACCAGTACTTGAAGGAGCCATTTCAGGAGCTGCATGCCTCTCAGGCCAATATCAGAAGTGCTCTAGATCTGCAGCTCGTGGAGTTGAAAGGTCTCGCAGGACGAGTTGCGCAGACCCATGAGCCAGCATCCGGCTTGCAGACGCCGCAAGCATCTACAAGCACCGAGCAGGTTGAAGTACCTACAGAAAGGCACAATGTCGTCCACATCCCGCTCGCAAGCATGACACTCCCGGATCCTCTGGCTTCACCGCAGGTAAGCGCGGTTGGCCATGTTGAAATAAATTTGTCACTAATTCCGTTGGAAACTCTATAGTTGGTTTACGAGTAGGTCTCTCTTGAGCTGAGAGCTAGGGAGCTCTCCACATTCCATGCCAATCAAAGACTGCAGACGCAGGAAGTAGAGATAAGGGCAGGCTATAAGGAGATCTCTGCGCAGCTTGCACTTCACGAAGCGCGAGACATTGGGCTAAGGAATGCCGTCAATGAAATCGCCCAGAAGCTGCCGGCCTGCTAGATTCAACCAGACCTTCCTTTAGTTGAGAAAGTGAAACGCATTGGAAGAAGGGCGAAATCCCTAGAACAACAAGTAGCTGTTATGGCTGAGGACCATAGAAAGCAGCTCGCCGAGTTGGAAGCTCGTGCCGTAGTGCCTCCCGCAGATGATAACCAAGAACGACTTGAAACACTGCGCATAGCTTCTACCCAAATGAAGCACAGAACAGATGAAGCCCAGCAGTTAATGACGCAAGCCATGCAGGCTTGGGATGAGCTCGAGAAGCTCCCTTCTAAAGTTGCCCTTTTGGAACAAGTGAAAGCAGCAGAATAGTCCCTAACTGTTTTGAACAAAGAAGCTAAGCCCTTGGAAGGATTAGCCAAAATGAGAAAGATGAGCGAAGTCTGCAAAGTCCAGCAAGAACTGCACAGGCTCAGAGACAAAGATGCTACTCTCGCCAACATCATTCAGCCGTTTATGGATGAGTATGTTGAACTTGCTGCCCAAGCAGAGGCCAAGGTCAAAGCATTTGCTGAGTCTCAAGAGTTGGTCGATGGCGCGGAAGGAGAAGAAACTACTTCAGACCTGGTGCAGATAGCCACGAAGTGCGTGCAAGACATGGACTCTGCTATTGCGCAGTGGAAGCAAGCCTTTGCTGCGACCCAAGCAAAGTCAGATGCACAAGTAAAACAACCGCAAGCTAGTGCGAGTGGCTCGGGGACGAGCCACAAGTAAGTGTTAGTGGCCTGTTGGAGCATAGGCCGCAGCTATGGCAAAGCTGCCAAGTTTTAGGAAAAAGCACTAAGTTTTGAAGGAAAAGTGCTAATTTTGAGGAAAAGCACCATTTTTGGGCAGAAATGAACAGTGCGCGGTACGACGCCAGATGGACGAGCTCACCGCATATTGCGGGCCGGAAATCATCGAGCTCACGCGCACAAATCAAAGGAAAGAGTAAATAAGGTGGCCGAGTAGAAAGCTCAACCACCACAGTAAATGAAGCGGCGGAATAGAGGGCTCATCTGCCCTCATTAAGGCAAAGTACAGGATTTATGGTTGCTCAGACCAAGGAAGAGAAACGGACTGAAGCATTGAAGGCAAAGGACAAGGAGCAAAGAACGATGATGCGGCACCCATAACCGCGATCTGCGCCGAAAATCGCGGAGTCTGCAGGAAGCTGCGATGTGACTGCAAGAGGCGCCTACAGTACACCTAGCCGTGTCCGCGGTTAGGGTTTTTGGGGATCACTGTTGGGAAAGGCCCACAGTTTTGTAAAGGTGCGACCCTCAGGGCCACCTATATATATGTGTAATTGAAAAGGGAAAAGGGTTAGATAGTTACTAAGTTACACTGACAGTCTAAGTTGATGTCTGAGTCATTTGTATTGCTGTATCTTTTAAGCTGTTAATGATCATTTTGTGCATGTAAGAAGGCCGTGATCTCGCAGGAAGACTGCTTGGAGTAAGGGCCATTGCATGTATCGACCAGTCGCAAGACGACTGAGAGGGTTATGTAATTGTATGTATTTGTCATGGTAATATCTGTAGAAGAAGAGAATAGATCTAAGAGAAGGGCTCCCAGCTGTGTGCGTGGAGTTTCCCAGAAAGATCTAAGGCTGCAGCTGTGTGCGCAACGGAACTGTGTTATCCCCATCTCAAGATAATATTAATCACAGTTCCCGTGGACGTAGCTTCCCTCCTAGAAGTGAACTATGTAATTCTTGTTGTTGTGGTGATGCTTTATGTGATTGCATTTCTTTGCTTTACTGTCTATGTTTCTATGAATGTTTTGCTATCTTTATGAATGATTATGTAAAGTAAATCCTGGAAGCTCCCTTAGAAGTTGTACTTGTGCATTGTCGAAGGAGTCTGTAAGAGCACTGTCGCTGCAGCGCTAAAGGAGTGTGTTACTGCGTTGTGGCGCAAGGGAAGAGACGATACATAGTGTATCGGAGGTAGCGGGTAAAAGACTCGTGCGCAGGTGTGGAGCTACCGCGCAGCTCGGCTGAGAAGAGTGAGTTCCAGCGCTGTAGCGTTGGGAGACCTATGAAAGAGTAAGATGCTCTGTTCAGGGGTTACCTCCAAGAAGGGAAGAGAGAATACTGTAGAATCCACACCACCTAGGTTAAGGAAACCTGATTCCTTAGCCCCCCCATAGCCACTTCGGGTGAGACTTCGGGCTGCTACGCAGCACATTTCCGAAAAGGCCAGTGCGCCAAAGGGGTGTTTGTTGCTGCGCATCCTGAAAACCCGAGTCTGTCCAAAAGGCATCCAACAACATAATATAATACTTATCTATGAAGGGTGCAACTAGATCCAACAGGACAACAAGTTCCTACCAATCGAATGCTAAGGGACTCTTGAAATCATATCTCAACAAGAGAAAACTAAGGCCACAACCTAAGATACACAACACATTCCCTCAGCACTTATTTTCCCTGCATCAACACTACCTGGTGCAATGGGATTCCCTTCACCAAACGAGTCCCTCGGGGCATCACCATCCACCTTCAGGATTCGCATCACCATCTACCTTCAGGATTCATGTGACCATATAAGAGACAAATAATGGTCCTCAAGGTACTTCTGTGCTCAATAGAAAATCTATCCATTCTCCACACTGGTATAGATTAATATTCAATACCCTCCCCGGTCTACAATGTTCCTGCAATAAAAAGGACTGAGCAGTCATGTGCAAGAGATCAATTTGAATCCATCCACATGAATTCGAATTCATGAGAGAGAAACTACCAAAAGCCGATAATAACGACTAGAGACCAATTGGAATTCCCTTTAAACCAATTCGAATTCCCTCCAAGAGACTAACTCATGTTCAGTGAGAAGTGACTCCACTTCACTGAGAGTTTCTCTAGTTCACTGGATGACCATTCGAGTTCACATGAGAGTAACTCAAATCCACCTAGACTGAATTGAATTCATTGGAAAATAATCCAAATCACCGAAGACCATGAGAGAAACTCAAATTTCATAAGTGGTTATCGAATTCACTCAAATTACTCTAACTGGTCGATGACAACTCAGATTGACCCAAAATTACCCTAACTAATTGAGGATAACTTGAATTGACCAAAAATTACTCTAATTAATTGAGAATAACTCAAATTGGCCCAAAATTACTTTAATTAACTGAGAATAACTCGAATTGACCCAAAATCACTTTAATTAACTGAGAATAACTCGAATTGACCCAAAATCACTCTAATTAACTGAGAATAACTCAAATTAACCCAAAATCATTCTAATTAACTAAGAACAACTTGAATTAACTAGAAAGGTGATTCCAAATCACTGATAGGTTTGCTTTACTAGTCTAGGGTTACCAAAAAATCAAGTGCATGGCTAAAAATAGTCAAAGAGGGTGCATGAAGTAAGAGAGATGAGAGAGTGGGTCCTGCTAGCATCAGTTAAGGTGTAATAGAGTCTCCACAGAAAAACAAAAATAAAAATAGGAATCAAAGAACAAAGTTAGAGAGAGCAACAACTCCCAATCCCCAACCCCTTCACATGTGGAATCCATGACCCCCCAGCCACATTAGTTGTCCATGTTGAGCTATTTATTTAATTCAATTAAATAATAATAAAATAATAATAATAATGTCTAGGCACTTAGTGTCCCAATAATAACAAATACATCATCACATATGTCTGAGGATTACTATCGGGGCATTACATCCCCCCTTAAAACAATGCATCATCCTCGATGCATACTTATGTCTATACAAAATTCCAAAAAAAATATGGTATGCCTCCCTCATAACATCTTCCAAATCCCAAGTAATCAAACACAGTAGCCGCAATTCTTTTCCTCACCATTTGCTTCCCCTTTCATCTACATTACCTAGTGAGATGTGATTACCAGTGCTAACTGTGTGGCCCTTTTGATATCACCACCCTCACCCAATGACTTTACGTGCTAGGCTAGGGATAAGTAATGGTCCACGAGGAAATAAAAGTAAACAACCAAAAACTGGAGCAGCTTGACTTTTCTTCCCAATAGGGAAACTGGTTGTACCGAAAAAGCCCCTTTCGGTTCCACCTAAATCACATCTGAATCTATCATATGATTAGTATCAGGTATATACTTTTCCAACAAAGATAAATGAAATACATCTACAATAAGATACATTTCTAATTAGTCACATGATTAGTGTTAGGTATATACTTTTCCAACAAAAATACATGAAATATCACAAATATATTTTTTCAACAAGGGTACATGAAATTATAAGGTTTTCTTAAGCTCTATTGCAACAACACCACCACTCATTTAACTCTCATGTCTCTACACAAGGAGGACATACATCAAATAATAATATTATTACATCTTTAAGGCTAGGTTATCGTGCATATTATCTTTTCATGAGAAGAACAAGTCCCATAAGCATAACTCATATACCATTAACATGGCTATACCAGCTATGCTACACTTTCATCACACATCTATGTTCATCATTCTCTTTAACCATTAGGACATCATCCCTTACCATTACATAAACACATATAGGATGCACATTTACTTTAAAACCTTACTATGACTTATTATGCACTTAGAATGATGCCAACTTATATGCTAGAGTCACATAATCACAAGTTAGGTGTTGAGTGTATGCATGTAACACCATAACACCCAACACTTTAACCACATAAACACGTAATCATTTATCAACCTGCATGTAACAACATATTAACTCTAGGTACATCACAATAATATAAACAATGCTAATGTATGCAACATGACTATTGTACTAACATATTTTGTCTTGTGGCTACCAACCTAGCAAGACCAACAACTTAAACATTAACATCAATTATAGGAACTACATATCAACAAGACCTTTACCACATCTCAACAACACACATAAGAGTACTTGACTTGGTCACATAGAATCATCATATCATACCAATGATCCTATTTATCCATACTTATAATCAACCTATTACCAGGAAATATAAACAAGTTATTATTTACCCAGAGTTTTCCCAAAGGAGTAAGTCATCTCATGCTCCTTATTCAAAAGTTCATTTAACTAGTCCATTCAACAAATCAAGGTACATGTATCTATATCAGATAATATTCAATTCATGGCATATAATAAGAACATACTATTCAATTCCAATAGCATGTACCTACTATCCAATTCGCATGCACACAATTGCTCATACAATACCATTCCACTTCTAATACATATAATATGCAAGCATTATGCAATCTCATAGCATGTATCATGCATACCATTGCATATCTAGTGCATTCATTTAATAAAAGCAAATATTGTAAAGGGATTAGGGTTATGCCCTTCATTCCCTATCTCATATCTATTATACATATATCATTTTAATACACAATAACATTTTAAACCATGTAAATGGATTAGGGCTACACCCCACATTTCCCAACCCATGGTATATCAAATCCAATGCATATTATTTATGTGATTTACCCTACAATTAAACATGAGTTAAATATGCAATATTAGTCAATTACCCAATGCATAATACATTCCAATTCCATGCTATTATAAAATGTATAATATTATAGAATGTAGCATATTATAGAATGCCTTAAGTTACTAAATCAATGTAACACATAGAGAATGAGAAAATCACAATATTTAAAGTATTCCAATATTAAACCAATGTAACGCACACTATATGTGCAATTACAATATTATCGCACACTAAATGCATTTCAACATTAATTAATTCAGTTCACACCCAAGCAAATCCTTTCAGGAAACACTCTAAACATATGAATGCAATCTATGTAGAGGGATTAGGGCTCTGCCCCTCATTTCCCAGATCACTCATTAACACAAAACCTTTTACAATTTGACATATATAAAAGGGATTAGGGTCTTGCCCCTCATTTCCGAGATTACTCAATACACATACTATGCATGCACTATTCATGCATTCACACCCAATGCATATCGATGCAATGTATAACCAACACATAGTATGTATGCATATTCCTTGCAACTAACAATCAGACAATTCCCAATAAATATGCAATTCTTAGTAATTAAGCATTTACCAATCAATTTGCTAAACAATGAAATAGGCAATGCACGGTAAATGCCTTCCCACATTATTTATGCAATTACCAATTTTCAATGCAACTCACCATACAATACTAATGCGTACTAATAATGCATTTACAAGTTCATTCCAACACATACTATTCCAATGTATTTAGTATTCAACCATTATGCAATCCCAATCATTATCCAATTACATGTGCATAATATTTATATAATTTACCAACAAATGCATGTAATATTCAATCATTATGAAAACCTTAATCATGGTAACACAGTGAATATGCAATCACCAAAGCATTATATATTTACCATGCACAGTAAATATGAATTATTAATTAATTCTAAAGCATACAATTTATGTTCCAATACAACTGACTTTCCAGCACAAGGTATTGGTATACAAATTTCAATCCATTAAATCACTACATAGAAAAATGCAATGTATAGTAAATAAACATTTAATCATCAAGCATTATAGTATGCATACGCAATACCAGTCAGAATAGATTCTACATAAAATATTAATCAAGCAACACATGCTTGGGGGAATACTCCCCCAATTGCACACTATGCAATAACTCCACGCATAATGCATAATGCAATAAATCTATGCTATAATAATAATCATACGTACATTTGCAATAACGCATAATGCAATAACTCCATGCGGTACAAATTCAGTATTAAATAAACAAACAAATAGCAATTAACAATAATGTAAACCAAAGTGTTGCAAGCCAACTCTTGGGAGAAGTAGCTACATTCTCCTTTTGAGGAGACAACCTCCCACGGCAACATACAAATCAACATACATATTAAACAAATGTTGTGATCCTATAGGGATACACCATCCCCAATAGCTAGCAAACAACAATAAAATGCATATAAAAAATCTATTTCTCCACATAGGGAAGAACATTAAAATGAAATTAAGAATCTATTTCTTCACATAGGCAATCATCATTAAATGTATTTAAGAATTCTATTTTTGGGAAACATCATTAATATGCATTTAAGAATCTATTTATTCACACAGACAACAATATTAAAATGCATTTAAGAATCTATTTCTAAGAATTCCACGCATTAAGTAATGAATAAAATAAATAATACAAACCAACAAAGGGATCCACGCATTGAATATACAAACTAGTAAAGGGATCCAAGAATTGGATAATGAATACACTACATAAACAATTAAACAAATGAAATAATTAAAATAATTGCGAGGTTGGGGCTACGTTCTCTTCAAGGAGACACCCTTTCCATACACCATACCAATTAATTAATATATATTAGAACAATTTCATGAGGGTTGTGCTCTCCCCAGGGGGATGTTCTTTCCAAACTGACAATAAAAATGATTAAAATATAATAAGCTTTCACAAAAGGAGGCAACGTTCTCTAAGGATCTGCATATACATTAATATGAAAAAATCAATGCATTTGGGTATGGAGATACATTAACATCTATATCATATATATAACAATTAAATTGCATAGCTCTTGAGGTTAGCATTTCGGCCAACTACATAAGCTAAATAAAACATTCATCAATCATATTCCATTAAGCAGAGAAGATATTACGCTTATCCACAAAATTCCAAAAACTAAAATCTAAAGCCCTTAAACATACAATCATAGCACCAAGCATTCCAAATGCATATATACAGAGTTACAATATGTAGAAGTCCCAATAGCCGCAAAGTTCAAACATAAGCTATGATACCACTCCGTAGTGCACCTGACACCAAATCACACCACCGAGGTCAGATACATCGGGATCCTGACAGGGAAAGGGATGATTCGAGGTAATGCACAATGGAATAAGTTTCACTAAGGCTAGGCCAGCATGCTCATAAGCTAGTATAATAAAACAATCATCATTTTCAAAATTTTGGCTACACTTCCAATGCAAATATTTTCCCCAATGCACATGCGATTCAAGGTAGTTGTAGCATGAATGTAACCAAATCGAAGTAACAATTTCACATGAAATTAAATATCAACATCATGTCTATTGTAGCAATAAAATCAGTAAGTAAAATCAGATCTACATATGCTAATAAGATTATTTTTAGGACACTAAAGCAAATCAGCTTTACGACACTACATAGATCAGACTTAAGACACCAAACCATAGCCAATTCAACATATATAATATCATACTTGGAGCTGCTATCTACAACCATATAAGAAACCTAAAAACCAGATCTACTGGATGCCACAAAAATAATAAAAATAGCATCCATGTGCTGCAATAACACACAACCCAAATCTGATCTATGAGTTGCCATTTTAACACTACTAAATAAGCCATATAACACAAGAACATAATCGAATTTGTAGTATAACATAACAAAGATAAAATCAACCTCCATGGGAACACCCACATCCATAAAATTGTTACTAAATGAATAATAAAATACTTGTCCTTGGAGGCATCAACTAGATTCAATGGGAAAACTTTCCTCCCAGCCTTAGACATGCCACGCTCATCAATCACTCAGCATGATAGTCACACTTGAGATGAGGCCATGGATCCACACGCTAAGGGACTCTCGAAATCATATCTCAACAAGAGAAAACTTAGGCCACAACCTGAGATACACAACACATTCCCTCACCACTTACTTGTTAATTTTTTACCATAATGCGGAATTATAGAAGTACTTGAAATCAATGAATAATCGAAAGCATAAGAATTCACATGAGACACAGTATTTACCCTGGGGAAACCCTATAGTACTTGAGGGAGAAAACCCTAGAAAAATCTTCCTTAGGATATTGATCGATAGAAGAGATGTCTTTACACTTAGTAGATTACATCAAGCACCCCTGGTACATTATCAAAGATAAATACCAAGCACCCGTGGTGCAATCACAAATCAAGAGAGAATATGGAAGAATAGACCTTAGAATAATATCCTACACAAAACTAATTTTTTGATTTTGGTCACATGCACAAAGAATGTAAATTGCCTTCAAGAGAGAATTCGCTCTGACATTGAATTCATCAATACTACATAACATATATATACCATACTTCTCATGCTTTGGATTCTATTTTTATCTTTTGAATTCAAGATGAACTCGCCCTTCATCTCGATGCTAGGTCACTTAGTTAGGTGGCTAACTCAAGTGTCATCATGCAAGTGTCGTAACTCAAGTGTCGCATCTCAAGTGTCGTAATTGAAGTGATGTCTTTTAGTTCAACTTAAGTTTTGCATTTTAGTTTAACTCAAGTGTTGACATGAAAAACACTTTAGTTAACTAGATCTTCTTTATTAACACTTAATTAACTCTTTTAATTGAAATCCTTCTTGATAACATCGTTGAAGTGAACAATTCGAATTATCATTTAATTAACTGAAGTCTTTCTTGTTAACATCACTGAAGTTTAACAATTCGAGTTATCTCTTACTTAACTGAAGTCTTTATCATTACTGAGCAAATCAAGTTCTCTCTTATCTTATCACATCTTATCTTTATCTCCTATCTTATCTGCATGGTCCACATGTGCCAACTTTAATTTATCTATCATATCAAATATACTAAGGAGACGTTTCCAATGATGTGATCATCTTGTTCTACTATCGTTGCAAGTGGTCATATTCTAAATTAATTCACTCTAGAATGTGCTAGTCTCTAGAGGAGACTTAATAGCTCAACAATTGTTAGTAGTACATCACATACCAATCATGCTTCGACATGCAAAGAATTACCTCAACACATGAGGATCCATCTTGACACACAAGACCTTAGTATTGAAAAACAATACTATACAATACCATCACTTTGACATACAAAGCACTTACCTCAACACATGAGGCTTATTTATTCTTGAGTCCAACTCAATATTATTCTCCAAGTTTCCCGAGTCCAACTCAGGATCCTATAAGGCACTACCTTGACACACGAGGCTCAATATTGACACACAAGAGTGACTTGAAGAATGACTCATGATGTTGTAACTTTAACACTCCCTCTCAACGAGGGAGTCATTCTCTGCCATGCCAATATTGTCTCGGAAGTACCTATACTTTGTCAAGGACAAAGGCTTAGTGAACATATATTATATTTGCTCACCAGTGTTAGGATATTTAGACACTTAGGAGTTAGTTAAGATCAACTTGTGTAATATATCCGTTAGGGATAGTGTGTTTCTTTAGTATGCATTAGTATGCATTTGTAAATACTTAATCCGATGGTCACGATATGTTTCCGACATAGAGTGATCCGACGGCTCAACTTCTCTTAGATCAAACCTAACCTTGATCCGTGGCTTAACACCCGATTGGTCCATGATCTCTATTTAAAGAGCATGGAGGGTCATTATTTAGTTGATCGATTATGAGAAGCTCATTTGTAACTTTCTTTCTTTGCATAATAAATTGTCCCGTAGAAGCTATTTGGTCGGGGCCGTGGAGTGTTTCCCTCAAGAGGGTTTAAACCACGTCAAAACATCGGTGTGTTGATCTGTGATCTGTTTGTGTGAAGTGGTTTCTCTTGGTGTTCGGTCCTTTCGTAGTACCCTGTGTACCCGAACATGGTATCAGAGCTTTTATGAAGTGCCGCTTCCGGTTATGATCTAGATCTTGAACTGTTGTTGCTGAAACTCGAAAGGGTTTGTAGTTCTAGTATTTCTGTGCATTTCTGGGCTGTAGGAGGTGTTCCATTGCGTCCGGAGCATCGTTTCCATTGGGAAATAGTTTTTGTTTGATCGAAAACGGTTCCCAGTTGCTCCAGAAACGCGTATTTCATCAGATCTGAAGGTATAATGTTACAGTGACGCATTTTTTTTATTTCATTTTTTGAAAAGAAAAAATCTCATATTTCATCTTTTTTTTACTGTTAGAATTTTTTTGGTTCGGATTGTTGCTTTCCCGTCTGCGTATGCTCTTTGCCGTGCACCTTGCACGATCTCGGCAAATCAGAAACAGAGAGAAAATGTATACTTTCCGGGCAAGCTAACAAGATCTAACTCCACAAGTGTGGAAAAGTTTTTTTGTTTCGATCTGTGATCTGTTTGTGTGAAGTGGTTGCTCTTGGTGTTCGGTCCTTTCGTAGTACCCTGTGTACCCGAACAACCAGTAGCAATGCACTGAAATCTTATGCCACCTATATAGACCATGTCTCTAATGTAGTGGTACTTCATCTCAATGTGTTTCAATATATCATGAAACACAAGGTTTTCTCAAAGCTTGATGCAACTCTAATTTTCAGAGTGAATGACAGTAGTCTCAAGCTTCCTACAGAACAACCCAACAAGTAGCTTCCTAAGCCACATAGATTCTAGGTAAGCATTACTAGCTGCAATATACTCTACTTTTGTAGTACTCTGTGTGAAATTATAAATCACAACATATAATGGAGTTGAGTATACCTCACAGAGAAAGAATGAGCAGAGAAATTGAGTTACAGTGAAAATTGCAGTAAAAAAGAGCAGACATTTGAACATGCATGAGAAATAAGATAGGAACAGAATAATGCCACGTGATCCAATAATCAGTATAGTCAACAATGATGTTAAAATGGAGAGAATTCAAATCACTTGGGAGAATTCGAGTCTTAGTCTGTCTAGCATAGGAATTGTCATCACTGGAATGCTCCGAAAGACCCAAACTCAACTCAACTGATCCTAAACTCAATTAACTGAAGACACAATCAGTTAACTGACCAAGGAGGGTGCATTAGTGAGTTTGTCATGCAAATCACTAAGAAAAGGGCACATGAGGCCACAATCAGTGGAAATCAGAGCATAAACCCCCTACAAGAGTCAGCTAACTCAGGTAGACTAAACTGGAACATTGAGTTGGCTCCTAAAATATAGGGAACTGACTTAAGTGGTCCTAAAATGATACATGCAGGGTGCATTAGGTGGTTGATGGATCCTATATGACATTTTCACACCACTAGGGGGGAAATGACAACATCAACTACTAGGAAAAAAGAAATAATGCTAGGTAGGACAATGATAGAGTATTAATTATCCCAACACCCCCCCATAATTGAAACTTGTGCATCCTGGGCTCTATTTACTAAGACAAAAGGTCACCCATACATTCAAATAAATGATGAAAATAAAATAAATTTTCATGAAACAAGGTAATGGGGAAAACCTCATGGGAAACCCCACCCTAAAAATAGGACAGTAGTAGGGAACTCAAATAACCTTCAAACTAAGGAAAGAAGGAAAAATTTTCCTGATGAAAGCCTTTGTAAAAATGTAGGCAATCTACTCATATGTAGGATAGAAATTCAGGTGTTGGATCTAGATATGGATCTAAATCTGCTCCTCTGATGTACTTCCCACTGTGTCGAAGCTATATTTTCTAAAACAAGTCTTCCAGGAACCCTTCTTGCTGCTATAGCGAATGGCTCATTGTAATCCAAATCATGAACCTTTGAGTACCCTTTGTCAACCAAATGAGATTTGTACTTGGTTGTATATCCCCCATGACAATTCTCTTCAAGGGATTGTGGATCAAACCCCACTATCATGTAGCAACTCTCTAAGAGAAGAGGATCTGTATGACATAGTGCAAGGTTTGCATGATACTGAGATCTGGTGGTTCTATGGTCATATGGATCCCCAACTATGTTCCCAACAATTACAAGGACTTTGTGAGCCCATATTGGCCTTGGCCATGGATTGAGAGCATGAGTTGGATCTGGATCTGGATCTACTTGAAATTTATTCTCAACATCAAGATCTTGATCCTCATATTCATTAGAAGAGATATCACTTTGATCTTCATTATATGGAAATGGAGTAGGCATAGAGTATGGAAAAAAGTGAGAAAATTCATATTCTTTTGAGGCATGGTTTGCAAACCCTTTCTCTATAATATTCCTAGTAGAGGTATCTGCAATATCAATTGTGTTAGGACCAAAGAATACTTTCCTCGGTGAACCTGTGTGAGTCGTTTAATAAACAGACAACAAATTTGTTGACAAAGAAGACAAAAATAGAACATTTTTTAACTTTCCATGCTCTAGATGTACTGTTCCCTTCCCTTCAGTAGAGATCTGATAATTATCTTACATGTGAATAATCGTACCATCATTGAGATATAGAGAAGAAAGTGATTCTTTGGTGGAAACCATTTGGCTGGAGGCTCCTGAATCTATGAGGAAGGCATGTGATTGTGAAAATCCAGCCTTCAGTGCATGGAATCTCTCATGACCATCAGACTCACTTCCAGAATCAGCCTATCTTGTGTCTTCTGGGAGGGAAATGTTGTGTTGTTCAAGAAGTTTTTTCATTTGATCTATCTTATTCTTCATGCATGAACTCGCTCGATGGTTTCTTTTATTGGAATAGGACACTTGGATTTATCAAAACCCTTTTGCTTATCCTTATGGATTAGACTTTGAATTCTGCTTGGTCTCAAATTGCTTCTTCTCTTTGCCCTTTTTCTTCCCTTTGGCATTCACATTTTTTTACTCCCCATCCATAAGAGCCTAATTTTTGGAGGCTTGCAAAGTGCCTCTTTGAATCAGTTTGTCTTGTTCTTGGATGAGAGATTCGGCGAATGCATCTAGAGATGGCATTTTCCAACCAGGGATTGACATTCTCCATGAATGCAAGGTATACACAAATATGGATAACTTAGGACCAAACCATCTCAGAATGGATAACACCAACTGCTCATCCTTCTTCTCAATGCCACACTGCTTGCATTGCATGACCAAATATTTGAATTTGGAAAAGAATTGTTGGATGGTTTCGAAACTGCTGGGTTGAAGAACAATCAACTCATTCTCCAGAATATGGCCCCTTAGCTCATCTTTTTTTTTTTGAAGAGGGTCTCCAAATTCAAACAAACCTCTCTTGGAGTCTTCAATCCTTCAAGGTGGAAGATTATATCTCTAGAAATATGAATACACATGAAACCAAATGCTTCATCCAATCTATTCAGATACTTGGCCTTCTCAACAGTTGCTCGAGGCTCGAAATCCTTTCCCATTTTTTCCCTGTACAGTGACTCGTTTTGCAACACCATCTACATATCAACCCTCCAATCAAGATAATAGAAGGGTGTCAGTATCCTGGGAGAGAGAGGAGAATTCGAATTCACCATTAGAGATACTGGAGATAATACAATGTGGTACCGCTGCTACTGCTGCACTGAAAAAATTTCAATATACTGAAAAAAAAAAAAAAAAAAAAAAAAAAAAAAAAAAAACAAAACAAAACAAAACAAAACTCTGCTTTAGGACAATAGGCATATTTTTATGGATCGTTCACACCTCACTATACCTAAAAGTATTTCTCCAATGAATTCAATACAATGGCACCAGGATTTTTTGTGGAAATCCAGAGGCTTCTGGTGCACTACTGAAATCAACTACTCAACCTAAGCTCAGTGAGCTTTGATACCATGTGAAATTCTAAATCACAGCAGATCATGGAGCTGAGTATACCTCACACATAAATAATGAGCAGAGAAATTGAGTTACAGTGAAAATTGCAGTAAAAAAGAGCAGACAATTGAACATGCATGAGAACTTAGATAGGAACAGAATAATGTCACATGATCTAATAATCAATATAGTCAACAATGATGTTATAATGGAGAGAATTCGAATCACTTGGGAGAATTCGAGTCTCATTCTATATAGCATAGAAATTGTCACTACTAGAGTGCTCCGGAAGACCCAAACTCAACTCAACTGATCCTAAACTCAGTTAACTAAAGACACAATCAGTTAACTGACCAAGGAGGGAACATTACTGATTTTGTCATGCAAATCAGTTAGAAAATAGAGCATGAGTCCACAATCAGTGGCAATTGGAGCATAAACCCCCCACAAAGGTCATCTAACTCAGGTGGACTAAACTAGAACACTGAGTTGGCTCCTAAAATATAGGGAACTGACTTAAGTGGTCCTAAAATTATGCATGCAGGGCACATTAGGTGGCTGATGGATCCTATATGACATCCGCACGCCATTAGGGGGGAAATGAAATCATCAACTACAAGGTAAAAATAAATAATGCTAGGTATGACAAGGATGGAGTATTAATTATACTAACACTCTGGGGTATGGATCCCTGCTTCCTACTAGACCAAGAGATCATATCTAATCCCAAGCTAAAATGATATCCGAATGTACTCTTCTGGTCCACATTACTACCACCCTAGTCAGAGTCGACATATCCAAGTAGCATCACTCCACCACTTGAAGCATATATGAGTCCATAATCAATAGTACCTCAAAGGTATCTAATAACATGCTTAGCAGCAACTCAATGTCTATGTCTTAGCTTAGACATGAACTGAATCAAGATACTCACATCATAACATATGTCTAGTCTTGCATGTATCAAATACATCAAGGAACCAATGAGTTGTCTATACGTGGTAGGATCCACTAGATTCGATCTGGAATCTGACTCATGTAGTTTCTTCAGATTAGACACCATTGTAGTAGTCATGAACTTGCAATCCATCATACCAAATCTATGCAACACATCAACTGTGTACTTTCCTTGTGAAAAACTATATCATATTTCATTTTCCAAACTTCTAGACCAATAAAATAGTGCATAAGACCTAAGTCTTTATTTTCTAACTCTGAAGTTAGATCCCTCTTGCATCGAGCTATCTATTGTTCCTCTCTAGTAAGTAACAAGACATCAACATAGAGAACCAATATTAGAGGTTGGTTCTTCACAACCTTGAAGTACAGGTTGGGGTTAGCTTCAATTTTGGAGAAACCCAAGATTTGAAGATAGTTTTCAATCCTTGAATACCAAGCCCTCAGGACCTGGTTAATCCCATACAAGGATTTCTTAAGTTTGCATACATGGGACTCCTTCCCATGAACTACAAACCCTTCAAGTTGATGTATGTATACTTCTTTCTCAACTTCACTATTAAGAAAGGCAGTCTCCACATCCATCTGGTAAAGTTTCCAGTAAATAAATAAAGGGAAATTATGGCTCGAATAGTGGTGTATCTGGCCACAAGAGTGCATGTCTCATCATAGTCTATCTCTTCTTTCTGTGAGAAACCATGAGCCACAAATATTGCTTTATATTTTTCAATACTGCCATCAGTTGCATGTTTTATTTTATAAATTCACTTGGAAGTTACTATAGATTTCCCTTTTGGTTTAGGAACCACTTCCCACACATCATTTTGCATGATGGATTTGTACTCTTCCACCATGGCATATTTCCATACATGTTACTTAGCCGCTTCCTCATAGGTGGTGGTTTATGAGTCACTGATGTGAATCACCTAAGCTACATATCTTGAAAATATTTTAGGTCTCCTTGACTCTTTGAATGTGTTTGGTGGTGCTCCACATTTTTCTACCTCTTGCAAAATGCCTTGACACCATGTAGATATCCTCTTAGCGGGAATTTCATCAAGAGATCATTCTACTAATTGCATTGGCTCTTCAGGATCAAGCGTATCTAAGGAATCTTATGGATTAGCCCTCTCAGCATATGAAAGGGAAGAATTAGAGTTGGACCCTCCATCATGGGAGTCTCATGCTCCTCCATATATGAAACACACTAAAGTTCTTTAGAGCGCTTGAATGTAGCCTCTTCATGAAATGTTACATCTCTACTGACCTCAATGTGCCTTTATACTAAAACATAGATTCTATAAGCTTCGTAGGATTCACTATATCCAACTAATGCACCTTTCTTTTAGGATGGCTCCATATTTTTCCTCTTCTCTTTTGGAACATGAATGTAGACAAGACAACCGAAAATATTCAAGTGTCCAGCATCTGGTTTTTCATAAGTGAAGACTGCTTCAGGAGTCTTTTCTCTCTGGATCATATGAGGACTTATGTTATGTATATAAAAATTAGTTATATATTATTTTTCCCATAAATAAGTGGGAATATCATGATCACACATCATAGCTTTTGCAACCTCATAGATTGTTTTGTTCTTTCTTTCAGCAAATTGTAATGTCCCTAGTTTGACCCCATGGCATTAACATTATAACTGATGTAATATTGTTATGAAATCATGGTGAGGAGCTCAAGGCCAAGTCCCGGCCATCGATTTAGTGATGCATATGGTTTGCGTGCTAGCAATGCACATTGGAAATTCAAATATCATGTAATATGCATTTTAATAAAAATACCCACAACTAGCTATGCAATACAACAAAGAGATGGGGGCATGATTTCACAAGGAATTGGGAGGAAAAACATTCAAACCCTTGAGCCACTAGATTCAAGCCAAATGTCAATGAGAGAACCCATCAAACCCTCAACTACCCATGTTGACTTTTGTACCCAACCATTGATTTCTACCAAGAGTTGGTTGGGGTAGTTAATGCCTTGGGAATGGAGAGGTATGGTTGTCCAAATTCGGGTATGGGCAAGCCACCCTTCATGGAAAAACGTGTTTGTATCCTTGGGAAAGAATAGAGCCACGAAATTTCTCTCTAAGCCATTATGCAACCATCAGTCTTTCTCCCTCACACAGCTCTAGCTGCCTGGGCGTTTTCCTCCATGGTTTTTCTGGGTTTCCCTTCATCTTTTTACCTAGGAAGGGGCGTTTTTGTATTGATTACCAGTGGGGAAGAAAACAGAACGTTTTTGGGTCTTCCTGGAGGTCATTTAGGCCATTGGAAAGGATCCTAACCTGTGGGGAGAAGTCGGTTTGGCTCCCTAGGGTTGAAATCGAAATTCCACTGTTCGCTTGGGTGAACCACGAGTTGGGAGAGCCAATGTGGACCCTGTTTTGTGAACACCTCTGTTGTAAATGTGTAACCCTGTCAATGATCATTTTTGCTGAGAGAAGAAAGAGTATGTTGGGGTATGGGTAATGGGTAATCCATTATTCTGGCTTGAGTTTGAGAATAAGCATCCATTGTTCAAGTGTAGCCCGATAAACCCAGTTGGACTGGCTTGGCTGAGATGAAATGGTTAATGGGTTGTGTGTGAGCTGGAATGTTCCCTTTCCTTGTGAGAATCATGCCCAGCTCGGGGGTGGCCTTCGAACGGACTCAGTATAAGCTGTCAAAGAGCCTATGGTTGGGTGGAACATTGCAGTGACATAGCTAGTTGCTTGGGATAGTTGCATAATGAAGATAAGTGTTTTTATGTCTATGTATTTACTTCTGCAATGTTCAATTAATGATTATTTTGATATGTTGGATGAGCATTAATCGTGTGTGTGGATTAGTTTTAATTCCGCTGTGCATATTGCCTAATTTGTATCTGCACACTAAAATGAAATGCCCATATTTTAGTTCCATGTTCCCTTCCTTGCATTGGGTCAGCAAGTGGGTACATTACACAAACCCATTCTGCTAGGGGTTGTAAGGTACAGTCAGTTGTCTTCTAATCCCTGCCTCTCGGTAGAAGTCATTAAATTCATGAGACTTGAACCCTCCTCCATTATCATATCTCAAAGCATGAATGTGCTTTCCAGAATAATTCTCAGAAAATAGATCCATGAATTGCGAGAGAATTCATCTATGAAAAGCACATAGCACAAATAACCACTGAAGGATGGTGTAGAAATGGGACCACATAGATTTGAATGGACCAAGTCCAATATCCCTTTATATCTTTTAGTACTATTTGAAAATATTTTCTTGATATTCTTATGAAGATCACAACCTCTACAAATAATATCACGCTCATATTGAAATACATGCATACCTTTTACCATATTATGTAAGCTATGTGGTGCTTTGAAACAAAGATGACCAAGCCTCCTATGCCATAGTTCACAAGGAATGACGGTGTCATGAAACATGGCTTTAATGAACTTTCCAGGAATTTTGTAGAGACCTCCCTCTCTAACTCCAGTCACAATTGTAGAATTTAAGTATGAATTATTAGGCCACAAGAGTGATTTGTTTTCCATAAATATTACTTTGAAACCTTTATCTTCTAGAACTAAAACATACAGGAGGTTTTTCTTCAGACCAGGAACATACAGAATATCATCAACCTGGAGTAAATCACTTGAATTCAACTGAAAGGAAGTGGATACAACTCCTTGGATTTAATAGGTTGTATTATCTCCAAGCTCCATCTGTCAGGAGAACTTCTTTTCCTTTAGATCTATGATAGCGCTCCTATATCTAGTCATGTGTTTTGATGTGCCACTATCCACCAGCCATGTCTCATCACTAATTTAAATGGATCCATCTAGAGCTGATACAAGATAGTAGTCCTTTCTTGTCTCTTGATCATAGGAAGAATTCTTTCTTGTTGGTTCATCTTCTGTAGTAGTAAAATCTTGAAATATACCTTTGAACTTTGCTCTTTTCTTTGCATGGAAGTCTCTTGCAAAGTGTCCCTTCTTATTGTAGTTGAAGAATTTGACTTTAGACTTATCAAAGTTCTTGTTGTATTCTTTTTCCTTTTGATGAGGAAACTTCTTATGCGAAAAGGATTGATTTCCTCTCTTTGTCCTTGTTGTAAGAGCAACGTTCTCTTCTTTGGAAGAAACATTTTTTCTTTGAATTCACCCGTCTTCTTGAAGGAAATCATGCCACAATATTTCAAATTTTGGTTTCACTTATCAACCATTAAAAACAACCAAGAATTTATCCCATGAGGATGGAAGACCATTGATAGTAGTCTGAATAAGATCATCATCATCGATAGTAACTCCAATGCTCATGAGTTTATCTCTTACTTGAGATATATTTGTGAAGAAGGAAGCAACATATTCTTCCTTCTCCATATTTAGATTACAAAGTTTGTTCTTCAAGGCTCTCTTCTGTCAGGGAGCCTTCTTCTCATAAATATTTGCCAAAGTATCGACGTACTCCTTTGTTGTCTTCAATGGATTAATTAGCGCCATCAAATTGTCTTTCACATAATCATAAATGATTCTCTATGATTTGTCTTGATTATTATCGAAAGCAATGTGCCCAACATTAGAATTGGGCTCTTCAACAACATTGGATACGTATCCATATAGATCATATTCTTCCGTGATATTCCTAATCCCGACCTTCCAAGTATTGAAGTTTGAAGTTCCTTCAAGTCTGTCTTCCGGTTTTACTGATATTAAATCCATTATTATTCAAGTACTATGCTCACCTAGGATCAATGTATGATCAATATTGATTGCAGAACTTAGCTCTTTCACGTCCTGAGATCTGATGCCATGTTAATGTTTTATCCTAATGCGGAATTATAGTAGTAATTGAAATCAATGAATAATCAACAGCATAATCATTCACATGAGACACAGTATTTACCCTAGGGAAACCCTCTAGTGCTTGAGGGAGAAAACCCAAACAAAATATTCCCTAGAATATTGATAGATAGCAGAGAATGTCTTTACAATGCATAGATTACATCAAGAACCCCTGGTGCATTATCAAAGAGAAATAATAATCGCCCCTGGTGCAATCACAGAGCAAGATATAATATGGAAGAGTAGACCTCAGAATAATATCCCGCACAAAACCAATTCATTGATTTTGGTCACATGCACAAAGAATGTGAATTTCCTTCAAGAGAGAATTCGCTCTGACATTGAATTCATCAATCATGCATAACATATATATACCATATTTCTCATGCCTTGGATTCTATTTTTATCTTCTGACTTCAAGATGAACTCACCCTTCATCTGGATGCTAGGTGGCTAACTTAAGTGTCGTCATGCAAGTGTTGTAACTCAAGTGATGTATTTTAGTTCAACTTAAGTGTTGTCTTTTAGTTTAACTCAAGTGTTGACATGCAAAACACTTTAGTTAACTAGATATTCTTTATTAACACTTATTTAACTCTTTTAAATTCTCATGACTTTTTGGGGGGGTTTTAGAAAGACTGCCCCTAAATATATGTTTCAAGGTGGTTTTCTAACCCCCCCCCAAAAAAAGAAAAAAGAAAAATTCAAGATAATTTTACTTTTGGAGGCGATGTTTTAAAGACCACTGCCAAAAGTTCAATTCTCATGACTTTGGGGGCAGGTTTAAAAGGATCACCCCTAAATAATGTTTTCAGGTATGTTCTCAATATCCATCCTCTCAAAGACTGCTGAAATTTATCACTAATTACGTTATAATTGATCCCTATTAACCTCATAATTGAACCTGAATTACCCCCAATTAACCACTAATTGCACCTAAATGACCCCTACTTGACCACTAATTACCCCTAAAAAATCCATGCTTACCACTAATTAACCATTGACAACCTCTAAATGACCTCTACTGTTTTCCAAGGAAAACATTGTGGAGAAACCCAAGGGATGCTTCCTAATATTCATAGATGGCATATTCTCTACTAAATTGATCAATGTACGCTAGTGTTCCTCACACACAAGGATTCAAAATGGTCACATGCTGCCATGAACCTAACTAAATGCCCAACATCATGGGAAAACATTGGTTTAGCTAATCCCTTGGGCTTAAATGGCCCCTACTTACCCATAATTGACCTATAATTACCATTAATTACCCCCATTTAACCCATAATTGACCCCTAATTACCACTAATTAACCCCTAATTACCCCATAATTGACCCCCTATCAACCCCTAATTACCACAACTCATGACCCAATAATTACCCCTAAATGACCTTTAACTACCCATAATTGACCACAAATTACCCCTAACTTGTCTATATTGTCTCATTATGTTAGTGTAGTCACCACAATTGGAAAATATACACAATCATTATGGTCACTATAGTCACTATAGTTGGGCAATATAGACATTCACCGTGGGTCTCATGGGAAGATCATGTTTGTGCTATTATGATGAAATGGTCTCTTGAGGACCTTGATTTTGATGCACTATAAGTGGGTACCCATCCCATGGTTAGGAGTGCTTTGGATGGGGATGTTGTACTGCTCTTTCAACCCCTTAAGGGCTTTGTCCTCTTGTCAATGCCTATCTGCAAATTTAGAAAGTACAACCAATTTCTCAAGTAGGGATACCATTTGTTGTTTAAATTTAACTTTCATGTTCACATTACTTTCATCCTATATTAGATTCTTCTCCCAAATCCACACGCAACATAAACACAACACATCCACAAGGGCTTAAGTTTTCTCAATCGTTTGAGATCCAAGATCCAAAGTTGTAGGATAGTTTGCAGCTTCCATGTTTAGGTGATCCCGCTACCAACCCAATCTACTAAGGCACACTCTTTTAATGCTAGATGATCACATTACCAAGCCAATATATCATGGAACACACTCTTTTAATGTTAAGGAGACCTATATCACGTGAATGTTTTGAAATAATTAAGCGAAGGGGGGACATATGCCTTAAGGGACTTAGGAAGATCAAGTTTCAACATCGCTTTCTCAACAAACATTTGAGTATTAACAGGCACATTGAAGGTCTCTATTGTAACCTTCACACATTTTGTTGGGTTGAATTAACCAACTTATTTTGATCTTGTGTGTTGTTCTCTTGAATACTTGTAGACAAAGGTGCCCAAAATTCTATGTACCTATCTTAACAGTTTGGGATAGAAGGTTCTACATCATTCAATGCTTAGTTGTTTGGGGTTTTAGTGGTTAGGGGCCTTATGGTCACGTTATGTCATACGCATGCATTGTGCAATATACATAGTCACTATGGTCACATTATGGTCACTATGGTAACATTTAACAGTTAGGGGCCTTAGGGGTTAGGGTTTAATGGGTTAAGGGGTTAGGGGATTCAGGTTTAGGGGGTTTATAAGGAGTTAGGGTTAGGGTTTAACATGGTTAGGGTTTAATGGGGTTATGTTCACTATGGTCATTATGGTCACATTAGGGGTTTAGGGGGTTAAGGGGTTTAGGAGTTAGGTGTATAAGAAGGTTTAGGTTTGAGGGGGTAAGGGCTTAGTTGTTATGGGTTTTAGTGGTTAGGGTCATTATGGTCATGTTATGTCATATGCATGCATTATACAATATAGATAGTCACTATGGTCACTATGGTCACAATGGTTACATTATGGTCACTATGGTCACATTTAGCAATTGCCTAAGGGGTTAGGGGACTTAGGGGTTAGGGTTTAAATGGGTTATGGTCACTATGGTCACATTTAGCGGTTAGGATTTAAGGGGATTCAAGGTTAGGGGGTTTATAAGGAGTTAGGGTTAGGTTTTAATGAGGTTAGGGGTTTGTAAGGAGTTATGGTTTAAGAGGGTTATGTTTTAGGGGATTAGGGTTGGTTTAGGGGATTAGGGAGTTAGGTGGTTTTGGAGTTAATCCCTAACCCTGACAGTCTCTAGAAGACAATATTTCAACTTTAATGAATTATTTTTTCAAAAACCAAGCAAGTTCTCTTCCCAGGGATGACCCTTTGTTTGTTTCAATAATAGCTATAGTTCCTTTGGTGAAGAAGACATTGCTGAAGAATATCCATTCATTATTGTTCCCTTTTATGTAGAAATGTTCCTACGAGGAGCACACTAGTCATCCTCTCTCTCTTATTTCCTCATTTGCACTCGAATATCTTTCTTGGAGTTTATTTGAGCTTCAAATTGATGGAAAAGAGCTAAATGAAGCACTTGCAGGATGGAAGTAAAAAAATAGTATGGTCTTTTTTTATGTTCATCAATGTGGGATTCCATCTAAATTGTAGACTGTAGTATATGTATGACAAGATAAACATCAGTCAAGAAATACACATGCATTCATGAATCAATCATAAAAGGAATCAATTTTCAATTAAAGTCTTTGTAAAAATTCTTTTTTAAAATAAAATCAAGATTATAAGAATGTGAAAAACACCAAATAATTGGAAGAAAAAATGGAATAATTACCACAAATGCAAATCATCTTACATAAAGGTACCATAAGGTACTAGTGGATGATATGTCTTTGATCTAGTGTTATTGGTTGATATGACTAATGAACTTGATAGAGTATTTCCAACATATAAGGCCTAACATGTTTAACATGTGCCTAATGCATTTCCTATTGGATATTCATGGTTTGTGAATGAACCCAACAACCTATACTAGCCTAGGGACCCAAAATTACATTCTTTTGTCTATTATAGTATCTATAACACAAGTTTTAAGAAAAGAATGCAAAGCTTGTAATGCAAGGTTCTTGATGAATATAGTTCATCTTAAATTGTGACGTATTCATGTGTGGTCAATGTATCCCTTTTAATGAAGCAAGTTGCGATGAAAAGAAGAAGACAATTAAATTTATAGATTTAAATCCTTTAATACCATGTTTAGCAAACCTTCAAGGGTTTTCATGTTAGTTTGTAGTCCCAAAGTAAGCATTTACTTGCTTCTTGACATTTAGGGATTTATGTTCCATATGTTTTTTACTCTTTATAAATACATACCTCAAAGTTTCAATATTTATTAAACACCATAATTTGAACAATCCATTTAAATTTAATTTAAAGGAACTATTTCTATCTGCAAAAACCTCGCAAACATGTTAAGGATGGGGACATAATGAAGATATATCATCTCTTGGCACTAAAACCATTAAAGGAAACATTTATTGATGCTATCACTTTCCCAAATCCTTATACCTATTAAATTAAAAGACTAACCAACGAGATGCCATACCTATGAGGAAAATTAGCTATAGATAAATAGTTGTGAGATTGTTTCATTTGATTGTTTAAAATAATGCATATTCTTGGGCCTTGAATTAGTCTTTTCTGCATAAGGTCCCAAGTAAGGACTCTATTGCAAAGTGTCAACAAATTATGGATTCTTGATTTGAGAATAGTGTTTATCCACCAAACATTAGACCACCACTATTTTTATTTTGATACGCACTTTAATGCATGGCTTGGTATCCCAATTTAGCACTATAGCAACACACCAATTTGTTCTTAGACCAATTTATTTAGTATCTTCCTAAATTTGGATATGCCCTCTTTGTATCTAATTTATGAATAGATTCCAAATGAATCCCTGATTATTTGAGAGTCCAATAGTGCCATTGGTCAGCTTGCCTTGATTCCAAACATCAGAGTAGTTTTTATTAGCCACCCGAGCAAGGTGAAAGTATGTTTTATTGAGAATCAAAATTGTGTCCTATAACAGGATCAATGTTGCCCCACAACCCAATATGGCATTGAAGCCAATACTTACAATTTAATCATTTACATATTTCCACAAAATAAGTTTCTTGATGATGGGATAAGAATTCACCATCACTTTTCGGTTATATAAAACTGACTTTGTGCTTTTCCTCTCATTTCTTAGCTAGTTGAACAAGGATCCTAGTGAAAAGTGTTTCTTACCATTCATTCACCTCTATAGACTATATTTCTAGATGAGGTTCCAAATATTCTTGGCCCCTAAATCCTCTCTAGAATGATGGATGTGCTTGGACCCCACCCACCTCCCCTTTGGGCTAGGTGAGGGTTTGATAATTAACTAGAATATATCCACCAGTATCTACACCACCTTTCCATAAAAAGTGGAAATGGAGTTTCCTAATATGATATACAACCCCCTTGGAAATGTAAGTGAGGAAATGCCAATACACTCGAATAGCCTCCAAGTTCAACTTAACTATTTCCAAGTGTCCACCTAAAAAAGAAAAAGATTATTCCAATGACCAATTTGCTTTTGAATTTTATCAATTAGGCAAGACCAGTCAAGGTTAGAATAACCATTCAATTTGAGGTTATATCCCAAGTATTTCAAACCTCAATCCAATTATTGAACATTCAAAGGGAACTCTGATTGCAAGACTTGTTGTAAAGCCTCATCAATCTCATTAAAACAATTCACAAACTTGTTATGATTGATACTCATACTTGTATATTTGTAATACAATTGAAAAGTACCATGAAAGTTGTGACCTTTCTACAATGATCAGAAGATGAAGAGAATAATTCCATCAACAAATAATAGGTGCACAAAGTACTCATTCCCCTAATGTTAACTCCTTTGATGTCTTAGGTTCATTTGGTTACTTCAATGCCAGATCTAGGGTCATAGTGGTTATGATCATTCAATTTGTTAATAAGTTAGCTTTTATTGGTATTATGTGCATTGCTTGTTTTTTTATACCATTTTTATGTGAGTCTTCCCAATCATTGTAGCTTGCCTCACTCCACAATTATTCACATGCCTATCATATGAAGAGTTAATATTCTGCATTGATAGCTAGTTGACGAGGACTACTCCACTCCATGAATCCCAACAACATGATAACAACCCTATGCAAGTAACAATTTACCATGGGAATTGCAACCTCATACTCTTCTATAGTAATATTATAAACCAACACCTCAATTCGACTAGAAGGAAAACGACATATCCAAGGGAATGCAATGGTGTCTAGAGATAGTGTTATAGCATAGAGTGCAAAATTGCATGTCATCACACATTTTATCATATTGCTCAACATGAGCTCACTATTTATACTTGAGTGCCTAACCAATTCCCTTAAAGCATGGTTGATTGTGTCAACTTTGATCATCCAAGTTGGTTCTAAATAGTAAGAAAACCCCATAAATTTAGACCCTTTATATGCTAGTCAGTTAGTCAACTGCCCCTCACTTGTTTAGTTGATTGTCCAGTTAGTGAGTGAACCAACCCAAATACACATTTGTTGAGTCACTAATTTACCTCCAAAATTGTGTTTAATCACAAATTCCAACACTTCTTCTAGAGGTGCAAACGATGCATTATTTTTATTAGAGATGCTAACACTTGGATTAGACTTTTGAGTAATTTTAGGGTTTGAATTGATGTTTAGATGTAGTTGATATGTTGATTAAATGTTTGATAGGGGTTATCCTATCTATGAAACTCAGGAGTCGGGATACAAGAATATTGTTTATGACAATATTTTTGTTTGCTAATTTCAATTATTATAAATGACATAACTGCCTCTAATTTTTCCCTATATAATGCTACCCAATACTTGTTTCCTAGCTTACTCAATGATAAGGATCTACCTACCTAAAAACACATGCATGAGTTTTGATTAAAAGTTGTCGCTGTGGAGAATCGATATTCATGGCTGATCAATTCCCTAAAATGTGCACATGAAAAGGAAATGGGAACATAGATAAGGTTATTTCTCAAGTCCACATGGAAGATCATTGTAGTCAAGGTCCACATGGAAGAGCAAGCCCTCACATGGTGAAAAATAGACAATCAACAATTTGCAACCTCCAACCAACCTATGATTGACACTTGGGATGCTTGAAAAGACATCTACAAGCATTTGTACCCATCAACGTGCAAGGATGCAATGTTAGCATAGTGGTTGTTGAGTGGTTGCAACTCCAACAAACTCTTGGATAGTCAACCCAACAATTTATTGACGTTTTCCACAATTTCTATATCAAACTTTGATTTAAAACTTAAGGGATTCTGTAGATAAACTACGTGTGAACTTCATTTTTTGTTTGCTTCCTCACTTCAAAATCAAACAATATTTCTTTCCCATCAAGATTTTCATTACATTCCATGACACCTGCAACCATATAATAAGCAACTTATGTGGTTGTAATGTTTATAATGCATTGTAAAAATCCTCCTATTACTAGCTCTTCCGTTGATTTACCTTTAACCCCAGGGGGCATGAAATACTAATGTCTTAGAGCCTTTTACATTTGTATTTCCTCTTGCAACATATGCACAGGGTGTCATCACACCCAACATGGTCATACATATGCGGTATGTTTGTCTTAGTTGTTTAAAGTGCTTATTATCATCATTTTGTTAGTAAGCTTCCTTAATGTTGCATTGAAAAACTTTGTCATACTTACACTATTAAACTCACTAAGATCCGTCATATAAGGAATAAATATCTCATATTCCCAAATGTAAGGAGTGTTTGGTCACTATGATGTAAAATTTGAACTTTGACACTCCAAGGGGAAGGGCCTTAGAGAATGGGAAATAATATAAACTCCTCCACATCCCCCTATCTCAATAGATACTACTAATTCCCACTTTCAAATAATATTCCTTCAAGAACATTCAAAGGGATTTATCAATGGTTTAATCTCCTTGTGATCTATCATCTATAAAGTTTGGCCATATCTAAAACTCAAAACCAATAGATACCACTAATTCCCTTTCAAATAAGATTCCTTCAAGAACCTTCAATGTATTTAGGCCATATTTAAAACTCAAAATGGTTGGAAATAAAAATCTAGGCATGTTATTTTGTAGGGTCTATTTTCCAAACCCAAGAAGAAGAAAAAAAGGGCCAAACGTTGAGCTTGCAATCTGTTATCACTCCAGGAAGCTCTCCTAGGTTATATTTCAGAGATTCCTGGTAACTTAAACTTGTCTTGAAAGAAGGGGTTTATTTTGGATCAAGTTGGATGATAGGAATCAAAATTTACACTCTCACAACATGCATGGGGACGCTCAGACAAGCAAGGATTTGACTACGGCTGTTCAGAGGGTTAATTTAAAATAAGGGGTGTGAATCCTGGTTTCTTTTAGCAGACTCATACACAGCAGAATGTATATAAATGTCTAAACACAAAAAAATTACAGCATATATGTTCAAGCCTTTAACACCATGACAGGATAACAACTATCTAGCAATTAAAGTGAACATACAGGAAATAAATCATTCACAGCAAGTACAGAAACACGAGAAGAAAGAATCTGACAACCAATAATAAAAGAAGCTTGCATTATCTAGAAAGTCACAGGAGTTTGAGAATACAAAAGTCGATTAGTCTCTCCAAAGTCGAACCTCTATTCTACTTCATTCCTCGGCTTTATAGCCATTACAAAGTTTTTTCAGATCCCAAAACTGGATCGAATATGCTAATAATAACAACTAAAATAGTTACTGAAAGTGTAACAGTGTATCATGATCAAAGTAAGTGCTCCTTGCTAATGAACCTACGCTTGACAGCTGAGACGAGCATCGTGGAGCTGGGGGGGGGCGAGTGTGAAACTGCTATTCTGCAAAAAACCTATAGGCATGCTTTCTAAAAATAGACAGGAATTTTTTATTGTCAATTTTGCCAGCGCTCTCAGTCTATGACTAGAGGCGATAGTGTTGCACTTGAACGCTTGTCAATCCCCTGGAAAACGCCTTCAAGATGCTAGGAACAACACAATAGAGGTTTGATGCCCGAAGACAAACCTGTGCGTTTCTTTTAGTTTTCAGTAGCTAACGAAACTGGGCTTGAAGGTGATAAGCAACCGAAAGCCTAGTGTTCGGTGATTAATGAATCCTAGTAATGTTTAGCCTAAACCACCGGAACACTTAAGAGTGCTGGAGAACCTTATTTCTTTTCGGTATCCGGGAGGGCGCCGCCTACACGTAGTAAACTAACAAAATGGGATTCGGCAGCTAATGAACAACTCCTGTGTGCGCCCAAGCTGCCGAAAACCATGCATGATCCATCCTGCAAAATCTAGCAAAACTGTGTTTCTATCCTCTTGCTACCTGGATTTTTCTTCCTCCTAGGCCAAAACCGGAGGTCAGGAAAACTTGATTGCCGCTGCTGCTAAGGTCTCCAGGTTCGAATGCACCATGAGCTGGGGACTCTGATTTTCTCCCTTACCCTCCAAAGCTTCGACCTTCCTCCTCAATCTGATGTTTTCTTTGATAATCCTAATGTTTCTGCCTCTCAATTTGCCATGTTTCTTGGTTAATCCCTGAAAAGATACATAAAGCTCATTATACCTCTCTATCAGCCTTTGGTTCTTCTACTTAATGACCCTCTGGAGCAACTTGCGTTCATAAGTCTATTGGAGGAGTCGGTTGATTTTCTGTGAGGTAAAAATATTTGCATTTCAGATTGGTCCTTCAGCCACCTGTTGGATTTGTTCCTCCATAGGTGTAGGGGGGGATAAATCTACACAGCCAGAACCTCGCTCTTCCACAAGGGTGGGTGAAGGAAAATTAACATAATCATTCTCCTACTCCATCAGGGTTGGGGCTGCTTCCTGGGGTCCCTATTCTGTTTTCACCTCATTAAATTCTGCTCCAGCTCCCCGCAACTACTCCTCCTCTTTAGAATTAGTGTATGGGAGGTTTAAAATATTTGTACTTCTCAAGGGAGTATCTTCTGAAAAAAACCCCTCATCCTCAGCCTTGTCATTAAATGCCGGTGGGGCTGAGGAAAGGGGTTTGACTGAATTTGGGGGAAGAGCCCTCCTTCTTCGTTTTCCACTTCTAGGGTTTGAAGATTTATTTCCCTCCTCTGGCTGTAATTCTATTTCGAGTCCACTCTAGAAGAGAAAGAAGGTTCGTTTCATGCCTTTCCTTTTGGCTTTCTTCGTTGGTGGGGCTGAGGAAAGGGGTTTGACTGAATTTGGGGGAAGAGCCCTCCTTCTTCGTTTTCCACTTCTAGGGTTTGAAGATTTATTTCCCTCCTCTAGCTGTAATTCTATTTCGAGCCCACTCCAGAAGAGAAAGAAGGTCTGTTTCATGCCTTTCCTCTGCAATATCTCAAAGACTGAGAGTTTAATCAGACCATGGTGGAACAACCTCCCTGCAATTTTGGAGGGCTGATCCTTCACTTGATGCGCCATTTTGGTGAGGCTCTTGTGGAGGTAGAAAGGGATATTTAAAGGGCTCTTTCCCGTGAAATGGTCCAGTAGTCTAAAATGATAAATGAGCACCCTGTTATACCTTCCCTCACAGGTTATATAGACCAGGATAGACTTCAATAAAAGATGCCAGTTATCCTCCAGGTATGACATAGTGTCCTTTTTCCAAACCAGGTTCCTATTCTCCGGTTTCAGGTATGATTGAAACTCGAAATCCCTCTTGACAGTGATCTTGAGCCAGCTCTCCCCGGTCGTTGGGAATTCTGTCACCTAGGCTATAAGGGCCTCGTTCACCCTAAATTCTTCCTTGCCTATCACTGCCTTTTCTCAGTCATATGTGAGTGCAAAAGCTTTGGCCACCTGTTGATGAGATCCCTAAATATTTTTGCAAAAATTATAGCAGCTGACATTCTTGAAAAACTGACATACCTCGGGGTGTGCCTCTAGGTAACATATGTCGCTCAATTCTTTTCTCAGGACCGCTCCACCTCCTTTCGGCATCGATAAACTGCTTGCTGGCAGTTTTTGCTCAAACCTACACTAAGAGAGCGATGGGAAACAGGGGGAAAATGGGCTCAATCGACGCGGTGAGGGCGAAAATATAAAGGTGGTGTGGCCTTTCGTGAGCTGACTCTGAGGGTATGAAAAGGTGGGAAATCATGAGGGTGAAATGATGATTACAGAGACATGATTGCACCAGTGGAATGAAATTTGAGAAATGTTGTTATGTGGATGAGAAATGAGGTTCGTCTGGCCAGAGCTATGGCGGTGGCGTCCGGCCTTCCCTCGAGGTAAGCCAGATTTTCGCCGAAATGACCCTTTCGAAGGCTAAACCATGATGAGTTCCCTGAATCATGACCTTGAACCCCTGATTTGACATGACCGTCGATTGACGTAACTTCCCTTTCGGCAGCCGATAACCCACCTTCAAACCTGCTGTGCCACCGGAAAAAGATTTTCGCCACTGCCTTTTTGCTTTCGGCAGCTGAAGCTAATCCATCCCACTTGATGGCAAGCTGCAGAAAGTATGCCTGACTTTCGGTGGCTAATGAACACCGTTGTGTTCGCCCAAACCCCTGAAACGAATTCATGAATTGCGGACATAACTTTGCCTTTCGGTGGATATGGAAGGTTTCGAACTTGCCCCTCGGGATGCGGAAAGCGCCTAATCTTTCGGTGGCTAATGAACACTGTCATGTTCGCCCAAGCCACCGAAAACTATCCATCCACTTTACCCTATAACTTTTCCCTTTCGGTTGGAGTGCTCTGTTTATCACACCGTAAACTGCCAAAAACCGGGCAATCATTAGCTAATGAGCCAATGCCAGGCCCGCCTAAGCCACTAAAACCTGAAACTTTTCCTTCGGAAGGAGAGCTGACGTAAAAGTATCAATTCAGACTTCGTTACCTTCTTAAATCTAACGGACTAGAACTCAGACACGTGCAGACAAGAATCAAAACTAAAAGACTTCCTATCGCCTAGATGACATGGCTAGTCTACGTTTATTTAGGAGATAACATATGGCTCCTACTTGGGGATGGAGGCCTCCCAGCAAGGCTCCAAGAACCCAGACCAAACGCCTTTCCTAAAAAGAAAACACACAAGACTCTAACCCTAATCTCTAGTGTTCCATTGGGCATGGAGTTATTTGCAAAGGAAACAAAGAGAAAACTGAAAACAAAATGATATTTACAATGACCTAGGCCATGAAGCCTTCAGACAAAATAAAGTTTCAAGAAACGCCCATTGAATGGGCCACCAAACATCCTTTTCCCTTCCAGACTCTGCAGGTTGAAAGTATTGTTCTGATTTGCTTGAGTTATCATGTAAGGACCTGTCCAGAGAGAGTCAAACTTGTCATGCTTGCCGTTGTCCTGCCTAGGGGCATCCCACTTCAACACCTAGTCTCCCACCTGGAAAGTGTCAATCTTGGCTTTCTTGTCAAATGTGCCCTTTATTTTTTCCTGATGAGCCTCTGACCTTTCCACTAATTGTTCTCGGACCTGCTGCAGTTCAACCAAATCAAGCATTCTTCTCACCATAGCATTCGGCTCATCCTATTCCTACTGGATGAATTTAGTCACTGGCATGATTAACTGAACTGGGAAAATGGCATCAGTGCCATAAACCAAACTGAAGGGAGAGGTCCCTATAGATTTCTCGTTCGTCACCCTATCAACCCAAAGAGCAAATTTTAGCTTGGAATCCCAACTTCTTTGATTTTCCTCCAATAGTTTTTTGATGATCCTGACTAGGCTTTTATTGGAAGACTCGGTGATACCATTTCCTTGAGGATAGTAGGGAGTGGAGTGAACTAAATGAATGCCCGTTGATTCACACATATAGACTAACTCTTTATCTTTGAAAGAAGGTGCATTATCAGTTACTATCCTTTTCGGGCAGCCGAATCTGGTGATGATGTTTTCATACAGAAATTTGATGATAACCTGATGGTTAGCATTCCTGGTGGGAATTGCCTCTATCCATTTCGTGAAGTAGTTAGTGACTACCAAGATCCATCTGTGCTGACCGTTGGATGAAGGATTGATCTCCCCTATGAAGTCAAGGCCCCATTGCTAGAAAGGACTGTTTAGCACAATAGGATTCAAGGGGAGGGATTTTAGCTGTTGTTTTCCCGTGAATCTTTGGCATTTGTCACAAGTTTTCACAAAAGTGTATACGTTAGAGAACAGACAAGGCCAATAGTACCCAGCCCTCAGAATCTCATGGGCAGTGGTTTTCCAGTAGTGATGCCCCCCACATATGCTTGAATGGAAATGATGCATGACTTTCCCTGATTCGTCTTTATCCAAACATCTTAATAGAACTCCAACAGGATCTTTCCAGTACAGTAGATCACCACTTATGCAGAATTTTGCAGATTTAAGTTTGAGAGACCGTGCCTGAGTTGTGCTAAGTCTGGGTGGAACTTCTAAATTCTGTAGGAAATGAATGATATCCGAATACCACTCGCATGAGAGGATATTTCCAGCCAATTGTTGGCTGTCACGCTGTCCTGCTGCAGCTGCCTCTGTTGGCATATTTTTAGAATTTGTTCCGACGAGGTTAATGTCTAACAGTTTGCAATTCTCTTCAGCCATCAGTTTGGCCAGACCTTGACCCTTTATCAACCTAGTGGGCTTCACCTCTATGTCAAATTCGATCAGCTTAGCGATCCATTTGGCCCTCTTGTTGTCAATGTCAAGTTGAGTTAGAACATCCTTCACAGAAGCTGAAGGGACATAAGCTGTAATCTTCGCGTGGAGGATATAAATTCTGAATGCTTTTAATGATTTTACTAGAGCATAGGCCTGTTTCTCTATGGGATCGTACTTCAGCTCAGCATCCCTCAATGTTTTGCTGAAGAAGATGATTGGATGATCAAGCCCTTCGATGTCTTTCTGTAGCAAGAACACTGCCATTGTATCATGGGAAGCAAAAGAGAAAATATAAAATACCTTGGTGTAATCTGGGCTAACCAGAGTAGGAGCCTCCATGATGGCCTGCTTGATGGCTTCGAAAGAATGCCTCGCCTAATTAGTCCATTTGGTTTCAGCTCCCTTTTTCAGCATAGAGGTTATGTGCTTTACTAACTCAGAAAAATTCGGAATAAATCTCCTGACAAAATTTATCTTACCAAGGAAAGATTGGATATCCTTTTTTGATCTTGGTATAGACAACTTCTGAATCGCTTCGACCCGAATTGGATCAATCCTTACTCTCTGTGCTGAAACTATGTGGCCTAGGAGCTTTCCCTCCCCAAGACCAAACTGTGACTTCTTGGGATTCAAAGAAATTCCAAATTGTCTGCATTTCAGGAAGACCTCTCTTAGGTGCTGCAAATGCTCCTTGTGGTTGTTTTAGTATACTGTGATATCATCGAGGTATATGAGGACAAATTTATCCTTAATCCCCACAAATGCGATATCCATGGCCCTTTGAAAAGTGGACTCGGTGTTCATCAATCCAAATGGCATCTTGGCGTACATGAAGGTACCCCAAGGAGTGGTAAAGGATGCTTTCTCTTGATCGTCTGGGTGCATAGAAATTTGATTATATCCTGAGAAGCCATCGAGAAAAGACATGACCCTAGCTCCCGACACTCTCTGCAGTAAGTGTTCCATCTTAGGTAGAGAGTAGTTATCTTTTTGGGAGCCCTTGTTTAGGTTCCTGAAGTCGACACACAGCCTGACTTCACCATTCTTCTTCCTTACTATGACCAGATTTTATACCCATCTAGAATACCTCAGCGGGATTATGATCTTGGCATCAAGGAGTTTTTTATTTCCCTCTCGATCACAAGTAACAGGAGAGGGTTGATAGGCCGTAGCTTCTTTTTGAAAGGGGTAATGCCCTTTTCCAATGGAATTTTGAGCTGAATGGTGTCTTCATCATAGGTCTTCAGGTCACTATATTCCCAAGCCAGGACATCTGCAAAATTCTTTACCAGGCTGCAGTAATTTGACTGTTGATCGGCTGTGAATTCCGTGGACATATTTATGAATTTGGGGCGATCTTGGATGCCTATGTTTTGCTCATGGACAGCTGGGTCTTTCTCCTCATTCACGGGTTTAAAGGGGATGTCATTATGGTCAAAAATCCTTTCAAGAGGCACCAGGCCCCTAGGTATATGATTTCCTGGCAATTGGACAATGTCATGATGGCCTATTTTTCCCTTCAATTTGGATTTCTGAGACTCTTCTACATTCAGGTTCTCTTGGTCAATGTGCATATCAGAAAAATCGTTAACAACCTAGAGGAACCTATTGATCTCATCATCGTTCTCAAAAACCTTCAAAAATTTGACATTATCAGGTAGGGATGGTCTGTACCTGACTTGGATATCATATTTCAACTTGGGAGGCATGGGAGGAAGGAATGTGCTGGCAGAGATAACAAGGGAATCGGCTAGGTGGTTCATGGCTCGCGGGATATAATAAATCTCAAAAAACATGAAGGAATCCCTGAGTTTCCATACCTCATCTCTGTATGACTTCAGCCTGATGTTCTTTACCTGATAGTTCCCATTCACCTGCTATATGATGAGCTCTACGTCCCCAAAAATCTTCAGGCACATGATTCCCATTTCCTTGGAAGCCTTGACTGCTAACAGCAAAGCCTCGTATTCTGCTATATTATTTGTGCCTTTGAATTCCAGTTTATAAGAAAGATGAGTGACATCCTTCAGAGGAGAGATCAAGACTACACCTGCACTTGCTGAAGCCTGGGAGCTGGCACCATAAAAAAACATGCTCCACACAGCAGTGGTTACCTCCTTAGGTTGTTGGCCAGTGGGCTTGGTGAGTTGAAAAGGGGCTGGTTGTTCATCATCTATTTGCAGGATACATGCTCTGAAATCTGTATCTATAGCATAGATGGGCTGGTTCACAGAATTCTTCTCATTGTTGATAACATAAGCGAGCCGGGTTTCCCTGTAGAGCCTTTTAGTTTTGTCTCCAAACATGGGAATGGTGGCATAAGTTAGGTCCATCTATAGGGTCCCCCCTAATCGTTTTCTCCACGATCGAGACAGAAGGATACCGAATTTCGGTGGGATGTCAGAAACCACTACATCCATTACCATGCTCTTTGAAGGCAGATGAGTTAAGTTTATGACGAGATCCTTTATGAGGCCTAGGCATTTAACTTTTCTGGAGTCAAAAGAGAAGAGATCATGGTAGGGTTTTGTGATGCTAAGACCAAGTTCATCCATCATAGCTTTGGGCATGAGGTTGTGGGAGGCTCCCGAGTCAAGTAAGCAATTATGAAGGATTTTGTCATGGATGTTTAAGGATATGTAAAAGGGTGGGAAGGACCCATCCTGTTCTTCAACCATGGGACCTAGGGTTACTGTAGTCTTATCGTCTTGGAGGTTCACAAATTCAGCATCCATGGATGCGTTTGGCTGGAGGGACTTCAGTATGGATGACGTGAAGGAATCATTTTTCATTAGCTCGATTAGGGGAAAAGGGATTTTTATTTTATGGATCTCAGTTTCCAGATTGAAGGAATAGGGAAACTTGTTAGGGGTCCTTGTCTCTTGGGATGGAGTTGTAAGTTGGACAAGGTCTGGGGCAGCTGGCTGAGATGTTCTTTGCTGCTGTTTTGCAAGAGCTATAACCTATTTTGTGGGAGCAGCAGGTTTTTGTTTTGAAGGAGTGACAGACTGTTTTGCAGGAACAACGGACTGCTTCGTGGGGGCAGGAGTCTTCCTTGTAGGAGCAAGGTTTAAAGGCTTCTTAGCAACAGTCCTGGACCTCAAATCATATCTCCTCTGGTCGTCGGCCTGACACAGTGATTCCTCGGTGATTTGTTCAGTCATGAGGGATTCCTCATAATCAGACTGTGTCAAGAAGGCGAGGTCAACCTTATCCTCCATGTAGTTGACATCATCTTCTTCTTCTGCTCCTCCCTGAATAAGTTCATGTTCCTCTTCTAATACCGCATGCTGGAAGGGGGCTCTGATTCTTTGTTCTTCATCAGGATTCCTGTCTCTCTGAAGGGTTTGAACCAGTGGGCCATTTCTTCTGTAAGGGGGAGAATTTGTGTTCTTGGGGACAAAATCATGTGGACCTTTACCTCTCATGGATGGCTGGCCTTGCACTTTTATTTTGGACATTTCGGAGGTCAAGCTATCTAGCATTTTGGCCATTTTTTCCAGCTTGATTTCTGACGAGGAGGAGGAATCTGGGGTCTTCCTTTTCTTATCAATCTTCCCTTTGAGGATTTTGGACGCAACCATATTTGAATCCACTTCGAGTGCAACATCTTGCATGAGTATTAAAGAGGCAGCTCTTCTTTCCTGGATATGAAGGCAAAAATCAGGGTCAAAAGCATTAGCGTAAGTGATCCGGGCAGATGTATCTGTAGGCTTAATTTCAGTAGGGATTTTGTTAAACATTTTGTTAAACCTCTTCGTAAAAGCTACCACAAACTCACCACTTTCTATCTTCAAGTTATCAAATTCCATGAGATAATAAAGGTGGTCTCTTCTTCCCCCCAATGCTTCAAAAACAGTTCATCCAGTGCCTCGATATCATTTATTGATCCAATGGGAAGTTCTTTAAACCACTTTCTTATCTGACCATCTAAACTATGCACAAACACTCTAGTCCATACATCTTCATGCTCGATATTGATGTTCTTGGCATATCTATAAAATTCCTCCAAGTGCTCCTCGGCTATAAAATCTCCCTCCCCGGTGAATTTAGGCATATATTTCTAGTAGTCCCCGGTAGGCATAGCAGAAAGGGGATTAGGCAAATTTAGAGGGGCATACCTAGCAAGGAGGATTTTCTCCATTTTGGTTAGAGGGACAACCATTGTGGTTGTGGGTGCTAAAGGGATGGAAGAAAGCAGTTTGAGTGTGGACGGGGGCTGAGGAGGTATATGCAACGATGAAAGTGGAGGTTTTGTTTCAGTAGAGTCGCCAAAAATGGGGGTGAAACAGATTGATGGCTGTTCTAGGCAATCAGTTTTCTTACCGGACTGTGCAAGTAAAGAGGACAGCCTTTGCTCACGCTGGTCTAAAAGGTCACGGAATATGTCTTCTATGGCAAGTATGTTGGTGTAAACAAAGGGAAACTTCTCGTTTGGCTCGGTCAATGAGGGTTGCAGGTAGGAGGAACAACCTTCCTCTTTGACGGATTCTAGGATTTGTTTTCCTAGGTCACCTCGTGTAGCAGGATCAGGGCTCGGGACTTGGGTAGCAGCAACGGATGAGGATACTTGGGCCCATAAATATTCTGCTCTACTTATAGTTCCTTGTGGATTATCTGTTTCAGAAAACGGAGATTCAAAAGGCGTTTCATCTGATGAGACAGAAGAAATACCTCTGGTAAGGCCTGATGTAATTCTTCTTATGGATCTGGAAATCTGTCTCTACGTAGTCCTCCCTCTCCTTATAATTTGTTCAGGATCTGAAACAGGTGTCACTGGTGGCCTTTGAGGATTCAATCTAGTAATTGGTCTTCTCGAAGCCACTTCGTTCCAATGGAGTTGCCAGATAGATGATAACAACCAAAAAAGTGCCCAGTCTTTGTCTATCATCAAAGTTGGAACTGTGTCGTCTCCGAGGGAAGCTGTTGCTTTAATAATCTTCCCTGGCAATGGCGCCAATTTGTTATCACTCCGGGAAGCTCTCCTAGGTTGTATTTCAGAGATGCCTGGCAACTTAAACTTGTCTTGAAAGAAGGGGTTTATTTTGGATCAAGTTGGATGATAGGAATCAAAATTTACACTCTCACAACATGCATGGGGACACTTAGACAAGCAAGGCTTTGACTACGGCTGTTCAGAGGGTTAATTTGAAATAAGGGGTGTGAATCTTGGTTGCTTTTAGCAGACTCATACACAAAAGAACGTATATAAATGGCTAAGCACAACAAAATTACAGCATATATGTTCAAACCTTTAACACCATGACAGGATAACAGCTATTTAGCAATTAAAGTGAACATACAGGAAATAAATCATTCACAGCAAGTACAGAAACATGAGAAGAAATAATATGATAGCCAGTAATAAAAGAAGCTTGCATTATCTAGAAACTCATAGGAGTCTGAGAATACAAAATTCGATTAGTCTCTCCAAAGTCAAACCTCTATTCTACTTCATTCCTCGGCTTTATAGCCATTACAAAGTTTTTTCAGATCCCAAAACTAGATCGAATATGCTAATAATAACAACTAAAATAGTTACTGAACGTGTGACAGCGTATCATGATCAAAGTAACTGCTCCTTGCTAATGAACCTACGCTCGACAGCTGAGACGAGTGTCTTGGAGATGGGGGGGGGCAAGTGTGAAACTTCTATTCTGCAAAAAACCTGTAGGCATGCTTTCTAAAAATAGGCAGGAATATTTTACTGTCAATTTTTCCAGCGCTCTCAGTCTTTGACCAGAGGCGATCGTGGTGCACTTGAGTGCTTGTCAATCCCCTGGAAAACGTCTTTAAGATGCTAGGAAAAACAGAAAAGAGGTTTGATGCCCGAAGACAAACTTGTGCGTTTCTTTTAGGTTTTGGTAGCTAACAAAACCGGGCTTGAAGGTGATAAGCAACCAAAAGCCTAGTGTTCGGTGATTAATGAATCCGAGTAACGTTTCGCCTAAACCACCGGAACACTTAAGAGTGCTGGAAAACCTTATTTCTTTTCGGTATCTAGAAGGGAAACGCTTGCACGTAGTAAACTACCAAAACAGGATTCGACAGCTAATGAACAACTCCTGTGTGCGCCCAAGCTGCCGAAAACCATGCATGATCCATCCTGAAAAAAATAGCAAAACTGTGTTTCTATCCTCTTGCTACCTGGATTTTTCTTCCTCCTGGGCCAAAACCAGAGGGTTGGCAAAGTTGATTGCCGCTGCTACTAAGGTCTCCAGGTTCGAATGCACCATGAGTTGGGGACTCTGAGTTTCTCCCTTACCCTCCAAAGCTTCGACCTTCCTCCTCAATATGATGTTTTCCTTGATAAGCCTGATTTTTCTACCTCTCAATTTGCCATGCTTCTTGGTCAATCCCTGAAAAGATACATAAAGCTCGATGTACCTCTCTGTCAGCCTTTGGTTCTTCTCCCTAATGACCCTCTGGAGCAACTCGCGTTCATAAGCTTGCTGGAGGACCCGGTTGATTTTTTGTGAGGCAGAAATCTTTGCATTTCAGATTGGTCCTTCAGCCACCTGCTGGCTTTATTCCTCAACAGGTGTAGGGGAGGATAAATTTACACAGGTGAAACCTTGCTCTTCCACAGGGGTGGGTGAAGAAAAATTAAAATAATCATTCTCTTGCTCCATCAGCGATGGGGCTGCTTCCTGGGGTCCCTGTTCTGTTTTCACCTCCTCAAATTCTGCTCCAGCTCCCTGCAACTCCTCCTCCTCTTCAGAATTAGTGTATGGGAGGTTTAACAAATTTTTACTTCTCGAGGCAGTCTCTTCTGAAAGAACCCCCTCATCCTCAGCCTTGTCATTAAATGCCATCTTCCTTTGGATTTCTTTGTCGGTGGGGCTGAGGAAAGGGGTTTGACTGAATTTGGGGGAAGAGCCCTCCTTCTTCATTTTCCACTTCTGGGGTTTGAAGATTTCCTTCCCTCTTCTGGCTATAATTATCTTTCGAGCCCACTCCAAAAGAGAAAGAAGGTCCATTTCATGCCTTTCCTCTGCAATAACTCAAAGACTAAGAGTTTAATTAGATCATGGTGGAACAACCTCCTTGCAATTTTGGAGGGATGAGCCTTCACTTGATGCGCCATTTTGGTGAGGCTCTTGTGGAGGTAGAAAGGGAGATTTAAAGGGCTCTTGCTCGTGAAATGGTCCAGTAGTCTAACATGATAAATGAGCACCCTGTTATACCTTCCCTCACAGGTTATATAGACCAGGATAGATTTCAATAAAAGCTGCCAGTTATCCTCCAGGTATGACATAGGGATGTCCTTTTTTCAAAGGGATTTATCAATGGTTTAATCTCCTTGTGATCTATCATCTATAAAGTTTGGCTATATCTAAAACTCAAAACCAATAGATACCACTAATTCCCTTTCAAATAAGATTCCTTCAAGAACCTTCAATGTATTTAGGCCATATGTAAAACTCAAAATGGTTGGAAATACAAATCTAGACATGTTCTTTTGTAGGGTCTATTTTCCAAACCCAAGAAGAAAAAAAAAGGGCCAAACGTTGAGCTTGCAATTTGTTATCACTCCAGGAAGCTCTCCTAGGTTATATTTCAGAGATGCCTGGTAACTTAAACTTGTCTTGAAAGAAGGGGTTTATTTTGGATCAAGTTGGATGATAGGAATCAAAATTTACACTCTCACAACATGCATGGGGAGGCTCAAACAAGCAAGGATTTGACTACGGATGTTCAGAGGGTTAATTTAAAATAAGGGGCGTGAATCCTGGTTGCTTTTAGCAGACTCGCACACAACAAAATGTATATAAATGTCTAAACACAACAAAATTACAGCATATATGTTCAAGCCTTTAACACCATGACAGGATAACATCTATCTAGCAATTAAAGTGAACATACAGGAAATAAATCATTCACAGCAAGTACAGAAACACGAGAAGAAAGAATCTGACAGCCAATAATAAAAGAAGCTTGCATTATCTAGAAAGTCACAGGAGTCTTAGAATACAAGAGTCGATTAGTCTCTCCAAAGTCGAACCTCTATTCTACTTCATTCCTCGGCATTATAGCCATTACAAAGTTTTTTCAGATCCCAAAACTGGATCGAATATGCTAATAATAACAACTAAAATAGTTACTGAAAGTGTGACAGCGTATCATGATCAAAGTAAGTGCTCCTTGCTAATGAAACTACGCTTGACAGTTGAGACGAGCATCGTAGAGCTGGGGGGGGGGGGCGAGTGTGAAACTGCTATTCTGCAAAAAACCTATAGGCATGCTTTCTAAAAATAGGCAGGAATGTTTTACTATCAATTTTTCCAGCGCTCTCAGTCTATGACTAGAGGCGATAGTGTTGCACTTGAACGCTTGTCAATCCCTTGGAAAATGCCTTCAAGATGCTAGGAACAACACAATAGAGGTTTGATGCCCGAAGACAAACCTGTGCGTTTCTTTTAGTTTTCGGTAGCTAACGAAACTGGGCTTGAAGGTGATAAGCAACCGAAAGCCTAGTGTTCGGTGATTAATGAATCCGAGTAATGTTTAGCCTAAACCACCGGAACACTTAAGAGTGCTGGAAAACCTTATTTCTTTTCGGTATCCAGGAGGGCGCCGCCTGCACGTAGTAAACTAACAAAATGGTATTCGGCAGCTAATGAACAACTCCTGTGTGTGCCCAAGCTGCCGAAAACCATGCATGATCCATCCTGCAAAATCTAGCAAAACTGTGTTTCTATCCTCTTGCTACCTGGATTTTTCTTCCTCCTAGGGCAAAACCAGAGGACAGGAAAACTTGATTACCGCTGCTGCTAAGGACTCCAGGTTCGAATGCACCATGAGCTGGGGACTCTGATTTTCTCCCTTACCCTCCAAAGCTTCGACCTTCCTCCTCAATCTGATGTTTTCCTTGATAAGCCTAATGTTTCTGCCTCTCAATTTGCCATGTTTCTTGGTTAATCCCTGAAAAGATACATAAAGCTAATTGTACCTCTCTATCAGCCTTTGGTTCTTCTACTTAATGACCCTCTGGAGCAACTTGCGTTCATAAGCCTGTTGGAGGAGCCGATTGATTTTCTGTGAGGAAAAAATCTTTGCATTTCGGATTGGTCCTTCAGCCACTTGCTGGATTTGTTTCTCCACAGGTGTAGGGGGGGATAAATCTACACATCCAAAACCTCGCTCTTCCACAGGGGTGGGTGAAGGAAAATTAACATAATCATTCTCCTACTCCATCAGGGCTGGGGCTGCTTCCTGGGGTCCCTGTTCTGTTTTCACCTCCTTAAATTCTGCTCCAGCTCCCTGCAACTACTCCTCCTCTTCAGAATTAGTGTATGGGAGGTTTAAAAGATTTGTACTTCTCGAGGGAGTCTCTTCTGAAAAAATCCCCTCATCCTCAGCCTTGTCATTAAATGCCAGCTTCCTTTTGGTTTTCTTCGCCGGTGGGGCTGAGGAAAGGGGTTTGACTGAATTTGGGGGAAGATCCCTCCTTCTTCGTTTTCCACTTCTAGGGTTTGAAGATTTATTTCCCTCCTCTGGCTGTAATTCTATTTTGAGCCCACTCCAGAAGAGAAAGAAGGTCTGTTTCATGCCTTTCCTCTGCAATAACTCAAAGACTGAGAGTTTAATCAGACCATGGTGGAACAACCTCCCTGCAATTTTGGAGGGTTGAGCCTTCACTTGATGCGCCATTTTGGTGAGGCTCTTGTGGAGGTAGAAAGGGAGATTTAAAGGGCTCTTTCCCGTGAAATGGTCCAGTAGTCTAAAATGATAAATGAGCACCCTGTTATACCTTCCCTCACAGGTTATATAGACCAGGATAGACTTCAATAAAAGATGCCAGTTATCCTCCAGGTATGACATAGGGATGTCCTTTTTCCAAACCAGGTTCCTATTCTCTGGTTTCAAGTATGATTGAAACTCGAAATCCTTCTTGATAGTGGTATTGAGCCAACTCTCCCCAGTCGTTGGGCATTCTGTCACCTAGGCTATAAGGGCCTCGTCCACCCTAAATTCTTCCTTTCCTATCACTGCCTTTTCTCAGTCATATGTGAGTGCAAAAGCTTTGGCCACCTGTTGATGAGATCCCTGAAGCTTTTTACAGAAATTATAGCAGCTGACATTCTTGAAAAACTGACATACCTCGGGGTGTGCCTCTAGGTAACATATGTTGCTCAATTCTTTTCTCAGGACCACTCCACCTCCTTTCGGCATCGATAACCTGCTTGCTGGCACTTGTTGCTCAAACCTGAACTGAGAGAGCGACGGGAAGCAGGGGGAAAATGGGCTCAATCGACGCGGTGAGGGCGAAAATAGAATGGTGGTGTGGCCTTTCGGGAGCTGACTCCAAGGGTATGAAAAGGTGGGCAATCATGAGGGTGAAATGATGATTACGGAGACATGATTGCACCAATGGAATGAAATTTGAGAAATGGTGTTATGTGGATGGGAAATGAGGTCCGTCTGGTCAGAGCTATGGCAGTGGTGTCCGGCCTTCCCTCGCGATAAGCTAGATTTTCACTGAAATGACCCTTTCAGTAGCTAAACCATGATGAGTTCCCTGAATCATGACCCTGAACCCCCGATTTGACGTGACCGTCAATTGACGTAACTTCCCTTTCGGCAGCGGATAACCCACCTTCAAACCTCCTGTGCTGCCGAAAAATGATTTTTGCCACTGCCTTTTTGCTTTCGGCGGCTGAAGCTAATCCAACCCACTTGATGGCAAGCTGCGGAAAGTATGGCTGAATTTCAGTGGCTAATGAACACCGTTGTGTTCACCCAAACCCCCGAAATGGATTCGTGAATTGTGGGCATAACTTTTCCTTTTGGTGGCTATGGAAGGTTTCGAACTTGCCCCTCGGGCTGCGGAAAGCGCCTAATCTTTCGATGGCTAATGAACACCGTCATGTTCCCCCAAGCCACTGAAAACTGTCCATCCAATTTACGCTATAACTTTTCCCTTTCAGTGGTTGGAGCGCTCTGTTTCTCACATTGTAAATTGCCAAAAACGGGGCTTTCGGTAGCTAATGAGCCAATGCCAGGCCTGCCTAAGCCACCGAAACCTGAAACTTTGCCTTCAGAAGGAGAGCTGACGTAAAAGTATCAATTCAGACTTCATTACCTTCTTAAATCTAATGGACTAGAACTCAGACACGTGCAGACAAGAATCAAAACCAAAAGACTTCCTATCGCCTAGATGACATGACTAGTCTATGTTTATTTAGGAGATAACACAATCAACAGGTTTCACCCAATTACCACTTCTATCAGGGCATTCATTCAATCATTGTTGGTCTTCAACATGTAGGTTTCAGGCAGGGTTCTTTGATAGGCGGGTTTCAGGAGGCGTTAGCCTGAAACCCACTTACCACTTCTACCAGGGCATTCAGTCAGACATTTTTGGTCTTCAACAGGCGGGTTTCAGGAGAGGGTCTCCCAGCGGCCACCGGGATCAAACTAGGGAGGAGTCCAAGTATGTTGGCGGGCGTTTTGTGGGTGGATTCATGGATTATTGGTGCAACAGGGACAAAGGGGGATTTGGAAGTGGTATGGATGAGGGGAGGAAGTGCTACGAGTTTTTTGATGAGGATAGAAGATAGGAGAAGCAGTTAAGAGGTAGCGGTAATAGGGATATGCCTTCCAGGGATGATGAAGGGATATGCCTTCCTGTTTTGAATCCAGCTGTGGATTCCGATGCTCCAAAGGTGATAGAAAAAATATTTTGGATTTGCACGACCAATTGAAGAGGTTTTGGTTGAGAAGAATCTAGAATAGAGAAAACATGAAAATGATATTGAAGAGGGAGTTGAGGAAAGGCATTCCAGTAGGCCTACGAGTGCACATCCTAGCCATTCTGGTAGCCCTGATTCACAATTTGAATTGGCCCTGAGGCCTCGACCAAAATTTAATACATTTGGATATGCAAAACCGAGAGAAGAAGTGTTTAAAGGAAAGGGAATGGATTATTAGAAGATGGATAGTGTGTTGATTTATCTTGTGTGGAATGAGATGCATGCTCTTTTTTTGTTGGTTATCATTTGTACTGTTGCTTAAAGGAATTGTTTTATGGGTGTCTGAATTCATTCTTATCTGTAAAGATGAGTGTTAAGAAGTTGTGTGCTGATATTGTTTTGTTTAATTTTAAATTTTTTCTAAACTTATTATTGGTTGTGGTGTATTTGGGAGAAGTTTTGTTGGCACATTCTGGAAGCTTCATGGATAGGTTGCAAATTAAAAGTTAATTGCATTATTGTGAATTATTCAGTCACCAATGTGACCATCTCATTATGACGTGCAATATCTTTTTTTAATAAGCGCAGCCTTCCCCTATGTTCTCGTGTTCTATACCTAGAGCTTCTCCTTAAAATATTAGATCTCCTTATCTCTCGGCTCTGGTTATGAGATTCAATTGCATTTTATGTATCTTTTTATCACACAACTATGTGAAGGCGATTTTTCGATGCTCCAATGGCCAAAGCATGTGCATTGTCAACATTGGAAATGTATTCCTTAGTCATCTAAAGCTTTGGATTCTAAGTTTAACCCAGATTACTCTTATAGGTTACCTTCTTGAAAATATTTATTCATAAAATCAAACTCAAAGGTGTCCCTTTTGTGCTCAGAATATGGTCAAAGAGAAAATATGAAACTGTAATCCATTGTTTGCATATAAATCCATCGGTGCAGACACCAATCAATCTCCGTAGTCCGAATGGTTCAAATCTAGAACAAATCAAAACAAGAATGAAAACCTTTCCCCAAATCTATCAAATTACTTGAATACAAAGAGTTTAGTCCATACCTTATTTATGAAGGTTGTCATCGTAGCTTGAAGCTTTCACAATCTTGCAAAATATTCAAAAGGAAAAAGACAAGAAACTACAAGATAACATGATACATCTAAGAAATTGACCAAGGAGAACTACTATAAATGAAATTGCACATCATTTATGGGAAATGAAGACATCGATGTATTAATTAAAATAGAGGAAATAATTACAACCAATGAAGCCTTGGTGTTGAAGATCCTTTCCAATGGAATCTTGTCTCAATTTTCCAATAATGGAAGAGTGGATTTCTGGCTCAATTTCTCCAGCATTTGGCTGCCGTCATTTCAACCCCCTGATCCCATGAAGAGGATCTTCATTTATAGGGAAAAAGAGATGAGGAGGAGAGGATAGGATTAAGGGAGAAGGATGATATGGGATCCTGCTAAGCTAGGAGGCGAGTAATATCCACCCTATATGGAAGGGATAGGCCTCCACGAGGGTCTCCTTCGAGAGACTTCTCGAAACTTCTCTTTTTTCCCTCTGTAGAGGAATTGACGCAACCTAGACACTAGAAACATGAGCCAACGACGTGGTCTACAATGGAGCAAGGTGCGTTGATCAGGAAAGACGCACTTTGTTGTAAGGAAAGATGTGTCGACCTCTCTAAATAGGGTTTTAGAAGGGAAAAAACCTCATAACTCATTTTCCAAGGAGTTTTGGCCAAGTACTTCAGGTATTTAGGCAAGGAGAAAGTATACATGGTTCGTAATCATGACAAGTACAAAAATTCAGTGTAACAGAATTCCCCCAAAGTATGATTCTAGAGTAATAGGATAGGTGAAATACTTTGATGGATAAAGTATAAAGGATCGAGGAAAGGAACCATCAGTTGGAAATATGTCAACAATAACCAAGGATCTCTTTGCAGTACAATAATTTTATCATCCCAATGACTCACAACATGGTTGCTGACCAATAAAATGTAGATCCATGTTGATACTAACTGACAATATGGCCACCAAAATATAGCGTCGATCCATATCTAAATAACTAAACACAATCATGGCTATTGAAAAATACAAGAGTATATCCATGATGAGATAATGAAACAACCACGACCAATACAAGAAAGGATCTGTGTGAAAGTACATCAATGAGGTCTCTACCATAACATATGTGTGGGAACCTACTAAAAAATCTCCATCGTAACCTGGGCGTAATAATAAGACATCAGAACAACCCAAGGTCTTCTACCCATTATCGAAATGATACAAATCTAACCATGTGATTACAATGCGTTGAATTCGAACATGGTAGAAACCACTTGATTATTAGTCAGAGATGTGAACCGTTAACAAGTGCACTGGGGAATCACCAATAATGCTAATGATCCCCAAGGTATCTTAGTACATCCCGACGAATGCAAATGAATGAGTTGGAGTCGAATATCCATGGGATCATTCTATCGGAGGTCAATGATACAAACCTATTGTCAAAAGCGAGGAAACTTTCCATTGAGGCATGCAGGATCCAAGGTACCAACTAGTTTCTAAGTCTAATTCCTGGATGATGAGTTGATGTTGACAGGAATAGACTCATCGAAGCAGGGCCATAATGTATCCCACATCATTGACGTGAAACTAAAACAGGAAGTGATATAAGATGGTAGATCAAATGAGTGTGAACTAACACAAAGGTGTAATGGTAAGCAAGGACGGCCGACACAATGGAAGGCTTAATGACTGCAAAGGTTGATTCCAATGAAAGACTTGCTTTGAAAAATTAACGAAACGACAAGTGACTTGGTAGCATTGACTCAACGAGGCAGAGACCAACATATAATGCAACAATGACTGAGGAATTATTCAAATGACTTTGAAGGAGTGGGACGACTAATGAAATTGGAATGACTCAGAGGCAAGCAGATTATCCAACTGTATGACGAGACGTGAACAGGTTCCATGTTCAAAGGTGAATTTAAGCTGCCATTAATACATACTCAAATACATCTTCCCATTCCCTTAATTTCCCCATTATGATTGATGAGTTCCTCTTTGCTTTTTAATGAGATGGAAGAGGGTAACAAATTCTTGATGTAGCTCATCATATGATGAATCCAATCTCACATATTTTACAAACTTGAGAAAGGAGGGGTTCAGTCCCAAAAAGGGTTCTTCCATGTATCATTTTACGAGTTCAAAGAATGTAAACTCGGTGATGTTTCACATTTAGAGAGTCTGAAACAGTCAAAAGAAGACTCCTAATGGTTCTTTTTCGTAAAATTTAGTCTCCTCACCCAAAAAAGGATAAAACAATGTGAGACAGAACTCTTCTAATCACAATTGACTAGAGTATTCATTTTTCGTAAATAGTCTAAACGGTCCGAAAAAGGGATAAACTATCACCGGATAAACGTCCTTTCAAATCCTTTTACAAGCGTAAAAGAAACAAGTTCGCTCGGCAATCTTTTCCTATTTTGGGATTTTTAAAATAGCTTAAAGAGGAATCCATGTACAAATTTGTCATGGTTGGTGACCGAGTACGACAAAGGAAAAAGTAAAATCGGCATAGTTTCTTTTTCGTAAGTAGTCTAGCGAGGACGGATAAAGTGATAAACCTATACTCGTTAAACACACATTTTTGCTCAATTTTTAATGAGCACGATAATGGTATCAAAAGCACTCGAAATATTTTTCATGTTTGAACCAGAGCACTAAAAATTAAAAAGCAAGCTCAATGCCACTTTTCATGTTTCAACCAGAGCACAAAAAAATGAAAAGTAAGCTCAAACCACTTTTCATGTTTCAAACATAGCATGAAAAAAGTGAAAAGTAAGCTCACTACCATCTTATTGTTTTTAACAAGCTCGAAGATAGGTGAAAATAATGCTCATGATGTATGCTTCATTTTTTAACGAGCTTGTAACAAAAAATAAACTATGCTCAATATAATTCCTATTGGTAGGTTTCTTCCCAACATGATATCCAGAGGTTGGAATTTTTCCCCCAGCATAAGAAACTAATGGCTTACCTCCAGTATGGTGTCCATAGGATGGAGACATGCCCCACAAGATTCATTTCGTTCGCCTACTATTTTTTTCATCCAATCAAACTCGTGGTTATTATTCACCAAGGAAGGAAGAAAAAAAAGGATTAAATAGCATAGGTGAATGAAATCAAGGTTCATATATTAAATATGGCGAAAGATTCGACTCAAAGGGAAGGGATCTATTTCATTTTTAAATGAGCTTGACACAGGAATATAACTATGCTCATGGGGTATTGTTTCATTTTTTAACGAGCTTGACACAGGCATAGAACTATGATCGCTTTATTCTGTTTCATTTTTACCGATCCTGACACAGGAAAATAACTATGCTCATGGTCATTTGTTTCATTTTTTAACGATCTTGAAATAGGAGTAGAACTATGCTCATGGTCATATGTTTCATTTTGTAACGAGCTTGACATAGGAATAAAACTATGCTCGTGGTCATTTGTTTCATTTTTTAACGAGCTTGACACAGGAATAGAACTATGATCATGGTCATCTGTTCCATTTTTTAACGAGCTTGACACAGGAATAGAACTCTGCTCATATGACTTGTTTCATTTTTTAACGAGCTTGACACAGAAAGGGAACTATGCTCAATAACACCTTCATTTATTCCAAGAGGACAATGCTCCGGAAGGAATACATGTCGAAGGATGAACCTCAATCATGGATTCTAAGAGGTCTGCATTGGGAGGAAGATACAACATGCCAACTCCTGAATCTAAGGTTAAAGAAGACGATAAATCAGATAGAGGCCCATGTTCAGTGGAAGTTGAAAGCATGGGATAAAATGCCACATAATTGACCTATGGCGGGTAAGATACCGCGTGGAAATAATTCGAATGATCGATATTCGTATGAGTGTCAACAAATCAAAGTTGGTCGATATTCAAAATGATTTCGTCATGAGGGAAATACAACACTCAGAAGAGTGTGGACACAAGATCTTTCATCATATAGACATAATATCATCCGAGGAGCAGATTAAACTCCAAAGGAATCGGAACTACCAAAACATCAATCAAGACCATTTTTCCACCTAACGAAATAGACAACTGAGGAACAACCCCTAGAGGTTGATTGATTCCCTTTGACTAATGGGAACAAGCTGCAGGGAACCCATAGCCTGCCAAACATTTGAGGACAAAATGTTGATTGTGGCATCTTCATCAACTATAGTATGAGGTACATCTATATGACCAACCTGAACAATTATTTCGAAAGGAAGATAGGAAGGAAGGAGAGGTGCAGAGAGTGTATTCCAATCAATAAAAATCGACTAATTTGGAACCAAAGTTGGGATACCATAAACCTCATTACTTGGGATAGGTCCTGTAATAGAAGGAGTAATTTCCCACTACATGGTAGAATCTATATTAACAAGAAGAACCTGAGCGGTATTAGATTCACTCTCTAATGGGAGAGTGGCATTGACCAAGGATAAAACTAGATCGACTGCTTGGGTATCACTTTTAGAGGGAAGAGCGTGATCAACCAAGGATGAAACTAGATCGACCACTTGGGTTTCAATCTTCAAGGGAATAGTGGGATCGACCGTGGATGAAACTAGATCGACCACTTGGGTTTCACTCTTCAAGGGAAGAGTGGGATTGAGGGAAGAGTGGGATTGGTCGAGGATGAAACTAGATTGACCACTTGATCAACCAATGGAAAGTCATGAGGAAATTTACTACAACTCATGGGGGCTATGATTGAGACATGGAAATATACTCCAACAACCGTGAAACTTCGTCCATGCGAGGACAGCGGTAAGTACGATGCATGTCCCTACATAATAAGTAAGTATTCTTGACTTTATTTCTCTGACTCTTAACCAAAGTGTCGTTGGTTGACAAGGTATCATCAGTATCATGTCCAGAGGTTGGCGATACAGGTTGTTTAGAATATTGTGACCATACTTCTAAGACCTTGGGAATACCAGTTCAATCCTTAATAAAATGGGGCCCCTTGCAAATCTTGCAAGGGAACTTAGGTTTACGCAGATTCAAAACAGGTACATCAATACTCCCATCATGATGATCAATGGCTGGTGGGTTTCCAACATGGTGGTCAGAGGTTGGAACTTTGACCTTCAGCTTAGTGTTCTTCTTCTTATCCTTCCTTTTCTTCTTCTTCTTATCCACCTGTTTACTAACGTCATAGCTTTCAGTAGACAAAGAGGAAGAAAGGGAAACAAACTCAACATTTGATGAAGAAATTGAAGGATCATCGCGAGGTTGATACTCTTGTGGGGGAGGATTGTGATTGGAAACAATCAGTGCACTTGGGATAAATGGATTGGAGAATAACCATACTGGTAATTCTAAATTAAATTTGGGAAGGCTCAACGTGGCCATGAAGGGAGGACCAACACTTCCATATGGAGGAAAAACAAAATACATACCCTGAAAATGGGTCTCTTGGTTGGTAGTCCCAAAAGATTTTTCCATATCTAAACTCTCTAAGAACCTCTAAATTACCACACAAATCAAACACTACTCAAATCTAAAAGCAACAAGCATCATGTGAAAGGGATGGATAAATAAGACGGATTCTCACCGGATTTTCAAATTGTTGCAACTCGCGATATACTGTAGGGTCCAACAGTTATACTCAGCCCAATCTTTCAGAGCACTAACCAGGAAGGATTTGGACCGTAGCCCTGACCGTATAACCCAAATACCTAGCAGTATGTACGTAGTAATATCCCCGAGTGCTATTCTCAGTGTATTGCAACAATAAGACGACCAATAGGTTTACTCAGATAGTTCCAGGATGCTAAAGGAGTATCCCGATATACGCAAGGTACATGGGAGCTCAAATCTGTAGTAGTGTTGTTTAATGCACAACCGTACAAAAGGGGCCTTCCTATATACCGTCGAGTACGTGAAAGAACCTTTTGATATACTATAAAAGTACGTGAAAGGTCGTTCGATATACCAACGAGTACATGGAAGAACCACACAGACCCCAGAATGCAGTGCAGGCAAATAATGACAGCTCCTACGCTTTAAGACGTCGGCACATGTCTCTAACCTATCATTTAAGTTGCTAAGGATTTTAACTTAACTAGCGTTTTATTTTATCTTATGCGGTTAAGTGGACAAATGGAAATTTAGACCTGACTCAACACCATGCAAGTATTAGTATGCAAGTCTTTTTCTTTCCTTTTCAAAGATGACCTATTTAAAGAGAGAGTAAGAGGTTATTTTTCCCAAGTGAATAACCCTATGCAAATGCCATTTTAAATTTTTCAAAAATGGTAGAAACAAGCCAATCCACATCAAAGCAAAAATTATTTCGAAACCTTAATATGGGTCAAAGAGACTGTAGGATACACTATTCATGGGGAATTTTTTTTCAAAAATGCAATTCATTTCGCTTAAAAATGCAAGCAAAATACTAGTTTCGACTCAAAGGGCCAAACATGGCTCCAAATCTCAAGAAGACTCAATAAAAGAGACAAGTTCTTTTGCTTTAACAAATAATTAGAGAGTAGATCTTTAATGAAAAGAAGAAAGGATTTAATAATTGTTTCCAAACAATAAATAACATTTATAACCCCTAACATTTATAACATTTAAAAGTAGTTTTCTTTTCTTTTATAAAACTTAGATATGAACCAAAACAAGACTAGCTAAAAGAAGAACCCTTTTTGTAATTTTCATAAATATTTGAAATCTAATAAAGAAAATGAAAATAAATCTCTTTCTTTAAACTAAGATGGAAAAAAAAAACATTTTCTTATTTTCAAATGTAGAAAGCAGAAAACACTGTACCAACCAGTCACGAACCAAGCAACAGGGCACTGAGAGGTCTGGGAAGCAAATCAAACTTAAATTCAACAAGTCGATGCGAGCTGCAGGTATACACCAAAGCGTTGGTAGAGAATCGACATGGTATACTAAAGAGCATATCGTGGCATCGACGCACTCTGTTCGAAGGAAAATCATGTTAGGCTGACATCGACGCACTGTACATGAAGGTAAAGCACGTCGAGCGACCAAAAAATTGAAAAAATAAATATTTTCAAGCCAATCAACAGACTTCAGGGTTTGAGACCTAAAGGGGATTATCCAGTGACATATAGACAGTCATATCTGCCAATTGGATATGATCTACCAATTGAAAACTAAGCCAGATCTAATCGGAAATAAGGCAAGCAATGAGATCTAAAAATTAAATAACATGTTCCCCAATATGGTCACCAATTTTGTTTTCAGATGAATCTGTCGGTGCAGACACCAACCGATATCCCTAGTCCTGATAGTTCAGCTCTAGAACAAAGAAAAACAAGAATGAAAACCTTTCCCCAGATCTATCAAATTACTTGAATACAAAGAGTTCAATCCATACCTTATTTACGAAGGTTGTCATCGCAGCTTGAAGCTTTCGCAATCCTTCTTGTTGATGAAGAGATTACTTGCAAAAGATTCAAAAGGAAAAAGACAAGAAACTACAAGATAACATGATACATCTAAGCAATTGACCAAGGATAAATACTATAAATCAAATTCCACGTCATTTAAGGGAAAGGAAGACATCGATGTATTAACTAAAATAGAGGAAATAATTACAACCAATGAATCCTTGGTGTTGAAGATCCTTTCCAATGGAATCTTGCCTCAATTTTCTAATCATAGAAGAATGGATTCCTAGCTCAATTTCTCCATCATTTGGCTGCCCTCATTTCAACCCCCTTATCCCATGAAGAGGAGCTTCATTTATAGGCCAAAATAGATGAGGAGGAGAGGAGAGGATTAAGGGGGAAGGATGAGATGGGATCCTACTAAGCTGGGAGGTGAGTAAGATACACCCTATATGGAATGGATAGGCCTCCCCGAGGGTATCCTTCGAGAGAATTCTTGAAACTTCTCTTTTTTCCCTTCGTAGAGGCATCAATGCACCCTAGACACTAGCAACATGCGGCAGTGACGCGGTGTGCAATGGAGAAAGGTGCGTCGATTAAGAAAGATGCGCTTTGTTATAAGGCAAGATGCGTCGACCTCTCTAAACAGGGTTTTAGTAGGGAAAAAACCTCATAATGCATTTTCCAAGGAGTTTTGGCCAAGTACCTCAGGGATTTAGGCAAGGAGAAAGTATACATGGTTCGTAATCATGGTGAGTACAAAATTTTCGTGTAACAAAATGGGCTAAGAGGAATAAAGGGAAATGAATGAGATGGGATCCTACTAAGCTGGGAGGCGAGTATGATCCACCCTATATGGAAGGGATAGGTGTCCACGAGGGTCTCCTTCTAGAGACTTCTTGAAACTTCTCTTTTTTCTCTCTGCAAAGGCATCGAGGCACCCTAGACACTATAAACATGCACCAGCGACACGGTCTGCTATGGATCAAGGTGCGTCAATCAGGAGAGACGTGCTTTGTTGTAAGGAAAGATGTGTCGGCCTCTCTAAATAGGGTTTTAGCAAGGGAAAAACCTCATAACTCATTTTCCAAAGAGTTTTGGCTAAGTACCTCAGGGATTCAGGCAAGGAGAAAGTATACATGGTTCATAATCATGACGAGTATAAAAATTCCATGTAACACCATTCAAAGGGTGTTGAAAACCTACTTATTCCCATGGCACCTATCTGTTCATTTCCAACAACACAATTCACTCTTCCAACCAGCAGTAGATCACCCTCTTTATTTGGAAAAATAAGCTCTCATATCCACAATGATGAATGCATTTTTCGACTTCTTTGGTTCTTAATCGTCTGTAAAATTAACAATTGAGGTGGTAGAGGGTAAAGCTACAGTTTTTTTTCCTTATATTTTAAATAATAACTTCATCATACCTCGTCTTATTAGCAACCTATCCCTCTTTTATGTACAAGATTTTTATAATCACTGAGATAACAAAAAATCTGAGTATTTGAGGCATTTCCATTAATGTTTTTTTTCTGAATCCCAATATCCAAGAAGCTACTATGAGTTTGCTTTCTGTAAATTTTTTGCATGAATGTGATTTCTCATAGTTATTATATGCTTGTGGAGAGGTTCTGCATTTTATTTTCAAAGTTAGAATTTATTGATATTCAGTTTATAAAATATTTATGAATGCATTTCAACAATGTCTTATCAGTGAATGGCAAAATAAATAAAAAATCAGGTTAACCCTTGTACTGAATTCTTTAAATTTGTAAAATGTACTAAATAGACAAATAATATACATTCATGGCCAAGTCAAATTCAGATCAAAGAAAATTTCTCAGCATATCGAACAAACAAAAGTAAAACTTGTATCAGGTAAATGTTGTGAGAATAGATTGGAATTCCTCAAGGCTGCATGATGGTCTTCTCTATTGATACTATTCCCACCCCTTTTTTTGCGCAAGCCACACACATTGTTTTCGTGATTGAGTGGCCCAATGTCGCCCTTTTGCAAGTAGCACTCTTGTAAATCATCAAACTATTCAAAAGATAAAGATAGCATAAGACTGGAAAAGAGTGGTAAAATATCTCTTCCAACCCAAAATACTAGTAAACATGATGAACACTAGAAACCTGTGTCATTGTCTTCTTGGAATAATCCACCAAAGATAAGAAATCACATAACCATAATTTATTTTAGTCCAATACATAAATTTCCCCCCTAAGGTCTCTCCCTCTATCTCTCCTGATTTTTCCATTCGATTATGTGAAAAAGGCCAAGAAATACTTTTTTTCCAAAATACATCAAGATTTTTCAAGAATTTGCAAAATTCAATAACAAATTCATAATATAATAAAATAATCCTCTGCAAAATCGGAATGTTACTTGAAGTTGCATCACCTTTGTATCATAATGCTAAAAACTTGTGTTATTATAACTAAGAAGGATGAAGACATGCTTGTCTTACAATTTCTACTGGTTGATAAAGAATAGAGTTGAAAATTTTTAAACATATAAAACACAACACTAAAATTATTGACATCAATCTCAATCACAAAGGCACAAATTGAACTGCTCCTATAGATATAAATTCTAGCTTTCATTTAACAACCATGAAATTTAAGTTCCCTATGCAAGGACTATTGTTTTCCTTGCAATTGTTAGTCCTGACAAGGTAGGCAAAATCGGGGAATCAGAAATTAGCTCTCCTTCGCATCCCTTGAGAACTAGCTTGTGCTTTGATTTTAGCCTTTTCCTGCTGAAATTTCACAGACATAACACCACCTTGGCCACCACGTACAAAATTTGTGCCAACATTATTCCCTTCATCAATTGTAGCATGACCTAATGTAGTGTTCATTGGATCATCTAAATGTAGATGTAATTTACTAAAATATCGTTCTCTAGCTCTAGAAAATTCCAGTGTTTTCATTTCTCCAATGCTAAAATGTCATCCTTGATGTAGTGGAAATCAGCTTGTACCTGTCAAAAAAATTAACAAATATGCAAAGCACATCTTATACAAACAATTCTGTAGTTTTGAAATCAAACTACTTTGATTAGTAAGATACTTCACTTTAGGGAAACTTTGTATATACAAGGAAGAGAATCTAGAAACATTTTATCCCTATAAAGACTACTGCAGATGAAAATGTAACAGTCATGAGACTAAGTCATCATCATATATTGAGAACTAATAGCAACCAATTTGTAGTTCCAGTTTGCAAATGTCAATGCCATATAAGAGGGGAATCCATTTTATATGAATGGAATATATAATACATGTCCAGCAAAAATTGGATAAGCATGCACTCATCGTTTAACCATGCTTGTTCAATATGTACTACTAAGAGTTCGAACTTCTTGAGGTAGAATTATAATGCATTTCTAACTAATTGCAGTAATATTATAGTACTTTTAAAGTTGCTCATGCATTCTACCAAAAAATTAGAAGCTACCCACAACCGGCCCCAAAGAACACAATATTTTTTTATAATATCATTCCCATTCTAGCTACATTTAAAACCCATTGTTAAGAGAACAACAGTGCAAAGCATTATATCTTCCTGTACACATGGAGCAAATATTAGCCCGTGTTAAAAGTTGCGTCTTGTTACTTCATGGAAATACAATAAGGCTACATGGGAAATGTAGGATTCCATGACGGAGGAATTTTTTGTTACGATCTCAAGTTGCTTGCATCAAGGCCAATGCTATTCAAGGGGGGCTTTGCTTTGGTCACATTATAAATAGGTGGGTCCTCTCTAGGCCATTATCTTGAGTACGCCCCTACTCGAGATAACCTCACCCTAGCTAGAATAAACTATTATTTCTTTGGTCTATCTACCGAGATGTCCTCTTAGGTTCTCTTGGTACAGCTGTAATATTAAAGGTGTCAAAGAAATTATCTACTATGTCCCACACCCAATTCCTATATGATCTCATCCTAGGGTGTTCAGTTTGATAGACCCTCTTAATTTGTTGCACTATTAATTCTAAGTTTCCATACACATAAATGTTTAAAATGCCCATTTTTATTGTTGCCTCCAATCCTAGAATTAAGGCTTCATATTTAGCCACATTATAGTGGTCGTTTAGCTTCTTCCACAATTTTTCTCATGACAATTTTAGCCTTTTCAACAGGCTTGACCTCTTATGTCTCTCCTTCAGGATTTTTCATCCAAAAGACTACACTATGTATCTGTGCTTTATACAGCCATTAATGTGAATCCCAGTGACAAAGCAGTATTCTCATTGAACATGAACACCCAATCTATGAATATATTTCTTCATTAATGATAAGCTTATTACCTCTGATATTGCATGAGGTCACCTCTGATTTCAGTCACATAATAGTTGCACAGAACAAATGTATTTGATATAACGAACTTATCATTAATATATTATAGGGGTTATTTATGGATGCGCACATTCTCCTTGGCATTTACCTTATGGTACGAGAGTATCTAGTTGTTCAGTAGTTAGGTATCGATCGACATCACACCTCAAGGAAAATTCAGAATTATATGCTCTGCAATTGGTAAACTGGATAAGCAGCCATGGGAGCAAGTTCGAAAATAAATGGTAAGCAACGGTCAAATTTGAAGGTTCGGTCCTAATTTCCATTGGGAAGGTTTTTTATAGCTTTTCCTTCCACATTGAAATTTAAAATTAAACTTACCTTTCCTTTGTCGTCTAAAAGAAAACATTACACTTATAATGTGTACATGTCATATTATGTGATTTGGTAATGTTAGAACAATTCCAAAAATTTACACACATAATTTTTAATATGCTTATCCGGGTCAAGAGCATGTAATGGTTTATTATTTCCCAATAAGATAAAGTTGATATATACTCCTCCCTTACATTGCCATAACTGTTTTATATTGACAAGTTCATCAAAAAAAATATAATAAAAAAAATATAATCAATGGAGAGAATCTTATATGCAAATTAAAAAATTGTGAATATTTGATAGCTTTTTTTCATCAAATAAGTTGGATATAAGAAGTGGAGTCTCATTTTTTGATTTGGAAAAGTTCATGTGTAACCCAATGCTTAATGTGGCCAAGCTATGCAATGCCCTTCTTTTCTCCACAACGAGTTCTTTCCTAGAAAATTCATGTCTAGTGAAAGTAAAGTTACTATACATACAAATAATTGTTTTATTGAACATTTATATAGAAATTTCAGAGGAATAAAAACCGTGTCTCGAAATAAACTACTTAGTAATTGAGTTACTTGTGAATTCATGTTGCAGGGTGCACTTTAAAAGAACCTGCAAGATTAGAAATAGTTAAAAAACAGTTGCGATAAGAAACAGTTGAATCAACAATTCCTTGTTCCAAAAGAAATTTTTCTTTCTTCAAGCATGATCCCATATTTTTGCAATGACAAGTGGTTGGCATGTTCCATGCTATCTGACCTACTCATTTTTTTCATATAGAGTGTATCACTAGTTAGGTCATGTTGTGGTGATGAGCATCCATCAAAAGATGACATAGAACTAAATTACTTCTATTGTTGGAGAGAAGAATTGGGGTGGCTTCTCAGTTGGACAGGACAAATTTGGAGTCACCCTGAAATCAAACAAGAAATCAAGATTTTTGTCTTTAAGAAAGGGAAAAGAAACAAAGAAACATATAAGGGGTGTATCATGAAGACATGTAAAGTAAATTAATCAAACATTGGTAATAATATTGTAGAGCTTAATCAATATCTTTCATTGGGATTCTCCATAAATCTTGCAAAGGATGATTTCCATGCTTATGGTAGTGCTAGCATATACAAATATCAAATAAGATAACAATAAATGAGTATATGCAATAATGACTCTATTGACCCCTATGTCTATATATATATTCTCACTCCTTGCTCATGTAGGTTCACTACCAAGATGCATGCCAACCTATTATTTATGTCTACAATTATCTACATAAGATCCCCCATTAGGGTCATAACACATTCTCATATCCTAGGAAAATAGAGCTAAGTAATTAGTTTTCTGTGTGGTTGTTACCTCTTGGTATGACAACATTGGGTGTTAATGTTGAGACAATTTGTTTTGCACTTTCTTGTTGGTTTCTACTAGCCCCATTGTTTTGATTTGATTCTAATTCCCCATTACTTGAGGATACTCCAGTAGACTGGTTAGGATTAGAACATATTTGAGACTTTTGGGTATGATCTTGTAGAACATATTTGGGACTTTTGGGGATGAGAGTGTGGAACAGTCATATGGGAATTTTGAGGTGGACCTTGTGGAGTCATTGAAGTCAGTACCTTTGACTGGTTAGACACAAATAGTAAGAGTGGCTGGTCTACTATGACTATTTAGCCAAGAAATAAATATGTTGCATGATATGTGTTGAGTGAGCAATATAATATGGATGCTTGTATACATGCACAGGATGTCCAAGTGCTTTAATTGTATATATGTGTACAACATTGTAAAAGTGGTATCATTTGTATTTATTTATAGAATGTTGGATAGGTATCTACATTCGAGCTGGGTGCAAGATGGTTGATAAATTGTATGTAAGACATCCATAGATGCATGCCATACTTACATGGTTAAATAGAGGTAAAATGCAAGCATTGGGCATGTTTCTTGGTATTATATATATATATATATATCAGGCCCTCCAATCAGGCACGTCTAAAGCTTAATCTCGTCTTCAATTTGACTTCAGAAATCATTGTTGAGTGCTTGGACTTGGAGATTGGGTTTGTTAATTGGTTCCTTGGTTTTTGTCTTTGTTGCACTAGGGAAACTCAGGGTAGCAGTAATAACCCATGGCTTTTTTTCATGATCCCTACCCTCAGTTTGTCTGGCCTCATAGGAATCCCTTTGTATTCTGAGATGGTTCAAGTTAGTATTCAAGAAATAAAGAAAATCCTTAGTAAAATAACTTGCCCACCGGAAAGAATAAACCAAATTATAGAATTTCTGAGTGCCCAGTTAGAGAAAAAGGAAAACAAGCAAACCATTTTGGAAGGCAAGCTACATGATCTAAAGGTAAGTTATGATAAGCAAGCCTTGGACTCATAAATGCATTACAATATAATTGGGTTTTTCCAGAAGGTCTCAATCAGTTACAGGTTTTCTTTGTATCTTTATAACTTCTGCAATGGAGGATCCAGTTGGTGAAGCTAATATACCACAAACAGCTTTGGATTACAAAAACATGTTGAACAACTACAGGCAAAAGAGGACCAGTCCATGGAAGAAGCTCTCAGTGGCAACAACCTGATTAATATCTCTGATTAATCTAGTTTAAATATATTTTTATTTTAGGATTGTATGTTCAACATATAGTACTAGGGATGATATACATTAATTAAGTTCGCCTAAGAGAATGAAGTTGCATGACCAATCATCTTTTTGATGAACAGAGCAGCAGGAAAAAAAATGTAATAATTTTGAACTTCTTGTACGGTTCTAGTTGTTGGCACTTTCAACAGCCTTTTATAAATATACATCTAACCATTTTTGTGAGAAAAAAGTAAGTCTTAAAATTCAGAATTAACCTAGGCCCAATTAGCGTTTGAAAGTAGATCATTTTATTGGGTAATTATCATTCAATTCACTACAAATCTGCATACTTATTTATGCATTTAACAGATTTACAGCAACCCTTAAATGTTGAGTTAATTCACATGAATAAATTTTAGGGGTGATCTTAAACAAATTTCGGATTTTTTTCTGTGCAACTGAAACATCTAATTTCCATATTTAAAAGAATTCATTGGCTGCAATTTCACTACATTTTTGTGAAATCTGTTGAGTAGAATCTTGTTTCATTTCATTTAAAAAACAAAATTATTTTATTTTCTGAAGTGGTTGTCTTCAATTCAATTGTATTTTTTAGCATTCATTTGAGCAATTATTTTATTAGATTAATTAATCTAATTCAACTCTTTTTGGAAGTGATTTTAATCACTTTCACTTCTGGAATTAATTTTATGCATTTATCTTCAAATTTCCATTGATATAAAGACTTCTTGTAGCTGTGATCTATCATATTTTGTGAAGTCTCTAAGTGAAATATTGCAATACTTTATTTCAGAATTCATTTCACACAATGCTTCATTTTCTTGTTTAAGTGTTTTCTTTACTTCTACACATCAATATCTAATTTTGGAAAATCACATTAATTTTGGGTGAGTTAAGCTCACAATAAACTCAACAAATCTATATCTAAAATTAACCCCCTAAGCTCTCTTCCATTAAGAACTAAACTAAAACCAATTAATCATAGGGAAGGCCCCCTTGACCTTTGAGAGAAGGTCAAAAGTGTGAAGATTTGTGCACTAAGATAACAGTGGCGCCTTCTACTATAATTGAATTTAGGGCTAGCACTCGTGGGTTAGGAGTCTATATATAATGGCTGAGAAAATCACACTTGAATTTAGAGTGGTATGTGCATACTTGTGCCATTTATGAACCACAGTTTGTATCAGTAGGTAGTATAACAACATTGTTGTGTTAGAGGATGGTGAAGATAGAAAGTTTGTTTTACAAGTCAAGAGTATTGCCATAGTTTGCAATGAAGCAATTTCTTGTTTATATCTTGAGCAGCAAGGATACCGAATCTTTTTCGTATATAGATGCAGGATGATGCTCGCCAGTAGTGTTCCTTTCCATTGTGTTTTAACTTCATACCATTTCCCCTTTGCCTCATACGAAATCTTGTTGTTACCCACAAGTCCTAGCTGCATTAAAACTGTACCTCTAGCTCGCATAATTTAGAATAAATGCATGGTTTCGAAGTAATAACAACATGAACTTATTGTTGCATAGTATCTAGGGCTTCTAAACAAATCAGTTTGCCATTTCCAGGAGTCTTGTAACAAGTCAAAATGCACATGTTGTAGCTTCAATTTCTTTTCTCAGAATATTGTGATATGGGAACATATGACAGTTGAGCACTTTCATATATATATATAGGTTATGATTATGATGGAGTGAAACCAAATGAATTTATGAATTCGAATATATATATATATATATTCTTTAGTAGTTAAGTGTCCAACTATTAGCTTCGGCTCAAAATGAATTTATGAATTCGAATATATATATATTCTTTAGTAGTTAAGTGTCCAACTATTAGCTTTGGCTGGAGTTTGCAATGGGAATGAAAGAGTTCACTTCCCAGAGTATTATCATATATATATATATATGTTGGTTATGATTATGATGGAGTGAAACAAAATGAATTTATATATTTATATATATATATATATATATATATATATTCTTTAGTAGTTAAGTGTCCAACTATTAGCTTTGGCTGAAGTTTGCAATGGGAATGAAAGAGTTCACTTCCCAGAGTATTATCACAAAGTCCAACATTGAACAAAATACAGTCCAAAATGCTAAAAAATCAGTCTACGAAGATGGTATAAACTTAACAACCAGCTACTGGTAATTCCCATAGTCTGCATTTGGCAAACAAAAGTAGTATATTACATTGACAGCGTTTAGTTTTCAAGCAATTCCATCCAGTTGACAAAACAGAACGTAGTCCCAGAGGTCGCCCCGATTGAGTGGATGATGGTTTAATGGTCATCATCATTACCATCAAACTCAGATCACCTCCATAGGCAATTTTTGTGGCATCCTACGCCAATTGCTTGTCCAATCCAAGCTTGAGGCTTCTAGGATTTTCACTCATGTATTAATAACCTCCACACAACCTTCAACGAAACATATAGTTGCAGCATTTGCATCATCAACAATGTTGTCCTCATTGACAGTTGTGATAATATGTTGATCCATGGCTAGAGAAGACGGGGAGCATTTTTGCAGAAGATCAGGATTTTCATAAGTTGTTTTAGGACCACTTTAGTTTCCCTTGTAACTAGTTCCATCAGTTGCTTCAAAATTATCTTATGGAGATTCCTTATCTTGTTTACAATCAACAGACCACTCAGTTTTATCAAACATATCTACATTGTCATCAATAGGAGTATTATCTATAACTTCCACTTTGCATGGAAGGGTCTATTGCCAAAAGGCAATATGAAATGTCTATCATCTTATGAAGGTTTCTCTATGAAATGTCTATCATCTTGGGCATCAACACAAGAAACATTAATAATTGATTCACAAGCTCCTCCTTAAGGTGACATGGTGAATAAACATTAATAACGGATTCACAAGCTCCTCCTTAAGGTGCCATGGTGAGGTTTAGGTCCTTTCAGCTACTAATTTAGTTCCTTGCATGACTGAAATGAAAATAAAAAACTCCAGGTAGTGTGAGGGGCTTCAGAGGCATGGATACCTCTTTAAAGTCTGTCCATAAAATTATCTTAGTTTCATGCAAATACATATTTATTCTAGAAATATGTCAACTTGCTTGTGCAAAGTGCCTCCCTCTATATGAAGCAACATATGCCTCTCAGAACATCTGTATGCTGACCTTAGTCAAGATAAAATTTATGTTGTTGTTGTATGTGCCTTTGATCAAATAATCTTTACTTATTGTACATCTATAGTTTTGTTCTTATTATTCTCTTTGGAAAACAAAATATAGATTGGATTTTAAGCATGGATGTATTTGGATGTTATTGTCTGTTTTTAGAATTACAAATGATGCAATCTAGGTTTTAGTATTTCTCCTTTCTTGTTGGAAGCTTAGGGCTGACCCAGGTTCATTACTTTAACTGCGCACCAACAAAAACCTTAATCATTGGCCTTTCGGCAATGACCTACAGGCAGGTCATAGTCTCACCCGAAGTGATAATGGGTGGATGCATAACCAGGTTTCTGCAACCAAGAGGAATGCGAGATGTGGTAATTGTAATCTATTATCCTACTCATTAACAATACTTAACTTCGCAACATTCATAACATAAACATATAACTAAAAACTATATCCTGCTTTGATCAGAGCGATGTGTGATTACTACTTATGCTGCACAGTTAGATATGATCATTATATGCATTCATTCAACAGATAATAAACAAATAGATAGAGAAATCACACAAAGACACCATCTAATTAATGTGGTTCACCCCAAATGGGGCTACGTCCACAAGAACTGTGCTTTATATTGTGCAAAAAGAGGGTTACAATAGTGCTTGATCTGTTCACTAATATACAAACTCGCTTCTTTCTTCTTCAGGTCTTTGCGCACCCAACTACATAGCCTTCCTCGCACTAAGTTGGATCTTCACTTTACTTCGCCTGTATTTCACATATTTGTTTCAACTATATCTACTCAATATATATTTTTGCACCCGTAGGTTGCGTATTACAAAATCATGGCCCCAAGCCATGTTCCCATTACAAAATAGTTGGATTTACAAAAAGGAGGGGCTTCGACCCACCCCAAATCCCCTCAAAGCACTCTGCAACATCCTATTTTCCCAAAACTGTGGGGTCTTCGACAAAAATTGGACCAAATTGGGTTCGCCCAATATCTTCGACAAAACTTGGACAAAATTGGGCTTCTTCCAACAGGCCCCTAACACTCACATGTGACTCGTCCCGAGTCACTACGTCGGCTTGATTTTCTGTACCAATTCTTCGTATAGGTCGTTCAACTGCTCTATGAACTTGGTCATTTCCTGTTCTTGATTTGTTACTTCTTCCACTAGTGTCGCACTCACTGGTTCTATTGACTTTTGCAGGGAAAACTCCTCATTGTTGTGAAGTATGCCTAGATTTTCATCTATCACTTGCGACAGTTGGAGAGCCTCGTCTTGCCATGGATTCATATTATAGATCAATGTATTTTCCTGCTTCTTGCACTCTGCTATCTGAAGCTGTAGCCTGTTACTCTCTTCAATATTTGCTAGCTTCTGAGAGATCGACAGTGTTTTGATGACACATTTTACCGTCTCCAGCTTATCCATTTTTTGTTGTAGTTATTCTTGCACCTTCTGTAGATTTGGATCCTCCTGCAGCGAAGTCCAAATATGGACACTTTCTGTAAGCATCTTCGACCCATATTCGACCAGCGTGGAGATGTTCGTCACTGCGTATTTCATGTCAGCCTCTCTTTTGTCCTTTTCTTCTTGTGGGGTTCTTGGAACCAGCTTTGATTCGGGCTCCGCTATATTTATCTGATGCTCAGTCCCCATAAAGCTAATCTTGTTATAATAGCATTTGATCACCGTTGTTAGTTTATTCATACTTTGCTCTGGTGACTCATCCGGATGCATGTCGAAGTCTGGAACACTTCAACATGTACTCTCCACTACTTGCTTGAAATTTCTTTACTACTGTATGGATGCGACATTTTCCCTTTTTGCTAACTCGAGCTACTCCTACAGCGAGGCTTGAGTCCTGTCAAGGTCTTGGTTTTTTTTATATGTTACCTACTCCCTTTCTTTTAGCTCCTTGACAATATCGTTATATAGCGAATGCAATGTCTGAAGTGGGATGCTTCTCATATCTATCTTTAATGCTCCCAACTCTTTTATCCTATGCACAGTGCTATCTACTGGAAAAACGAAGGCCTCCACTGGGATCAACGCCATCCTCGCTCTTTTTGTTGGAGTTAGCTCCCTTGTATGTTATGTCAAGGTGCCCTGTATCTGGTTTTGTGTCTGGCTCTTAGGCAGCTGATCCACTATTTTTTTTAGCTCTGTGATCCTTTCGGCAACAATCTTGTAAAGCTCTACATGTTTGTCCTCTATTTTATTCTAGGAGTCTGTAGTGAGCTCCTTCACTTTGCTAGCCAACTGTTCCATATCCTCTTCTGTTAGCGTGGACTGTGAAGTGTTCTTACATGCTTTCTATTTCTTCTTCTTAGGCTTCATAGCATCGATTTCTTCTGCACCTTTCCTTTTTTCCTTGATGGATTGGTCTGTTTATGTCTGCTCTGAATCCTCAGGAAGATTCGGCTCTTGTGCATCACCATTGTGTTGCTCCTGTTCATCTTGTTGTTGTTCAGATTCGGTCTACTGTTCTTCAACTTCGATCAGTTGTTCTTCGACTTCGATCGATTTTTCTTTGGTCGTATCTTTTCTACTTCCTTCGTTGACCTCTGTATTCTGGAACTGTGGCGAATTTCCTAATGGCCTATTTGTTATGGGTACAATCCATTCACCTGGCCACTGCTGGATGACCACGAGGATATCATTAAGCATGACGATGTATCCTAACAAAAACCAAGTCTTGTTTTTATCTTTTCACACCTATATGTACATTATGTGCATGTCTTCTTTGAACTATGCCACACCATCATACTGCACCTTAACTTCCGGATATAGGCATGGATACTGGAAAATTTATGTGTCGATGTTCATGTTGTAGACAACAAATGCTTTCTTGGTCAACCTCTGCCTCTCTACATCATATGATTTCCATAGGGAGACATATCACGCAACTACACATACTGCATCTCCCACATCTGCGAACTGCGAGTCACTATGTTCTACCCACGCGACCAAATCAATTAGTACTAACAACCATGAATAATGGAAATTCCTACCTTTTTCCTGTGCATCTATACAGTCCTGAAGGAATTATCTTAGCAGGTAGTTCGCCCAATCGAACTGCACCTGTTCCTAACATTGCACTGCTAAGAAAATTATGGGGGCTAGGACCTCATTAGGTATACATTTCCGCACAATTTTCCCTGCCAAGATGTGTGCGGCAAAGTGCACCTTCGGAACACCGATGGAATTTACATCGTATCCCCGCTTTCATTTTACCAGGCCGAATCGTGTCTTCATACTTTCTGTGACCTTCTTGTCTTGTTGCTTTCATACAAATTCCACTGCGGGGTTAGGGCCTTCAAAAGGTAGATGCGTGATCTTCCATATCAGCATTGTATCGATGGGGATCTTCTTCCCCAACCATAGGTGTCCATCGTGTACGAGCACAAGCATCTGTCTGACTATGGTCGTAATGTGGGAACTGTGATCGAAGTGTGGGATCTTCAACATACTAAGCAATATGTATTTTTCTATACCCCTAGCCCATGTCTGCGTCTCGACTTGAATTACCCCTGACTTCGGGCATTACACTCTGGTCAATTATTTCCCTGGAGCGAACTTTGGAAACTCCGTTCTACCGTTGAAATCATGGTTGGCGTATTTCAACTGCAGCACATGCCCTGTCAAGCTACCAACCAGTTGCACATCCTTCAGAATTGTTTGTGTGTTAAGTGCATGCCTCTAAAGTTGCCTCTCTGTGACAGGTTTCACACCTAGGTGCATCGACGGTTTATATGGAGGTAGGGAAACCTATTCCTCAAAAACTTCTTCTTCTTCTACAGGATCCATCGACACTCTGGAAGTGGTGGTGTGTCGATCCTGATTCAACTTAGACTGCAATTCATGCTTGATCTTTGTCCTTGGTGATTTCCACAGCGTTTTTGCTACTTGTTCCGTATTTTGCGAGGTTTTCATGACTCCCTCAATTCCACTCTACTGAAACTATCTCACAATCTCCTCAATGGATTGTTCCGATGACATGAATCGCAACTTCTCTACCTTATCTGTTCGACTGAACTCACGAAGTGCGTAATATCTACAAGGCGTCTAGACTTACAAGTTTTCCGACTGCCTGGATCCATAAATGCATTGGTTAGGGAAATCCGATAATATCTCCAAATATATCCAATAGATCATGCTCATGATTTCCCGATAAATGCATCTGACTAAATATTCGACGAGATCGACTATCGTTTAACGATCACTTTTTCTTCCCAATGGGCTTCGACATGGAAGATACTATGACGAGGAACGGATATTTATCAAAGTCCCCATAGTGCAACCTCATTTATAGTCTAGTGCCTTAGTGCCCAATTTCAAATGCATTTGGCACTTAGATTCTTCCTTCTTTTTCAACATGAGATTCCAGGGACAACATTGTCCCTATACAGTTTCAACCTGCTCCCATTTACCATTCCCTTTAGTAATTCTCCATTTAACTTCGCTAAATGAACTACGCCCCCATCGGTAATGCTCCTAATAATATAAGGGCCTATCCAATGTGTCTTAAATTTTCTTGGGAATTTCATAAACTTGTTTTCACAAAGGAGAACTAAATCTCCTATCTGGAACTTCTTCTGCTTAATATGTCTATCATGCCATGCTTTTTCTCTTGCCTTTTGTACTTGCTGATGGAATACTGCAATGAATCTATCTTCTTCTAACATAAGTAATTGTGACAACCTTTCTTCCATTGTTCTAGGGTCCGCCATATCTATAAAAGCCGTTATCCTTAAACTAGGCACAATGTACTCCATAGGCACAACTACTTCTTGTCCATAGACCAACCTAAAAGGTGTTTGTCCTGTAAGCTTCTTGCATGTTGTCCTATAAGCCCATAATACTGCTAGAATTATTAGGTCCCAATCATCCCTATTGACATTACATACCTTTGTGAATGCATTTTCAAGAATCTTGTTAAAAGCTTCTACTATTCATTAGCCTGTGGATGATAAGGTGTGCTCTTCTGATGGTAAACTTGAAATTCCTCTGTCAGAGTTGCAATAGTCTTATTCAGAAAGTGTGAACCTTGATCACTCATTAGAATCATAGGGCATCCAAATCTTGATAATATGTACTTGAAAATGAACTTCACACCTATAGCAGTGCTACAATCTCTAACTAGTTGTGCATATTCCCACCTAGTGAGATAATTGGTTGTAGTGATAATATACCTTGCACCAGTCCTTTTAGCAGGTGGGTTGATAGGTCCTACAAAATATATAGCCCATTTATCAAATTCCTGCAATGTAACTTGTGGTACTAAAGGAATTTCATCTCTTCTTGAGGGTTTGTCGATCCTTTGACATATATCACATGATATACAATATTCCTTTGCATATTTATGAAGTGTAGGCCACCATAGTCTAGCTCTTAAAACCTTCTGCGCAGTAGCATTACCTGCATAATGTCCACTAGTTGTGCCTCTGCTAAAATCATCTGTCTTTCATGCTCTGTCACACATCTTCGCATTATTTCATCAGGTCCCATTTTATATAATTGTCCTGCAATAAGTGAAAAGTATGTTGCTTTGACTATCAACTGCTTCTTTTGTTGCTTTGTGAAATTTGCAGGGGCAACCCCTGTTGTCAAAAATTGAATGATATCTTGAAAATATTCATCTGCCATCCTAATAAAAAATAACTACGCATCTCGGAGGTTGTCTTCCAAGCTAACTGGTTCTTCTCCTGTTTCTAACCTTGACAGATTATCAGGTCCTGCATTCAGCCTTCCAGGATTAACAATTATCTTGAAATCATATTCTTGAAAGAGAAACAACCGTCTGCATATCTTTCCCCCTAACACTGGCTTGTTGACTAAATACTTTAATGCAGAATGGTTAGTAAACATATTAAAATGTGATCCCAAAAGGTAATGTCTGAATTTCTGTAATACATAAACCATAACTAATCCTCTCTTTCTGTCTTAGTGCAATTCTTCTCTGGTGCTGATAACTTTCTACTTGCAAAGGATATGGGGTGATCAATATCACCATCTTTTGGTTGTGCTAACACAACTCCTAGAGCAATGCAAGATGCATCCACATGCACATGGAATTCTTTGTTCCAATTAGGGAAAACTAATATCGACACAGTTACCATCTTTTCCTTTAAGATGTTTAGACTCTTCTAACAATCCTTGTTCCATTCAAACTTTATGTCTTTCTTCAATAGCTTCTCCATGGGGGAATTAATCCAAGCATATCCCTAGATAAATTTCCTATAGTACTCTATATGTCCTAGTGTAGTGTGAAGTTGCTTAACTGACTTAGGAGGTGGAAAATACATTAATAGTAATCTTGGCAGGGTCCACCATCAATCCTTGTTTACAAACAATATGTCCCAACAGTATTCCAAAAGGAACACAAAAGATGCACTTCTTCAAATTTAATGAAATATGATACTGTCTTCATTTATCTAGCATGAGTCTTAGACTACTAATATGTTTCTTAAGGAGACCAAAAACTGTCCAATCATCAAAATATACTTTGAGAAACTTATGCATAAACTCTTTAAAAGTTGCGACCACCACTCTAGAAAATACAACAGGGGCATTTTTAATCCAAAGGGCATAATTTTACACTAGAATGAATCCATTTATGTAGCAAAATTGGTTTTGTATCTGTCTTCTAGTGCGATCTTGATCTAATGATACCTTGAAAATCCATCTGTAAATGAATAAACTTCCTGTCCTCCCACATTATCTAACACTTCATTTGTAAAAGGAGGAGGGAAAGGGTCGTGTAAGCATACATCATTTAACTTCCTTAAGTCCACACAGATTCTAATTTCTCCTTTAGTTTTCTTCTCTTGAACAACCATAGGGCTAATCCATTATGACTCTTCGACAGGCTTGATAATTCCTGCAACTAGCATTTTCTCGATATCGATTCTCACTTTCTCTTTATATTTGGGGTTCAATCTATATGGTATCTGTTTAACTTGCTTCGCATCATGATTCAAAGGGATTCTCATGAATCTTAAATATCCTACTATTCCTTTCATTTTAGAAAACTTGGTGGGAAAGAGGTTCTGATATTCATCCCAATAATATCCAATAGTTTCAAACTTAGGTTGATCTTCTGTTCCAATGTTGAATTTTCTTATCTTTACAGTTTTAGTCATCTCTAGTATTTGTACTTCTGGTCCTTGAACTTCGCATTGTCCTTCTGACTCTGGAATATCAATGTTGCGAGGATCCTGATCCTCCTCTACGACAATGTTATAACATTCCAGGGCATGCTCTATTTGTAGGGCCCAATCAGGTTAATATACTAGTAGGTCTTCATTGTCGAATATCTTCTTGTTAATCACCTGCAATGTTGTATCTATAAAAGGACAATCATCTTCGAAGGAAAATCTGAGTACAAACTTTCCAGTCATCTCTATCCATTCCGTAGTGCCATGTCACAGTTCTGATTCCAAATACTAATTCTTAGGTATTGTCTCTAATGTGTGAATAAACCTATGTACCCAATCTTTCCATGGTATATTCCTCCATACCGTAGGACATAATTGAATATGCTCTCTTGGATCTGTCTAACCATTATACCTCGTTCTTACGTGATGAAATCCTTGATTAAATCTAAGCTGTAACAACTTCTGACATTCTTCCCAACTTCCAATATTATTCTTATGTATATCCCACCATCTAGCGGGAGTAGCCTTTAAAGCAATACCTAGGGCTAAATATAGCCTATGTTAATTTGGTACTCAGATTTCATATTCTCTAAGAAAAGAATCCAAACTATTAATTCCATCATATGTGGGTAAAGTACTCACCTTAGACCCAATCCAATCCAGTGATTTCGTAATGTTAGCATAGTGCCGCGTAGTTACTTCGTGTAATCTATTCTTCCAATTCTCCAGTCCTTCATATGAATCTATCATACAGGGATTGTCGCAATTCCAACTAAGATTTCCATTTGCAGTGGGGTTGACGTAATCTTATTCTTTAGTTGTTATCTAATAAATATTGTCTAACTATGTTGTAGCATACTCCTCCCTCATTGGCTCAATATATCTTCCTCCTTCTGATGGGTCGAAAGGAGCAATCACTCTAATATCGTTACCTTCAAATATCATCTGTCTCTTCTTGAAAATAATAATTTCTAAGTTATCGAAATCCCAATCAATTCCTAGTAGTGCAGGTTAAGGATTGTTATTGTCGATGATCTCAATAACTTCAAAGTCTGTCGTAGTGCGTATTCCATCTATATCAACTACGACGGATGTTAATCTACCTAAGGGGACTATCTTCTATTGATTTTCCATTCTTAGCTGGATAGGGGACCATTCCACCGAGGTTGACCCATGCGTTCCCATGTATATCTAATCAGTACGTTGACATCAGAGCCTAGGTCCAAGATAACCTGATCCATTTATAATCTCCTATCTGCGCATTAAGTCTCATTTCTCTCCCAGTTCTCTTTAGTCAATGTATATTACTAACTTCGTGATTTATTATTCTATATGGAATATTCTGATCACAAGAATCTAATATCTTCTTAAGTCCTTCTAAATCTTTCTGATCCCTTAACAAATTCATACAACTCTGTAGAAATGATTTTAAATTGCTTACATGATCGGTTGAAGTTCCATTTTGTTCCAAAGGGATCTCTCTTATAGGTAACTGATGAATCCTTTTCGAATCTCCAAGGTCCATCAAATCTCTTCTTGGTTCCATAAATGCATGGTTTTCCTTCTTAACATCGAATGTAGGTGGTCGTCCTACTGTCTTTCTGATCCACATTCCTTGGAGTACCTTGTCTTCCTGCATTATCTCTAATCCTGTCGCATTTCCTGCTCTAGTAACTACATTTATTTTAGGATCCTCAATTCTCTTTTTAGTAGATATCATTTGAATATTTTGGGTTGTACCTTGATTTCTTTTCTCCTGCATCTTAGCAATAAGCATAGGGAAATCCTCTATTAAATTATCAAAATCTTTACAATACTTGCATGTCGGAGTGGAGTTCTAGAAGTCTCTAGCAAGATGTCCTGGTTGCACGTAGTTATAACAAATAATATGTCCTCTACCTCAACTGGGTGTACCACCTCGACCACGGCCTTTGAAACTACAACGACCACCTCTTTGTCCTTGTCCATCAAGTGTATGCTCCTCTGCTTGCATTCTATAAGCATCGACACCTTGATCTATCGTCAAGTCATAAGTTCTGCAATTATTTTCATCATGTCCCACTGATTTGAAAAATTTGCAATATAAGCTCCTTGGAGTTTGAATATACTTATTTCATAAATATCAGTCTTCAGGTCAATGTTGTCCACTAGTTCTACGTATTTCGTACCAGAGGACAATGTGCCCCACTATCCACGTAATTTTTGAAAATAGGACAATGTTCCTTGGAATGTCCTTCTGCCTTACACTTAGTACACCATACTTCCTCTCTTAATTCCTTACATTTCTTGATATACTACAACTGTAATGTTAGGTTAGCTAATTGACTCTGAATATGGGCCATCCCTGCACTATTTTCTCCTATAGGGGATGCCTCCAACTTCATAGCAATTTCTAAATCTTTTGTCTAACTTGCGAGTTTCTGCTGCATCAAAGGAAATCTAATATGGGGCCCCCAACGCTGCTATAAACCATTCTATATGTTGTTGAGGTGCAATACTGAAACTTACTTGATCTAACAATACCTTGAACCTTTGATCGAACTCCCATACTGATTCATTAGCCTTTTGTTTAATCTCTTATAACTTTGCAATGCAATACGACTCAGATTTAGGTTTTTTAAACTCTCTCACTAGTGCATCCTTGATATCTACAAAATATATATTCTGACCATTCAAATACGTCATAAACCAATTCAAATCCCTATCTTTGAAGGTAGTAACAATTTGGGCCTTTTTTATGTTTTCATCATTGATCTACTTAATTGTCCATACTTCTTCACATAAGAACCAAAAATGTTATGGATCTTCTAATATTGTTCCTCTAAAGATGGGAAATTTAATATCATCGGCCATAGTTCTTGTCGGAGGTTGGGAACAAGGATGGGGGGAGGGAGGTGAAGGGGGAACACCAAGATTTCCAAAAGCAGAAATCTGATTATTACTTCTTTCGGACTTCGACGGGTTCGCAGAACTGGCTTTGACAAAGAATGAACATTGCAGAGTAATAGGGGGGTTGCTAAGAAATTATATTCCTTCCTCATTATCAGATTCACTCTAAAGGAGATGACTATACTCACCATGACTGGTTTCTATAAAATTTCTAGGTTCTTTTCCAAAAATTCCCTCTCTACCTTCAATCTTATATCTTTTTCCACTTCATAGTATCCCACTATCTATGTCGAAGTTATCTTCTTTCATTCTAAACATAAGTAGAAAAACCTCTAGCAATTTAACTGCATTCTTAAGATACCTTTTTCAGCTAAGAGCATTTTAATCCAAAACTTTAGGGAATTTAGATACTTACCTCACGGACCTTTGAAGAATACCCTCTCCACTTCGTTGTATGATTTGATTGTATCTACTGTGAACTCAGTGATATAACCTCCAATAACGCTATTGATCCAAAAGTCGACAGCTCTTAAAATAAAGTTATTGATCCTCTTTAATTGTTGAATTAGCTTGGGGGTCCACACTGAGGGTTCCCCACCCTTGAAGCACATCTTCCTTTCTATCAACCTTGATAACCACTCGTGTAGTTCAACATGGAAGAAATAAAAGAAAGCTTCATGTAAATCAGTGAAAATGTCCCTTTGTAACCACTGTTTTGTACTGCGACGCAAATCCTTGTTCTCTTGTTCTGCAAATTCTTGCAACTTTAAACTAACCCCATATTGAATTTCCTTCTTCGACAGATGCCACATCCACATGCCCCTCAAACAGATCCCATTCCTGGGAATGGAACCATTTGTTGGAAGCTTAGGGTTGAACCAGGTTCATTTCTTTAACTGTGCACCAACAAAACCCTTAATCACTAGCCCTTTCGGCAACGACCCACAGGTATGTCGTAGTATCATCCGAAGTGATAATGGGTGGATGCAGAACCAAGTTTCTGCAGCCAAGAGGTACATGGGATGTGGTAATTTTAATCTATTATCCTACTCATTAACAATACTAATTAACTTCGCAACATTCATAACATAAACATATAACTGAAAACTATATGTTGTTATAATCAAAGCGATGTGTGATTACTACTTATGTTGCGCAGTTAGATGTGATCATTATATGCATTCATTCAATAGATAATAAACAAATAGATAGAGAAATCACACAAAGACACCAGAATTAACGTGGTTCACCACAAATGGGGCTACGTCCATAAGAACTACGTTTTATATTATGCAAAAATAGGGTTACAACAGTCAGTCCTTGATCTGCGCACTAAGCTGCAGACTCTCTTCTATATTCTTCAGGTCCCTACGCACCCAGCTACAGAGCCTTCCTCGCAATAAGTTGGATCTTCACTTTACTTTGCCTATATTTTACATATGTGTTTCAACGATATCTAATCAATATATAGTTGCACACCCGTAGTTGCGTATTATAAACTCATGGCCCCAAACCATGTTCCCGTTACAAAACAGTTGGATTTACAAAAAAGGAGGGGCTTCAACCCGCCCCAAATCCCCTCAAAGCACTCAGCAACATCCTATTTTCTCAAAACTGCAGGGTCTTCGACAAAACTTGGACCAAATTGGGCTCACCCAATATCTTCGAAAAAACTTGGACCAAATTGGGCTTCGTCCAACATCTCTCCAATTCTTAAAGGGTGCTAGCTCAATGGAAGAGTGCCTGCATTATAAGGAGGAGGTTGGTGGTTCAATTCCTCTATGCCCTCATGATATTTCAATATGGTCTAGTAAAATATTTTTTATGATGATTTATATTAATGGCTATAAGGGGGGTTTCAAACTATCTTTGTATGTTGCTATGAGGGGGGTTTAGAATTTCTTCCGTAGGTTTGTAAGAGAGAATTTATAGGGGGGTTCAGAACTGCCTCCATAGGTTTGTAAGGGAGTTTTAGGGGGGGTTCAAAACCGCCCTTTTAGGTATCTACAGGGGGGTTCCAATTCGCTCTTGTAGGTATCTATGAGGGGGGTTCCAAACTTCCCCTGTAGGTATTTATGGCGGCGGTTTAAACTACCTGCAAAGGTTTTTAGGAGTGATTTTTAGGGGGGTTGAAACCACCCCTGGAAGTATCTATGGGGGGCTGAAAAATGCCCCTATAGCTATTTACGAGGGGGTTCAAGACTGCTTCAAAAGGTTTGTAAGAGGTATTTTTAGGGGGTGTTCATAACTGCCCCTATTGATATCTACCGAGGGGGGTAGAACCACCTCCAATGATTTGTAATATGGAGTTCTAGGGGGAGTTCAGAGCCGACCCCATAGGTACCTACGGGGGGTTTTGAAATTACCCCCAAATATTTGTAAGAGGAACTTTTAGGGGGGGTTCTAAACCACCCCAAAATTCACTTTTGAGGGGGGTTCTAAACCACCCCAAAATTCACTTTTGAGGGGGGTTCTAAATCACCCCCAAAAGTCACTTTTGAGGGGGGGTTTAGAACCGCCCCTAAAAGTGACTTTTGCTAGTGGTTTTGATCTCTTCCAAAACCACCCCTAAAAGTCCAGACTTTTAGTGTCAGTTCTATTGGGGGAGGTTTTGTAAATACCACCTCCAAATCCAAAACCACCCCCAAAAGTGACTTTTGGGGGTGGAAGACAACCCCCCCCCTAAAAGTCAAAATTGTAGTAGTTTTGACTCATGATGATGTAACTTTAACATTATTTTCTATGCATCAACACTAACCGATGTAATGGGATTCCCTTCACCAAATCTGTCCCTCGGGACATCACCATCCACCTTCAAGATTCACATGACCATATCAGAGACAAATAATGGTCCTCAAGGTACTTCTGTGTTTAATAGGAAATCTAGCCAGTATCCACATTGGTATAGATTAATATTCAATCCCCTCCCATGTATACAATGTTCCTACAAGAAAAAGGATTGAGCAACTGTGTGCAAGAGAGAAATTCAAATCCATCCACAAGAATTCGAATGTATGAGAGAGAAACTACCAAAAGGTAATAATAATGACTAGAGACCAATTAGAATTCCCTTTGAACCAATTTGAATTCCCTCCAAGAGATTGAATCATGTTCACTAAGAAGTGACTCCAACTCATTGAGAGCTTCTCTAGTTCACTGGATTACCATTCGAGTTCTCATGAGAGCAAATTGAATCCACCTAGACTGACTCGAATTCACTAGAAAATAATCCAAATCATTGAATACCATGAGAGCAACTCGAATTCCATAATTGGTACTCAAATTCACCCATAAATTACTTTAACTAACTGATGACAAATTGACCCAAAATTATTCAAACCAACTGAGGATAACTCGAGTTGGCCTAAAATCACTCTAACTAACTAAGAATAGCTCAAATTCACCCAAAATCACTCTAATTAACTGAGAATAACTCGAATTCACCCAAAATCACTCTAATTAACCGAGATAACTCGAATTGACCCAAAATCACTCTAATTAATTGAGAATAACTCAAATTGACCAAAAATCACTCTAATTAACTAAGAATAACTTGAATTGACCCAAACTTACTCTAATTAACTGAGAATAACTCGAATTAACTGGAAAGGTGACTCCAAATCACTGTAGGTTAACTCGAATTGGTCTAGGCTTACTAAAAAAACAAGTGCATTACTAAAAATAGCCAAAGAGGGAACATAAGGTAAGAGAGATGAGAGAGTGGGTCCCATTAGCATCAGTTAAGGTGTAATAGAGTCTCCATAGTAAAAAATAATTGAAATATGAATCAAAGAGCAATGTTAGGGACAACAAACAACTCCTATCCCCCAACCCCCTCACACGTGGAATCCATGACCCCATGACCTCGTTAGTTATCCATGTTGAGCTAGTTATTTAATTAAAAGTAAATAATAATAATAATAATTTCCAAGTACTAATGTCCAGGAACCTAGATCCACAATAATGTAATGTCCCTTGTTAGGAATTTTATTAAAATGGCAATTTTCCACTTTTTTCCCCTAGTTCAACCTTTGACTAGTTTTGATCTCTAGGTCCCAAATTTGCCCCAAATGATTCCAAATATTCTAAGAAGGTATATGAATGATATTATAACATAAATATGCATTTCAAGGATTCCGTTGGACCTTTAAAATACTTCTACAAATCCTCTTTCAATTCTGGTCAATGTAGGTAACTTTACTAGTGATTTCCCTTTGACTAGTATTGGTCTATGGGTCTCAAATTGACTCCAAATGCCTTCAAATATTCAAGGAAGGTGTATTAATTATATTAGGAATTGAATATAATTTTCATGGATGAAATATGGCCACCAAAATACCTCTGCAAACTCTCTAAAGATTCTGGACCAAGTATGCAATTTTACTAGTAATTTGGGGTTCAAATCCCCCTGGGGTAAGTACTGAAAATGGCTTCCCAAATGCCTCCAAACCCACTCAAATTTATGAAAATAGGTAGGTAATTTATTAAGGATGTTATCAAGGTCTCATTTGCACCATTAATTGATTATTATATCTGTTCCAACCCTCTCCCATTCAACTGCAAAAATCACCAATTTGACCCTTGGGGAAATGGCACTATTTCTTCTCCCAATGCAATTAAACTGAGTAAAAATACATCAAATGCTCAAGTACAGTACATGAAACTTGTATAAGACATCCATGGAAGTATATTGATCACAAATATATAAGATAATCATCCATTCTTTTGAAATCATCAACATTACATTGATTCACAACAAGGTAGTGGGGAAATGGCACTGTTCTTTCATTAAAATTGAGATTTATACATTTCTACTTGCAATTTAGACCTGAAACTTTGTGGAGATGAATAAAAGAGTATTTAATTCATATTAAAAAATAAATGGGGCATTAGAATCTCCCCCAAAGAGTACAATAGCTCACCAAAAACGCTCTCCCTCAAGGATCAAGAATATGCCATCAAAACTGTAAATGGTTGAGAGAATGTGTTGCAATAGAAGAAACCATGAGCTTCCCTGTAACTTACACCTGCAAATAAAGACTCCATTAAAGCTCAAAATGAAAGGTTTGAATGGTCTTTCCAATTACCAACTTGGATGGGAATCTTTCACCCTCGAAATTGCTTAAGGCAAGAAACTAGTCATCCACTAGCTCTCCCTCTTCACAAATACAATTTCAAATTCTACAAACGATCAAAAGATGGTTTCATTCTAATGTCCTCCATGGGTCTAATTCCTTCCAAGAGACTCATGCCAACTCAAGTTGGGAAGAGATTCCAAAGAACGCCACTTGTACAACAATTCCTAGTTTCCCACTTCCACCAAATCACATGTGGAAGCATCTTAGCTGCCCTAACACCCTTGAGTGCCCTCTTGGAGTATAGTTTTAGCCCTGGCATGTCATATATGTCATATGTCAGCCTTCAGGTCTGATTTGTGTCATAGGTGTCATAGCATCTTCATCATTGTTGTCATAGAGATAGGGAATCTAGCCCAAGTGTCTCACTAGCTCCAAATTGCCTCTTCCTCTTCCATGGGAGTTACTCTTCCTCTATATTTAGACCTTGAATGAGTCATGCCATTAATAATACCTTTTGGAATCCCCCAAGTATGTTACCATTCACCTTGAATTCGAATTGGTGAGAGAATGATGCCAAGTGTAGTGGGGAAATCTAGCCATATGTGGGTCCCACTTCCTCCATGTGTCTTCATGATCAAATGCCACTTTGATTTTCACTTGTATATATTTATTTAGCTTCTTTATTAAATATTTATGCCACTCTAATGTTCAAACATCATTTATTATCTCCATTATTCCAAATCCCAAAGCTTCCACCCCAAACCTAGGAAACTAGTAATTTTCCTCCTTGGCAATTATTTGACCTTTAACATCAATTTTACAAACTCTAATGAATATGGCCAATGTGATTAGGCCATTGTGACCCAATTCCAAATTTGGGACAGGACAAATCCTCCCTTCCCAATATTGCTTGTCCTCAAACAATTTCAAACATGGGTGTTGAAGAACCTGCTTCCTGTATAATTCTTTGAAGTTGCCATTGAATTGCCCAACCTTGAGTCTTTGAGTTTCCATGAAGATTTTAGAGAGGAACCACCATGCTTGCTGCTGCACTACTCTGATAAATATCACTTTATTAATTGGGAAATCTATCTCCCATACTGCTTGTTTCCCCAAAAAATTTGAAACCAATGAGATAAAAATTATTCCAAGGTCCCATTGCTTGTATTGCACCCCAACAATTAATAGTGCTCTCCAACCCACACCATTAGATAAGAGGATTCCTGGATCCCATTTTCTTGTATGCATTCTTCCAAACATCATGAGTTCAAAATATATATCATCAAAGTACATAACAACATAAGGAAAATGTACATCGAGAAGATGATTCATCAAAGAATCATGAAAGTGCTTGTACCTCCAAATAAGTAGACCATCATTTTTCAAGTGCATACAAGCATCGAGTGAACAATCAAATCTGATCCAATGACATAGGTGAGTATCCCATGTCCTATAATGCTGCCCCAAAAATATGTAAGATGCATCAAAACAATCAGCCCTGTATTCTTTCATCCACATAGTTAATGAAGTTCCTCCGACATCAATTGAACTAAGCAAGGAGAAAGGAAGATCATGAGTCTTGAAGTGACTCAAGTGAACATCATAAGTGTGTCCATGAAGATATGTATCATCACAAGGAAAAAAAATATTCTGCTGCAAATGTAAATAATGAGGTGCTCTATTCATGTCATCCTCAAAATGAGAGGCAGGAGTTACATACCCTTCATGTGGCACCATTAGAAAAAAACCTTTCACCCAATTTTCATCCCCAATTGATGTGGCTGAAAAAGAAGTAGGGGGTGAGGAATTATGAACCAACCTTAAATCCTTACAACTCTTACCCATTGAAATCTTTAATTCATCCTCTCCATAATTGCCTGGTCCAACTATTGTGAGATCATGTGCCTCCTCCAAGGATTTGCAATTCTCTCCATGAGGCAACTCATAATCCCTCTGAACAAGGACAAGTGCTTGTCCTTATTCTTGTTTTAGTGTAGCATCTTCAAGAACCTGAATATCAACATGTACCTCATGTTCCACAATTACATTAGGTTCCTCTTTTGTGACATAAAATATTTCATCATTTTCCTTGAAAAGAGAACAATTGCTCATTATTTTTTCTGAGTTGCTTCCAAGTTCACTAGGAAACAATTTGAACTCTTGAAAGTATTGTCTCCACTTGTCTTCAAATGATGGTTTAAGTAATTTTATAAACTCCTCATTCTCCTCTAAGGTTCCTTTCTCATCCTTACTCATGGTGACCAATGAATGCACTTCTTCTCCTACTTATTCCCTTTCACCAAAGTACATCCAGTTTCCGTTTCTAAGGGTGGTGGCTTATTTATTTGACTCCTGGTATTCATTAATTTTCTACCACATCAGGTGCCAAGACCATGCTCTGATACCACTGTAATGTCCCTTGTTAGGAATTTTATTAAAATGGCAATTTTCACTTTTTTCCCCTAGTTCGACCTTTGACTAGTTTTGATCTCTAGGTCCCAAATTTGCCCCAAATGATCCCAAATATTCTGAGAAGGTATATGAATGATATTATAACATGAATATGTGTTTCAGGGATGCCTTTGGACCTTTAAAATACTTCTGCAAATCCTCTTTCAATTCTGGTCAATGTAGGTAACTTTACTAGTGATTTCCCTTTGACTAGTATGGTCTCTAGGTCTCAAATTGACTCCAAATGCCTTCAAATCTTCAAGGAATGTGTATTAATTATATTGGTACTTGAATATAATGTTCAAGGATGAAATATGGCCACCAAAATACCTCTGCAAACTCTCTTAATATTCTGGACCAAGTATACAATTTTACTAGTAATTTGGGGTTCAAATCCCCCTGGGGTAAGTACTAAAAATGGCTTCCCAAATGCCTCCAAACCCACTCAAATTTATGAACAGAGGTAGGTAATTTATTAATTATTTTATTAATGTCTCATTTGCACCATTAATTTATTATTATATCTATTCCAACCCTATCCCATTCAACTGCAAAAATCACCAATTCGACCCTTGGGGAAATGGCACTATTTCTTCTCCCAATGCAATTAAACTGACTAAAAATACTTCAAATGCTCAATTACAGTACATGAAAATTTTATAAGAAATACATGGAAGTATATTTATCACAAATATATCATATAATCATCCATTCTTTTGAAATCATCAGCATTACATTGATTCACAACAAGGTAGTGGGGAAATGGCACTGTTCTTTCATTAAAATTGAGATTTATACATTTCTACTTCGAATTTCGACCTGAAATTTTTTGGAGATGAAGAACAGAGTATTTAATTCATATTACAAAAAAAATGGGGCATTAGAATCTCCCCCAAAGAGTACAATATCTCACCAAAAACACCCTCCCTCAAGGATCAAGAATATGCCATCAAAACTGGAAATGGTTGAGAGAATGTGCTGCAATAGAAGAAACCATGAGCTGAGCTGTAGATTACACCTACAAATAAAGAATCCATTAAAGCTCCAAATGAAAGGTCTGAATGGCCTTTCCAATTACCAACTTGGATGAGAATCTTTCACCCTCGAAATTGGCTAAGGAAAAAAACTAGTCATCCACTAGCTCTTCCTCTTCACAAATGCAATTTCAAATTCTACAAATGATAAAAAGATGGTTTCATTATTTGTATAAAGTTCTGATGTCCTCCATGGGTCTAATTCCTTCCAAGAGACTCATGCCAACTCAAGTTGAGAAGAGATTCCAAAGAACGTCACTTGTACAACAATTCCTAGTCTCCCACTTCCACCAAATCACATGTGGAAGCATCTTAGCTGCCCTAACAACCTTGAGCGCCCTATTGGAGTCTATTTTTAGCCCTGACATGTCATATATGTCATAGGTCAAACTTCAGGTCTGATTTGTGTCATAGCATCTTCATCATTGTTGTCATAGAGCTAGGGAATCTAGCCCAAGTGTCTCACTACCTCCAAATTGCCTCTTCCTCTTCCATGGGAGTTACTCTTCCTCTATATTTAGACCTTGGATGAGTCATGCCATGAATAATACCTTTTGGAATCCCCCAAGTATGTTACCATTCACCTTGAATTCGAATTGGTGAGAGAATGATGCCAAGTGTAGTGGGGAAATCTAGCCATATGTGGGTCCCACTTCCTCCATGTGTCTTCATGATCAAATGCCACTTTGATTTTCACTTGTATATATTTATTTATCTCCTTTATTAAATATTTATGCCAATCTAATGTTCAAATATTATTTATTATCCCCATTATTCCAAATCCCAAAGCTTCCACCCCAAACCTAGGAAACCAGTAATTTTCCTCCTTGACAATTATTTGACCTTTAACATCAATTTTACAAACTCTAATGAATATGGCCAATGTGATTAGGCCATTGTGATCCAATTCCAAATTTGGGACATGACAAATCCTCCCTTCCCAATATTGCTTGTCCTCAAGCAATTTCAAACATGGGTGTTGAAGAACCTGCTTTCTATATAATTCTTTGAAGTTGCCATTGAATTGCCCAACCTTGAGTCTTTGAGTTTCCATGAAGATTTTAGAGAGGAACCACCATGCTTGCTGCTGCACTACTCTGATAAAAATCACTTTATTAATTGGGAAATCCATCTCCCATACTGCTTGTTTCCCCAAAAAATTTGAAACCAATGAGATAAAAATTATTCCAATGTCCCATTGCTTGTATTGCACCCCAACAATTAAGAGTGCTCTCCATCCCACACCATTAGATAAGAGGATCCCTGGATCCCATTTTCTTGTATGCATTCTTCCAAACATCATGAGTTCAAAATATATATCATCAAAGTACATGACAACATAAGGAAAATATACATCGAGAAGATGATTCATCAAAGAATCATGAAAGTGCTTGTACCTCCAAATAAGTAGACCATCATTTTTCAAGTGCATACAAGCATCGAGTGAACAATCAAATCTGATCCAATGACATAGGTGAGTATCCCATGTCCTATAATGCTGCCCCAAAAATATGTAAGATGAATCAAAACAATCAGCCCTGTATTCTTTCATCCACATAGTTAATGAAGTTCCTCCAACATCAATTGAACTAAGGAAGGAGCAAGGAAGATCATGAGTATTCAAGTGACTCAAGTGAACATCATAAGTGTGTCCATGAAGATATGTATCATCACAAGGAAAAAAAATATTCTGCTGCAAATGTAAATAATGAGGAGCTATATTCATGTCATCCTCAAAATGAGAGGTAAGGGTTACATACCCCTCATGTGGCACCATTAGAAAAAAACCTTTCACCCAATTTTCATCCCCAATTGATGTGGCTGAAAAAGAAGTAGGGGGTGAGTAATTATGAACCAACCTTAAATCCTTACAACTCTTACCCATTGAAATCTTTAATTCATCCTCTCCATAATTTCCTGGTCCAACTATTGTGAGATCATATGCCTCCTCCAAGGATTTGCAATTCTCTCCATGAGGCAACTCATAATCCCTCTGAACAAGGACAAGTGCTTGTCCTTATTCTTGTTTTAGTGTAGCATCTTCAAGACCCTGCATATCAACATGTACCTCATGTTCCACAATTACATTAGGTTCCTCTTTTGTGACATAAATTATTTCATCATTTTCCTTGAAAAGAGAACCATTGCTCATTATTTTTTCTGAGTTGCTTCCAAGTTCACTAAGCAACAGTTTGAACTCTTGAAAGTATTGTCTCCACTTGTCTTCAAAGGATGGTTTATGTAATTTTCTAAACTCCTCATTCTCCTCTAAGGTTCCTTTCTCATCCTTACTCATGGTGACCAATGAATGCACTTCTTCTCCTACTTCTTCCCTTTCACCAAAGTACATCCAGTTTCAGTTTCTAAGGGTGGTGGATTATTTCTTTGACTCCTGGTATTCATTAATTTTCTGCCACATCAGGTTCCAAGACCATGCTCTGATACCACTGTAATGTCCCTTGTTAGGAATTTTATTAAAATGGCAATTTTCCACTTTTTCCCCTTTTTCGACCTTTGACTAGTTTTGATCTCTAGGTCCCAAATTTGCCCCAAATGATCCCAAATATTCTGAGAAGGTATATGAATGATATTATAACATAAATATGTGTTTCAAAGATGCCTTTGGACCTTTAAAATACTTCTGCAAATCCTCTTTCAATTCTGGTCAATGTAGGTAACTTTACTAGTGATTTCCCTTTGACTAGTATTGGTCTCTAGGTCTCACATTGACTCCAAATGCCTTCAAATATTCAAGTAAGGTGTATTAATTATATTAGGACTTGAATATTATTTTCAGGGATAAAATATGGCCACCAAAATACCTCTACAAACTCTCTTAAGATTCTGGACCAAGTATGCAATTTTACTAGTAATTTGGGGTTCAAATCCCCCTGGGGTAAGTACTGAAAATGGCTTCCCAAATGCCTCCAAACCCACTCAAATTTATGAACAGAGGTAGGGAATGTATTAAGGATGTTATTAAGGTCTCATTTGCACCATTAATTGATTATTATATCTGTTCCAACCCTCTCCCATTCAACTGCAAAAATCACCAATTCGACCCTTGGGGAAATGGAACTATTTCTTCTCCCAATGCAATTAAACTGAGTAAAAATAATTCAAATGCTCAAGTACAGTACATGAAAATTGTATAAGACATCCATGGAAGTGTATTTATCACAAATATATCATATAATCATCCATTATTTTGAAATCATCAGCATTACATTGATTCACAACAAGGTAGTGGGGAAATGGCACTGTTCTTTCATTAAAATTGAGATTTATACATTTCTACTTGGAATTGCGACCTGAAACTTTTTGGATATGAATAATAGAGTATTTAATTCATATTAAAAAATAAATTGGGCATTATAATCTCCCCCAAAGAGTATAATATCTCACCAAAAACACCCTCCCTCAAGGATCAAGAATATGCCATCAAAACTGGAAATGGTTGAGAGAATGTGCTGCAATAGAAGAAACCATGAGATGTCCTGTATCTTACACCTAAAAATAAAGACTCCATTAAAGCTCCAAATTAAATTTTTGAATGGCCTTTCCAATTACCAACTTGGATGGGAATCTTTCACCCTCAAAATTGGCTAAGGCAAGAAACTAGTCATCCACTAGCTCTCCCTCTTCACAAATGCAATTGCAAATTATACAAATGATCAAAATCTGGTTTCATTCTTTGTTATTGACATTTATAAAGTTCTAATGTCCTCCATGGGTCGTATTCCTTCCAAGAGACTCATGCTAACTCAAGTTGGGAAGAGATTCCAAAGAATGCCACTCGTACAACAATTCCTAGTCTCCCACTTCCACCAAATCACATGTGGAAGCATCTTAGCTACCCTAACACCCTTGAGTGCCCTCTTGGAGTCTATTTTTATCCCTTACATGTCATATATGTCATATTTCAGCCTTCAGTTCTGATTTGTGTTGATTTATATGTAACTTCGGAATGTATTTCATCTGTGTATTTTATATATATTTATTGTACCCTTATAAGAGATGTGTCATTCCTCTATAAGGAAGTGTCGTCATGTGGATTGACAAGTGTCACAAGTGTGTTTACTTTCCGATGGGTTATTAGACCACCATGTGTGGGGTCGGCCCTTAAATATATATTATAATGTGGATGTACCTAGCTAGACAAGTCGGCCCCATAAGGTCACTGGGCAAAAAGGTTAGTATAAATAGAGATCGGAGATCTCTATCTTACACACTCGGAATAGTAACTCACTCTCACTCAGAAAGTGGTGCACTAGTGAGGAGGAGGATCATCTGCTTCTAGGAGACTATCTCAGTGTTATTTGGTTGTACTTTGGTTGAGCCATTGCTCTCTCTATCTCTGAGGAAGTTGTGGGGTTTTTCACCTTAGGGTTTTCCCCACGGAAACTCTGTGTCTCTTATCTCTTATGCTTTTGATTCTTGTGATGCTTGTCATATTATGATTGTCATGCATTGATATATTGTATATGTTATTCTCTCAGCAAATATCCTAGGGTATTGTGAATTAATGCTCAAAATTTAACATGGTATCAGAGCTAACGTGAGAAGAAGACATTTTGCAGTGACGGAAGCTTGGGTTCCTTGTTTATTGGGTTTCTCTCCATAGATTTTTGAAAATCCGTATAGTAGATTGACTCTACCCATCAAGGCGCATCTATCTGTCCAATCAGAATTCAATTCTGATCATTTTCAGATTTGGCCCTAAAAATTAGGGTTCCACAAAAATAGGCATTTCTGGAATCTGAAGGCAGAGCTGGAAGCTCCTTCCAAAAATCGAAGTTTAGAGATTTGGATCGAGATTTTTGGCTGGGTAGATCTCCGGGAAACTCAAACCCTAATTCAGGGCTCTCCCAAGTGAACCTAGGAGGACAAAAAGGCAATTCTGAAGGGTGAAACTTTGTTGATCTCAAATTCTGAATGCACCAGTCTAATCAGCTCATTAAGGCGCATCTTTCTATCCTTTCAGAAATTTGAAATTCACATTTTGAATTTTTAGGGTTTTTCTGACAAACCCTAATCCGGGACAACCTGAACATGCCATGGTGCATGAATCCATGGAGCCAAGTGAACTTTGGCATAGAAGACTTGCTCATATGCACTATAGGGCACTTCCAATTGCAAGCAAGGCTGTAGAGGGTCTTCCTGAAATCAAGACCAAACATGAAGGTGTTTGCAAAGGATGTGCAAAAGGTAAGAACATTAAGAAGGCTTTCCCAAGAAGTGAAAGCAGGGAAAAAGACATCCTGGAAATCATCCACTCAGATGTATGTGGTCCTATTTCATCCAGTTCTCTAAGTGGGTATGTTTACTATGTCTCATTTATTGCTGACTTCTCTAGGAAGACTTGGGTATAATTCTTGGAGAACAAAGATGAGGTGTTTGATAAGTTTGAGGAATTCAAAACCTTGATGGAGAATCAAACTGACAAGAAGATCAAAACATTCAGATCCGACAATGGTGGAGAATTCACCTCAGGTGACTTCAAGAAGCTTTGCAGTGATTCAGGGATTAAGAGGGAGTTGGCTACTCCTTACAATCCACAACAGAATGGAGTTGCAGAAAGGAAGAACAGAACAATCATGGAAGCAGCAAGAGCAATGCTCCATGACTAGGATCTACCTATGCATCTATGGGCACAAGCAGCTAGAACAGTTGTATATGTGCAGAACAAAACACCCCACAAGATATTGGACAACAAGACACCAGAAGAGGTCTTTTATGGTAAGAAACCTGAATTCAGCCATCTCAGAATATTTGGTTGTCCAGTATACACTCATGTCCCAAAAGAAAAGAGGACTAAACTAGATCATTCAGGAAAGAAGGGTATCTTTGTGGGTTATAGTGAAAGCTCGAAGGCTTACAGAATATACTTTCCAAGGCTCAAGAAGATTGATGTCAGCAGGGGTGTAACATTTGATGAAAACTTAGCATTCATCAAATCAAGGAAGGCACCTATCGAAGTTTATGAAGAACCTAACGAAACCATATTTCAAGACACTACCATGACTGAAGTAGTTCCAGAAGTTGTTCGTGAGTTTGATGATCCACAAGAACCTATAGATCCACCCCATGAGGATAAATCTCACAAGAGGAAACCTGCATGGGCTAGAGAGCTCATTCAAGATGCAGAAAGATTTGGCATTCCAGAAGAAGAACATGGAGCAAAGAAGAGAACCAGATCAAATACCAACTATGTTTCTTTACTCTGTGACATTATGAACAAAGAGCCTTCCAGTTATGAAGAAGCAGCAGAAAAGAAAGAATGGAAGGATTCCATGGTTGAGGAATACCAATCAATAATGAAGAATGATGTTTGGGATGTTGTCCCAAGACCTAAAGAGAAGTCTGTTGTGACTTATAAAGGGATCTTCAAAATCAAGCATGCTGCAGATGGCAGTGTAGAGAAATACAAGGCAAGATTCGTAGCTCATGGCTTCTCTCAGAAAGAGGGACAAGATTATGAAGAAAATTTTGCACCTATAGCCAGGTATACTTCCATCAGAATAGTACTTGCCCTGGCTGCAACAATGAAATGGAAAATACACTAAATGGATGTCAAGATTGCTTTCTTGAATGGTGTAGTTGAAGAGGAAGTATATGTGGAGCAGCCACTCGGTTTTGAAATACATCACAGGGAGTCATATGTATGCAGAATGAAGAAAGCCTTGTATGGCTTGAAACAAGCTCCTAGAACTTGGTATGGTAGGATGGACATTTTCCTATCTAGTTTAGGCTTTACCAAGAGTAAAGCGGATTCCAACCTTTACTACAAGGTTGAGAAAGGGAATCCTGTGATTCTACTCCTGTATGTGGATGACTTATTTGTAACAGGAGATGATAGACTGATTGCATATACTAAGAGGAAGCTTGCTGCTGAATTCGATATGAAAGATTTAGGAATGATGCACTATTTCCTAGGTATGGAGGTGTGGCAAAGTACAGGTGTGATCTTCCTTGGTCAAGGGAAGTACATAGTAGATATCTTGAAGAGATTCGGGATGATGGATTGCAAGGCCATGGCCACACCTATGGCATCGAATCTGAAGCTTCTATGCGATGCTTCATCTGAGCCGGTTGATGTCTCTATGTATCGTCAGATGATTGGGTCCTTAATGTACCTGACGAACACAAGACCGAACATTTGCGTTGGTGTGAACACATTGAGCCAGTTCCTGACGGATCCGAGGAGTGTTCACCTGATTGCTGTAAAGCATGTTCTGAGGTACCTGAAGGGTACAATGGATTATGGGCTCAAGTATGAAGCGAATCAAAATTTTAACCTGCAGGGTTATGTTGATTCAGATTGGGCTGGCAGTGCTGCAGATAGGAAGAGCACATCTGGGTGCTGCTTTAGTATGGGATCAGGTGTGATCTCTTGGTTTAGCAGGAAGCAGTCCTGTGTAGCACTGAGTATATCTGAGGCAGAGTATGTTGCAGCTTGTTCAACTAGTTGTGAGGCAGTATGGCTACGGAATCTACTGTCTGAGTTATTTGATCTCCCATTGGATGCTACTGGTATCTTCTGTGATAACCAGAGTTGTGTGAAGCTGTCTGAGAATCCAGTGTTTCATGACAGGTCGAAACACATATAGATAAAATATCACTCTATCGGGGATATGGTGCAGAGAGGAGCTATGAAGCTCCTGTATGTTGCGACGGATGAGTAGATTGCAGAGGTGCTGACGAAGCCACTAGCCAGGGTGAAGTTCGAGTACTTCAGAGAGAGGCTTGTCGTTCTTCAGATTGAGGACACTTCGAGGAAGAAGTGATGGACACATTTGCTGAAGCCATTCCAAGCATGTTGGAAGGAGGATCCTTCACATGGCTGTGGATGTAAGCACTGGATGATGATGAGCATCAAGATGTTGTTCTAGTTTCTGCTGGATATGATCAGTTGGATCATTTATATGTATGTACGCATTATGTTGGATGCTGGATATGATCAGTTGGATCATTTATATGTATGTATGCATCATGTTGGATGCTGGATATGATCGGTTGGATCATTTGTATGTATTTTTTATATGCATCATGTTGGATGCTTGGACCATGTATCTGTATATGTATCAGGTGGATACATTGTATGATCAGGTAGATCATGCATATTGATATGTATCAGGTATGATCAGGTAGATCATGTATGTTGATGGATACATTGTGTGGATCATGTATCTATGTATCAGGTGGATACACTATGTATGATGATATGTATCAGGTAGATACTTGGTGTGCATCAGATCGATGCATTGTATGATCAGGATGATCGTGGATGACGAGCCTCTCCAGATGACATGCAACAGGATGTTGCAGTGATGATGATCAGGGTGATCATGTGTACATCAGGATGATGTATGATGAGTATTAGATGATACTTTGTGGCCATGGATCAGGTTGTGCAGGTAAGCATGTAATTTGTGCCCTAGGAGATTTGCAGATGGTCTTTCGAGGTTTTACCTATGGCATGTAATTCAGTGCCCTGGGACATCTGGAAAATGCTCTTTCGAGGTTTTGCTTGGGAGGACATATAATTTGTGCCCTGGGAGATTTGCAGATAGTCTTTCAAGGTTTTTCATATGGCATGTAATTCGTTGCCCTGGGATATCTAGCATATGCTCTTTCAAGGTTTTGTCCTATGGCATGTAATTTGCTCCTGGGAGATCTGGAAAGGATGAAAAAGGCCTCAGATGATTCAGCTAGGTTTTGTCATGACCACATGTAATTTGCTCCTGGGAGATCTGGACAGGATGAAAAAGGCCTCAGATGCTTCAGCCAAGTTTTGTGGTGGACCACATGTAATGTGCTCCTAGGAGATCCGACAGGTAGAGCTGTGTGCTTGTAACAGCCTGGGATGCTTCAGCTAGGTTTTGTGGTGAGATCACATGTAATGTGCTCCTGGGAGATCTGACAAGTAGAGTCATGTGCTCGTAACAGCCTGGGATGCTTCAGCCAGGTTTTGTGATAGGTCACATGTAATGTGCTCCTGGGAGATCCTATAGGTAGAGTTGTCTGCTCATAATAACCGGGGATGCTGCAGCCAGGTTTTGTGACGCACATAATAAGTCCTGAGGTTTCCACAGTATGGCCAGTGATGATGAAGACCTGCAGGTGGTGGGCCTATATCCAGTATGAAAAAGGACTGGCTCTGTAGAACTTCCTATGACAAGTAGAGTTAGAGATTGGTTGAGATAGCAGCAGCAGTGACGATGCATCGATGATGATGATCCCGAGAAGAAGACTTGTCTAGCAGATCTGTGTCGATAAATACCTTCCTAGTTAAGAGGGAGTGTTGATGTATATGTAACTTTGGAATGTATTTCATCTATGTATTTTATATATATTTATTGTACCCTTATAAGAGATGTGTCATTCCTCTATAAGGAAGTGTCGTCATGTGGATTGACAAGTGTCACAAGTGTGTGTACTTTCCGATGGGTTATTAGAACACCATGTGTGGGGTCGGCCCTTAAATATATATTATAATGTGGATGTACCTAGCTAGACAAGTCGGCCCCATAAGGTCACTAGGCAAAAAGGTTAGTATAAATAGAGATCGGAGATCTCTATTTTACACACTCGGAAAATTAACTCACTCTCACTCAGAAAGTGGCGCACTAGTGAGGAGGAGGATCATCTGCTTCTAGGAGACTATCTCAATGTTATTTGGTTGTACTTTGGTTGAGCCATTTCTCTCTCTATCTCTGAGGAAGTTGTGGGGTTTTTCACCTTAGGGTTTTCCCCACGGAAACTTTGTGTCTCTTGTCTCTTATGCTTTTGATTCTTGTGATGCTTGTCATATTGTGATTGTCATGCATTGATATACTGTATATGTTATTCTCTCAGCAAAGATCCTAGGGTATTGTGAATTAATGCTCAAAATTTAACAATTTGTGTCATAGGTGTCATAGCATCTTCATCATTGTTGTCATAGAGCTAGGGAATCTAGCTCAATTGTCTCACTAGCTCCAAATTGCCTCTTCCTCTTCCATGGGAGTTACTCTTCATCTATATTTCGACCTTGGATGAGTCATGCCATGAATAATACCTTTTGGGATCCCCTAAGTATGTTACCATTCACCTTGAATTTGAATTGGTGAGAGAATGATGCCAAGTGTAGTGGGGAAATCTAGCCATATGTGGGTCCCACTTCCTCCATGTGTCTTCATGATCAAATGCCACTTTGATTTTCACTCGTATATATTTATTTAGATCCTTTATTAAATATTTGTGCCACTCTAATGTTCAAGCATCATTTATTATCCCCATTATTCCAAATCCCAAAGCTTCCACCCCAAACCTAGGAAACTAGTAATTTTCCTCCTTGGCAATTATTTGACCTTTAACATCAATTTTACAAACTCTAATGAATATGGCCAATGTGATTAGGCCATTGTGACCCAATCCCAAATTTGGGACATGACAAATAATAACAAATAAAATCATTACATATGTCTAGGTCTTACCATCGAGGCATTATATGATCCTGCTTAGAGGCCCTAGCAATCTATCTCCATTTCACATAAGATGAAGCAATAACAAAATAGATGATCAATTATCCAACCAAGGTGTCATGTTGGCCCATGGGATGATAGTGCACAATTGGGGCCCACCCCAATGGAAATGGATTCCATGAAAAACCTTCTAATGAAGTTCGAACATTGGAATCAAAGTGGAAAGAGGTGTTTCATGGGATTCATTGACAATGCACCCCGATCCATGAGGCATGATGCTAATACTCATTGTGGCATTTGGAGAATAAAGGTGAGGATTGGTTGTACTCACTACTGTGGGGTGCTAAATTCATCTCACGCAAGAATATATGCCCTCTCATGTTTAACCATGCTCGCACAAGGGAAATTATGGCCTCTTTTTTTGAATTGGGGGCAAAGGGGGGGAATAATTCCCTAAGAGGCGATGGAACAAACCTTCCTTCTAAATTGTATTCGGGACTAAAGAGGAACACATCGATTTTAGTCTGAGAGGGAAGCATTTCTAGGGGGTTCTCGTAGGGCTATTCTTCCTTAGATGATCTAGGCAAATCCCACTTCATGTTGGGAACCTAATCCGTAAGGATTATGGTTTCGTGGAAATGATGTAAATAGTGTTTTCAGTTATTTAAAGAGAAGAGAACTCCAATGGACCTCTTGGAAGATGAAGTCCAAATTTCCTTTCCCCGTTGTATAAATAAAGGTGTTTTGTTGAATAAAAATAAATCCAATATTTATCTTCCATCAGTTGTATCAAATCCTATGTTCGAGTTTCTTCCATAACTCATGTCCCATAGGTCTTTCTCATTAGGCATATTTTCTCAATATTTTATTCTTTAGCTCTACCTCCTAATACTTGCCATTCTAAGGAATTTCTTAGTCTATTATTCTTTTCCTCTACCTCCTCATACTTTCCGTTCTGAGGTAGTTTTTCTGGCGTCTGGTACTCTCACTAGTATTCCATCTGCAATCTTTGTGTTTCATATTATTCCCTCTCATTCATTGTTGGATATGAAAGAGACCTGTCATACTTCTCATGCGTGTCCTATCCACTCTCAGTTTGAAACCCTAAACTTTATTGTTGTTCTCCCTTTCATATGTGAGATCCTTCTACACGAATGAATTCATGTAGTCTCCTCTCCAAACATTAATCCTAATCTCAATATGTGCCATTGGTATGAGAATACTATGTGATATTAGAACTAAAATGGTGCAAGAGGTTACCTATGTGAATTATTATCTATGTTTTTATCTGAGTTTCAAAAATATATAGTCGAGATGGGGTTATTTGTGTGGATCCCCTCTCTCATGGCTCCTACTCTAAATCCCTATCTTCATGCATCCTTGCAATTGCACTAATGTCTTTTTATCTCCCTCCATTCTAGAGATTACACGACTGCATGAGTGAAACCCTGTCATCTATTGTTTATTGGTATCTCCCCAATCATTTTTCACTGCGTGTCAGTTCTCACTCCTTTAATACATGGGAACTCCATTAGACCTCTAGACACAAAATGGAATTTTGGAACTTCTCCACAAGTGCTTCTAGGGGGTACCACCACATTACCTGGATCAACCAAACCAACACAAGATGGAGGTCCAACGTTGTATGTTGCTACCTCCTCTTGGATCAACTTGAGAACACCCTTTGTGAAAATAGCCCTAGCAATTCCCGAGCAAAAAAATCAAGTTCTAATAAACCGTGTTCCTAGACTTCTCTACATGTAGGAAAATGGATCTCTTCATCACAGTGTTTTTTCCCACAAGAATGAGTGAATCTGGCATGAAGGGTATATTTCTATTGAAGGGTATCAATATTGACAGTGTGAAGGATTAATTGTGTCTTGACTAAGCTGAGCACCGCATGAAGTATTATAAGAAGACTTGTGACTTGGAAGTTGTGCCTCTCCATTCCCTGTGAGCAACATACAATTGAGTTCACTTGCATGTGGAGAGTGGAGGAGATGAAAACCCTAATCCCGGTGAACCCGATGATGATAAGACAACTTGAAATTGAGGCTAGTAGGTAAAGATTGACATGTATGTCCATTTCTTTGTAGTGTTGTGGGTACATGCAAAACATTACCACATAGACTGTGACTACCGAAGAGGTTTAAAAAATCACTACCTTTCTACAATGTTGTGTTAAAACTCAGTGTGTATTGGAGCTATTTGAGAGAAACCTTTTTTTATGATGTATACTTTGTATTTAATAAGATCTTTTTCTTAATAAATCACCTTCTACATGAAGGGTGTCTCTTTAGAGAATTATAGCTATTGTAATCTGCAGATGGTTAGTGTTAGGATATTTAGACACTTAGGAGTTAGTTAAGATCAACTTGTGTAATATATCTGTTTTCTTTAGTTTACATTAGTATGCATTTGTAAATATTTAATCCGACGATCACGATATGTTCTAGACATAGTTTGATCCGACGGCTCAACTTCTCTTAGATCATACCTACCCTTTGTCCATGGCTTAATACCCGATTGGTCCATGATCTCTATTTAAAGAGCATGGAGGGTCATTGTCTAGTTGATCGATTATGAGAATCTCACTTGTAACTTTCTTTCTTTTGCATAATAAACTGCTCCGTAGAAGCTATTTGGCTGGGGCCGTGGAGTGTTTCCCTCTCGAGGGTTTAAACCACGTCAAAACATCGTGTGTCGGTCTATGATATGTTTGTGTGAAGTGGTTTCTTTAGGTATTCAGTCTTTTGGGAGTACCCTGTGTACCCGAACATGGTATTAGAGATTTTATGAAGAGCTGCTTCCAGTTATGATCTAGATCTTGAACTGGTGTTGCCGAAACTTGAAATGGTTTCTGGTTTTGGAATTTTTGTGCATTTATGGGTTGTGGGAGGTGTTCCATTGCATCCAGAGTGTCGTTTCCATTAGGACATATTTTTTGTTTGATTGAAAATGGTTTCCGGTTGCTTTAGAAACATGTATTTCATCAAATCTAAAGGTATAATGTTACAGCGACATTTTTTAATTTTTCTAAAAAAATATCTCATATTTTATCAGTTTTTATTATTAGATTGTTTTTGTTTCGGATTGTTTCCTTCCCTGTTTGCGTATTCTCTTTACGGTGCACCTCATGCGATCTCAGCGAATCAGAAACAGAAAGGGAATGGGTTTTTCTCGGCTGCATATGCTCTTTGCCGTGCACCTTGTGCGATCTCGGCAAATCAGAAATAGAGATAAAACGTAGACTTTCTAGGAAAGCTAATGAGATCTAACCCCAAGTGCATGGAAAAGTTTTTTTGTTTTCGGTTTGTGGTGTGATTTGTAGGAAAAGAGGCAAGCACGGAAACTGAGAGAGAAGAGTAAAAAAAAAAAGGCCCTCTTCCTCCTTCCCTTCTTTTACGTGGCTTTCAACATTAGCTCACTTGGTTTAAAGTTGTTTTATTCCATAATAGGTCTTGAGTTCAAGTCTTATTAAGTTACTTTTAAAACAAAGGTGCATGCAATTTATATTTTAAAGTTACTTTATTGTAAAAGTGCATCTCACTTAAATAATAAGAAAAATATATAAAAAGTGAGTCACTTAAGTTCCTTTTTTGCTACACTATTTAAAGTAACATCATTGTAAAAGTGAAAATCACTTATTTTACAACGGTGATTCACTTAAGGAAAATTTCTTGTAAAGTGATTTTGAAAGGTTCATCTTGGGAAGAGGGGGGTTCTTTTTTTTAGCTGGTCACTCTCTATCTGCCATGTCACTATTGAGACATCTTCAACATTTTCTTTGATCAAGCATAACTTCATCATACGGAGTCCGTTTTCAATGTCATTTTTTTAAACCACCTATTTTTTTCGCATTCTTCACATCCAAACTATTGGTTTTTGTTTTTACCGCCATTAATTTGCAATATGGCCTCCCCTTGTGACATTCTACTTACCAGTTCCAACTATTTTTCATGGAAATCTTGTATGGAGGATGTTCTACGAAGTAGGGGACTTTTAAGAATTACCTCAAGGAAAGAAACAGGACCCACTGATGATTATAACAAAATAAACTGGGCAAATAGATGTGATGAAGCTCGTGGATTGATTGGGATGTCAATCTCTACTAATTTGCAATTCCACATATCTGGAATTGATGAACCTGATACAGCTTGGGACAAGTTGGAAGCTGTGTTTGGTAAACACAATGAAATTCGAGGTCATCAACTCGAAAATGAGTTGAGAGTTGATTTCTTTAAATCCAAGTGATTTTTCATGCATTCAAGATTATTTATCTAAGTACAAAACTCTTAAAATCATATGTGAAGAATGCAAGATTAAGAGGGAAGACAAACAATACATTTATCATATTCTTTCAAAACTTGGACCTGCATATTCTGTTTTTGTATCTACATTTTACTCCATGAAAGAATCCTTGAATGAAGCTAGCTATCAAGAGCCTAGTCTTGAATCCTTTTGTGATTCCTTGATTAGAGAGCAAGATAAGATCATCCATTTTGGAATGATCAACAATGCAGATACATCTGGGAAAGCCTTATTTTCCCAACAGAAAGAAAATTCCAAGTCTCCCAAGAAACAAAATTTTCACAATAATAAGTCAAACAAGGGTCCCAAACCCTCTCAGTCAGCTCCTTCTTTAAAAAATGACAAAGGATCCAATCCAAAAGGAAAGAAGACTGAGCGTCATTGCAACTATTTCGAGAAAGATAATCATGATGAATCTAAGTGTTTCAAGAAGATGGCAGCCTTGGAAGCAGTAATGAAGAAGCTCCACATCAGCCTAGATTCGCCTTCAGAATCTAACTCTCATGGACATGCACTTTGTGCTTCTGGTTATTCTTATACTGCATCTTCTTCTTCTACTTCAAATGAATGGCTCATTGATTCTGGAGCATCTTATCATATGGGTAAGGATCAAGCCATCTTTTCTACTATGCATGAATGTAACACCAAACAAATATTTGTTGGTGATGATAGATCTCTAAGTGTTGTAGGATCTGGAACAGTTCCAGTAGATAATGGTCATTTTAGTGATGTACTATGTGTTCTAAGAATTTCCTGCAATTTGTTATCAGTCTATCAAATCACTCATTCCGGTGAAGGTAAAACTGTGACGTTTACACCTCACCAAGTTGTAATAAAGGATTTTAAAGATCTTCAACATGTCCTAGCTACCGGAATTGTTGATGATATTACCAGGTTGTACAAATTTAACAACTTTGGGTCATCACCTTTTCCTTCAGTTTTTGTTGCTCATAGTGATAACTTGAGCAAACTTTGGCATGAGCGATTTGGTCACTTAAATTATCGCTCATTGCAACAACTATGTAAATACAATATGGTGACAGGTATTCCGATGGTATCTTGCAGGGATGGTATTTGTTCCAGTTGTGTACTCGGAAAACATCATCAGGACAGTTTTGACAAACGTGTCTCTTGGCACACCTCGATTCCTTTGGAGCTTGTGCATAGTGACTTGTGTGGTCCTCTTCCATCTGCTTCCTTTTATGGTTTCAAATATTTCTTAACTTTCATTGATGATTACTCCAGACGCACTTGGGTTTATTCCCTAAAACTTAAGAGCGAAGTATTTAACATGTTCTTGGCCTACAAGGCCCTTGTTGAAAAACAATTTGGTCATCAAATTATTAAGTTAAGATCCGACAATGGAGGAGAATATGTTAACAAAAAGTTCACTACTTTCTGCACTAAACAAGGAATCCAACAACAACACACTGTTCCATATACACCACAACAAAAGGGTGTAGTTGAATGGAAGAACTGCACTTTAAAAGAAATGGCTAATTGTATGATCCAATCTAAGGGACTAAGTCTTCAATTTTGGGCTAAAGCCATAAATTGTGCAAATTACATAGTTAATCACACCCCCATTAAAGATTTACAAGGTATCACACCGGAAGAAGCATGGAGTAAAACTAAACCCGATTTAAGTCACTTCCATGTGTTTGGTAGTGAAGCATGGGCTCACATTCCAGATGAAAAACAGAAAGCATTGCAGCCTAAAAGTGAAAAGTGCATATTTGTTGGATATTCTGAAGATGTAAAAGGTTATATACTTCTTCAATCACATTCTCATGATATAATCATTAGAAGAGATGTTAAATTTGATGAAATTATCTTAGCCTGTGAGCCTAACTCGACGATTGTGCCATATTTTGCCTGCGAGCTTGATTCGGTGATTGTGCCTTCTTCTACTTCCAACTTCTTTGACAGATTTCCAACTCCAGTTTCTGATGATGACAGTGAGGATGCAAATCCACCTCTGCCTGCTCATGTTCCTCCAGTTTCACCATTACAAGTGCTTCCTCGATGGGTCCATTCAACATGTGAAGTAGCTAGTGATCTTGTCGGTGATCCTAGAGATCAACGTCGAACACGTAATCAGTTTCAACGAGCCCCTTCTCTTTTGGATCAAGTTTCCGAGAATCATGATCCAGATACTTTTGCAGAAGCTTCAGGAAATCCAGATTGGGATGCAGCTATGGATGAAGAATATCATTCCTTAATGGCGAATGATACTTGAGATCTTGTACCTCTTCCAAAAGGAAGAAAAATTGTCAGATGTAAATGGGTCTATAGAACTAAGTATGCATCAGATGGAAGTGTTGAATGACTTAAGGAAATGTTAGTTGCCAAAGGTTTTTCACAAGTTGAAGGGATTGACAACAATGAAACCTTTGCTCCTATCGCAAAAATGAACTCCATCCGCCTTGTTCTTTCCCTTGCAGCCTTACACAACTGGGAATTCCATCAAATGGATGTCAAGTCTGCATTCTTACATGGTGATTTGCAGGAGGAAATTTACATGGAACAACCTCCTGGATATGTTCAAAATAACTCTATCCTTGTCTGTCACCTTAAGAAATCTTTAGATGGCCTTAAGCAAGCTCCTAGAGCTTGGTATGCCAAAATGGATAGCTTTCTCCTTGACACTGGTTTTTCTAGATGCCATTCTGACCCTAATGTCTATACCAAGAAAGTAGGAAACCATCTCATCATACTTGTTCTTTATGTTGATGACCTTATTCTTACTGGTAGTGACCCTAAGCTTTTAACCCATGTGAAATCCAGTCTTAAGAAAAATTTTGAAATGTCAGACTTAGGACATTTGCATTATTTTCTTGGTCTCCAAGTCCTGCAAACCAAAAAAGGAATCTTTCTTTCTCAATCTAAGTATGCTTGTGACCTTCTTTGTCGCTTTCACATGGAATATTATACACCAGCCCCTTCTTCCTTCCAGTCTGGAGTCAAACTTTCTGCCACTTGTACTTCACCTGAAGTAGATGCCACCTTGTATCGTCAACTTTTTGGTAGTCTCTTATACTTGACTCATTCCCATCCTCACCTTTCCTTTGTCGTTTCTCGTGTTTCCCGTTATATGCAAACACCTCATGAAAGTCACTGGAAAGTAGCTAAAAGAATACTTTGATATATTCGAGGTACAATTCAGTTTGGGATTCATTATAGTACAGGGGGGAACCTTTGTTGGTTGGTTTCACTGATTCAAATTGGGCCTACGATCCTGATGATCGAAAGTCTACTACAGGTTATGTTTTCAGTCTGGGATCTGGACCTATCACTTGGGCTTGTAAGAAACAACAAGCTCTTTCTCTTTCTTCAGCAGAGGAAGAATATCGAGCCACAGTTAATGCCATTCAAGAAGCTTTATGGCTTCGATAGATCCTTTCAGAGTTTGGATTCGAGCAGCAGCAGCCTACTCCACTTTGGTGCGACAATCAAAGTGCCATCAAGCTCGCCAAAGATCCAGTTCTACATCAACGCAAAGAACACATTGAGATACATATGCACTTCATCAGAAATCTTATTCGTGATCATGTTCTTGAAGTGCTCTTTTTCCCTACAGATGATCAAGTTTCCGACATCTTCACCAAGTCTCTCACAGAAGCGAAGTTTTCTAAACTTCGATCTATGTTAGGAGTTCAAGAATTTGTCATTAAGGGGGGATAGGCTCTAATGCCTCCTTCCTTCTCCTAATAGTGTCACTTTTGTAAATCCTTCAATCCTATCCCAAGTTGTTCTTAAGGGGGGATGTTATGATATTTAGACACTTAGGAGTTAGTTAATATCAACTTGTGTAATATATCTATTAGGTAAAGTGTGTTTCTTTAGTATGCATTAGTATGCATTTGTAAATATTTAATCCGATGGTCACAATATGTTCTAGACATAGAGTGATCCGACGGCTCGAATTCTCTGAGATCATACCTACCCTTGATCCATGGCTTAACACCTGATTGGTCCATGATCTCTATTTAAAAAGCATGGAGGGTCATTGTCTAGTTGATCGATTATGAGAAGCTCATTTGTAACTTTCTTTCTTTTGCATAATAAATTGCTTCGTAGAAGCCATTTGGCCGAGGCCGTGGAGTGTTTCCCTCTCGAGGTTTTAAACCACGTCAAAACATCGTGTGTCAATCAGTGATCTGTTTGTGTGAAGTGGCTGCTCTAGGTGTTCGTTCTTTTGGGAGTACCCTGTGTACCCGAACAATTAGAAGCAATGTTTTGTAACATCCCTTGGCAGAAACTATAGTCATGCAAGACTACCATTTTTTTTTATACTATCTCTCTATCGGATTGAGTCCATTATTGTAGAAATTATGTAATGTCCCCATCCAAATAAATCACATGAAGGGAAATTTCCACCAATCTACTAGTTCCCTAGGTTGGGGTGGAAACATTTAGACTTGGAATAAGGGGTCTATAAGACCCAAAAGGGACATTAGATTGACAAATATACATTAAAGGGGATAAATAAATAATAATAATCAGAAAATAAGGTGGAACTTGGTCATGAGGGCGCATAGGTGGTGTGGGACCCACACAAGGAAAGATTCTCCATGCCACATGGCATCCTATTATCACCCATTCGAATCCAAGGTGGAGTCTAACATTCTTGGGGGAGTTGGAGAGGAATTATTCATGGAATGAATCAAGGAGGGTCGAATTAGAGTGGAAGAGTAACTCCCATGGAAGAGGAAGAGGCATCTTAGAAGTATTGTGACACTTGGAGCTAGATTCCCTAAGTTACTTCTATGAAAACAATGATGAATATTCTATGACACTTATGACAAAGATCAAACCTGATTGCTGACATTTTCCTATATGACATGTTAGGGATAAAAATGGGCTCCAAGAGGGCCCACAAGGGGAGTTATGGCAGCCAAGATCTCCCCCATTCGAATTGATGGAAGAGGAAGGCTAGGAAATGTTGGACAAGTGGCACTCATGGTAATCTCTCCCTAATTCGAGTTGGGATGAAGCTCTTGGAGGGAATTCAAGCCATGGATTCCTTGGAAGGTTAATAAAATACAAGAAGGAAGAAGGAGACCAACTTTTAATCATTTCTCATTTGGAAAAATTTGGAGAGCTTATCTTGTCCTTGCATGGTGGATGTTCATCCTCATTGCCTTAGAACCAATTTCAAGGGTGCAGGATTCCCATACAAGTTGGTTGATGGAGATTCCATTAATACCTCTCAATAGATCTTCATGGATATTTTTTGATGTAGGTTCAAACCCCAACTGAGTTTGAGTTCATCTTCTCTCATTCTTCTCTATGCCAATTCTATTATCTTTCTCTCAATATCATGTAAATGTGCAAGGGAACACTTCTTGTTGCATATAGTTAGTGGAGTATTGTTATTTAGACTTCATGGAAATGTTATTTTATGCATATATCTGTAACAATCATATCATGAGAGCTACAGGTCAAAACACCATGTACTTCAAGTGATATTTCCAATCAAGAATGAGATTCGAGCAATTTTCCCCATAGCATTTGCAAAGTGTTGGCATAGGTAACTGATCTAAAGGTTTTTCAATATAGACCCAGGTTCTTTGCGGTTTTAGCTTTAACCAACAAAACCCCTTTTCACCTGCCCTTTCGGCAATAAATTTCACACAGTTTTAGGTCTCACCCAAGGCAAAGCTATGGGGGTGTTGCGGAATCAAGTTTCCATAGTAGTGTGATGAGTTGATCGGGTAAATACACTATGCAGCGCGCTACAGGATCGCATTGTGGTCTGAGGTCTGCGTGACGATTGTCTTCGTCGCGGGTTGATACTTCCACAATCGACAATGTTGTGCACCCAGTGCATCCATGGATTGCACGGGTCGATTTAACTCGCTCGATGGGACAGTGCAATAGACTTATGCACTTCCACTTTGACGGTAATTGTATTAAGGGTTTCGCTTAGCACTTATTCATTCAATTACTTCCATCGATTATTTAACCTTATACTTGATGTAATCAAACAAGATATCAGCACTGCACACTTCTAGTGGTATACATTAATAGCATTATATAACTAAATCTTTTACATACACATATGGTTATTTCCTACTGATACATTCACAGACTTAGAACACTTTGCATTCATCAATCATCCATTCATGAAATACTTAACATACCATCCCCATCTTTCTCCTATGGCGAATACATATAAAAGCATTAACAACTCAATTGATAACTGAAAATTCAAGCATTCATAGTAAGCAAACAGACAGTGCAAAGTATAAACACATGGATAGTCTCACTACACTAGATTTAACGTGGTTCACCCCCCAGATGGAGGCTACGTCCACAATAACTGTTGTTAAATTAGTATTTGGGAAGGGTACAACCGTTCTTAGTCTACACACTCAGCTGCAGACTCTCTTCTCTCTCAGCAGGCCTCTGCGCACTCAGCTTGCAGATCCTTTACAAAATGTTCCTCAACAGGAATTTGTCAAGTTAGGAATAAGAACAATACAAAACGAAGAGTAACCCTTTCCCATACAAAAATTCCTTACTTATAGATCATGCCCGTAGGTCATGTCTTTACAATCCGAAGGCTAAAACACTTACATTTACAAAACATGGCGTGGCTAACTACTAGCCTCACTGTCGCTATCGACAGCTTACTCCGCTTGCCCCAGGACGTCCTACTGGGCCACTCATGGCTCACACGTTCTTCTGATAGCCGTAGTCCTCAAAATGGTTATACTGCATCGTGGCCTGTCCTTTTTTGCTTCTTCCACCTTCCTATCACCATCGGCATAGTGGCCTAGCTTCTCAACTGCTTGTCGCCACTCTTCCATATAGGTCGCTTTCTCCTGCCTTCTCCCGACTCTTTACCAAAAATAGGTCACTTCCTTGTCTGACCTTTACTTATATCTTCTTACCAAAATTAGCTACTACGCAGGTCCTACGCATCAGCATACATGCGCAACTAAATATGCCCAGCAAGCTGCTCACTTAACAATGTCGTACGTTCCTACTGCGCAACTCAAAATCATGTTTCAACAAAATGGTACCAACTTGGGCCACGCCCAATAGGCCCCTAACACTTATTTGTGGCTTGTCCCGAGCCACTTTAGTCTAGTTGCTCCATCTGTTCTTCTTTTGAAATCCCTGCCCACGTAGTGAATTCTTCAACTGTTGTGCTCAATTATGCAACTACCTATTTTACTTCTTGTTCACACTCCTTTACTTTGTCAAACCTTTCCTGTGAAGCAAGTTCCGAAGTTCCTTCCTTAATATGATTTTCTGATGTTCGAAGTTCTTTCAATTTTGCCTCAATGTCATCGATCAAGGTAAGTGCTTCTTCCATTAGTGGCTACACCCTCGCAAAGGTTTCAGACTCTTTTTCCCTCAAGGCCTTGAGTTCCCTCCTTAATGCCTTGGTCTGCTCAAAGTCTACCCTCTTCTAGCGGACCGGTGAGTCCTTCATGGACACATCTGTGGCATCCAACTCTTGTTGCTTTTGCTTTCTCTCCTCGTGGATATTATGCAACTCCAAGCTTTCTTGTAGTACACTCCACACATTGGAGACGTTATTTTCCAAGACTTGGCACTGCACTGCTGCTACGCACATCCTTTGCATGGAAGCCCTTATTGCTTATGCTCTTCTTTCCTCTTCTTGGTTATTTGTTTCAACTGGCTATCGTGCTGCTAGCTCAGCTATTTCTGCCTGGTGGGCAGCCTTCATCCCTTCAACTTCATCTTTGTGGGAGATCTACAGCTCCCTCATTTGTTCTTGTAAACTGCTCACAGCAACACCAATATGCAAGATGGCTACTTCTATTTCTGGCTCTTCTTTGACTGCGGGGAGCTTTGTGCAGATAGTCAATGCTGCTCCTCTGATCCTACGCTCTTTTTCCTGTGTGCGTTGAAGCTCCTTATCCTTCTGTTGACATTCACTTTGGATTTTCCTATAATTTTCATCCAGTTGAAATCGCTGATTATGCGAGATGACGTCTTGCTCATGTAGTTCATGGGATATCTCGGTGTGCAACTGGTGCAGTCCTTCTGGTGGTAGCACAACTACATTAAGTTCTAAGTGTGAGAGTAGCCTCGCACTCTCTGTCATTTCATCAGTTGGATACAAAATTGACAATGGCGCGATCTTAACTAATCATGTTCTTAGGGTGAAGGCCGGTGGCCTCTGTATCTACTCACTTGATTGTCCGAGGTCAATGCTCTAGGCTGACTCCTGAACCATATCTTGATGGACTTGTTCCATCCTCAAGACTAAGCTGCTCAACTTGTTAATGTTTTCTTGGACCTGTGCCTAGTTGAGCTCGCTGCGATTTCCCTTAAATGCAGTCACATCCTCCAGATGCGCAACTGTCCGCGATGCTATCATTTCATAGTCATCATCGTGGAGTATTCTATCTAGTGGCGTCTTCATAACCTTAGACTTCTTCCTTTGTTGTGTCGGAGGGCTTTTGGTGCCCGGCTCTTTTCTCTTTTCACCAACTTGTGGCTCCTTGCTTTTTTTGCCTACTTGCTAAGCAGGTTTCGAGGTCGATGCACTTTGGACTTCCGCATCTTTGTCCTCTTTGTTTTCTTCTTCTTCTTCCTCATCCGATGGGGCGATGACCTATTCTGGTGCATGTTCTTTCCATTCGTTGGGCCAATCCTCAATGATGAGCTCGATCATTGGGACTCCTAGCTGATACTGTCTCTCATACCATTTTTTTGTGCTCAGGCGCGACTGAATAAAAATTAAATGTAGGCCATCTTCAAAATGCAAGAATGGCTTATACCTGATTGTCACTTCTCTTGTGATTCTCGGGGTCTTCTCAATCACGGTGCGCAGCTGCTCCAAGAAAGTGAATAATTGTAGATTATTAAGCCTCTGCTTTTATGGATTTGTAGATGACCACATGTTTGCAAACCGCACTACGCGGAAATCATCCTACGCTACCGGAAGGCCATTCTGATGGCTGGGTTCTTTCTATCCCACAAAGGCAATAAGGACCATAATCCAATTAAAATAGAAGGGGAACCCTTTATCCTGGACATCCTCGATATCTAATAATAATTCATTCAGCAGAAATTTCGCCCAATTGTATTCATGGCCATCCATAGCTTTCGCAATTAAGGCTACGACCGAAGCTGATACCTACATTGGCCTAGATTTCTGGAGAATTCTTCCTGCCAATAGTTGAATTGTGAACCACAGAGGTTCATTTAGAATGGGGTCAGTCTCATAACCCCTACTCCCTCTAGACAAATTAAATGTGCTTTTGATGCTTGCGACTAGTTCTTGATCATCCTTCTTTCCCACAAACTCTTTGGAAGGGTCGTCACCCTTCTTTCTCAACCCTGTGATTCTAGCTATAAGGTCCACAGTGATATTAACTTTGAAATCTAACCATATATACCCTCGGTTCGTACAGGAAAGTAGAGTACGCACCACAACTTTGTATTCCTTTCTACACCCAAAATGTGGGATTTGTAGCAGGTTAAGTAGCCCCGCCTGGTACAGCGGCACTTCCCAGTCCATAGGCACAACTTCTGCCTTGTTCGTTGCTGGATTGTTTATGCTGTACATATATCTGTCAGCCTGCAAATGAGGAAATTTCTTAGCATCGTTCATATTAAAATCAATCAGCTTTCATTCCATGATCTTACCCAATTGATCATCTCTCTGTCACACGCGCCTTGCTATTGGCGGCATTGGGACTCCATATCATGGGTTCTTTTGTAGATGCAGCTCCGGGGAAATAGTCTTCCTCGGGCTGATATATTCAGGAATAAACCATACTAGTGCAGGTGGGTTTCCTTGCGGAACCTGCTTTGGTGTAACTGGTGCCTCTGGTTTCTTCGGTGCTACCGTCGACTGCTTATCTTTCTTTTGTTGTGGTTTCGGCTGGCTCAGCTTCAGGCTTTGAGATGGTGTTGGTTTCTCTGTTGTAGCTTTCTTTTGTGGAGACTTCATGAATCCGCTTATACCAGAATATCTGAATGCACCCAAAATCTCTTCTAATTTTGGCTCGTCGGACATAAACGCAACAGATATCAGTGCTCCTACTACTTCGTCTCTTAAGCTCTTCACACTTGATAAAATTTGAAATTCACGGTAGATTTGCATAAGGGCGAGTGTATGAATATTTATAGGATAACGCCCTGATGTCGCGGCCGTTAATGAATCGCCCAGGAATTAAATGTTACAACGGCTTAGCAAATCCCGTATAGATCTCTGTCTAATGTGATATTGAATGCACCGGGAATGGCTAGATTAGTCATTAAGTGCCAGTTCCGTGGGATGAGATTCCGCCAGATCATTGATCTCTTTCCGTCATTCTTTATGTCGAGTCATGTAAAATTCCTTTAATTGGCAGGGTGGAACGGTACTGCCAAGCTATCTGACAGCCGATCAAAATTTAAATGCCAAATCCGTCGGGTGGATCCTGTTATGACCCTGGTCACTTCAGTCTTTACGATGCTCACCTATATAGGATTTTCCATAAATGCGTGATTTGGCTGGCACTGTCCTTTTGAGTAATGGTTTAATACCCAGCTGACCACTGTCGCGGTCATCTTTTCTCGTCACGAACTGTTGTTAGTTCTGACATTATGGTGCGGATTTCTTATGCTCGTCTTTGTATTTGTTGCGCGACTTTAGTTCTGCCATATGTCTCTGTGCAACTATTCCTTTCCCCTCCTAGAAGTGATTTTTTTTTTTTTTTGCGTGCGCAGCTTCAACAATGCTGTGTGACACATAGGACTTTTCCATGTAACTTTTCCATACAAACTCTTTCACACTTTCTAGTGTCCAATTTCAACTGTACTTGACACTTAGAAATTTCCCCTCTCTTGATCACACAGGGTTCTACGAAGCAGGACTATCACTGTAAAGATTTAGTCTGCTTCCATTTATCCAACTGGGCAAGGTGTCTTCGGCTAAAGTGGCTAACTAAAATATGCCACCGTTAGTAACATGCATTACAGTATATGGTCCAAGCCAATGCATCCTAAATTTTCCAGGAAAATTCATAAACTTGCTATCATACAGGAGGACTAGATCACCTGCCTGGAAGCACTTGTTCTTGATATGGTGGTCATGCCATGCTTTTTCACGCTCTTTTTGTACTTGTTGGTGGAAGCCTACGACGAAGCGATCTTCCTACAGACCAACCAAGTGTAGCAGCCTTTCTTCTAATGCTCCGCGGTCTGCCATGCATGTAAACGCAGCTATTCTCAAGCTGGGAGCGATGTACTCCATTGGAATTATTGCTTCTTTCCCATAGGCCAACCTGAAAGGTGTATGGCTAGTCAGTTTCTTACATGTAGTTCTATATTCCCATAATACAAATGAAATGCGCAGGTGCCAATCATCGCGATTGACCTTACATATCTTAGTTAGTGTGTTCTCCAATACTTTATTGAATGCTTCGACAGTTCCACTTGCCTGTGGATGATATGGCGTGCTACACTGGTGGTGAATGTAGAACTCTTCGGTCAGAGCTTCAATAGTTCTATTCAAAAAGTGAGTGCCCTGATCACTCATCAAAATCTTCGGGCATCCGAACCTTGTCAGGATGTTCTCATAGATAAAATCTGCCACTGTAGATGCGCTACAATCTATCACTGGCTTTGCTTCTGCCCATTTGGTGAGGTAGTTAGTTGTAGTAATAATGTACCTCGCACTAGTTCTCTTCCCTGGTTGGTTAATAGGTCCCACAAAATCAATGGCCCACTTCTCAAATGCCTGCAAAGTCAACTGTGGGTTCAGTGGCATTTTGTCCCTGAGCGACGGCTTTCTCGTCCTCTGACAGACATCATAGTTCTAGCAATGTTCCTTTGAGTCCTTATGGATAGTAGGCCACCATAGCCTTGCGCGCAATATCTTCTGCGGAGTAGCTCGTCCTGTATAATGTCCTCATGTGATTCCTGAATGTGCATCGGCCAATATATATGGCTTCTCATGGTCCAATACACATCTGTGCAGTACTTCGTCCGGACCCAACTTGTATAACTGACCTGCGATTATAGTGAAGTCTGCTGCGCACACTACCAATTGCTTCTTTTTCTTTGTAGTGAACTCCTTAGGTTCCATACCTGTAGTTAGAAAATTAATGATATCTTGATAATAGTCATTGGAAACCTGTATAGCAAACAACTGCGCATCAGGAAGATTGTCTTCCAGATTCGTAGGCTCTTCTCCTAACTCAATCCTTAATAGATGATCAGGTCCTAATTTTAACCTCCCTGGTTTAACAATGATTTCGAAGTCGTACTCTTGAAAGAGTAGTAACCATCTGCATATTCTCCCCCCTAACACTGGCTTATTGAACATGTATTTCAAAGCATAATGGTCGGTGAACATAGAGAAGTGCACACCAAGCAAATAGTTCTTGAACTTCTGCAGCGCGTAGACCATAGCGAGTCCTTATCACTCAGTAGTAGTATAGTTCTTCTCAGTGGATGATAACTTTCTGCTGGAAAATGAAATGGGATGATCGATACCTTTCTCTATTGGCTGAGCAAGAACAATTCCTAATGCCATACATGAGGCATCAACATGGACATGAAATTGCTTCTTCCAATCTGGAAAAACTAGGATCGGTGTAGTGACCATCTTTTCTTTTAATGTGTCAAATCCTTTCTCACAGTCCTCATTCCAAATGAACGTTACATCTTTCTTTAACAGCTTCTCCATAGTTGTGGTTATCTGTGCATACCCTTTTATAAATTTCCTATAGTAACCGGTATGTCCTAATGTAGTGTGCAGCTGTTTAACTGAGTTTGGTGTAGGCAAATTTACAATGACTGCAATCTTGGCAGGATCTACCATTAATCCCTGTTTGCACACAATGTGTCCCAACAAAATTCCATAGGGAACACAGAAAACACATTTCTTCAGATTCAATGAAATTTGATGCTGTCTGCATTTTTCCAACATCATCCTGAGGTTCGCGGCATGGTTCTTTAGTAACCTAAAAATAGTCCAATCATCAAAATAAACCTCTAAAAACTTATGTATGAATTCTTTAAATGCTGCGACCACCACTCTAGAAAATATGGCAGGTGCGTTCTTCAGACCAAAAGGCATCACTGTGTAATGGAACGACCCCCATTCTGTAGCAAAAGTAGTCTTGTGTCTATCTGCACAATCAATCCTAATCTGGTGGTATCCAGAGAATCCATCAGTAAACGAATAGGCCTCATTCCCTCCAACATTATCAAGAACTTCATCTGTGAAAGGGTAGGAAATGGGTCATGCATTGAAGTGTCATTCAGATTTTTGAGATCCACACAGATCTTGATCTCACCCTTCATTTTCTTATCCTGGATAACCATCGGGCTTATCCACTTAGGTTCTTCAATGGGCTCAATGATCCCTACATTGAGCATCTTATCGAGTTATGCCTTAACGCGTTCTTTGTAGCACGGGTTCAGTCTATACGGTCTTTGCTTCACAGGCTTCGCGCCAGGCTTAAGAGGAATTTTCATCACTCCTAAGTCTCCCAGAATACCTTTCATCTCTGTGAACTTGGTTAGGAATAATTCTCGATACTCCTGTAATATACCCATGACCTCTTCAACTGTATCTTCATCCCAGTAATCTCCTATAGCTGCGAACTTTGGCTCTTCGCTGGTGCCAATGTTCACTTTTCTTGTTTTCACAGGTCCGCTCATATCTGGAATTTCCAATGGAGGTCCTTCTACCTCGCGCTATCTCTCTGATTCAGGTATATGTATGTTGCGTGGGTCCTCCTCATTACTGTCACTTTATCCTCGCATTCCTCGACGATGTTATAACAATCAAGAGCATGCTCTAGTTGCTCCTCCCATTCTGCTTGTAGGCTTACAGGTATGTTGTCTGCTCCAAAGAATTATTCTAGTGTCATGTTTCCCTGTGTGCAGTCTAGTCTAAATATTATTTCCTTAATAACATGCAGCGCATCATTGATACTCAGATGTTCATATTCAAAGCTGAAATCCTTTTGAAAGCTCACAGTCAGGACAGACCAATCCGCGGTGTCTCTGTGCAGCTCCGTATCCAGGTACCATTTCTTCGGGATAGGTTCTTCTAACATGTGCACAAACAGATGTACCCATTCTGTTTGTGGCTTGTCCTCCCAAGCTTGTACACAAACTTCAATATGATCCCTAGGATCTGTCTGGCTATTATATTTCTCAAAAGGTAGTGTGACCTTCTCAGCAAATCTGATCTGCATCTTAATTTTGCATTGATCCCAAGTTTTCAATGTCTTCTTATGCGCAACCCACCATCTGGAAGGTGTCTCATGCAGTGCCACATCTAATGCTGACACGCGGTGCTCATCTGCAACAGCTGCAGTATATTCTTTGATAAAGGAATAAACATTAGACAAGCCATCATAGGTAGGGATTGGAGTTACATTTTTCCCAATCTAGCGGACTGACTTTGTGATCATCGCGCATCTCCTGGAAGATACTTCATGCAATCTGCTTTGCCAGTTTTCCAATCCTGCATCAGAGTCTGAGATGCAAGAGCTATCATAGCGTCAACTAAGCATTCCATCCGTAGTTGGATTAGTATAATCAACAAGATTTGTTGTCATTTTATAGATACGGTCCAAGTCTTGAGCTCTATACTCCTCCTAAATTGGTTCAACATATCGCTCCCCCCTGCGAAGGGTCCAATGGGGCGATAACCCTTAAGTTGTTGCCTTCAAATATCATTTTCATTGTCTTCAAATTTATGATGGTGGAATTATTCATTTCCCAATCAATACCCATCAGCGCTGGATAAGGATGACTATCATCCACAATTTCAATTACTTTGAAGTTGGCATGGTTGCGCACTCCGTCAATGTCAACAATGTTCTTGGGTAGCCTCCCAAGAGGTATAACTATCCCTTGATTGGCCATTCTTAACTGTATAGGTGACCACTATAGATTTGGTCTACCCATATGTTGCCATGTCTGCTTGGTCAAGACATTTACTTCGGATCCAAGATCAAGAATGATGTCATCCATCTCATAGTCCCCAATCTATGCAGTGAACCTCATTTCCTTTCCTGTTCTTTTGGGACTCCTAATGTTATGGACTGTGCCATGGGAAGCTCCCTTCTCACTTTGTGGCTCATACTGATTGAGTAGTTTTTCAAATTCCACGATAGCATCTACGCTCTTTAATAACTTCATGCAGCTCCGTAGGAACTGCGCAACAGAAGTTCCTGTGTCTACTGCAGCGCACGTCTGATCATATGCCGCTGGCATATCCTCTATTTGCGGTGCTTCGCTGCACAGCAGGATTCTCATCGACTCAGTTTTGACTCTCTAAGGATATCCTACACTTATGTAAATGATCCTTTATTTTTCTGTAGGTCTAGACAGGGTGTTCACCCAATAGCTTTTCTAATCCATACTCGGTCTCCAAGAGTCTTCTTAGCATCTGCTGTTCCAAAAGTCGAAGCTTCTGCGCCTCCATCTATTCTTGTATCAGCTCCACTGCACGTTACCATGTTTACGCTTGGATTTGCAGTTCTTGTCTCTGCTGCGATTAACTGAATGTTGGGATTTGGTGGTTCTGTCCTTCTTCATTTATGCATTTCTACCTCTAGCACAGGACAGTCTTCAATAACATGATCAAATGATTACAATAATTGCACGTAGTGCATGGGTTTGTACAATCTCTAAATATGTGACCTGGTTGGACATAGTTATAATAGATTACCTGGCCTCGGCCTCTCCCCTGCGTCGGGCCGACATTTCTTCCTCTCCCGTAGTATCCACCACCACAGCCTCTATATCCACCCTGATCGTAGTGGGTGTTCTCTTGTTTTGGCTAATTTTCCTCTTGGACGCGATACATTCCAGCACCTTGCATTGCTTTGATATCTCGCTTTCTTTCATTCATCAACTCATATGTGCGATAGTTGGATTCGTCATGTCCAACTGACTTACAAAAATTGTCGTATACGTTTTTAGGTGTATTTACGTATTTCTGTATTAGATAACAATTCTTAGGCTGGTGTCCTCTGGTTCAACAAATTTCACACCACGACGCCTGATTGTGATTCATATTCATTGGGTTCAGTGCACCACTGTTAAGATAATCTTGAAATAGATGGCAATGTTCTCTGGTGTGGCCCTCTCCTTTGCATCTTGTGCACCAAAATTCGTGTCTCTATTCATATCTCTACTCTTTTCCATTCTTCATACCTTGCAATTCTACCATCAAGGTGGTTAACTGATTCTGGATCTGTGACATCGCAGAACTACTCTCTCCAATCGGTGAAGCCTCCATCTTCATTGCAATCTCTAAGGCCTCTGCTTGTGACGCAACCTTCTGTTGTATCAGTGGTTGTCTGATGTGGGGAAACATCGTAGCGATGAACCACTCCTTATGTTGTTGCAGAGCTATCTCAAAGCTCACTTGATCCAGCAATGTCTTCAATTTTTGGTCAAATTCCCATACCGTTTCGATAGGTTTCTACTTGATTTCCTTTAATTTTGTTATGCACTGCGATTCTGATTTCAACTTCTTAAACTTTGCTGCAAGCGCAGCCTTGATTTTTGCTAGGGTTCTCGGTTGTGCCTGAGAATACTTCATAAACCAATGTAAGGCTCTGTCTCTGAAAGTGGTGATGAGTTGTGCTCTCTTGACAGCATCATCCTGAACTTTCTTTACACTCCATATGGCTTCACATAGGAACCAGTGTTGATCAAGGTCTTCTAGACCCGTTCCTTTGAATATTGGCAGTTTTATATCGTTATCTATCATTCTCCCTGGTTGTGTAGCACCCTGAGCAATGCTCTGATTCTGTGTAGGGTTCTGCGCAGAAAAAGTGAATATGGTACTTGGAATAGTGCTAGGGATATTATCCTACGGAATATTCTGAGATTGGGTGTTCTGAATTGGAATGGTTTGAGACGGAATGGCCTCGGCATCCGCTCCTGCAATGTTACCAGTATTGATGTTTTGTGGGGTAGGCTACGTGATGGTCGCAGTGGGTGGGTTTTGAGATAGGGTAGGCACGGTATTTGCAGCCGACGGGTTTTGAGGTGTAATAGGGTGGATGGTAGCTGATGACGACGCGGTCTGATCGGTAAGATCACATGGGATTTTGGTATTCACACGGAGTCCAGGATTCTTTTCTTTGTTAAAATTGTATCTCTTTCCACTTCTCAGATTATGGGTGTCTTCGTCAGAATCACTATATATACTTTCTACCATGACAGATTCAAAACTATTACTAAATTCTTAAGACATCATTCTCAGCTAAAAGAATTTTAATGTATAGACTAGGATTATTCAGGAACTTACCTCTGAATCCTTCGAAAAAGTATGCTGCAGCTTGACTGTAGGACTTCAGCGTATCTACAGCAAACTCGGTCACAAATCCTTCAAGTATGCTATCAACCCATAAGTCGACTGCGCGCGACAGTGGGCTGTCTATTACTTTGATCTCCGTAGTGAGCTCTGGAGTCCACTCTGTAGGTACTCCTCCTTGAAAATAGGTTTTCTTTTCTGCGACTCGTGAGATCCACTCGTGCAGCTCGTTTCCAAATGAAGCCTAGAAAATATTGTGAATATCTTTCCACAAATATTTGTTCAGCCACTCTACATCGGATAGACGCAGGTGTCTGTTTTCTTTCTTTGCAAACTCTCTTTCAATCTTATCGCACCAATCCCAAATCTCTTTCTTTTCAGGATGCCAATTGTCTGAACCCAATGGGAATTGGTATTCTTCTTCGCACATTACTTCTTCAAATCATCATGGATTCTTAGCGCGGCAATGGAACCATTTTTTGGCATAGGTAACTTATCTAAAGGTTTTCCAATATAGACCCAGGTTCTTTGCGGTTTTAGATTTAACCAACAAAACCCCTTTTCACCGGCCCTTTCGACAACAACCTGCACGTAGGTTGAGGTATCACCCAAGGTGAAGCTATGGGGGTGCTGCGGAATCAAGTTTCCACAGAAGTGTGATGAGTTGATCGAGTAAATACACTGCGCAGCATGCTATAGGATCGCGCTGCGGTCTGAGGGCCGCGCGACAATTGTCTTCGTCGTGGGTTGATACTTCCACAATTGACAGTGATGCTCACCCAACGCATCCACGGATTGCGTGGGTCGATTTAACTCACTCAATGGGATAGTGCAACAGAATTATACACTTCCACTTCGATGGTAATTGTATTAAGGGTTTCGCTTAGCACTTATTCATTCAATTACTTCCATCGATTATTTAACCTTATAATTGATGTAATCAAATAAGATATCAGCACTGCACACTTCCAGTGGTATACATTAACAACACTATATAACCCAGTCTTTTACATACACATATGGTTATTCCCGACTGATACATTCACAGACTTAGAACACTTTGCATTCATCAATCATCCATTCATGAAATACTTAACATATCATCCCTATCTTTCTCCTGTGGTGAATACATATAAAAGCATTAACAGCTCAATTGATAACTGAAAATTCCATCATTCATAGTAAGCAAAGAGATAGTACAAAGTATAAACACATAGACGGTCTCACTACAACAGATTTAACATGGTTCACCCCCCGGATGGAGGCTACATCCAAAAGAACTATTGTTAAATTAATATTTGGGAAGGGTACAACAGTTCTTAGTTTGCGCACTCAGCTGCAGACTCTCTTCTCTCTCAACATGCCTCTGCGCACTCAGCTTGTAGAACCTTTACAAAATGTTCCTCAATAGGAATTTGTCAAGTTAGGAATAAGAACAATACAAAATGAAGAGTAACCCTTTCCCATACAAAATTTCCTTACTTATAGACCATGCCCGTAGGTCATGTTTTTACAATCCGAAGGCTAAAACCCTTACGTTTACAAAACATGGCGTGGCTAGCTACCAGCCTAACTTTCATCATCGACATCTTACTCCGCTTGCTCCAAGCCCTCCTACTGGGCCACTTGTGGATCACACGTTCTTCTGACGACCTGTTACACCCAAAATCTACCCACCATAAGATTCGTTGTATACACCCCTGAAGATATCTTGACTAAGTAATCACCCAGGGAGGATTTGTACCCAATTGTGCTAGGTTTTGAGAGGTCATTGTAGGCTGCATATGAGCAACATGCGACGTCGCACCTTTCCCCATTACAGGGTGTGAAGAAGTCAGTTAGATGGAAAAAATAGCTTCTTCAAGGTCCTTCTCGAAGCTTGCTGACTTGGGACCCTATCCCTGACCTCTTGGAGGAGCTGGAACTCGGTTCCTAAAACTCTGGAGAGATCCTTTAAGCCTCTCCTATCATATATCAACCTATCATATCCACTTAGTCCTATTTAAATGAATCTCACTCCCATCCCAAGGGGAGGAAGTCTATGGTATCTACATGCTGGTGAAATCACCCTGGGAACATCTCCACTCACCTACTGGAGAACTCATACTTCCTTAGAAGGATACGGCAATTGGCTTTGTTGAAGAAGGGATGCAGCGTTAAGCCTTGGTTGTAGTTGTATATCTCTATTATGTACTTCCCTCTTTTTACAGTAATACAAATGCTTTCCACCAATATTGTTCATGTGTGTAATGATATTGAGTAGTTTACCTGCTTAACTGTTTACTTAGATCTCTTATTGTATAGATGCCTTTCACTTGTTTCTCTTGTTTCTTGTCTTGACAGGTCTTGCAGCTTGGATCTGACGACCGTGAGACGTGGAGTAGAATTCAGGAGAAAGGATTGCGAAGTGAAAGGTAAGACACCTAATACTCGATCCTTAAGTAGATCTAGGAAATGCATTAGTAGCCTGTCTCATTTGTTCTAGACTCACTTTGAGCTAGGGAGATCACGCCTTAGATCCGTCTTTGGTAGATTGTCCGATAACACAGCCACAGTCCTCAAAATGGTTATACTGCATCATGGCCTGTCCTTTTCTTCTTCTTCCACTTGCTTGTTGTCGTTGGCGCAGTGGCCTAGCTTCTCAATTGCTTTCCGCCACTCTTCCATACAAGTCGCTTTCTCCTGCCTTCGCCCAGCTCTTTACCAAAAATAGGTCACTTCCTCGTCTGACCTTTACTTATATCTTCTTACAAAAATTAGCTATTGCGTAGGTCCTATGCATAAGCATAGCTATGAAACTAAATATTCCCAATAATATGTGCACTTAACAATGTCGTACTTTCCTACTGTGCAGCTCAAAATCATGTTTCAACAAAATGGTACCTACTTGGGCCACGCCCAACACAAAGTGATTTTGGAATGATGTTGTACCTATTTTATATCAAAGTTTTCTGAGATATTTATACATCTTATGAGCTGTATATTAATTTAATTTGATGGCCCAAATGGTGTTTGCAGACCCCTGAATTGTCACTATGGTTTATGACTAAATTCGAGACTCCTTGTCCACCATTTTCACCACAAATTCTAGACTCTAGAAGTTGTTTTTCACTAGGATACATATTCGACCCTAAAACAAAATATAATTATGCACGCATATTTTTATTAATTTCCTCTAACATATCCAAGTCTCGTACCAATAATTAGTGAAGGTCGTATAGTGTTTGGAATAGCATTTAATGGAAGTCCTAGGGGGGGGGATTTCCAATTCTCAAATTAACTAGTCTTGTCCCGAAACTTATTTCCTTTCAAATTGAGGACCATGGATGGGTATATCAGTTGTTTGGGTGTCCGATAGATGTGTTAATGTTTCTTATTCCCCATCAATAACTTCCTCCCCAAATTTGAAAGCATTTGGAGGTGTTTGGAACCAGTTGTGAACTACACTCCTAGAGTCAAAACAAGGTGAAACCCAGCACTTTCCTTTGGAGGTATATTACAGTGGCATCAGAGCATGGTCCTTGGCCCTGATTTGGGTTACCATTTATTAGGTAAAGAATTCACCCCCCACCCTTAGAAACCGAAACTGAAAGTACCTTTGGTGAAGAGGAAGAAGCAGGAGAAGAGGTGCACTTTATTGAAACTATGACTAAGGATGAGAAATGAACCTCAGATATGGAGGATAAAGAGGAGTTTAGGAAATTCATGAAACCATTTTTTGAGGACATTACAAGGCATATAATGCAAGAGTTCGAATTGATGGCTAGTCAAATTGGAAGCAAATTGGCATTAGGAGTCAACAGTAGTTCTCATTTCGAGGAAAAGAAGACATTTGGTGAATTTTTTTTTCTCAAAGACAGCACCTCACAACCAACCCAATGAATTCCAGAGCTCAAAAAGATCTACCACACCCAATTTTCTTGAGCCCAAATGGGATCCTAACATCCAATATGGAATGCATGAAGTTCTAGCAGAATGGGAGCAGTTAAGTGAATATTGTAGGAGGACCTTACCATTTGATCAATTATTTACTATCTCAAACAAGATAAAAATTAGAGGAGGTAGCAGAACTACTTTTCAAAATAAAGAATTGAATTATTCCATAGGTAAAATCTCCCTTCCCATCTTTGATGTCTCATCCCAAAGTTCTGCAAATACTTGGGTACAAAAGTTAGATTTATATTTTCAGCTGAATCCAATGGTTGAAGAGGATGCTTTAAAAATGGCTAATCTACATCTTGAAGGAGAATCAAATGATTGGTGGTTCCATGGAATGAAAACCTTGGGACATGATCAAGTCACATCATATGAATATTTTGTTAACAGGTTAGTGGAAATATTTGAGCAAAAAGAACCCGAAATGACTTTCAAGGAACTAACACAGTCGAAGCAAACTGGAACCCCTAAGGAGTACATGTTGAAATTCCAAAAACTATTAGTTATGGTGGCTGATGTATCTATGGTTTGATTGGTATTGCTCTTTAATGAAGGATTTACTGAACCTTTGAAATATTTAGTCAAATATCACAAACCTACTTCATTAAAATATGCCATGAACTTGGCAAGAGATCTGCAAAATGTGCTACCCAAGACAAAGTATCTCCCCAAGCCCAATTTTCCTTCCAAGTTCATATTTGACAAGATACCATGGCAAAATATTCATTTGGGAAGGTCAAGAAAGAGGGACCAAGCAAGGAATAACTCAGAAGAAATAAACTGTGTTACACATGTCATCAACCATGGGTACCAGGGGATAAATGTGCTAAGGGGAAAGCACAATTCATTGTAGTATTTTCTGATGATGAAGGGTACATGGAGGAAGAAGAACAACTTTGAGCCCAAGAAGAGGGATATGACACAGCAGAAGAAGGTCATCCATAAACTGCAAAAGGAAGAATGGCAGTGCTTTCAGGAGTGCCTCATTTTCACACCATCTGATGCAAGGGAGTGGTACAAGGGCATAAAGTTTCGATATTGGTAGATGGAGGAGAAACTCATAACTTCAATGGTTCATCCTTGGTTGAGAGGATAAAGTTACCTACAGATGCATTCTAAGGGTTCACAGTCATCATTCTAGGTAACAATTCTAAGGAATACAACACATGGATTCCAAAGCTACAACTTACCATAGGAAATTACACATTTTCTGATAGCTTTTATGTGGTGGATGTTGCTGATACAAATGTGGTTTTGGGATTACAATGGTTGTACTCTATAGGAGAACATATAGTGAACTACTAAATACCTAAAATGAAGTTCAAAGATTCGGAAGGAAAACAAAGGTTAGTGAGAGGATTGCAAACCTATCCTAATCAAGTGTTGTCTTCCCACAATATGAGGTCCATATTGAGACATGGAGACATTGAATGGGTTGCAGAATGTTTAATCACTTCCCCCAAGACAAACATAAAGATTGCATAACATCCAAGGGAGATAAGGAAACTACTACACAAGTATGAAATGGTTTTTGGAGACCTTCCCCCCTTGAAGGCCACCTGGCAGACGAGTTGAGCATACCAGTTTTTTGGAGGTAGGTACTTCACCTATACAAATACCCCCATATAGACACCCAAAAAGGTTCATATATGATATTGAGAAGGCTATTCAAGAACTATTGGAATTGGGGCTCATTAGACCAAGCTCAAGTCCCTATGCTTCTTCAATTGTCTTGGTGAAGTCTCATCCCTCGCATAGATGAGCTCATGGATGAGCTATTTGGAGCAAATTTATTTTCCAAAATTGATCTTATATCTGTTTACCATCAGATTCGTATGAAGGAAGAAGATGTGCAGAAAATTGCTTTCATATGTCACTATGGCCACTTTGAATTTCTTGTCATACCTCTTGGTTTGACCAATGCTCCAGCAACCCTTCCAATCATGCATGAACAAAATATTTTGCAAGTAGCTCCATAAGTTTGTTTTGGTTTTATTTGATGATATTTTGATTTACAGTAAGACATGGGAGGAACACTTGCATCATTTAGAATTTGTATTGAAAATCTTGCATGAACAGTCCTTGTTTGCTCAATTTTCCAAGTGTGAGTTTGAGTTGACAAAAAAATTGTATCTTGGTCACATCAGTGGGAAATATAAGGTAAAGGTGCACATGGAGAAAATAAAGGCTATCCTTGAATGGCCATCACCCAAGAACATCACTTATTTGAGGGGCTTTATTGGGATCTGCACTTACTATAGGAAGTTTGTGAAGGGGTTTTCCAAACTGACTACTCCCCTTATTGATTTGACCAAGAAGGATGCTTTAAAATGGGATGAAGAGGATGAAACATATTTCCAAAGAATGAAATAGGTAATGAGTATTTGTCCATTAATTGCATTACCATATTTTTCTAAACCATTTGTTTTGGAATGTGATGCATTAGGGGAAGGCATAGGGGCGGTCCTAAAGAAAAAGAAACACCCCATAGCTTTTGAGAGTAGAAAATTGCAGCCACATGAGATGATCTACTCAATATATGACAAGTAAATGTTAGCCAGAATGCATGACTTAGCCAAGTTTAGACAATATCTGGTGGAGAACAAGTTTGTGGTCAAAACTGATCATAAAAGTTTAAAGCATTTCCATACACAAAAAGATCTCAATGAAAGGCAACACAAATGGGTAAGTAAGGTTCAAGATTTTGATGTTCACATTGAATATGTAAAAGGGAAGAATAATATTGTAGCAGATGCATTGTCTAGGAGACCTTCATTTTCCCTTATGGACATTTCAAAAGATTGGAAAGATGTGCTAATAGTAGAGTATGCCAAAGATAGATTTGCTTGTGAATTGTTAGATGGGGTCAAGGGAGATGACAGGTACAAGATATTGAAAGGACTAATATACTATAAATATCGAATATACTTAGTTCATGGTTCAAACTTAAAGCACAATATCTTGAAGGAAGCTCATGATTCTCCTTTAGCAGGTCGTCCTGGTTTCTTTAAAACATATAGGAAGTTAAGACAAATATTCTCTTGGAAACGGTTGAAGGGAGATGTTTTAAAGTATGTGAATGAATGAAAGATATGTCAGCAAAACAAAGTTGAACACACCCATCATGCTGGTCTCTTACAACCATTTCCTATTCTAGAACAACAGTGGGAAAGCATCTCCATGGATTTCATCACAAGTTTGCCCAATGTTTTTGGTAAGGATTGTATTTATGTTGTGGTAGATAGACTCACCAAATTTTCTCATTTATTTTCTATTACATCATCTTTTACTACTGCACAAGTAGCTGAGTTATTCTTTAGAGATATGTTCAGATTGCATGGACTTCCCAAAAACATTGTGAGTGACAGGGATAGCAAATTTATGAGTGCTTTTTGGCAAGGAATATTCCAATTGGTGGGAACTCTATTGACTCCTATCAAAAGCTATCATCCTCAAACTAATGGCCAAACAAAAATGGTGAACCAATGGTTGGAGGGGTACTTGAGAAACTGTGTTGGTGAGAAGTAAAAAGCATGGGTTAAATGGCTACATTTGGGTCAGTTTTTCCACAATACTACATTCCATATGTCCATTGGCATGTCTCCTTTCAAAGCACTTTATGGTTATGAATCTGTTATCACTCCAAGAGTCTTTCTAGGTTGCAGTCGAGAGAGCCTGGTAACTTAACCAAAATCTCAATAATATAAAGGGGGGTGGATCAAGTTGGACGATTCAAACACACTTTTTCATTCAAAACATACCTAATGCGCTTAGATGGACAAGGATCTCAACCACTAATGCTCAGGGGGCTTGTAAATAAGTAAATGCATGGAGAGGTAACTGTCATACCAGCAGAATCATACACAAAAACATATATATGAATGGCAGATTATAACAATCACAGAACACTTGCAGAGTTAAGTTTTATAAATACACATGATAAGATGATAGTCATCAATTGTAAACAAACCTAACAGCTTGAATGTAACATTCAGATAAAAGTGTAGAATAGGAGAAAATGGAAAACTGAACACTTAATGGTGAAAGAAATAGGCTTTACTGATATAACATAAAATGTCTGAGTTACAAAGTGTGAAAAATATCCCAAAATCGAACCATTCTATTACATCAATTCTGGGATTTATAGCCATTACAAAGATCTTCCCCCCCAGATCCCTAGAAGCTAGGTCGAAATCCTCCAGATAGAAGATCAAACCGTTTTTAAAAAAAAGAAGGGGAAAATCATTTTTTTTAACTGGCGAAACTGCTGAAAAATGGGGCTCAGAGATGGGTTCGATTCTCCCAAACTGTGACAACTATAGGAAAACTGAGAGATTATTTTGTTCTATGACATGTTAGGAAGAAACACCTCCGATCATTTTTCAGAATGACTCTCGAGTCGCTGAGAATCATCATTTGAAAATGATGACTCTGCACAGTAAAAACGCCATTTCTGCTGAAACTGTTGAAAAAGAGGTTGAGAGGTGGGTTCAATTCTCCAGCTGTGTGACACCTATGTATAAACTGAAAGAGGTTATTGTGCATTGATTTGTTTTGAGAAAAAACCTCTCTCATATCTTTGCAACTCGTTTTTTTTTCCCGAGATCTGCATTTCAAGAACATGTGTCAAACAGGCAAATTCTAGGATCCAAAAATTGGGGCTCGGTGACGGATTCGATTCTCTCAACATGAAACACCTATAGGAAAATGGAGAGAGTTTATTGTTATCTAACATTTTAGGAACAAAAATGTCCGAGCATTTTGCAAAATGATTTTCCAGCCGCTCTGAATTTCTATTTGAAAATGATGACTAGGGACAGTAAAAAATGCGACATTTCTTCATTATTTCCATCTTGCTGGCACCTTCGCTACTGGAAAAGCACATGGAAACAAATCCTATTAATTGTAACCTTCACTTAGAAACAATCCTCATGTCCTTTAGAATGATAAAACTTGGATCTGTGCAAAAATAACCATTTTTCTGTGATTTTTAGGCTTTCGGTAGCTAGCAAGTTTGAGATTAATTTCTATTAGCTACCGAAAGCTCTGTTTCGGTGGCTAATGAACAACTGTCATAACTGCTTAAACACCAAAAATTGTTCCAGGATACATGACACATCCCTTTCCTTTCGGTATCTTGAAGAGTTCTGGAAATTTCGTTTAAGCTGTCGAAAGTAGAGCTTTCGATAGCTTAGGAACCGTTTTAAACAAGCGCTTAGCTACCGAAACCTGTCTTTTGAAATTTTTGAAATGAGAACCCAATCTAATGTTTTCAAACTTTATTACACGCATAAATATATCAACAATGAGCGTTAAGAAATTTAGAAATGAATTTTCCAATGACATCCTATTGTCCAAAAATGATCAACTCGACAAACTTTTGGGGAGATAACATTGGCTCCTACTCGGGGATGAAAACCTCCCAATGAGGTTTCAAGAACCACATATCTTATTCATTTCCTGGATAAACAAAATACAGAACCTAGTCTAGTGTTCCATTGGGCATGGAGTCGTTTAAAATGCCACCAAATCTCTGCAATCTGTCTACAAATTTTCGACTGTAAACCTGCTAGCAATGCCTTACATCCATTGGGCATGGAGTCTTTATTTCAAAACTGCAATCACAACACTAAATGCAAGCATCATGCATTATGCAAACTTGAAATGCTCAGCTATGAGCTTATTCATCTACGCTACCCTACTCTATCCATTGTATTGCTTCTTATCAAGTGACATCATGCTTCCAATGAAGCCATGATAACATCGAACTATTTACAAAATATTTTTGCACGCAGATAAATTTCAGAGAACACTTCATGTCATGCAGTGGAATTTCTATTTGCAGATCATAGTTAAAATCATCATTTACTTTGATTCCAAAGATTGCACAACGGAAGGCTTCTGAAAAACATAAATCCATATAAACGACTACGGAATCATAGAAAGAAGTTAACTCTGCTTGCCCCTCAAGCCTTTCTTCCCCTTCTAATATATGGATCTGCTCATAAACAGGTTTCTGCAATTCTGAAAATAGCAGCGAGTTGATTTGACTGCTAACCCCTTCTTTTTTGATATCTTTTTCATAAATGATATCAGTCTTTTGTTCATGAGATGCTGCAAACAGAAGAGAAGGTCTTAAATATTTCTGTAGATTAAACTCATCATGTTTAATGTCTGCTGCAAGCACAGAATGGATAATTTCAACATGATGTTGTTCCTTGATGGGCAAAGAAAAAGGCTCATCAAAATCAGATTCGTAGCTGTCATATATGGACTGGATGTGGCTCAAGGCAACATCATCTCTTGTAGAAATCTGTTCTTCTTCATCTTCATAATCATCAAAGATCGGAGAACAAAAAACCTCTGGATTGTGCAAAGAAGAACACACAATCTTCTGATCTTTCTCTTCACTTACAGGTGAGAACATATTGTAGGAAACCTCTTGAAAAATTTCAGTAGATTCTTCTTCTATAACTATTTCTTCATACGAATCAAAAGTAATAGGTGCATCAGAGCCAAGGCCTGATGCATCTATAGCCATGCAATCCTCATAATTCATTGTATCAAGAAGCTCTTCCTTAACCACATAATTTTCCTTTTTACAAATAGAAGAATGAACTACTCCCTGCTGAACTTGCTTCTCAAATTCATCACAACAATCTTCAAAGAGACTTTCAACTGGAAATTCATCTTTACAAAAAAAATGAAAATCATCATGAAAACTTGTTAATGAGTGATTACTTAAATCTGGAAGAGATCGGCACCAATCAAGGGTTGCTCCCTCCAATGAGTATCTGAAAAGCTTAATTTGAACATCCTCCTGTATAATTCCAAGCCGATGAATGAAGTCATGAAAATCCAGCAAGTGTTCAACTGGCACGTCCCACTCTTCTCCTCGAAAACTGGGAAGACTATTTTCCCATTCATCTCTAATAGGTACTGGGTGAGGGTAACCATAAATGTTTGAGAAATCACAGAAAGCATACCTCTTTGCTAAGATCTGGTTCATTTCATACCAATGGAGTCGCCAACAGATTTCTGAGCAATGGAGTGACCACTGAATCCGTCCTTCATGGAGTCACCAGATAGACGATTACAACCAAGAAAATGTCCAGTATTTTTCTATCATCAAATTTGGATCTATGTCGTTCTCCCAGGGAAGCTGAGCTTCAATCTCCTCTCCCTGGAAGCGACGCCTGTTTGTTATCACCCCAGGAGTCTTTCTAGGTTGCAGTTGAAAGAGCCTGGTAACTTAACCAAAATCTCAATAATATAAAGGGGGGTGGATCAAGTTGGATGATTCAAACACACTTTTTCATTCAAAACATACCTAATGCGCTCAGATGGACAAGGCTCTCAACCACTAATGCTCAGGGGGCTTGTAAATAAGTAAATGCGTGAAGAGGTAACTATCATACCAGCAGAATCATACACAAAAACATATATATGAATGGTAGATTATAACAATCACAGAACACTTGCAGAGTTAAGTTTTATAAATACACATGATAAGATGACAGTCATCAAATGTAAACAAACCTAACATCTTGAATGTTACATTCAGATACAAGTGCAGAATAGGAGAAAATGGAAAAATGAACACTTAATGGCGAAAGAAACAGGCTTTACTGATATAACGTAAAATGTCTGAGTTACAAAGTGTGAAAAATATCCCAAAATTGAACCATTCTCTTACATCAATTCTAGGATTTATAGCCATTACAAAGCTCTTCCCCCCCAGATCCCAAGAATCTAGGTCAAAATCCGGCAGATAGAAGATCAAATCGTTTTAAAAAAAAAAACCGGGAAAATCATTTTTTTAATTGGCGAAACTACTGAAAAATGGGGCTTAGAGATGGGTTCGATTATCCCAATATGTGACACCTGTAGTAAAAATGAGAGAGGTTTTTGTTCTATGACATGTTAGGAAGAAACACCTCTGAGCATTTTTCAGAATGACTCTCGAGTCGCTCAGAATCATCATTTGAAAATGATGACTCTGCATAGTAAAAACGCCATTTCTGCTGAAACTGCTGAAAAAGAGGCTCAGAGATGGGTTCATTTCTCTAGCTATGTGATGTTGATGTATATGTAACTTCAGAATGTATTTCATCTGTGTATTTTATATATATTTATTGTACCCTTATAAGAGATGTGTTATTCATCTATAAGGAAGTGTCGTCATGTGGATTGACAAGTGTCGCAAGTGTGTGTACTTGACGATGGGTTATTAGACCACCATGTGGGGTCGGCCTTGAATTATATATAATATAATGTGGATGTACCTAGATAGACAAGTCGGCCCCATAAGGTCATTGGGAAAAAAGGTAAGTATAAATAGAGATAGAAGATCTCTATTTTACTCACTCGGAAAAGTCACTCACTCTCACTTGAAAAGTGGTGCACTAGTGAGGAGGAGGATCATCTGCTATCAAGAGACTATCTCAGTGTTATTTGGTTGTACTTTGGTTGAGCCATTGCTCTCTCTATCTCTGAGGAAGTTGTGGGGTTTTTCACCTTAGGGTTTTCTCTACAGAAACTCTGTGTCTCTTGTCTTTATGCTTTTGATTCTTGTGATGCTTGTCATATTGTGATTGTCATGCATTGATATACTATAGATGTTATTCTCTCAACAAAGATCCTAGAGTATTGTGAATTAATGCTCAAAATTTAACATGGTATCAGAGCTAACCTAAGAAGAAGACATTTTGCAGTGATGAAAGCTTGAGTTCCTTGGTTAGTGGGTTTCTCTCCACAGATTTTTGAAAATCAGTATAGTAGATTGACTCTACTCATCAAGGCGCATCTATCTGTCCAATCAGAACTCAGTTCCGAGCATTTTCAGATTTGGCCCTAAAAATTAGGGTTTCCACAAAAATAGGAATTTCTGGAATTTGAAGACACAATTGGAAGCACCTTGCAAAAATCGAAGTTTAGAGCTTTGGATCGAGATTTTTGGCTGGGTAGATCTTCGGGAAACTCAAACCCTAATTCAGGGCTCTCCCCAGTGAACCCGGGAGGACAAAAAGGCAATTCTGAAGGGCAAGACTTTGCTGATCTCAAATTATGAATGCACCAGGCGGATCAGCTCACCAAGGCGCATCTTTCTTTCCTTTCAGAAATTTGAAATTCACATTTTTAATTTTTAGGGTTTCTCTGACAAACCCTAATCTGGGACCAGATCCATTTTTCAGCACTTCAAGTGGTAAGATCTAAATATTTTCTATTTCCATTTGAACTACTCTTTAAGATGTCTCTCCACACCAAGATTGAGGATAAGCTTGAAGGGGTTGATAACTTCCGAGCCTGGAAGTATAGAATTGGGTTAATCCTGGAAGAGAATGAGTTGGACTCATATGTGAAAGAAAACATCCCTATCTGATATGAACCGTTACACCAAAACCTCGAGGTGTTAGTGAAGGCCGCCCACCAGGATCTTAACATCCCACCACGCTCCCCAGTTCAGACTCTGGGCTGGATGTGCGCCCGTACGGTGGTGTCCCCTTTGCGTCGTACGAGCCCCGGGCGAAAACTACAATGCCGACGTTTCCACCCGCTCTGTGACTTGAACCTGGGTGGAGGCTCTGATACCAGATGTGATGCACCTACAACAATTAATTAACAAGAATATGCGAAGTAGCAGAAATGACAGAACTCAGAATCACTTTTATATTGATCACAGGACACTTCGAGGGGGCAACCTCCTTTGAGCAAGCTCAATACAATTAACTTCATGGTGCCTTCAATGACCTCAACACAAACTTATATACTAAGTCTATGCCCAATACTATGAGTCAAAACCATGGGACATATAATACTACGGCACGACTTACAAAGCATATGCATCCAATACTATGGGTCAATACTATGGGCTAATGTAAACTACGGATCAACAAATACTACGGGACAACTTACAAAGCATATGCGTCCAACAACAATATACTAACATAGTAAAGAGAAGGGTTGACATAGGCTCCTAACATCGATGTGATGCACCTGCAACAATTAATTAACAAGAATATGCGAAATAGCAGAAATGACAGAACTCATAATCACTTTTATATTGATCACAGGCCACTTCGAGGGGGCAACCTCCTTTGAGCAAGCTCAATACAATTAACTTCACGGTGCCTTCAATGACCTCAACACAAACTTACATACTAAGTCTATGCCCAATACTATGAGTCAAAACCATGGGACATATAATACTACGGGACGACTTACAAAGCATATGCGTCCAATACTATGGGTCAATACTATGGGCTAATATAAACTACGGATCAACAAATACTACGGGACGACTTACAAAGCATATGCGTCCAACAACAATATACTAACATAGTAAAGAGAAGGGTTGACATAGGCTCCTAACATCCCCTCTCCCTTAGAAAAAGCTTTGTCCTCAAAGCTTTGGTTGGAGAAATTGTTGCATAAGCTGAAGGAGTGGTTCCCCGGGTAGCATCCTCGGGTTGCATTTCAGGCCACTGACGCCATTGGAGTGTCAAGGAGGATGGCTTGGAAGTATGTAGATGAAGAAGAACCCTGTCAGCTGCATGGAAAATGCGCTCAGAACGGTGTTGATCGGCTTGTTGTTTCAGGCGAATTCTGGCCATGTGAAGATTGTCCTGCAGAATGAGAAGAATCTGATCGCAGTTTCGAAGAACCGAGTCAATTGCCTGAACTGGGGAGCTGCTAAGGGTGTATGGAAGAAGAACTGGTGGTGTTTTCCCATATACTACTTCATATGGTGTCCTTTGAGATGTGGTATTGTACCACCAGAGCGCTGCTAGGAAATCCACAGAAATGTTGGCCAAAGCTGTGTAGGGATGGGCAAGGGTTTGAGCAGTCCCGAAAGGAGTGTTGTTTCACCCTTGTTGACTGGGAAAGTATCATCGTCAACCACCATCTGTTGAATTGTCATTTTTATTCCCTGCCAAAAGAAGGTACATTGTGCCCGGTCATACATGTTGCAAAACCCAGAGTGCCCTGTTGATGAAGAAGCATGGAGTTCATAGAAGAGAGAGCCATGTTGAACATATTGCAACCAATTTGGAACAAGCAGAGAAAGAGCTGTAAGAGAAACTGGTTCATCAATTGTGCAAAAAGGAGCATCTTCCACCATATTGTCCTTACCCTTCTTGTAAGTGATCACATAGGGATAACCCATGAGTTGGATAACCCATTTCAGGTGTGTTGGGGAGGAGACCCATTGTTCCAGAAAATTTTCCAGACTCGGGAGATCAGTCTTGATGCAGAAATAAGTCCCTAGTAGGCATGGATGCCACTTCTGTACTGCATGCAAAATAGCCATCATTTCCTGCTGACAGGTAGATGGGGCTAAATTCTTACCGGAAAGGTCTCGTGAAGGCAGCAAGCGCTTTGGTTCAGCAAATATACCTGCATATCTATCCAAGGAAGTAGTGGAGACTGTTGATGGGTGCATCTGAATGGAATTGAGCTAAGCAATGACACCATGTGAATTCTTCTTAAGGATATTTTCCAGGCGATGTGAACTGATGATGCAGAGAGACCCTGGTTGTAAGCCCATAAATTTGTGTTGTGCCCCGTTGACTTTAAACTGCATCCAAATTTCAACAAAATCCCATAAGATGGGGCCAAGTGTGCGTAACCATTGAACGCCCAAAACCACATCACATCCGCCTAAGGACAAGGCAAACATGTCAAAGTGTAGGTTATAATCTTCCATAAAGATACGCACATTGTGACACTTCCCCTTGCAAGGTAAGGTGCCCCCATTGGAAACCATGACTTCAAAGTTGGAACAAGGATGGACAAAACAATCATCCTATTTGGTAATCCAAGGGTCAATGAAGTTATGAGTGCTACCCCAATCAATGAGTATGGTAAGAGGGAGCTTCTTGAAGTATCCCCTGACTCGCATTGTTTGTGGGGTGGTGACGTCGGTTACAGCATGGAGAGAGATCTCGGGTGGGTCGTCCTGAGATGGAGTGTCAACAAGTGGGTGTTGAATGTTGACCTGATCATCTAATGTATCTTTATCTTCTTCACCAATTTCTAAGGCAGGTTGTTAACACCTAAAAAGTGCTCACTAGCTCATTCCCTTATTCACATGACCCATTTGTCCACTTTTCCACCACCTGAGCCTCTGAAACCAACAAAAGGTCACCAAAAGACCTTAGTACACCCCTTTTTCTCACTCAAAAAGATTATTTTTCCTGAAAATCATAAAAAACCCTCAAAAAGGGTCCAAATTCCCAAAATATTAAAAAGGGAATTAAAATATTAATTTTATTCAAAAAAAAAAAAAGGAAAAAGGAGGGAAAAGTACCTAAACCATGTTGGTCAATACCATTTGGTTTCCACAAAACCACAAATGGTATTCCCCACCACCAAAACCTATAAAAAGGTGGTAGGGGCTCCTCATTTCACATCCATCCATTATCTCATCCTCATGCTACCGAAATCTCCCTTGAGTATTTTGGCCATTGTAAGCAACCTTGGAGAAGGAGACCTCTTGGAGCTTGGAGCTACTTATCTTGGGAGTTGCTCTACATCAACCTTCACCATTGGAGGTATTACTATTGCAAGCATTAGCTTGCCCCATTTTTAAATACAAATTTATTCTTTCATATTTTCTTGTTCTTGTTTTTAAAATATTTCCATTATTTGCTTATATTCTTGCATAGATCCATGATTAGTTTTGTTTAGATTAGTTTCTTGTTTAATTCTATTGAAACTGCTGCTACTAGTTAGCAGGTGCCCATAGCACTGAGCCTGGTTGCAAAACCGGGCCAACAGTTTGTGTAGTAAGCGCCCCGGTTATGGATACCCTTAGTCTACCCGGGTTAACATTGGGTTTACCCGTGTGGTATATTTCGCCTCCCGTTCCACCGCCAACACCAAATGTCATCCTCCAACCGGTACAACCTATTGTTACCACTACTCAACCTCCTCCTGGTGTCACAATCCCTTCGTCGTCAACGAAACCTCCTCTTGGTCTCAATATCCCTTCGTCGTCAACGAATCCTCCTCCTCTTGTCAAGCCCACTGGGGGCAGAGGTCCACAACCATACACTGCTATACCACCTCCTAAGGCAGTTAAACCCCCTCCCGTATTTCGAGCTCCTCCTAAATGCTCATTGTGCGATGAGATAGGCCATCCCACTCATCAATTCCCACAGTTACCGTCACTCCAGGAACATATGAATATGTTGGACGATGACACCAGCATCCCAGTAGTTAGACTAGAGCCACCTCCTCAGCCTCGCGACAGATCACTGCGCACCAACCATCCTTGTGCCATATGCAGTGTTTACGGTCACTACTCTCACCATTGTCCTGATCTCCCTGACTATAGAGCAGCATTGTACGAGTTAAACAACATCGATTTAGAGATATCTCCTCCCCTCATCGAGGAGATCTACCCCCCGCCATCACCCTCGTCGGAAGAAGTCAATACAATCTATATGATTTCCACAACTTTCAAACCAGAACCCCTTGATTTATGGTCTGACTACTTCAATACTGATGAGCAAATTTTGGATACACTCACGGCACTCGACTACCCTTGGGATGATATGCATCATCGCTCGTATTTCCTCACGGAAACATCTACATCCACCGTATCCAACCAGCTATCGGTCGAATCGAAGGATTTCATACCCACTAAGGTTGATTTGTTAAAAGACCCCATCCCAGCACCGTATTCCTTTGAAGAAGGGAATATGTCCAACATTTCCCCCATTATACAAATCGATATTTCCACAACACCAGGGAAACCTGAGCTCATCTCGCTGGGCGCATCTTGCACTCAAGTAGAAACTCAGGCGTATAAAAAGCTTTTTCAAGAATTCCGTGATGTTTTCGCTTGGTCCTATACCGAAATGCTTGGTCTTGACCCAGCCATTATAGAGCACCACATTGATACATGGCCTGAGGTACCCCCTGTTCGTCAGAAACAGCGACCCATTCATCCTTCCAAACTCCCCGCTGTTAAAGCTGAGGTCGAGAAACTTCGCAAAGCAGGATTCATTTATCCTATTCCGTACACCACCTGGGTGTCAAACCCCGTTCCCGTCAACAAAAAGCAAGGCACCCTTAGAGTATGCACTGACTTCCATGATTTAAACCACGCTTGTCCAAAAGACAATTTCCCCACGCCATTAATTGACCAACTCATTGATGAGTGTGCGGGCCATGAAGTCCTATCTTTCATGGACGGGTTTTCCGGATTTAACCAGATTCACATCCGTAAGGAGGATTAGTACAAGACTTCCTTCACCACCCCATGGGGCACCTTTGCCTATCGCGTCATGCCATTCGGCCTTAAAAATGCTGGTGCCACTTTCTAGCGAGCCATGACCTATTGCTTTCACGACTTGGTCCATATCCTGCGAGTCTATCTTGACGACCTTACAGCCCGTTTCCGAAAACGATCAGACCACATTAACGACCTCCGACAAGTTTTCCTGCGTTGTCGCAAATATAAAATCCGCTTGAACCCACACAAGTGTGTGTTTTGCGTTCCGGCAAGCCGGTTGTTGGGTTTCATTGTTTCCCAAGACGGAATTACTGTTGATCCCTTGAAAGTCAAAGCCATCTTAGAACTCCCCCCTCCTCGCACGCTTCGGCAGCTCCAGAGTCTACAAGGGCAGTCCAATTTCCTTAGGCGCTTCGTTCCTGATTACGCCACCAAAGTCCACGGATTCTTACGCTTACTTTGTACCCACATACCCTTCGTTTGGGATGAGCAAGCAGACATGGCATTCGAAGCCCTCAAGAAAGCTCTCACACAAGCCCCCTTGATATCCCCACCGGATTTCTTTCAAGACTTCACCCTTTATGTCTCGGCATCTGAATATGCTGTGTCCGGAGTTTTGGTCCAAGAAGATGCCTCTCACCAAGAGCATGTAATTTATTACGTAAGCCAGACCTTGTCTGGCCCACCCCTATGTTACCCATACGAGGAAAGATTAGCCCTAGCTGTAGTTTTTTCTGTACAAAAATTGCGACACTACATTCTACTCAGTCATACCACGGTTGTGGCCGACTCCAACCCTATGGTCTATCTCCTAACCCGACGGCTCCTACAAGGTCGTGTTGCTAAATGGGTCATTATCCTCCAGGAATATGACCTTACTTTCAGAACTCCTAAAAGCACCAAATCCCTCGCGCTTGCTCACCTCATCACCGACCTCACATCCTCTTCGTCATCACCCGCTATCCAAACAGATCTGATTGACGAACAAATCTTCATCATTTCATCTGACGACCCATGGTACGGAGACATTTTGATTTACCTCCGCACGCAAAAATTTTGACCACACATCGATCGTGACGGACGCCGTCGGATACGACACCATGCCCCCCGATACCTCTTGATAGGGGATGTACTTTATCGACGCGGCATTGATACCATCCTACGCCGATGCCTATCCCATAGTGAGGCAGAACAAGTCCTCAATGATTGTCATAGCGGTGCTTGCAGAGGCCATTTCTCCGGCATGGCCACCGCCCAGAAGATCATTCGGGCAGGTTACTTTTGGCCATCAATGTTTACTGATTGCATCACCGCAGTCAAGCATTGCCAGAACTGCCAACTCTTTGCCCCCAAAGCAAGAACCCCCCCCCCCCCCGCCCCCCTTCATCCAGTCATCACTGTTGGACCATTCTGCAAATGGGCCATCGACTTCTTCGACTGCAACCCCACGTCAGCCGGCGGTCACAAACACATCGTTTTGGCCGTAGATTATTTCACCAAGTGGGCAGAAGCCATGCCGACTTACAATTGCAAGGTCGACACTGCAGCACGGTTTTTCTTCAACCATGTTATCACTCGTTTCGGAGTGCCAAAGCAACTGGTCTCTGACCACGGCTCTCACTTCGAAGATGCCGTCTGGAAAGAATTATCAACCATGTTGAAATTTGAACAACATTTCTCTTCTGCCTACTATCCCCAAGGAAACGGCCAAGTCAAAGATATCAATAAAATTTTGAAGACCATCCTCCAACGTACGGTAGACAAACACAGGGCCACCTCCTGTTATAGGAATTCCCAACACAGGGCCACCACCTGTTATAGGTATGCCCAATATAGGGGTCACACCCCATCTGGTTTCCACAAACCCTATCCCAGGAATCACCACTACTATTCCTAACCCTGGTGTAACCCATGTTTCACTAGGAAGCGCTAGCCCTTACCAGACCACACCTATTGGAGGACATATACCTTCAATACCTAGCATACCTTTAGGTGCTACTGGACCCCATACCACCATGACTAGGCATGTCCCAGTCCCAGTCACTACATCTTCTAGCTTACCATACATGGCGAGTCTAAACCTACCAGACTTAGCCAGACTCACCAATGACCCTATCAGACACGATCCTGCGTGGCCTCACATGCCCACCAAACTCCCCTCTGACATCCCTAAGTTTGAGGGTAAGGCAGGTGAGGACCCCCAGAACCATATCATGTCCTTCCATTTATGGTGTTCCTCCAACTCCATAGTGGACGATTCTGTCCGCCTCCGTCTGTTACAGCGCACCTTCACTGGCTCTGCAGCCAAGTGGTATATCGAGCATCCCCATGGGACGCATGCCACCTTTACCTCCCTTGCCTCGACCTTCCTGCATTTCTTTCAGTTACCTGTCCGCTATGATGTAGGCGTCGAGATCCTATTGTCTTGCATACAGAACATAGCCACCCACATCACTGACCACATTCATGAGTGGCGTCGACGTTGAAGCCTCTGCAAAATCAAATTAGACGACCGTATCTTCCTAGATTGGTTTCTAAAATCCCTTCTCCCTCTCATTGCGAAGGACGTGGCATCTGAAAGAACCCAGTCTGAGGAAGAGGCCATCCTCAAAGCCCAACAGTTTGATCTTATTTACGCCCAGTCGGGTTATCTATACACAATCATACCAGACGCCCCACGCGATGACACACCGGGGGCATCACATGCCGTTGATGGCATTATTGGCCAAATCACACCGCAAGCTAAACCTTTCAGCATGGTGAGCACCATGCCTGCCCCAGACCTCTCTAGGGCTACATCCAGTTATGGAGCGACAACTTCTTACACTCCAACAAACCAGACACATCACATTCATGGACCCTCTTCTCCACAACATTGCTATGGGCAAGCGCCATCAGCATATGTACCTCCTACATATTATAACCAACCTGCTACAAAGAACTCCATTCAGTTCCCGCCACAACCGATGCAGTACCCACAGCAAGCTGCACCAGCTAATCCAACACATCCAATAGCTCAGGGGTACCAACAACCCCAACAGGCAACTGGACCACCGCCAGCTCCACCTGCATATTACCCACCGCAACCTGCTCCTGCACCTGCGGCTCCCCAGAACCCCCCCAATGCTCAAGGGCATGTGTACGCACAACAACAATAGCCCCAATACCAAAATAACCAACGCAACCTGGGTGGGCAGTCAAACCGTGGAAGAGGACGTAACCGCGGTAACAACGAACACAATAACCAAGGTCCACAACCTCCCCATCCTCCGCAAAATAATAACGCGGTGCCTGCTCATCAGAATCCTGATCGGCCACCTAAGCAAGCCAAAAATGCTAATTTACGAACAAACCATCCTTGTTCTATTTGCGGGGTCTATGGCCACTATACCCACGCTTTCCCACATCTGGAGCGAGCTCGGCAACTATGGACAGATGATGCCCATCGTCAAGGGCAGGCGGCTCCTCAGCCACCACCCAACCCTCCACCACCTCAACAACAACCTTTGGTTCTACAAAACCCTTTTCCAACACAAGGGGTGGTGAACACTCAGCCGTTAGCTCCCCCACAGGGCAACGTGCCACCACAACAAATCACTTACGCCGCTCCTAATCAACCAATGTTTGATTCAGGCACTCACCACTTATTGATGATGTCCACTACCGGTGTCAACATCCAGACACGTCGGAACCAGTATGGCCCTACCTCCGAAGCCCCCCCCCCCGCCGATAAGGATACTAATGCTCATCCCACTGATCAGACGTTACGTATACCACCTCTTCCACTTGATGGCGCCTCTAAAGAACCTCGTTTCCCACTCCGCCGTATCAACAACAACCCCAATGCACGGGCTGCATCAAATTACAACATCATAGATGACTTAGCCCAATTTTCCGCAGCCATGTCTGCATTAGAAGTCTTAAAAAACTGTCCTACGCAGCGCAAGACTTTACTTTCCGCCATTGGGGCGATTGACCCAAATGATTCGAAATTGATGACCTTTGATTTGGACCAGTCCGAACCACGTCTGCCTTCCACCATAGCAGTCCAAGTTTCTGTTTCTATTCGGAATCTTGTCATCCATCGATGTATCATCGACGAGGGTGCCTCTACATGCGTCATGTCCACATTCGTTTGGCAGAAGTTGGGATCCCCTACTCTCCATCAATCCACCACTGCATTGCGGGCCTACGACGGCCGGTCAGCTCAACCTCAAGGTCTACTACCCAATGTCCCCGTCCAATTGGGTGGGAAAATTGTGCTCATTGACATAGAGGTCATTAATGCCCAACTCGATTATAACCTTTTAATTGGCCGCAGTTACATGTACGCCATGAAAGCGGTTGCCTCATCCGTTTTTCGTACCATGATGTTCCCCCACGAGGGACACGTGGTCAAAATCGACCAACTCACCTACTATGATCCCAATGCCCCTGCAGCACCCGAAAATGTTCTCCCCATGGTTGAGCAACCCGCTTCTAGTGCAACTACCTCCTTTGTTTCTTCTGTGGGACCCGGACTTTACTCAGATACACCAATGACCTCTACATTCCAGGCCATTCCACCACCGTCACCGGAGACCCACGTCGCAAACCTCTGTACTCTTTCACATAATACACAAGCACCCAGTAGTCAACCACCGTTGGTCCCTAGTCACATCGGTGTTACACCCATCCACACCATCCCCTTTCTATTTCCTCCTTCAGGTGTAGTAAGCGCCCCGGTTATGGCTACCCTTAGTCTACCCGGGTTAACATTGGGTTTACCCGTGTGGTATATTTCACCTCCCGTTCCACCGCCAACACCAAATGTCATCCTCCAACTAGTACAACCTATTGTTACCACTACTCAACCTCCTCCTGGTGTCACAATCCCTTCGTCGTCAACGAAACCTCCTCCTGGTCTCAATATCCCTTCGTCGTCAACGAATCCTCCTCCTCTTGTCAAGCCCACTGGGGGCAGAGGTCCACAACCATACACTGCTATACCACCTCCTAAGGCAATTAAACCCCCTCCCGTATTTCGAGCTCCTCCTAAATGCTCATTGTGCGATGAGATAGGCCATCCCACTCATCAATGCCCACAATTACCGGCACTCCAGGAACATATGAATATGTTGGACGATGACACCAACATCCCAGTAGTTAGACTAGAGCCACCTCCTCAGCCTCGTGACAGATCACTGCGCACCAACCATCCTTGTGCCATATGCAGTGTTTACGGTCACTACTCTCATCACTGCCCTAATCTCCCAGATTACAGAGTAGCACTGTACGAGTTGAATAATGTCGACCTAGAGATAACCCCTCTTCTCATTGAGGAAATTCATCCCCCACCATCTTCCTCCTCAGAAGAAATTAACACCATTTACACAATTTCCACTGGATACCCCTCTGTTCGGTCGGCCCCTTCCATTGATCCCTTTGAAACACAGGTTCAACCCTTTCAAATCGACCAGGAAACCACATGTCCATAACATGGGGGCAGGCCCAAAACCTTTCCTACTCATCATCATCATGATCCTCGTCGGAGATACTGGGGGAATCCACCCCACAAAGGGAATCCCCCATCATCATATCATCACTTCAGTACGCCACCACGACCCACAGCCTCATGGTATAAAACCCCACCAGCAGTTGCTCAATGCCCTATTGATCTCTCTCTGAGACAACATCTACACCACATTGACACCTCTAAGTTAGGAGGCATAATAGATTACCTTGACCCCGGGATAGGGGGCAAGATCAATCATTTTGAACCTTCCCCATCATCTCTATCTCAATACCTCAATGAGCCCATCGTTCAAACCAACACACATGTGATCCACAATCACAAACCCCATGCACATAGCATGGGGGCAGGTCATTAACCCTGCTCACTTTTTCATATTCGTGATCTCAACCTTTTTTGAGGTCACGTGTCACTTGTATATTTGAGTTGATACACATAGTATTCCCCCCCACGGGTCATCATTTCTCCCCACCACTGCATCATTGGCTTGGTGGGCTCACCTTTATTGGTAGCCATTTTTTAACCTAGTTATTTTCTTTGACCATTCTGGAGTCCTTATGACCTCCGTTTTTCGCACCATTTGCACTGTCGGATTCATATTTCCGCGCTCGTGATGATGCTTGAGATCATTTCTCACTCTCACCTCCACATTTTTTGGGCATTTTTTCCATGCCCCCTTGTCACCTCGGTTTGCGTGCCACATCTGCCGTTCTCCGTGGTTGACCATCTTTATATCATCGGATTCAGTTTCCCGCGCTTGTGATGATGCTTGAGATCATTTCTCACCCTCACTCCCATACTTTTCGGCCTTTTTTTTAAAATGCCCTCTCATTGCCTCGGTTTGCGTGCCACAACAACCGTAGCCCCCTTTTGACAATCTTTATGTCACCGGATCCGGTATCCCGCACACATAATGACGCTTGAGACCTTTTCCTTGCTCCCATCAATCCCTCTTTGTTCGGTATAATTTTATCCCTTTTTCGGGCCGAGCAACCCCTTTTACGAAAAAGGCACTTAGGGAGTTTCTGTTAAACTCTTTTCTGACTCCTAAAAACAATGAAAAGATTGCCGAGCAACCTTGCTTCCTTTCATGCTCGTTAAACGTATCTGAAAGGGCGTCTACCTGGTATAATTTTACCCCTTTTCCGAACCTTGTAGACTAATTACGAAAAAGGAATACTCTAGTCACATCGGCTAGAAGAGTTCTCCATCTGCATCGTTTTATGCTTTTTCGGGCCTTGGAGACTAAACTACGAAAAAGAACACCAATAGAGTCCACTTATCGTTTTCAGACTCTCTAAACATGAAAGCAACCATGAGAATGAGTCGTCCTGGGCTCACAAAATTCACAGGATCGTACCATTTCAGAGCACACTTTTATCCCTTCTTGGAGCTCATTAAAACTACGAAGAAGGAATCAATGGTGCCTCTTGGCGCCACGACAGATCACATCTACTCATATGACAGCTTCCCCATGATTGGTCACCTTTGTTTAGAGTATTCTGCAGTATGTCACCTTGAAAATCCCTCGACAGCACCTATCAGCTCGTCCTCCCCCCCAGAGTCAATATATGCCATTCAGTCAATCAAAGCAATGATCTCCACACCTACAAGTCAGTTCCCTACGCTGCCAGGTCAACCATGTCATCATGCTCTGAACAAAGGAAGTTTGAGTCTACCCACTATATGACCCCAGATACTTTCCATCCCCACAAGTATGTCAGCCCTACCATCAGTACTACCACACTTCAGTTCTACACCTCGCGCTCCTATCAAGGAAACATCATTGCCTTGTTAGTTGCTGGTCTCCCTCTGTCGACGATAACCAAATTTATTCCATAGGATAGACCTCGAGGTCCCTGTGTCTTGGACTCATCACCATTTATGATGAGGGCCTACGAATCATTTCAAGAGGAGTCCTCAGTGCCTCTCCAAATGGTTGTTTCTCGCATGCTCGACTTCAACACCTTGATCGCATCGTTGAGACTCGCACAGGGCATCGGTCCGTTCAATTATTAGTCGAAGACCCCGGATACCTCCTGACTCCTCCACATTTGAGAATCTTCCTATGGATAAAACGAGTTACACTTTTTCTATAGATATCTGGGTTGCGCATGGCGACAGTAGTTAGATGTACCCCAGTTTCATACTCCCTTGAGTATACAGTTACATTAATTCTCAGATATGACTCATAGTCTTTGAGACCCTACAGATGTTGGACACCTTCAGTTTCAGCAGTTCATCAGTTATTCCAGTGTATCAGTTATTGAGATCAGTTATGATCAGGAGTATATCCCAAAATAATGTCCCCCCTACACCATTATGATGTACCAGTAGATTCTTTATGTATTAGATCCCCCTTCTTGGGACTAATTGTTATGTATATGTCTTGATACGAGCATGGGAATGCCCGCCTCGTCCATTATCAGATATTATACCTCATTCATATCCATGTAATATTTTTTGTTTTTGCAGCTTCCAAGGGCCGTGGCTCCAATCTCCAACCAGTCTCTTCTCTCCCTAAACCCTAGAAAAAAGACAAAAGAACTATGATGTCTATCGGCCATACGATGAGCTCCTACCCTCACACATCAGGGGGCAATCTGTTAACACCTAAAAAGTGCTCACTATCTCATTCCCTTATTCACATGACCCATTTGTCCACTTTTCCACCACCTAAGCCTATGAAACCAACAAAAGGTCACCAAAAGACCTTAGTACACCCCTTTTTCACACTCAAAAAGATTATTTTTCCTGAAAATCATAAAAAACTCTCAAAAAGGGTCCAAATTCCCAAAATATTAAAAAGGGAATTAAAATATTAATTTTATTCAAAAAAAAAAAGGAAAAAGGAGGGAAAAGTACCTAAACCATGTTGGTCAATACCATTTGGTTTCCACAAAACCACAAATGGTATTCCCCACCACCAAAACCTATAAAAAGGTGGTAGGGGCTCCTCATTTCACATCCATCCATTATCTCATCCTCATGCTGCCGAAATCTCCCTTGAGTATTTTGGCCATTGTAAGCAACCTTGGAGAAGGAGACCTCTTGGAGCTTGGAGCTACTTATCTTGGGAGTTTCTCTACATCAACCTTCACCATTGGAGGTATTACTATTGCAAGCATTAGCTTGCCCCATTTTTAAATACAAATTTATTCTTCATATTTTCTTGTTCTTGTTTTTAAAATATTTCCATTATTTGCTTATATTCTTGCATAGATCCATGATTAGTTTTGTTTAGATTAGTTTCTTGTTTAATTCTATTGAAACTGCTGCTACTAGTTAGCAGGTGCCCATAGCACTAAGCCTGGTTGCAAAACCGGGCCAACACAGGCGAAGAATCCACATCCAAGAGATAGAGCTTGTTGAACACATCTATGTCCCCGAGTGAATTTCTCATCACAATTATAGCAAAGCCCTTTTTCTGGGCGTGCCTGCATTTCTATTTCAGACAAATGCTTGATAGGAGTTGGTTGAGGAGAAGGCGTGATGGGAGGTCGTTGGGAACCCATATTTCTGAAGGGAACAAAGGTGTGTTTGGAGCGTTGTTGAGCTGCAAACTTGTCCTCAGCCAGCATAGCCAACCCTAGGACTTCCATCATTGTGTTGGGACAAAACATTTTGACCTCTAAGCGGATTTCATCCTTGAGACCACTGATAAAACAACTCTTGTAGAATTCATCAGACAATCTTTCTGTGTGATTGGCCAATTTCTCAAATTATGTCTGATACTCTCTCATTGTACCAATTTGGTGAAGTTTAGTGAGTGCTCCTGTGAAATCATCAAAAGCACTAGGACCAAATCGTGGTAAAATGAGTTGGCAAAAATCTGTCCAGTTTGGATCGGGATGAGCTTTGATGTACCAACGGTACCATTGAAGGGCTTTCTGTTCCAAATGAAAGGATGCAAGTGGAACTTTCTGGACATCAAAAGTATTATGTAGACTGAAATATTGTTCTGCTCGGTATATCCATCCAGTCGGATCAGTACCATTGAAGCGAGGAAAATCAAGCTTCGACCCACGAAATTTGCTAGAAGAAGAGAACCTAGTGGCTGCAAAAGATTTTGGCTCTTAGTTATTGTTCATGGCTGAATGCTGAAGATGGAGGCTGAGAATGTTTTCATCCAGATCTTGGAGTTTGGTTTGGATGGCTGCAAGTGCTTCCTCCATGGTGTTTGCTCCTGCACGGGTGACAACCATAACCAGGTTTTTTTTTTTTTTTTTTGTGGAATGGGTAGAAAAACACAAACAAAAGCTGATTTAGTAAAGGGAAATTTGGATTGGGGAAACAATCTGATGGGTAATTGGGGTTTGACTAGATTTTGGACACTGGCGAAAGGACAAGAAAGCAAAAAAGGGGGATTTCAGAAGTGAGGTGATAGAATGAGAAAACTTGGCAGAGAGGGAAAAAGAAGCAGAATTCAGAAAGGAATTCCGTGGTAAAATTTGAATGTGGTTGGGTGAAATCTGAGGAAGTTATGGCAAACCCTAAAAATAGACAAATGTGGGATTTCAGGCTTTGGGAAGGGGAATTGGGGATAGGGTCCTCAGGAATGAGAGATGCAGAATGGAATGACAGTGGGTTCCCCGAAAATTTCAAGGAAAACAGAGTGAAAATAAGAGAGATGTGGAGAAAAGGGATCTGGAACAGCGCCGAATGGATTGAAAACGGCTGAATCTGGAACGGCTTGCAAAATGGATCTGAAACAGCACAGTAGTGATCGACAATAGTTCAGCTGAAAGTAGATATGGACCCCAGGTATGTGCGGCTTCCTAACAGTTCAGAGGTTTCACTCGGCCACCAATGCTGTCTGACGGCTTGCGTATTGGGGCAGTACCCCTCACTCCACGGCTCAGGTAAAACTGATAACCTCTTTGCCACAAACGACGGCTCTTAGTTTACCTCACGGGTGGGAACTAGTTAATCAGTAGGGTTCGTTGCCCTTTTCGCTGGCAAGTCCTCTCAATGGGCCAGCTACTTCGGGGTTCCTATGGTACTCCTCACAATGAGTTTTAGGGATTATGCCCAAGTACTTCCCACAGTTAAGTGGATAGGGATTATTCCCAAATCCGAACCTGCAACAGATGCGAAAAAAAAAATTGGCAGAAATTTCACCCAGCGAGCCCAAGAAAGTGCTCTGATACCAGATGATAAGAACCGTTACACCAAAACCTTGAGGTGTTAGTGAAGGTTGTCCACCAGGATCTTAACACTATCCCAGAGGATGAAGATGCCAAGGTATTGCACAAGAAGAACTTGGTCAAGGCAAAGAGAATCATTGTTGATTCTATCAAAGACCATCTCATACCCCATGTGTCTTCTCTTAAGACACCCAAGGAGATGTTTGACTCTTTGACCAAGCTATTTGAAGGGAAGAACATAAATCAAAAGATGACCCTGCGGAACCAATTGAAAGGAGTAAAATTTCCGAATGGAGAAACCATTCAATGTTATTTTTCAAGGGTCTCCCAGATCAAGGAACAGCTAGAAGCAGTGGATGAAATGGTGGAGAATGGTGAAGTAGTGATGACCACTCTAAATGGCCTACCCAGGTGATGGGATTCCTTTATCCAAGGAATTTGTGCAAGGAAGAAGTTGATCTCCTTCAGTAGACTACGGGAAGAATGCTCACAAGAAGAAGCAAGGCTTGTGGCACGAGAAGAAAAGATGGGGAATGAAGATCAAGCTCTCACAGCTCACAGCAAGAAAGGGAAGTCCAAGAGAGATCCATCTCACTCCAAGAAATCTTCACATCACTTCAAAGAAAGAAAAATATGCTTCACCTGTAATGAGAATGGACATATTGCCATAAATTGTCCCAAGAAGAATAAGGACAACAACAACTCCAACAAGAAGAAGAAGGGTAGCAAAAGAAGGTTTCATGCTCATGCTGCTGAGGATGATGAACCCCCAAAGAAGAAGGCTAGGGAAGAAAGTGATAGTAATGATGACTCATCAAGTGAAGAAGAGTATGTTCTGATCTCTACTCTCACAGGTACCATCTCCCATGGTTGTAATGATTGGTTGATTGATAGTCGGGCTTCCAAACACATGATTGGGTTTAAGGAATCTTTTGTGAATCTATCTGAACATGAATCACCCCATAAGGTGAAACTTGGGGATGATTATCAATACCCAATCAAAGGAAGTGGTGAAGTCTCCTACAACCTAGATTCTGGAAAATCCTTGAAGATGAAAGAAGTACTTTATGTACCTGGGCTCAAGAACTTACTCTCCATATCTACATTGGATGCAAAAGGTATGAGGATTGCATTTGTGGATGGCCAAGTCCTAATGTGGCCAAAGGGAAATAACATAGATGATGCAGTAGTGATTGGAGATCAAGAGGGAGGCTTGTACAAATTGAAGGGACAACCTGAACATGCCATGATGCATGAATCCATGGAGCCAAGTGAACTTTGGCATAGAAGACTAGCTCATATGCACTATAGAGCACTTCCACTTGCAATCAAGGAAGTAGAAGGTCTTCTTGAAATCAAGACCAAACATGAAGGTGTTTGCAAAGGATGTGCAAAAGGTAAGAACATTAAGAAGGCTTTCCCAAGTAGTGAAAGCAAGGCAAAAGACATCCTAGCAATCATCCACTCAGATGTATGTGGCCCTATGTCATCCAGTTCCCTGAGTGGGTATGTTTACTATGTCTTATTTATTGATGACTTTTCCAGGAAGACTTGGGTATACTTCTTGAAGAGCAAAGATGAGGTGCTTGATAAATTCAAGGAATTCAAAACCTTGATGGAGAATCAAACTGACAAGAAAATCAAAACATTCAAATCCGAAAATGGTGGAGAATTCACCTCAAATGACTTCAAGAAGCTTTGTAGTGATTCAGGGATTAAGACGGAGTTGACTGCTCCTTATAATCCACAACAAAATGGAGTTGCAGAAAGGAAGAACAGAACTATCATGGGATCAGCAAGGGAAATGCTACATGACCAAGATCTACCTATGCATCTATGGGCAAAAGTAGCTAGAACAGCTGTATACGTGCAAAACAGAACACCCCACAAGATATTGGACAACAAGACACCAGAAGAGGTCTTTTCCGGTAAGAAACCTGAAGTCAGTCATCTCAGAATATTTGGTTGCCCAATATACACTCATGTCCCGAAGGAAAAGAGAACTAAACTAGATCCTTCAGGAAAGAAGGGTATCTTTGTGGGTTACAGTGAAAGATCGAAGGCTTACAGAATATACTTTCCAGGGTTCAAAAAGATTGATGTTAGCAGGGATGTACATTTGATGAAAACTCAGCATTCATCAAATCAAGGAAGGCACCCATCGAAGTTTATGAAGAACCTAAGGAAACAATATTTCAAGACACTACCATCACTGAAGCAGTTCCAGAAGTTGTTCGTGAAGTTGAAGATCCACAAGAGCCTGTAGATCCACCCCGTGACGATAACCCTCACAAGAGGAAACCTGCATGGGCTAGAGAGCTTATTCAAGATGTAGAAAGATTTGGCATTCCAGAACAAGAACACAGAGCAAAGAAGAGAACCAGATCACATACCGACTATGTTGCTTTACTCTGTGACATTATGAACAAAGAGCCTTCCAGTTATGAAGAAGCAGCGGAAAAGAAAGAATGGAAGGATGCCATGGTTGAGGAATACCAATCAATAATGAAGAATGATGTTTGGGATGTTGTCCCAAGACTTAAAGAGAAGTCTGTTGTAACTTCTAAATGGATCTTCAAAATCAAACATGCTGCAGATGGCAGTGTAGAAAAATACAAGGCAAGATTCATAGCTCGTGGCTTCTCTCAGAAAGAGGGAATAGATTATGAAGAAACTTTTGCACCTGTAGCCAGGTATGGTATACTTCCATCAGAACAGTACTTGCCCTGGCTGCAGCTATGGAATGGAAAATACACCAGATGGATGTCAAGACTGCTTTCTTGAATGGTGTAGTTGAAGAGGAAGTATATGTGGAGCAGCCACTCGGTTTTGAAATACATGACAGGGAGTCATATGTGTGCAGATTGAAGAAAGCCTTAAATGGCTTGAAACAAGCTCCCAGAACTTGGTATGGTAGGATGGACAGTTTCCTATCTAGTTTGGGCTTTACCAAAAGTAAAGCGGATTCCAACCTTTACTACAAGGTTGACGAAGGGAATCCTGTGATTCTACTCCTGTATGTGGATGACCTATTTGTAACAGGAGATGACAGACTGATTGCAGACACTAAGAGGTAGCTTGCTGCTGAATTTGATATGAAAGATTTGGGAATGATGCATTATTTCCTAGGTATGGAGGTGTGGCAGAGTGCAGGTGGGATCTTCCTTGGTCAAGGGAAGTACACAGTAGATATCCTGAAGAGATTCGGGATGATGGATTGCAAGGCCATGGCCACACCTATGGCATCAAATTTGAAGCTTCTATGTGATGCTTCATCTGAGCCGGTTGATGCCTCCATGTATCGTCAGATGATTGGGTCCTTGATGTACCTGATGAACACGAGACCAGACATTTGCTTTGCTGTGAACACATTGAACCAGTTCTTGACGGATCCGAGGAGTGTTCACCTGATTGTTGTAAAGCATGTTCTGAGGTTCCTGAAGGGTACTGTGGATTATGGGCTCAAGTATGAAGTGAATCAAAAGTTTAACCTGCAGGGTTATGTTGATTCAGATTGGGCTGGCAATGTTGCAGATAGGAAGAGCACATTTGTATGTTGCTTCAGTATGGGATTAGGTGTGATCTCTTGGTTTAGCAGGAAGCAGTCCTGCGTAGCACTGAGTACAGCTGAGGCAGAGTATGTTGCAGCCTGTTCAGCTAGTTGTGAGGCAGTATGGCTACGGAAGCTACTGTCTGAGTTATTTGATCTCCCGTTGGATGCTACTGCTATCTTCTGTGATAACCAGAGTTGTGTGAAGTTGTCCGAGAATCCAGTGTTTCATGACAGGTCGAAACACATAGAGATCAAATATCACTATATCAGGGATATGGTGCAGAGAGGAGCCGTGAAGCTCTTGTATGTTACGACGGACGAGCAGATTGCAGATGTGCTGACGAAGCCACTAGCCAGGGTGAAGTTCGAGTACTTCAAAGAGAGGCTTGGCGTTCTTGAGATTGAGGACACTTCGAGGAAGAAGTGATGGACACATTTGCTGAAGCCATTCCAAGCATGTTGGAAGGAGGATCCTTCACATGGCTGTGGATGTAAGCGGTGGATGTTGATGAGCATCAGGATGATGTTCTAGTTTCTGCTTTGTATGATCAGTTGGATCATTTATATGTATATGTATGTACGCATCATGTTGGATGTTGGATATGATCAGTTGGATCATTTATATGTATGTATGCATCATGTTGGATGATGGATATGATCATTTGGATCATTCATATGTATGTACGCATCATGTTGGATGCTGGATATGATCAGTTGGATCATTTATATGTATGTATGCATCATGCTGGATGTTGGATATGATCAGTTGGATCATTCATATGTATGTATGCATCATGTTGGATGCTAGATATGATCGGTTGGATCATTTATATGTATTTTGTATATGCATCATGTTGGATGCTTGGACCATGTATCTGTATATGTATCAGGTGGATACATTGTATGATCAGGAGGATCATGTATATTGATATGTATCAGGTATGATCAGGTAGATCATGTATGTTCATGGATACATTGTGTGGATCATGTATCTATGTATCAGGTGGATACACTATGTGTGATGATATATATCAAGTAGATACTTGGTGTGCATCAGATGGATTCATTGTATGATAGGGATGATCGTGGATGACGAGCTTCTCTAGATGACATGCAGCAGGATGTTGTAGTGATGATGATCAGGATGATCATGTGTACATCAGGTTGATGTATGGTGAGTATCAGATGATACTTGGTGTCCGTGGATCAGGTTGTGCAGGTAAGCATGTAATTTGTGCCCTGGGAGATTTGTAGATGGTCTTTCGAGGTTTTTCCTATGGCATGTAATTCGGTGCCCTGGGACATCTGGAAAATGCTCTTTCGAGGTTTTGCTTGAGAGGACATATAATTTGTGACCTGGGATATATACAGATAGTATTTCGAGGTTTTTCCTATGGCATGTAATTCGATTCCCTGGGATATATGGCAGATGCTCTTGCGAGGTTTTGTCCTATGGCATGTAATTTTCTCCTGGGAGATCTAGACAGGATGAAAAAGGCCTCAGATGCTTCAGCCAGGTTTTGCCATGACCACATGTAATTTGCTCCTGGGAGATCTGGATAGGATGAAAAAGGCCTTAGATGCTTCATCCAGGTTTTGTGGTGGACCACATGTAATGTGATCCTAGGAGATCCGACAGGTAGAGCCGTGTGCTCGTAACAACCTGGGATGCTTCAGCCAAGTTTTGTGGTGAGATCACATGTAATGTGCTCCTGGGAGATCCAACAGGTAGAGTCGTGTGCTCGTAATAGCCTGGGATGCTTCAGCCAGGTTTTGTGATGGGTCACATGTAATGTGCTCCTGGAAGATCCTACAGGTAGAGCTGTGTGCTCGTAATAGCCTGGGATGCTGTAGCCAGGTTTTGTGACGCACGTAATAAGTCCTGAGAATTCCACAGTATGGCCAATGATGATGAAGACCTATAGATGGTGGGCCTACATCCAGTATGAAAAAGGACTGGCTCTGTAGAAATTCCTATGACGAGTAGAGTCAGAGATTGGTTGAGATAGCAGTAGCAGTGACGATGATGATGACGATGCATCGATGACGATGATCCCGATAAGAAGACTTGTCTAACAGATCTGTGTCAAGAAATACCTTCCTAGTTAAGAGGGAGTGTTGATGTATATGTAACTTCAGAATGTATTTCATCTGTGTATTTTATATATATTTATTGTACCCTTATAAGAGATGTGTTATTCCTCTATAAGGAAGTGTCGTCATGTGGATTGACAAGTGTCGCAAGTGTGTGTACTTGCCGATGGGTTATTAGACCACCATGTGGGGTCGGCCTTGAATTATATATAATATAATGTGGATGTACCTAGCTAGACAACTCGGCCCCATAAGGTCACTGGGAAAAAAGGTAAGTATAAATAGAGATAGGACATCTCTATTTTACTCACTCGGAAAAGTAACTCACTCTCACTTGAAAAGTGGCACACTAGTGAGGAGGAGGATCATTTGCTATCAGGAGACTATCTCAGTGTTATTTGGTTGTACTTTGGTTGAGGCATTTCTCTCTCTATCTCTGAGGAAGTTGTGGGGTTTTTCACCTTAGGGTTTTCTCCACAGAAACTCTGTGTCTCTTGTCTTTATGCTTTTGATTCTTGTGATGTTTGTCATATTGTGATTGTCATGCATTGATATACTGTAGATGTTATTCTCTCAGCAAAGATCCTAGAGTATTGTGAATTAATGCTCAAAATTTAACATGTGACACTTGTGTATAAACTGAAAGAGTTTATTTTGCATTGATTTGTTTTGAGCAAAAACCTCTCTCAGATATTTGAAAATCATTTTGGTTTTCCCGATATCTACATTTCAAGAACATGTGTCAAACAGGCAGATTCTGGGATCCGAAAATTGGGGCTCAGTGACGGATTCGATTCTCTCAACCTACAACACCTGTAGGAAAACGGACAGAGGTTATTGTGCTCTAACATGTTAGGAACAAAAAACTCTGAGCATTTTGAAAAATGATTCTCCAACCGCTCAGAATCGCTATTTGAAAATGATGACCAGGGACAGTAAAAAATGCCACATTTCTTCATTATTTCCATCTTGCTGGCACCTTCACTACTAGAACAGCACATTGAAACGGATCCTATTAATTGTAACCTTCACTTAGAAACCATCCTCATGTCCTTTAGAATGATAAAACTTGGATCTGTGCAAAAATAGCTATTTTCTGTGATTTTTAGGTTTTCGGTAGCTAGTAAGTCTAAGCTTAATTTATGTTAGCTACCGAAAGCTCTGTTTCGGTGGCTAATGAACAACTGTCGTAACTTCCTAAACACTGAAAACTGTTCCACGATACATGACACGTCCCTTTCCTTTCGGTAGCTTGAAGAGTTTTGAAATTTTCGTTTAAGCTACCGAAAGCAGAGCTTTCGGTAGCTTAGGAACCGTTTTTAAAAAGCGCTTAGCTACCGAAACCTGTCTTTTAAAATTTTTTAAATGAGAACCCAATCTAATTTTTTCAAAATTTATTACACGCATAAAGCTATCAACAATGAACCTTAATAAATTTAGAAATGAATTTTACAATGACATCCTATCGTCCAAAAATGATCAACTCGACAAACTTTTGGGGAGATAACAGAATCACTCACCTTTTTTTATCACATCTTTGGTGATAGTAGAGATCCAAAAGCTAAATATTGGGTTGAGGAAAGTCAAGAGATTTTGAAGATTTTAAAAGACAATTTGTAGGTTTCCCAAAATCAACAAAAACAGTCTATGGATCAACATAGGAAGGAAATAACTTTTCAAGTGAATGATTTGGTTTATTTGAGGCTTCATCCATATAATCAAACCACCTTAAAAGGGAAAGGATCATAAAATATTAAACCATGGTTTTACGGTCCATATAAGATAATTCGAAAGGTTGGGGAGGTAGCTTATGAGATAGAACTACCAAAACGTAGAAAAATCCAAAATGTGTTTCATGTTTCATGCCTTAAGAAGGCTATTGGTCAGCAAATTTATATTTCAAAAACACTTCCTCCATTAGATTATGAAGGACAACTCATACTCATTCCAAAAAAAAAAAAAAAATTGAAAACAAGAGAAAGAAAATTGAGGAGCAGAACCATAAGAGAATATTTGGTACAATGGGAAGATTTTCCAAGTGAGGATGCCACATGGGAAGAGGAATAAATTTTGCAACATCCCAATTTGGAATTGTTTGAGGACAAGCAGTCTTGGGTGGGGAGGACGGCAATGTCTTCATCCAAATAAATCACATGAAGGGAAATTTCCACCAATCTACTAGTTCCCTAGGTTAGGGTGGAAACATTTAGACTTGGAATAAGGAAGAAATAAGAACCAATAGGGACATTAGATTGGAAAATATACATTAAAGGGGATAAATAAATAATAATAATCAGAAAATAAGGTGGCACTTGGTCATGAGGGAGCATAGGTGGTGTGAGACCCACACAAGGAAAGATTCTCCATACCACATGGCATCCTATTCTCACCCATTCGAATACAAGATGGAGTCTAATGTTCTTGGGGGAGTTGGAGAGGAATTATTCAAGGAATGAATCAAGGAGGGTTGAATTAGCATGGAATATTAACTCCCATGGAAGAGGAAGAGGCATCTTAGAAGTATTAATACACTTGGAGCTAGATTCCCTAACTTCTATGACAACAATGATGAAGATTCTATGACACTTATGACAAAGATCAAACCTAATTACTGGAATATGACCTATATGACATGTCAGGTCTAAAAATATCCTCCAAGAGGGCACACAAGGGGATTTATGGAAGTCAATATTCCCACCCCATTCGAATTGATGGAAGAGGAAGGATAGGAAATGCAGGAAAAGTGGCACTCATGGGAATCTCTCCCTAATTCGAGTTGGGATGAAACTCTTAGAGGGAATTCGAGCCATGGAGGCCTTGGGAGTTTAATAAAAGACAATAAGGAAGAATTATACCAGCTTTTTTATCATTTCTCATTTGGCAAAATTTGGAGAGCTTAGCTTGTCCTTGCACAATGGATGTTCATCCTCCCTGCCTTAGAAACAATTTCAAGGGTGAAATATTCCCATCCAAGTTGGTTTATGGAGAGGCCATTTAGACCTATCAACAGAGCTTCATGGAGATGTTTTGATTCAGGTTCAAACCACAACTGAGTTTGAGTTCATCTTCACGCATTCTTCTCTATGCCTATTCTACTATCTTTCTCTCAATGTCATGTAAATGTGCAAGGGCGCACTTCTTGTTGCATATAGTTAGTGGAGGATTGTTATTTATAATTAATGGAAATTTTAGTTGTTGAATATATCTGTAATAATAATATCATGAGATCCACAGCTCGAAACAACATTTACTTCAAGTGATATTTCCAATCAAGAATGAGATTCGAGTCATTTTCCCCATAGCATTTGCATAATGATTTTGGAATGATGTTGTACCTATTTTATATCAGATTTTGATGAGATATTTATCCATGTTATGAGCTGCATATGAATTTACTTTTATGTCCCAAATTATCTTTTCAGACCCATGAAGTTTCACTATAGTTTATGACTAAATTCGAGACTCCCTATCCACCATTTTCACCACAAATTCTAGACTCTAGAAGATAATGTTCATTGGATACCTATTCGACCCTAAAATAAATATAATGATGCACACATATTGTCCTTAATGTCCTATAATAGAGCCAATTCTTAAACCAAGAATGTTAAATTTTCAGTATTAAATCACAATACTATAGTATCTTTGCTGAGAGAATAACATCTACAGTATATCAATGCATGACAATCATAATATGACAAGCATCACAAGCATCACAAGAATCAAAAGCATAGAGACAAGAGACACAGAGTTTCCGTGGGGAAAACCCTAAGGTGAAAAACCCCACAACTTCCTCAGAGATAGAGAGAGCAATGGCTCAACCAAAATACAACCAAATAACACTGAGATAGTCTCCTAGCAGATGATCCTCCTCCTCCTCACTAGTGCGCTACTTTTCAGAGAGAGAGATAGATACTTTTCCGAGAGAGTAAAATAGAGATGTCCTATCTCTATTTATACTCACCTTTTTTCCCAGTGACTTACTGGGGCCGACTTGTCTACTTGAGTACATCCACATTATATTATATATTAATTAGGGCCGACCCCATAAGGTGGTCTAATAACCCATCGGCAAGTACACACACTTGCGACACTTGTCAATCCACATGACGACACTTCCTTATAGAGGAATAACACATCTCTTATAAGGGTACAATAAATATATATATAATATACTGATGAAATACATTCCGAAGTTACATATACATCAACACTCCCTCTTAACTAGGAAGGTATTTCTCGACACAGATTTGCTAGACAAGTCTTCTTCTCTGGATCATTGTCATCGATGCATCGTCATCGTCATCGTCACTGCTGCTGCTATCTCGTCCAATCTCTGTCTCTACTCGTCATAGGAAGTTCTACAGAGCCAGTCCTTTTTCATACTGGATGTAGGCCCACCACCTGCAGGTCTTCGTCATCACTGGCCATACTGTGGAATCCTCAGGACTTATTACGTGCATCACAAAACCTCGAAATAGAATCCCAGGATATTACGGGTACACAACTCCAACCTGTAGGATCTCCCAGGGCGCTATTACATGTGACCCCACCACAAAACCTCGAAAGAGCATCTCAGGATGTTACGGGTACACAACTCCGACCTGAAATCTCCCAGGGCACAAATTACATGTGGTCCACCACAAAACCTAGCAAGAGCATCTCAGGATGTTACGGGTACACAACTCCGACCTGAAATCTCCCAGGGCACAAATTACATGTGGTCATGGCAAAACCTCGCAAGATCATCTCAGGATGTTACGGGTACACAACTCCGACCTGAAATCTCCCAGGGCCCAAATTACATGCCATAGGACAAAACCTCGCAAGAGCATCTCAGGATGTTATGGGTACACAACTCCGACCTGAGATCTCCCAGGGCGCTATTACATGTCCTCCCAGAGCAATGTCTCGAAAGAGCATCCCAGGCTGTTACGGGTACACAACTCCGACCTATAGGATCTCCCAGACATGCTCATCTACACAACCTGATCCACGGCCATAGAGTATCAACCTGATACTCACCATACATCATCCTGATGTACTCATGATCGTCCTGATCATCATCACTGCAACATCCTGCTGCATGTCATCTGGAGCAACATCCTGAAGCTCATCATCCATGATCATCCTGATCATCATCACTGCAACGTCCTGCTGCATGTCATCTGGAGCAACATCCTGAAGCTCATCATCCATGATCATCCTGATCATCACTGCAACATCCTGTTGCATGTCATCTGGAGCAACATCCTGAAGCTCGTCATCTATGATCATCCTGATCATCACTGCAACATCCTGCTGCATGTCATCTGGAGCAACATCCTGAAGCTCGTCATCTATGATCATCCTGATCATCACTGCAACATCCTGTTGCATGTCATCATACCTGATCCACCTGATCATCAATGCATCTACCTGATGCATACCAAGTATCTTCCTGATACATATCATCATACATGATCCTCCTGATCATCAATGTATCCACCTGATACAAATACATATCACCATACATGATCCACCTGATCATACAATGTATCCACCTGATACATATACAGATACATGGTCCAAGCATCCAACATGATGCATATACAAAATACATACACATGATCCAACTGATCATATCCAGCATCAACATGATGCATACATACATACATAAAAATGATCCAACTGATCATATCCAGCATCCAACATGATGCGTACATACATACATAAAATGATCCAATCTGATCATATCCAAGCAGAAACCAAAACATCATCCTGATGCTCATCATCCAGCGCTTACATCCACAGCCATGTGAAGGATCCTCCTTCCAACATGCTTGGAATGGCTTCAGCAAATGTGTCCATCTCTTCTTCCTCGAAGTGTCCTCGATCTGAAGAACGCCAAGCCTCTCTCTGAAGTACTCGAACTTCACCCTGGCTAGTGGCTTCGTCAGCACATCTGCAATCTGCTCGTCCGTCGTAACATACAGGAGCTTCATAGCTCCTCTCTGCACCATATCCCTAATATAGTGATATTTGATCTCTATGTGTTTCGACCTGTCATGAAACACTGGGTTCTCGAACAGCTTCACACAACTCTGGTTATCACAGAAGATACCAGAAGCCTCCAATGGGAGATCAAATAACTCAGACAGTAGCTTCCATATCCATACTGCCTCACAACTAGTTGAACAGGCTGCAACATACTCTGCCTCAGCTGTACTCAGTGCTACGCAGGACTGCTTCCTGCTAAACCAAGAGATCACACCTGATCCCATACTGAAGCAACACCCAGATGTGCTCTTCCTATCTGCAGCACTGCCAGCCCAATCTGAATCAACATAACCCTGCAGGTTAAAATTTTGATTCGCCTCATATCTGAGCCCATAATCCACTGTACCCTTCAGGTACCTCAGAACATGCTTTACAGCAACCAGGTGAACACTCCTCGGATCCGTCAGGAACTGGCTCAATGTGTTCATAGCAAAGCAAATATCTGGTCTCGTGTTCGTCAGGTACATCAAGGACCCAATCATCTGACGATACATAGAAACATCAACTGGCTCAGATGAAGCATCACAAAGAAGCTTCAGATTCGATGCCATAGGTGTAGCCATGGCCTTGCAATCCATCATCCCAAACCTCTTCAGGATCTCTACTGCATACTTCCCTTGTCCAAGGAAGATTCCTTCTGCATTCTGCCACACCTCCATGCCAAAAACAAATAGTGCATCATCCCCAAGTTCTTCATCTCGAACTCGGTAGTAAGCTTCCGCTACGTGTCGGTAATCAATCTATCTTCACCATACCAAGTTCTGCACATATATGATTTCCTATCATGTGTCTCAGAACGAAGTGGCTGCTTCTTCTTCAACTACACCATTCAAGAAAGCTGTCTTGAATCCATCTGGTGTATCTTCTATTTCATCACTTTTATATTTCTCTATGCTGCCATCTGCAACATGCTTGATCTGAAAGTTCTATTTGGAAGTCACAACAGACTTCCCTTTAGCTCTTGGGATCGCATCCCAAACATCATTCTTCATGATCGACGGATCATGGCATTCCATTTCTTCATCCCAGATCCTGGGAATTTCAATATCTTCAATAGATATCTTTGTTGCTGGAACAAATGTTGTAGTCCTTTTGTAGGTGAAGATATACGGTCTTTCCTACAAAACAGGTTAAATTGCATGATTAGAAACATCTCATAATTTTCAGAACAAATTCTTACACATGAAGAAATATGTCATACAGTCATGCAGTCATGCAATTATCTTAGCCAATGCTTCAATACAACATTTATCCATATCCCGTAACTTTCTAGATGCCTTCCAATCTCTACCAGAACATTGTTAAGAGTGTGCACAACTCCCAACATGTCAGCAAAGAGGTTTCATTCTAGATAAGTAGCAATGGAATGTTGTACAGTGCCATAGGCCACTTACCCAACACATGCATATTAGTAGTATACTGTTCATTAATTCAATCATTCTAATATGCACAATACATATCCTAAGTCTAGGAACATGAGCATATACATCATTGAACAATTTTATTTAAGCAAACAAATATGCAAGATAATTAAAATACTTATCTTTGTTTGTTTGTTGGGTGGACTCCCTCTGAGTCTTTTCTTCCTTGCAGGAGCTGCTGGAGTCCTTCTAAACCTTCTTGTTGTGGAATGTAGAGATATGGACAACTCCCTCTGAATATCTGCACCCTTGCAGAAACCACTGGAGTGTGCTCCCTCTTGATCTTTGCTTCCTGGATTACCTGTTCTTGAACTCATATTCATCCTTGGTCCCCATGCATGCTTATTAGTATCATGATTGTGTTATCCTTGTAATCTCATACAAAATCATACATTCATTAAAACACAATAATCTCAAGTATGTATAGTCATGATCATTTCAAACAGAAATAATAAGCATTAGCATTCAAGGTTTATATAGGACTCTTATGGTTAGTCATATCATAAGAAACATAACATGTATAAACCTGTAATTACTCAAACCTATGACTCTTCTGGTTAGTCATATTATTAATTAAGGTAAGACACATAATATGCATATGCCCATGATTATTCAAACTTATGACTTTATGAACAATCATCATCAATCATGCCATGCATACTTATATGATAGATCCTATGATATAAGAAACACATACCTGGTCACCATATTTGCTAGTTATGTCTAGCAATGTGTTCTTGTTCTCTTCAATGACCTGCATAACTCATTAGTTAACTTTTGCAAAAACAAATTATACATACCTCTATGTGATCCATGACTATGGATGAATCTTTGTATTTATGTCACCATGGCATGTTCAGGTTGTCCCTTCAAATTGTACAAACCTCCCTCTTGCTTTCCAATCACTACTGCATCATCTATGGTCTTTCCCTTTGGCCACATTAGGACTTGGCCATCCACAAATGCAACCCTCATACCTTTTGCATCTAATGCAGAAATGGAGAGTAAGTTCTTCTTGAGCCCAGGTACATAAAGTACTTCTTTCATCTTCAATGATTTTCCAGAATCTAGATTGTAGGAGGATTCACCACTTCCTTTGATTGGATATTGATAATCATCCCCAAGTTTCACCTTATGGGGTGATTCATGTTCAGAAAGGTTCACAAATGATTCCTTGAACCCAGTCATGTGTTTGGAAGCCCCACTATCAATCAACCAATCATTACATCCATGCGAGATGGTACCTTCTTCTTTGGAGGTTCATCATCTTCGACAGCATGAGCATGAAACCTTCTTTTGCTGCCCTTCTTCTTCTTACTGGAGTTGTTGTTATTATCCCTTTTGTTCTTGGGACAATCTGAAGCAAAGTGACCCTTCTCATTGCATGGGAAGCATCTTAGGTCCTTCTTACTCTTTTGATGGAATCTTTTGTGGTGAGAGTGATCCTTCTTGGTTTTGCTTCTCTTGGTGTGAGCTGCAAGAGCTTGATCTTCTCCTCCCATCTTTTCCTCATGAGCTATGAGTCTAGCTTCTTCTTGAGAGCATTCTTCCCTCAATCTGTTGAAGGAGATCAATTTCTCCCTTGCACAAATTCCTTGAATAAAGGAATCCCATGACCTGGGTAGGCCATTTAGAGTGGTCATCACCACTTCACCATTCTCCACCATTTCATCTACTGCTTCTAATTGTTCCTTGATCTGGGAGACCCTTGAAAAGTAAGATTGAATGGTTTCTCCATTCTGAAACTTCACTGCTTTCAATTGGTTCCGCAGGGTCATCTTCCGATTTATGTTCTTTCCTTCAAATAGCTTGGTCAAGGATTCAAACATCTCTTTGGGTGTCTTAAGAGAAGACACATGAGGTATGAGATGGTCTTTGATAGAATCAGCAATGATTCTCTTTGCCTTGACCAAGTTCTTCTTGTGCAATGCCTTGGCTTCTTCATCCTCTGGGATAGGGATGTCTTCTTTCACATATGAGTCCAACTCATTCTCTTCCAGGATTAACCCAATCCTATACTTCCACGCTCAGAAGTTGCCAGCCCCTTCAATCTTATCCTCAAGCTTAGTGTGGAGAGACATCTTTAAGAGTACTTCAAATGGAAATAGAAAAGATTTAGGACTTACCACTTGAAGTGCTGAAAACTGGATCTGGTCCCGGATTAGGGTTTGTCAGAGAAACCCTAAAAATTCAAAATGTGAATTTCAAAATTTCGAAAGGATAGAAAGATGCGCCTTGGAGAGCTGATCAGCCTAGTACATTCAGAATTTGAGATCAGCAAAGTCTTGCCCTTCAAAATTGCCTTTTTGTCCTCCCGGGTTCACTGGGGAGAGCCCTGAATTAGGGTTTGAGTTTCCCGAAGATCTACCCAGCCAAAAATCTCGATCCAAAGCTCTAACCTTCGATTTTTGCAAGGAGCTTCCAGCTGTGCCTTCAGTTTCCAGAAATTCCTATTTTTGTGGAAACCCTAATTTTTAGGGCCAAATATGAAAATGCTCAGAACTGAATTCTGATTGGACAGATAGATGTGCCTTGATGAGTAGATCCAATCTACTATACTGAATTTCAAAAATCTGTGGAGAGAAACCCAATAAACAAGGAATACAAGCTTCCGTCACTGCAAAATGTCTTCTTCTCAGTTAAGCTCTGATACCATGTTAAATTTTCAGTATTAAATCACAATACTATAGGATCTTTGCTGAGAGAATAACATCTACAGTATATCAATGCATACAATCATAATATGACAAGCATCACAAGCATCACAAGAATCAAAAGCATAGAGACAAGAGACACAGAGTTTCCGTGGGGAAAACCCTAAGGTGAAAAACCCCACAACTTCCTCAGAGATAGAGAGAGCAATGGCTCAACCAAAATACAACCAAATAACACTGAGATAGTCTCCTAGCAGATGATCCTCCTCCTCCTCACTAGTGCGCTACTTTTCAGAGAGAGAGATAGATACTTTTCCGAGTGAGTAAAATAGAGATGTCCTATCTCTATTTATACTCACCTTTTTGCCCAGTGACTTACTGGGGCCGACTTGTCTACTTGAGTACATCCACATTATATTATATATTAATTAGGGCCGACGCCATAAGGTGGTCTAATAACCCATCGGCAAGTACACACACTTGCGACACTTGTCAATCCACATGACGACACTTCCTTATAGAGGAATAACACATCTCTTATAAGGGTACAATAAATATATATATAATATACTGATGAAATACATTCCGAAGTTACATATACATCAACAAAGAATTAGTGTTGTACAGTGTTTGGAAGAGAATTTAATGGAATACCTAGGGGGGATTTCCACTTCTCAAATTAACTAGTCTTGTCCCGAAACTTCTTTCCTTGAAAATTGCAGACCATGGATGGGTATATCAGTTGTTTGGGTCTCTAATAGATGTGTTAATGTTTCATATTCCCCATCAATACCTTCCTCCCCAAATTTTAAATAATTTGGAGGTGTTTGGAACCAGTTGTGAACTAAACTCCTAGAGTCGAAACAAGGTGAACCCAAGCACTTTCCTTTGGAGGGATATTACAAATTATTGTTTTGTAGACTGTTACAGAGACTACCAGGTTGTAAAATATGCATTCTCAGAGAGGATGCAAAATAAATACTATCATAGGCATGGGGGGAAGTGAGAAACTTTGTCTTCAATGTTTTTTTTGCGGCAGAGATGGACACATGGAAAAGAAATACATAATTACATGGGAGAAGATCACATAGAAGGAGCATAAGGAAGCAAAAAGAAAAGTTTTTCATGTGGTTAAACCTATTAAATATACTCATTTTGTTGTTGCACACTGTAATATTAGCATAAATGAAGTTTTATTTAGCACTTCATTTGCATCTTTGAGAGATACATGTCTACTTGACACAAATGCAACCTGCCACATGACGTTTAGGAAATATTTTTTTGAAGAATTGAATGACAATTTAGATGGAGTAGTATATTTTGCAAATAATTTCAACCTCAAATCGAAAGGACCAGTTGACACCATCACGCTTAAAGTGCCAATATTTCCTAACTTTCTGCTGCATAAGGTTCTCTATATTCCAGATTTGTATAGGAACTTGTTGTCCCTTGTACATATTCAAGAACAAGTCCATTCCATCCACATGTTCGATGGGAATGTCGAGATAAGTAGATCCTATGAAAACCAAGTCATCATGACTGGATATGAAGATGAGAGACTATTGAATTTGAAGGGGACATCTTCAAAAGCTCAAAATTTTGTATATCTCTCTCAACACATTAAGAAACGGAGGGAGAAGGCCTTGGAATTCCCATGATTTATTTTTTAACAATAAACCAAAATATTCATTTAAACTCATAAGTTATGTGCAATAAGAACTGTGCATTAACAGTAACTATGCATATTAACACTAACTATGTAGTAAACACTAACTTAAGACTTGTGCAATAATATTCACAAGAAAATGGAACAAATGCTAATAAAGTTATATGCATAGCTAATCATTATCTCCATGTAATTTTCCCAAATTATTATAGCAAAGAAAAACATTAATCCAACGTATTTACTAAATTTACTGCGTGGTAAGAACTGCACAGTAAGAACTATATCATAGGAATTGTGCACTATCGTTCTCATAAATTATTTATTATAATAAGTACAAATATTTTTTAGTGCGAGGAATGCAACGATCAATTCCTTAGTAATCCAACGTATTTTCCTTGATTCAGCCTATGGTTTTCAAAACAATAATACCATTCATGCAAGGAATAATAAACAAAGCTAAATCTTAAGCTTCAACATAAATATGAATAAACCAATTCAACCTGTGGTTTTTGAAATACAAAATACCATCCATTGCAAATTCCACCTATGGTTTTCAAAACCACCCTACACATTTTATTTACTAATCAAAAATACCTTGGACATAAAAATACCTTCGACAAAAGCATATTAACTTCTTGAATAAATAATTCAAACATTTCATTTAATTCTTTAAGTACTAATTTCCTCCAACTAAATAGCTTTGACACACGCATGTAAACTTCTTTGAATAATCAAGTCAAACATATCAATTTAACTCTTAGGAACTATTTTTTCCAAATTAAATGCCTTCCACATAAACATTAAAACTTCTTTTAATAATCATTTCCAATGTTTCATTTAATTCTTTAAGAATTATTTTCTTCAAATTATATGGAAAATAAGAGTTAAACTCTTGAACACATTTTAACACACACAATATGTTTGAGTTGTGCAGTAACTAGTAAACACTGCAAGGAATTGTTGTGATAATATTTAATCAGGATAAGCATCCAAATTATAGAGGAAATATAATAAAAAGGAATAGAATTTCAACTTAGTTATCTATTCATAAACTTTCCTTCTCACAAATATAACTTTAAACAATATATTGCGCAGTAAAACTTGCACCCATTCCTTAGATAGGAATTCAACCAAGCAATGCATGAACTAATTCTTTAGATTTAAATTTCAAAAATTAAAATAGAAACTATGGAAATTGTTTCACCATTCATCAAATAAATAATATTTATAAATTTAAACATCATTTCCAGAAATTAAAACTTATCTGCAAAATACTAGAAATGGACAGCTGGCTGTGTGTGAGGCACGCTCCACCCAATCATGGGAAATTTTTCTCATTAATGTCTCCACAAAACACCACACGTGAGTTGAGACTCATGCATTCACTATAAGGACATCTCACCAATACCATAATTTATCATGATTAAACTCTTGGCAATCAAGCAATTGGTTTAAATCCAATTCCATGCCAAACAGTGCATTTCACTTCCTTGATTTCCTTCTGACTACACAACAGTGAAAACACATCACTGTCATATGTGCTTAGAATTCCACCAAGATAGCTACCTGCACTATTTTCCATTTCACTGGAATGACCATAGATTTCCTTCTAATTACACAACAGTGAAAACACATCACTACCATGTGTGCTCAGAATTCCACCAAATTTGCTTTCTACACCATTTGCCCCTTCACTAGTACAACTAGAGACAAATTGGTCTGACTGCACAACAGTGAAAACACATCATTTTTATTTGTGCTCAGAATTACCCCAAGACAGTTAGCTACACCATTAGCTACTTCACTGGAACATTTCCAAAATAAACTGGATAGAGTTTCGAGAGTACCAAACTCAGAATTTAGTAACAGATTTATTCCATAGACCAAATTCTTCTTTCCTCCCTTTTTCCCCATGGGGAAATATCCCCCTTTCCTAACATTCATAGGTTTATGCATGCAAATATAGAACCACATGGGATCCCTCAACCACTTATAAACACATAAATCCCCCAAAATCCCACTTAAGTCATAATTATTATTTTAATAATAATTTTTAAGTCAATGAAATGGGATTAATACTTAATTGTGACTTAGGATAAACATTAGGGATATTTTAAGGGTTTAAAAGGTACCTAAGGGTCATGGCATAGTTTACTCCTAGGCCACTTTTAACCCCCTTACCATCTCTGGTTAACACACGAGTCCCTGATCTCTTCAGGGTTCTGCCTCGGCCACACAGCCAGTTGTGGATTTTAGTATTAATAATTACAAAAGTACAAAAATTTTCTATCTTGCAGACATTCATAGACAATGGCCATCATCATACTAGGGGTTTCAAACCAAGGGTGTTACAGTAAATAAGATAGTCCATAGAGGATGATCTGCCACATCCTTGATCGGTATTTTCTGCTAACTTTTTGAGTCCTAGGCCTACAATATTTAGCTATATAGCCATCAGTGCTCTCATCGGAACTGTGATTCCTGGCCAGGTTGGCTCATGCTGTAAAATTAGTCACAGCAGATCTAATGAACAAGTAAATCAATCACAACAGATGAACATAGAAAATATGGTGCAAAACTGTGCAAAACATGCAGCAGTGCTCAATATCCCAGAAAGGGTGAATGAATTACAATACAAACTGTCACAATGACTGAGCAATTCGAATTGCCTAAGGAGGTCATTCAAATCACTGAATGGAGTAGCTTGACTCTAACTAGGAGTCCTCATCAATCAATCGGTGGTGCTCATCAATGCACAACAACCAGTCATCCAGGTGTCAATCTGAGTCTAACTGAGTGTAATAAGTGTAACTGAAGTGTGTAGCACTGATTTAGGATCTGGAGGCTCAGTGGGGGCGCATGGGAGGCTAACTGAAGTCAGAACAAGTCACCTAATCGAACTGGAGGTCCAACGGAAGTGATACAGTCAGTCGGGAGTGAAACTAGCCTCAAATCAGGGAGAATCGGAGCTAACTGAATGTAACTGAAGTGGAACTGCAGTGGTAGGTGAACAAGTGCGCCCTTCTCTGGCAGTAGGTGAGAAGTGGGCACCTTTCAGCTTAGGAGGGCTAAAACTCTGTGGTAGGTGGCTCCCGGGTGCTAGAATGAGGTGGATAAGGTGCTGGAGGCATCAAACTGGTGACTGGGATGCATGCCAGTGCATGCAGGTGCATGCAAACCCTAGATTCTGCATGCAAACCCTAATTTGCATGCAAGATCCTGAAAAAGATGATGTGGATATCCGAACACCCCCCCTCAAGCTAGACTATGATGTGCCAACAAAAATAATGTGGGGCCCTGGTAACTAAGACCAAAGGTCACCCCAATACAATAATCCAAAAAATGCTAAAAATAAACTAAGTGAGGAAAGAGGGAAAACCCAGTGGGAAGAAAGCCCCCCCTCAAGCTAAAGCATAATAATGAATCAATCTGTCTCCACCATGATGGAACTCACCCCCAACAGTGAACGGAGGTAAGAGAACTTCTTTTCAGTGAAGCTCTTGGTGAAGATGTCTGCAATTTGCTCATCAGTAGGGCAATATTGCAGAATGATGGTGCGGTCATGCACCAACTGTCGAATGTAATGCATATGAATCTCAATGTGTTTGGTCCTCTGCCGCTGAACTGGATCTGTGGAGATCTTGATAGCACTTTGATTGTCACAAAATAAGACAGTCGAAGTAGTGCCACCAAAACCAAACTCGGAAAGAATACCCTGCAACCAAACTGCCTGAATGCAGGCATTGACTGCCCCTCGATACTCTGCCTCTGCTGAAGAAAGTGCAATGGATGCTTGCTTTTTGTTGGACCAGAAAATAGCACCATGACCAATCATGAAAACATAACCGGAAGTGGACTTCCGATCAATGCTATCACCTGCCCAATCTGAATCAGTAAAACCAATGAAATCTAGCTCAGAATCTGCAGCATAATGTATGCCAAACTGTCTCGTACCTTGCACATACTGCAAGATCCGCTTGGCTACTCGCCAATGAAGCTCATGTGGCTGCTGCATATATCTTGACACGGCACTCATGACATATGAGATATCAGGCCGTGAGTGTGTCAAATAAAGTAGTGAACCAATCAGCTGTCGATACATACTGCAATCTGCAAGCGGTGTGGAATCTCCCTCCTCAAGACTGATTCCTGAGAGGAATGGGAACGGGGATGCCTTACATTCAGCCATATTAAACTTCAATAACAGGTCGGAAGCATATTTTTGCTGAGATATAGTGATCCCATCAAAATTTTGAGCTATCTCCAAGCCCAAAAAGTGACTCAGCAAGCCCAAATCGCTCATGTCAAAAGCTAGATTTAAGGCAGATTTTAGCTTGTTTATTGAAGTAAGTGTGCTACCAGTAATAAGCATATCATCAACATAAAGTACAATAACCAAAAAATTACCTTTAACTCGCTGAATATACACATTCGGATCAGATTTGCATCTTTGGAAATTCTGAGAAAGAAGGAAGGAGTCCATCTTTGCGTACCAAGCTCTTGGGGCTTGTTTTAACCCGTACAAAGATTTCTTCAATCTACAAACCAATGATGGATCTGATGTATAACCCTCTGGCTGCTGCATATAGACCTCTTCAGCAAGGTCTCCATGTAAAAATGCACTCTTCACATCCATGTGGTGCACTTCCCAGTGCTTGGATGAGGCAATAGCTAAAACAAGGCGGATGGAATCCATCTTTGCAACCGGTGCAAAAGTCTCTGTGTAGTCCACTCCTTGGACTTGGGAAAAACCTTTTTCCACCAACCTTGCTTTATATTTGCTGATAGTGCCATCAGCAGCAACTTTAGTACGGTAGACCCATTTACACTTCACTAATTTTCTTCCAGGTGGAAGAGAAACTAGCTCCCATGTATTGTTCTTTTGAAGAGAACTGTACTCTTCGTCCATGGCACTTTTCCATCTCGGATCTCGATGGGATGAATAGAATGATGTAGGATCTGAACCAGCCATAAAATAACAAATCTCAGGAAGAAATGGATCAGCAATAGAAAGAGCCATACCTGCTCTTTGAAAGTCTCCTCTTGTTCGTCTCGGATCAACAGGATTTCCAAGATTCGAACCAGCAGAATGTAGAGTGTTTTGGGCCCACTTTGGTAACTGAGGAGGATCATAATGATCGGATTCCAAACCTGATATGTCATGATCGTCATATGCTGCTACAATATCAGAAATATCAGAACTCATACCTTCATTATCGCTGCTCGGATATTCTTCTGGTGAAGGCGGTGAATCGGCAGTCTTTTCCTCGACTAGTTGCAATTCTTGAAGCGGTTCTTCAAACTGCACACTGCGCTCTATGAATATCTTTTTAGATCTGATATCCATGAGTTTATATGCTTTTGATTCTTCCCCATATCCTATCAATATGCACTCGATACTTTGTGGATCCAAAGCTCGTCTCTTCTCAGAAGGGATTCTAGCCCATGCAGTAGAGCCAAAAACTCTCAAATTTGACACATCCGGTTTGTGACCAAAGAATGCTTCGAAAGGAGTCATACCTTTCACGGATGAATGTGGAACACGGTTCTGTATATATGCAGCAACATTGATTGCTTCATCCCAAAGATTTGCAGCCAAACCTTTCGATTCAATCATGCATGTAGCCATCTCTTTCAGTGACCGATTTTTCCTTTCCGCTACACCGTTCTGCTGGGGTGTGTAGGGAACTGTATGTTGGATCTTAATTCCGCTTTGGGCACAAAGTTGCAGAAACTCGGACTTGATATATTCCCCACCATTATCAGATCTAAGAGCTTTGATCTTGCTCTCAGTGGTGGTCTCAACAGAAGCCTTAAAATCCTTGAATTTTCCAAGCACTTCTGACTTGTTTTTGAGAAAGAATACCCATGTAAAGCGGGAAAAATCGTCAATAAATGTCAAAACATACCTTGAACCATTTAATGACATATGGGGCAGCGTACCACTGATATCAGAATGGATCAATCCCAAAATAGTAGAGGCTCTGCTAGCCTTTCCGCGGTCGAATCTGTGCTCGGGGTGCTTCCCAATAATGCAACCAGTGCATATTCCCTTCGAGGAACGGAGTTGTGGAAGCCCATCTACCATGGATTTATTTGATAGCAGCAGCAAATACTTATAATTTAGATGTCCAAATATTTCATGCCAAATCCTACTAACCTCATTACCATGTGTGCGAAGAGCAGTGGGCTTTGCAAGCGGAATAAAGTGCGAAAACTCATAACATTTTGCAGTGTGGTTTTCCTTTCCAACCGCAACTAGTCTTCCACTTTTGATATCAGAAATTTCAACTGTATTAGGGCTGAATGTGACTTGCTTTGGTTCACCAGTATGTGTCATTTGATACACAGAAAGGAGATTCGAAGCTAAGGAAGGCACATAGAGAACATTCTGAAAGCTTCCATGTTCTACATGAATCGTACCTTTTCCCTTTGAAGAAATTTTTGAGTCATCTCCCAAATGGATGGGGATGGAGCTGTTTGGATCGAATGAGGAAAAAGAATCAATATTTGCAGCCATATGATTTGATGCACCCGAATCTATCAAGAGAGTAGTGGGCTTCGAAACCGTTGCCATGAGTGCTTGTCCTCTTTCATGATCATCATTCCGATCCTTCTTCCTTGCACCGTCAGGAAGGGTTATGTTGTTCTTTTCCAAAAGGAGGGCCATTTGATCTATAGTCTTCTTCATACATGAACTTTCGGGATGAAAGCCACGGTTACAATAAGTACATTTATATTTTTGGTTACCTTCTTTGCCCTTTTGCTTGGATTTCGAACTGGATGGTGCATCCATTTGCTTGCCTTTGTCTTTTTGCTTGTGAGGCTCGAATTTGGGCTTCTCCTTCTTTTGCTTTCCTTTACCATTCGAGATCTTGGGTCCTTGAACAAATAGGGCTGAATCTTTGGAGCTTATGGACCCCATTTGAATTAACTTGTCATGCTCTTTTGTAACGGACTCAATGAAGGCATTCAAGGTAGGCATCTTCCAATTCGGGGTAGTTAGCCGACCGGAATTGAAAGTAGAGACAAATACCGAATAATCTTTCCCAAGCTTGCTTAGAATGGAGAGAATCAACTGTTTATCCTCTTTGATAACACCACTGTTCTTCAATTGCAAGTTCAAGTTCTTGAATTTTGTGAAGAATTCATTGATGGTCTCGAAATTCTCAGGATTAAGGCCAATCAATTCATTCTCTAATTGAAAAGCCCTAAGCTCATCCTGCTTGCCGAATAGTGTTTCAAGTTGCTCCCATATGGCTTTTGGAGTCTTCAATCCACTGAGATGGAAGTGAAGATCCTTGGAGATGGAGAGACAAAGAAGACCATAAGCTTCATCAAGCTTGTTGTAGTGTTTGGTTCGATCTGACACATTGTTTGGCTCCAATTCAAGACCAAGAGTGACTCGGTAGTAACCTTTTGAACGTAATATGATCTCCATATCATCTTTCCAATCAAAATAATTGAATGGGGTGAGGATAGGCTTTGAAGAAGAGTATTCCATTGCTAGGAGCGAGTCAAACTGATGTAGAATAGGCTTGCATGCACAAGATAGCGAATGCAATTGCTGTAGGGAAGCTTGCATGCACAATGTAGCGAGTGCAATTGAAGGAGACAATAAACCTGCAAATCACATAAAAACAACCACAATAAGGTCGAACAATCCACCCTTTGAGAGTTGCATCACACCTGGGATTGGATTTCAAGCAATGTTGAATAGGTCCAATGTATCAGATCCAGGAATTATGTGGTAACTCAAGCTTCTGGAGTGGTATTGGAATATTTTTCCAAGCTTTGCATGCACAGGAGCGAATGCCCTTGAGATATCTCATGCCAAACTTTTTGCAATTTTTAGCAATTCAGTCAAATCTTCTTGTATAAACACCTGTAGAAAAGAGATCTTGTCCCTGCAATGGCTCTGATACCATGTAAAATTAGTCACAGCAGATCTAATGAACAAGTAAATCAATCACAACAGATGAACATAGAAAATATGGTGCAAAACTATGCAAAACATGCAGCAGTGCTCAATATCCCAGAAAGGGTGAATGAATTACAATACAAACTGTCACAATGACTGAGCAATTCGAATTGCCTAAGGAGGTCATTCAAATCACTGAATGGAGTAGCTTGACTCTAACTAGGATTCCTCATCAATCAATCGGTGGTGCTCATCAATGCACAACAACCAGTCATCCAGGTGTCAATCTGAGTCTAACTGAGTGTAATAAGTGTAACTGAAGTGTGTAGCACTGATTTAGGATCTGGAGGCTCAGTGGGGGCGCATGGGAGGCTAACTGAAGTCAGAACAAGTCACCTAATCGAACTGGAGGTCCAACGGAAGTGATACAGTCAGTCGGGAGTGAAACTAGCCTCAAATCAGGGAGAATCGGAGCTAACTGAATGTAACTGAAGTGGAACTGCAGTGGTAGGTGAACAAGTGCGCCCTTCTCTGGCAGTAGGTGAGAAGTGGGTGCCTTTCAGCTTAGGAGGGATAAAACTCTGTGGTAGGTGGCTCCCGGGTGCTAGAATGAGGTGGATAAGGTGCTGGAGGCATCAAACTGGTGACTGGGATGCATGTCAGTGCATGCAGGTGCATGCAAACCCTAGATTCTGCATGCAAACCCTAATTTGCATGCAAGATCCTGAAAAAGATGATGTGGATATCCGAACACATGCTCCCTGCTTAGAGACATCATTCAGGAATTAGATGTCTTCTAACTCAATATCAAGAATGTGTGGCCCCTCATTGAAGACTTGGTTGTCAGGATCTCACATCTCTATTAAATGATTGAGAAGGAGTAGTTTTTTTCTCATGCACTGTGTCTTGAGAAACTTTAACAAACTACACTCTATGAGTGCATCCAAAGTGGCTTGGCTATGGAGGGCTTCCATATCATCATTTCCATGTTCTCTTTACTTCCACTCAATCATTATGGATCTTGAGGTTAGTAACCCCTTTCAAATCATAAAAAATAATCATGGTTATAATATCATCCTTAGATATTTCCAAACAAGGGAGAAACAAACAAAATTTTTACATTTTTTGCACTCTATCACCCCCTATAGTGCATACCATAATGAAAATGGGGAATTTTATCCCCCCTATAGTCTCCTCCATAGCAAAAGATCTGATATTTTCGCTCCCCTCTACCTTCTGGAGGAGTGACAATTTCCCTAGGGTGAGATTAAATCCCTAGGGAGGCCCAAAACTTTCCCCAACATGCATCAAATTAGGAAATAAAACCATGGAAAGGAAGAGCAAGATGAGAACACTAACCTAGTTTGGATAATGAGTTAAATGGTGTCCTATATCTCCAGCAACCTATGATGCAATTTTGGCCTTCAACAAGGGTGAAAATTCCTTTGAGGCAAATAGTTAGGTGAAAATGATTTTGTTTTTACCATTCATTTCTTTTTACCTCCATTTAGCTTGTTTTTTTTCCCATGTTCACACTAACAATGTCTCTTCAAGTTATTTTTCACCCAATTGATCATTCTATTATGAGATCCTAACACAGTTGTGTCTATACTTGATGAATTTTTTACAGGATTATGGGAAAAGGACGTTTCTGAGTCTTAGTGACATAGAACGCGCATGCATAGTTTGACCTTTTCAAGAACTTTAAACCATGAAATAGTCATTTGTCGAGTGATAATTTACTCATTTTTCGGCCTCATCAAACTATTTATGAAAAAGGAACTCTTTGGAATCTTCTTTAATCCCTTTTCAAACTTCATAAATAGGGAAAGATTGCCGAGTGAACTTGTCTCTTTCGCGCTTGTAAAAGTACTTGAAAGGACGTTTGTCTGGTGATAGTTTACCCCTTTTTTGGACCATTTGGACTATTTACGAAAAAAGAATACTCTATTCAACCTAAGCTAGAAGAGTTCTCTTCTCATGTTGGTTTATCATTTTTTGGGTGAGGATACTAACTTTATGAAAAAGAACCCTTTGGAGTCTTCTTTCGATAATTTTCAGACTCTCTAAATGTGAAAAGATCGCTAAGTTCACCTTCTTTGGACTCGTGAAACATGCATCAAAGGGCCCATATGGGAATGATCCTCTCCTTTTGCAAGTTCGTTTAAAATATGTTGAGGGACTCATCTAAGATGAGTTGTACCGAGCATCTGTTATCCTCCTCAAGCTTGTTAAAAACCAAAGAGGTACTCATCGATCATGATGGGGGGGGAATTGGGAAAATGGGTTAAATCTTATTGGAAAGTCTTATGGAAGCTCATTGTCACCCTTGAACATGCCACATGTTTGTGTCTTGCCTTACAGTTGGGTAATAGGCTTTCCTCTGAGTCATCTTACTCCTTTGGTTCATTTGATAGATTTCCTCAGTCATCATCGCATTATGTTTTTGTCTCTACCTCATTGAGTCAATGTTTCCAAGTCACTTGTCATTCCATCCAATGTTCAATGGAATTTAACATGAGTCAGCCTTTCTATAGTACTATCGACCTTCATCCTTGTGTCATTCTATACTCATTTGATCTACCACTTTACATTACTTTCTGGTGTCGGTTTCATGTCGATGATGTGGGATACATCATAGCCCTCCTTTGACAAATCTATTCTTGTCGACTCCAACAACTCACCCATGAATTAGACTTATAAAACATTCATTACCTTGGGTCATGCATGCCTCAATGACAAGTTTCTTTGCTTCCGAAAGTAGGTTTATATAATTGACCTATGATCAGATGATTCCACAAGTGTTTGATTCCATCTCATCTATTCACATTCATTAGAATGTACTAGGATACCTTGGTAATCATTGTTATCATTGGTAATTTCCCTCACACTTGTTAACAATTTACCTCATTGACCAGTAATCAAGTGGTGTCTACCATGTTCGACTTCAACACCTTTATTCACATGGTTAGAATCGCATCATTCTGGGTTTGGGTTGAACACCCTATGGACTCTTGTTATGTACTTTACCAAGGTTGCGATGGAGATTTTTTGAGTAGGTTCCCACATAGACATCATGTTGGTGACCTCTAGTGTACTATCACACATATCTACTTTTGTATTGGTCATGGTTGTGTTATTATTGTATCATGGATATACCTTGTATTCTTGTAGCCATGATCTATATTCAACCATTTTTTGGTATTATCATGGATCTGTAATGTATTGGTCGGAAGCCATGTTTTGAGTCAGTTTATTCTGAGCATGGGTATTCCCGCCACAGGTATCATATAGTTGTACTAATTGATATTTGTTTGAATCTCTTTTATGTCTCTCTTTTAGATACTCTTTACACCTATGTCTTGGTAAAGTATCTCATCCATCAGATCATTTCTAACATCATAGTTTAGGGGGCACATGTTGTACCTCAAATGTGCAATTTTGACTTGACATGTTGTAATGTCCCCAAATCCCAAACCAATGTCAAGGGAACATGTAAACCAAAAGGAAGCTTGAATAAAGGTATTGAATAGCAAAAATAGGTCATATGAAGCTAGGCTAAACATTCCATCAAGCTAATTAAATAAAACAATCATCCTTTTTATTAAAGATGCAAATTGCAACACTTAGCAATTTTTCTGAAAAACACTTGTGGCACAAGGTAATTGCAAACATAAGTACAAATGAATCTGAATTTCCATTAACAACATTCTAAGAAACATATATCAGATCTAATACTATCATATAAACACATATAAATCAAATTTGTAAGCTTCCATACCAATGTAAGAATCAGATCTACAATCTTGCCATTAACCATTTAATAAACTGGTCTACAAACTATCATAAACATTGGCCAATTTGATCTACAAACTATCACATGAAATTAAATAAACAAATCAACATATAAAGCATATCAATAGGGTTCCGACACATAAATCATATTTCATAGAAACCAATAAACACTTAACAAATCAAAGTTCAAGGTTGCCACCTGCAGTCGTATAAATAATAATAAAAATCAGATTAGCACTTATTAGTTTAAATCTATGGACATACATCTAAGCACTTTCAAATCTAATATAAACACTCTAAATGCTATCATATCAGATATATGGACATTCATATAAGAAATTTCAAATCATATCTAAACACTATCACATTAGATCTAAACATTACTAGACCAGAAACCCATGATTTCCACCTACAACCATTAAACCCTTAATAATATTCATATTTGTAGACATGATAAAATCATATATTCATCATGATCATATATATAGGTAATATCAGTTCCATGAGAACATAAACATCAGGAAATACTGTAAATATACTTGTCTTCCTAAGTTAGGTGTGATCCTCTCCACACAAATAACACAGCCACACCGAAACAATTGTATCTTAGTCATATAGAAACGTTTTCTAGTTATTCAAAAGGTATTCTTTAATGAAAAAATCACTCTGGATGCAATGGAATAGGTCTCATGACCGATAAATTCTCATAATTGGTCAAACTAGACCCTATGATTTCTCCCTTCTTGGCACCATGAGAACATCTGAACTTCAATAACCTAATAACCATGCAATCAAGTAGAGACAAGATTAGAGATAATATCAACCCTCATGAGTGAATATTCATCATCACCTAACAAATAAAGAAACATTTTAACTAGATAAATATACATCATGAAATATATCAATGAACATATAATAAAATGCTTATGTTTTATTGGACAATTGGCATCAACAAGACCACGTTCCACCCAACCATAGGAACTATCAAGGAAAATCTTACTTTGACAATCCACCCCTGAATGGGGGCCATGGATCCTCATGTAAATGCAAACTCAACTTTTCTTGGAAACTCATCTTTCGAGGAAAACACAAAATTTCCCAATTTTACTTTTTAGTCTATTCTCCACTTCCTATGTGATATGACCTAACTCGCCATTGTCATCTCTCGGATTTCTATGCGAGAAACCAAGACTAGTACTCTCATGTTCATTCTCCACTTCCTATGATATGTGACCTAACTCGTTCATCCCATTTCTTGGCTTTCTGTGAGAGAAACATGGACTAGTACTTTCATGTACATTCTCCACTGCCTATGGGATATGACCTAGTTTCCCATTCCCATTTTTTGGCTTCTTGTGAGAGAATACTGGACTAGTACTTCGACAACCCAGACTAACTCTCTAGATTATGTTAAATTTTCAGAATTTACTTCAATCTGATATAGGATCTTAACTGAGAGAACAACATGTACAGCAAATCTACAGCATATCAATCATGGACACAATAATGCAAGCACATAAGAGACACAGAGTTTACTTGGGGAAAACCATAAAGGTGAAAAACCCCAATAACTTCCTCAGAGATAGATAGAGCAATGATACAAACAGAATACAAGAGATAGTCTTCTCCTAGCAACAGAGCCTCCTCCTCCACAAGTGCACCACTCTCCCAAGTGTGAGTGAGAGAATAGAATGTGTAAAATGAGAGAGACACACTCTCTATTTATACACTAACTTGACTTGACCTTTACTCAACTAGGTCGGCCTCAACTTAACCACTTAACATAATGCTAACTGGGCCGACACCCAATAGGGTGTTCTAATAACCTTTTGACCCACATGGCCGACCCCCAATAGGGTGGTCTAATAACCCTTCGACCCACATGACTTATACAGGGCCGACCCCAACAAGGTGGTCTAATAACCCATCAAGTATAAGTTACGACACTTACAATATAAATGACGACACTTCCATATGGAGGAATAATAACATCTCTATAGGAATAAAATATACATATATGTGAAATACATTCCGAAGTTACATATACATCAACACTCCCTCTTAACTAGGAAGGTATTTCTCGACATAGGTCTTCTAGCACAAGTCTTCTTCTCTGGATCATCGTCACTGCTGCTGCTATCTCAATCAATCTCTGAATCTACTCGTCATAGGAATTTCTACAGAGCCAATCCTTTTTCATACTGGATGTAGGCCCACCACCTGTAGGTCTTCATCATCACTGGCCATATTGTGGAATCCTCAGGACTTATTACATGCATCACAAAACCTGGCTGCAACATCCCAGGCTATTACGAGCACACAGCTCTACCTGTCGGATCTCTCAGGAGCACATTACAAGTGACCCATCACAAAACCTGGCTTAAGCATCCCAGGTTGTTACGAGCACACAGCTCTACCTATCGGATCTCCCAGGAACACATTACATGTGATCTCACCACAAAACCTAGTTGAAGCATCCCGGGCTGTTACGAGCACACAGCTCTACCTGTCGGATCTCCCAGGAGCACATTACATGTGGTCCACCACAAAACCTGGCTGAAGCATTTGAGGCCTTTTTCATCCTATCCAGATCTCCCAGGAGAAAATTACATGTGGTCATGGCAAAATCTGGCTGAAGCATCTGAGGCCTTTTTCATCCTGTCCAGATCTCCCAGGAGCAAATTACATGTCATACGACAAAACCTCGCAAGAGCATCTCAAGATGTTACGGGTACACAACTCCAACCTTAAGATCTCCCAGGGCACAAATTACATGTCCTCCCAGAGCAATGTCTTGAAAGAGCATCCCAGGCTGTTACGGGTACACAACTCTGACCTATAGGATCTCCCAGACATGCTCATCTGCACAACCTGATCCACAGACACAAAGTATCATCCTAATACTCATCATACATCGTCCTGATGTACACATGATCATCCTGATCATCATCACTGCAACATCCTACTGCATGTCATCTGGAGCAACATCCTGAAGCTCGTCATCTATGATCATCCTGATCATACACTGCATCCACCTGATGCATACCAAGTATCTACTTGATACATATCATCATACATGATCTACCTGATCATACAATGTATCCACCTGATACATACATAAATACATGATCCACACAATGTATCCACCTGATACATATCAACATACATGATCTCAGTATCCACCTGATACATATATAGATACATGGTCCAAGCATCCAACATGATGCATATATAAAATACATACAAATGATCCAAGTGATCATATCCAGCATCCAACATGATGCATACATACATAAATGATTCAACTGATCATATCTAGGATCCAACATGATGCATATATACATAAATGATCCAACTAATCATAACAAGCATCCAACATGATGCAATGATCGAACTGATCATAACAAGCATCATCCTCTTCAGATCATCTCATAGTCCACGAAGCACAGCCCAGATGCACATCATCCAGCACTTACACCACCGACATGGGAGAACACATCTACCACCATTCGGGGAAGGCTCCAGCCCTTACTTTTTCACCATGGGAGAACACATCTACCATCGTGTGAAAAATGGCTCAGCAATTACATCACAACCAAGGGAGAACACATCAACCATGTCAGAAAATCTCATGTGCATATGCATCTTTCGAACTCGTCACTTCCCTTTGGAATGAACCTCGATATAAAGTGCACCAAGCCTCTCTCTGAAGTACTCAAACTGCACTCTGGCCAACGGCTTGGTCAATACATCTGCAACCTTCTCATCTGTCGCAACATACTCTGCTTCGGCTGTACTTAGTGCTATGCAGGACTGCTTCCTGCTAAACCAAGAGATCACACCTGATCCCTATCTGCAGCACTGCCTGCCCAATCTGAATCAACATAACCCTGCAGGTTAAACTTTTGATTCGCATCATACTTGAGCCCATAATCAACTATACCCTTCAAGTACCTCAGAATATGCTTTACAACAACCAGGTGAACATTCCTCGGATCCGTCAGGAACTGGCTCAATGTGTTCACCGCAAAGCAAATATCTGATCTCGTGTTCCTCAGGTACATCAAGGACCCAATCATATGACGATACATAGTGATATCAACCGACTCAGATGAAGTATCACACAGAAGCTTCAGGTTCAATGCCATAGGTGTGGCCATAGCCTTGCAGTCCATCATCCCGAACCTCTTCAGGATCTCTACTGCATACTTCCCTTTTCCAAGGAAGATTCCATTTGCACTCTGCCACACCTCCATGCCAAAAACAACTCGGAAGCAAGCTTCCACTACATGTCGGCAATCAATCTATCCTCACCTGTTACAAACAGGTCATCCACATAGTAGTATCACTGGATTTCCTTCCTCAACCTTGTAGTAAAGGTTGGAATCCGCTTTATTCTTGGTAAAGTCCAAACTGGATAGAAAGTTGTCTATCCTACCATACCAAGTCCTGCACATATATGACTCCCTATCATGTGTCTCAGAACCAAGTGGTTGCTCCACATACACTTCTTCTTCAACTACACCATTCAAGAAAGTTGTCTTGAAATCCATCTGGTGTATCTTCCACTTCATCACTGCAGCCAAAGCAAGTACTGATCTAATGGAAGTGTATCTGGCTATAGGAGCAAAAGTCTCTATGCTACCACTTGCAGCATGCTTGATATTGTAGCTTCTCTTGGAAGTCACTACAAACTCCCCTTCAGGTCTTGGGACTGCATCCCAAACATCTTCGTGATCGACTGGTACTCCTCGATCATGGCATTCTTCACAGATCCTGGGAACTTCAATATCTTCAATATTTTCAATAGATAAATTTGTTGCTGAACAAATGTTGTATTCCTTCTTTTGTAGGTGATGGTATACAATATTTCCTACACAACAAGTTAAATTGCATGATTAGAAAACATCTCATAGTTTTCAGAACAAATTCTTACACATAAATAAATATCTCATACAGTCATGCAATTATTTTAGCCAATGCTTCAATACAACATTTATCCATATCCGTAACTTTCTAGATGCCTTCCAATCTCTACCAGAACATTGTTAAGAGTGTGCACAACTCCCAACATGTCAGCAAAGAGGTTTCATTCTAGATAAGTAGCAATGGAATGTTGTACAGTGCCATAGGCCACTTACCCATCAAATGCATATTAGTAGTATACTATTCATTAATGCAATCATTCTAGTATGCACAATACATATCGTAAGTCTAGGAACATAAGCCTATACATCATTGAAAATTTTTATTTAAACAAACAAATATGTAAGAAATGGTAATTAAAATACTTATCTTTGTTTGTTTGTTGGGTGGACTCCCTCTGAGTCTTTGCTTCATTGTAGGAGCTACTGAAGTAGTTTCTTCTACACCTTTCTGTTGTGGAATGCAGAAGGATGGTCAACTCCCTCTGGATATTTGCATCCTTGCAGAAACTACTGAAGTGTGATCCTTTTCTTTCTTGCAGGAACAACTGGAGTGTTCTCCTCTTGATCTTTGCTTCCTGGATTACATGTCCTTGAACTTACATCCGTCGTTAATCACTATGCATGCTTATTAGTATCATCATTGTGTTATCCTTGAGGTCTCATACATAATCACACGTTTATTAGTATAATCTTAATACTATCAAAACACAATAATCTTAAACATGTATAGTCATGATCATTCATAGATAATAAACATTAGTATTCAAGGTTTCAGGGAAGTCTTCTTTTACTCATGCATATTCTTATTTGATCATAGGACTCTTCTGATTAGTTAAATCATCAATGCATAAACCCGTGATTACTCAAACCTATACCTTCATGATTCTTTTGGTTAATCATATCATCAATTATGGTAAGAAACATAATATGCATACAACCATGACTATTCAAACCTATGACTTCATGAATAATCATTATCAACAACACAAAATTATAAGATCCTAACACAAGGTAGGATTCTAGCTTGATATAGGAAAAACATACCTAGATTAGCATGCTAGCTAGTTATGTCTAACATACCCACATAATGTCTTCTGGTTCTCTTCAGTGACTTGTGCTAGTAACCTGCATGTCTCATAGGTTAACCATTGTAGGACCAAGTTATACATACCTCGAAAGTAGATCTTCTATGTGATCCATGACAATGGATGAATCTGTGTCTTCATGTCACCATGATCATATGTTCTTGAAGTAGAACATGATTTGTCTTTCTTGGTGTACCTTTTATGTTAGCGAACAACATAAACCTCATACAACATCACAATGCATTAGTACATTCATAAGTGTCAAAACCTTAATCAATGAATATCTTCTATTAAGGTGATACGACAAGTCTAGTAATTAATCAAGATTGTACTGTAATGATATGAAGACAAACCTATGATAAACTTAACCATGAAACATACCTGTAAGCCATACCTGTCAAGATTTCTTGTAATCTTCTTATGGAAGTGCTTAGCCTCATCTCCCTCTGAGACAGTAACTTCTTCACTTATGCAGGTGACCAATCCATCTTCTTCTAGGATTAACCCAATCCACTTGATTTGCAAGAACTGGACCTAGAGCTGGATTAGGGTTTGTCAGAGAAACCCCAAAAATTCAAACTTTGAACTTCAAACTTCCAAAAGGATAGAAATATGCGCCTTGATGAGCTGATCAAGTTGGTATATTCAGAATTTGAAAACTACAAAGTTTCACCCCTCGAAATTGCCTTTTAGATTTCTGGATTCACTTGGGAGGACCCTGAATTAGGGTTTGAGTTTCCCAAAGCTTCACCCAACCAAAAGATTTGATTCAAATATCTAAGCTTTGATTTTTCTGAGGAGCTTCCATCCATGGTCACAAATTTCCAAAATTCCAATTTTTGCAGAAGCCCTAATTTTCCATCTTTCTGATCAAAGTCCCGAACTGGGGTTTGATCAAGCCCGGCCTTCTGCCCAACCAAAAAATATGATATTGGTCTCTAAATTTTGATTTTGATGAGTAGCATCCAGCTGTGGTCTCCGATTACAAAAATTTCAACTTTCTCCGAAGCCCTAAATTCCGGAAGCCATGAATGAAAGTGCTAAAAAATAATTATGTTTTGACAAAAATATGTACCTAATTGTTTCTGGTGTAACTCTGAACTTTTCGATCCACAGGGTCTGAAACATTTTCCTGAGATATCCCGACCTGTTATCTTTCCATCCTGACAGGTCTGACCTCAATTGGATTCTCTAAGAGAGAGTTATGCCAAGTGTCGCAACATGACCTGTTTATGGGATAATACAGGAGAGAAAACTTGTATGGCGTTCCACGTGTCACTGGTTCAACTTCGGCCTCTGAAAAATTTTCTTGAGATAGTAAAGTCTGTTTACTACCTATTAATTTTTATGAAATTTCATTTGGAGCTTCCTAGCCCACGTTATGACCTTTTTCCCAAGGTCACCTGATTTTGACTCAAATCTGGAAGAGGCAGAAACCCTATATTGTACAGATCATAAATCACAAAGTACAACGAATTAGAGGTTGTCCTTTGTAAAAAAGGTACATGGGGATCTTATCTTCGACCTGTAAAAGTTTCAGATCCGAAAACTTCTCCAAAATGGATTTATAGCGAAACTGCTACGATGACTGGTGTTTGCTATATCAAGCCCTAACATCGTAAGTGCAACAAGTGTCATACATGCCATATCATGCTTTCTTTCAGGATAGCTCTGATACCATGTTAAATTTTCAGAATTTACTTCAATATGATCCAAGATCTTAACTGAGAGAACAACATGTATAGCAAATCTACAGCATATCAATCATGGACACAATAATGAAAGCACACAAGGGACACAGAGTTTACTTGGGGAAAACCATAAAGGTGAAAAACCCCAATAACTTCCTCAGAGATAGATAGAGCAATGATACAACCAGAATATAAGAGATAGTCTTCTCCTAGAAGCAGAGCCTCCTCCTCCACAAGTGCGCCACTCTCCCAAGTGTGAGTGAGAGAATAGAATGTGTAAAATGAGAGAGACACACTCTCTATTTATACACTAACTTGACTTGACCTTTACTCAACTAGGTCGGCCTCAACTTAACCACTTAACACAATGTTGACTGGGCCGACACCCAATAGGGTGGTCTAATAACCTTTTGACCCACATGGCCGACCCCCAATAGGGTGGTCTAATAACCCTTCGACCCACATGACTTATACAGGGCCGACCCCAACAAGGTGGTCTAATAACCCATCAAGTGTAAGTTACGACACTTACAATATAAATGACGACACTTCCATATGAAGGAATAATAACATCTCTATAGGAATACAATATACATATATGTGAAATACATTCCGAAGTTACATATACATCAACATATTAGATAATCATAATATACTATGGAAAGATCCCTATAAAAAAACACAAAGACCTGCACAATCTCAACATTTTCAATATAGACTTGGCCAAGCATGTCTTACATAACACAAAACACAATAAGATTTCCTCAAAATAAAAATGCATAGCACATAAAACATTACACTTCACCAGTCTATCCTCCTTTCCAAAATGAGATAGCTCTTGGATTTGTAGACTAGAGATCAATTCAAATCCTCCTAGTAAGGTATCTACAACAAACACTCATTCTCATTTACACAATGGGAGATACAAAAAAACTCTCAAGAGTCTCCATACTCTTGATGGCTCTCTCACACCCCAACCATGGCTCCCAAACTAAAAATCAACAATGAGGGAGAGAGTTCTCCAACCCCTAGCCAAAGGAGAGAGAGAACAAATTCCAATCTTAACCAAAGGAGGCAATTCGAATTCCTATTGCCCAATTCGAATTCATGAGAAAGAGTGGTTACAAAATCAAGTGGGCCAACCGAAATTTATGAAGAGGGAGTTACATAAAAGATGTTTTTTTCCCATAATAGAAAAATCCAACACAAAGAGATTAAAGAAGGCAATTACTAAGAAACAAATCAAGGGAAAATCCCAGAAAAGAAGGGAGGGTGCACTTGCTCATAAATTAAGGCAAAATTTGAGGAGAAAAATCCAAGAAAAGCATGGATGGCACACTTGTGCTTTGTGGAGGAAAAAATCAAGGAGTGGAAGCACAAATAAAGGATATGGAAGCAAAATCAAGCTTACAACTCCTAAAATCATGGATGAGGGCGCTTTAGCTCAAAAATAGGTCAAATAAAACTCAAGTTTAATTAAAATATTAAGAACATCATGCACCATGGTCTAGCAAACCACTAGGAGTGAAAATAATAATAATGCACTAGGAAAATAACATTCCTGACAACCATCAAAACTACGAGGGTGCACTAAAGAAAGAGGGTCCATCAAACAATGAAATAAGTTCAATAGTAACTCTACATACTAGGATAATCAAAAATAGGGTCCCCCGAGTAGTGTTAGGGTGAACTACAACTCCTAGTCTCCAACCCCCTCACATGTGGAATCCATGACCCCCTAACCACGTTTAGTAGTCTCTGCTAAGCTAGTTGTTCTATTTAATTAATAATAATAATAATAATGTCCACAATCCATATTCCTAGCACCTCGTGCCATAATAATTAAAATAGCATATGTCTAGTGGCTTAACAATTGGAATATTACACATGCTTTACCTAGTCCCTAGACAACTTTGGGAAGACCCCTTTACATTTGTAGGTCTAAGAACCATCTTAGAAAACCCTACTTTGAGCCTTGATTAAGACTATCGCTCCCTCCCAGTGGTCCAAATGGAAAAAATTTCAACTCTGTCTCTCCTTGCATGCCTCTAAGGAAGCAAAAATTACAGCATTTCCGCTCCTTGCTCAGTGTTAGGGGAGCGACAATCCTGTAGCAGCCTCCTCCCTTCATTGTTGGAACAAGATTCGAGCATGATCTTGGGTGGATCAACTTATCTCTCTAAATTCTCTACATTTCCATTCATGGCAGCCTGAATCTCCCTTCATCTACCTTATCCTCCCTTCATCCAAAACTCTCTCTCAAGTGGTTTGGCTTCTCCATCCTATAAGAAAGACCTCATGCCTTGGCTCACAAACATGAAAAATGGTTTAGAGAGGTGATCCTTATGGTCTTACACTGCTCAAGGGTATTTTTATTGAGAGCTTGGAGGAGATGCTACTGGTGCAAGATCAAGTATAATCATGTCATGTACTTGTTTCCTTTGGATTTCTAATGAATAAACTTGGCTTATTCTCCCAAATTGTGCTTCATATGTTGAATGCATGTATTTTTTACTTGTTAGTGAATATATTTAGTTTAATACACTTGTTATTGGAAGGTGTTTGTCATTTTCTTTTGTTTGCAGGCTCATCTACTTGGATCCTCAAGCTATGAGCTAGATCAACAAGGAGCAGTGAGGACACCCTTCGGGGTTGAGGTAGGACATCTACCCCTTCTCATCCTTATTATGCATATGCTTGCTTGGATTGGCTTGTGTGTAAACTGAATCTAGGATAAAGTAGCAACCATTTGTTTATTTTATGTCTTGGGTTAGGTGTCTAGGGAACCTGGTTTATCCTGAAAGGAATCCTACTTATTCGTAGGGATTATTTCCTAACACACTAAGATATATGATTTAAATCAGAATATCTAAATCTTGGATTTAGTTAGAAGCCTTCAATCCAATAAAGAAATTCAACTAGTGAGTGACATTAAGGAGAAAGAAAATCATTTTTTTCTTTAGAAAAGATTGCAGAATAGAAAGAGGCTGACCTATAGGTTAAAATAAAGGATAATGAGAAATTTTGTGAGGAACTAAAAGAATCCAAAAATACAAACTCTCCCAAAAATTATTTAAAATTGGAAAAAAATGAGCTATGGAAACAAGTAAAATCCTTCATAAAATGTTTATGGATATATTTTGATATGTTATATCACATGGAGGGTTTGACTAAGAGTATTGAAATTGAGATCAATATGTATTGGAAGGATATTGAAGATAAAGAGTAGTTAGTTAAAAATATTATTCCATATTTTAATTCATTGATAGATAACCAGTTACAAGCTTTACAGGTCATGGAAAGAACGGAAGTTATCATGCAAGCCAAAATAATTTGTACTATGAAAGATATTATATCTTCAACTTGTGTAAACTGTCTAAGTATCAAAGCACATAAAAAAGAGTTTAAAGAAAGATTTTGATCCTCTCAATAAAATAGGCCTCCCATCGCCTTGGACTGCTATTGGTTTACTATATTCTTTTGAAGTACATGAAGATTGATTAAAAAAAGAAAAAGGAAATAGTAAATACAGTTCTAGATCTTTCATCCTTGGATGGGAAAACCATTAGAGATGTGTTCCTTGATTTCTGGTTATTAATTCCTTTGGAAAGGTTATACATGCAAGGAGAATCTTTGAGTTATTAAATGTATACTGAATTGGATTTACCTACATGGACATACAATAGTGTAACTATCCAAAGGGTGGTTATTAATTCCTTTGCAAAGGTTATACATGCAAGGAGAATCTTTGAGTTATTAAATGTATACTGAATTGGATTTACCTACATGGACATACAATAGTGTAACTATCCAAAGGGTGAAGATTGGAATAAGATATACTGACTCAAGACACGTCAGCTACCAACTTTAATGATTCAATCATCCATATCGTCAACGCCAACCACTATTGAAAGAGCCTCTAAAGAAGAAAAAGAGCAAAAATTAGATATATGAAATATCTTATTTTGTTAATGGTTTTTAAAACTACCACATAGAAAGTAGTTATCTAATTACCAAGATTTGAAGGAATATAAAATACATGATGAACGGTCATTAAAAAGCCGGCATTTTTCTCGAAAGGAGAGGATCTAGAAAAGTTGTTTTCTTTTGGAGAACTTTATGTATTTCAAACTATTGAATTCTTTCCCAAGACTTTGATAGTTTGTAAAAACTTTTGAATTCCATAGTTTTTATAATTTCATTATGTTATTTCATGCCTTTTCATCTTTGGGATGTTTTGGACTTTCTATTGAATAATATGAGTATCTCTTATTATACATCACAGTCTTGTAGTATTATTATTTAAGTATGATTGGTTAATCCTGTTATTTAAGTATGATTGGTTAATCCTGTAAGTTATGTATTTTTTTTTATAGAGAAACAAATATATTAATATTTTCATAAGGGTGGTTCTTGGTGATATAATTACTAAACATATATTTATATATCATAAAGGATTATTAATTTAAAATTGTTAATAGTTCATCATTGATGAAAATGTTATTTTCATTTTTCTACTTATTATACTGAAACAATTGAATTTTTATTTGTCTTTGTGATATAGATGTTACAAGTGTTAGGATATTCCTATACTCCATCCTAGTCCTACCAAAATTATCCATTTTTGCATTTTCAGTTATGCATGCATTTTGCATGCAGTCATGATTTTGCATGCATGCATGCAATTGCATGCACCCCAGTCATCAATCCCAGCACCTAGCCCTCAGTTAGCTAGCCCCGGGAGCTTCCTTCTGATCAGTTTTATCCCTCCTAGAGCTTAGTGCGCCCTTCCTCCTTGATTTAAGGAAGCAAAGGTGCCCTCTCTCACCTACCACTCAGTTGCACTTCAGTTAGTTGAGTTATCTTTAGTTCTTTCCTTGATTTAAGGCTAGAATGACTCTCAACTGACTGTATCACTCTAATGGACCTCCAGTGAGACTAGACTACCTCTTCTGACTCCAGTTAGCTCCTCATGCACCCTCCACTGAGCCTCCCTCATTCAATTAGTGCCTCCATGTGCCAGTTACACCTACCACACTCAGTTAGGCTCAGTTTGACATCTGGTTGACAGTTACTTGTGCATTGATGACTCCACTGATGATGATCAAGACTTCTAGTTGTGCTTTGATGACACTCCAGTGATCTTTTGATCACTCCATGAAGGCTAATTTGAATTGCCACCTTGGCATTCGAATCCTCATGCATTGTATTATTTATTTGTCCATATTGTGATTAATTAGTGTGTGATGTTATTCTGCTTCTATCCGAGTTCTACTGTATCATAATTCTGTTGCTCTTTTACACTGCATTGTTCACTCTTCTTCTATTTTCCTGCTTAATATTCTTGTGAGGTATACATCATCTCTTAGATCTGCTGTGAGGATTTTCACAACAAGTATTGTCAGGTTTTTCTTGATAATATTTATCCCATAAAATTATTTTGTCTTTGATTTTAATATTTGAATATCTGTCAGAATTATGGTGTTATTTTTCTTTATCAATTAGTTCCACGACACTTTATTTTTGAATCCTTACTATTCTCCATTCTCTTTTCATCGTCAATGTATGAAGGAGTTGTTAGATTTAAATTTATTTGAACTATTGTTCATATACAAAGAATATTCTTGAGAATTTTTAAGAGGTGTTATTCTAGAGGGATACCCCCTTTAGCTTGCAATTTATTTTGTTATAGCCTAAAGCAGGTTCTGATATGCCTTGGCATAGTTCCATTTAAAAGAACATCTCAAGGAAAAACACTTCCAATATATGAGGTAAATAACAACATTTTTGTGTATATCTTCCCAATACAAGTGTTGGGCTAGTTCTACATTAATATGGAGTACTCTAGCACAATTTATATTAAACTCATAACATATTGTGACACAAGTTTCTTCCCACTAATCATTTCAATTACTAATGGAAATTTTAGCTTTCCAATCACCTAGTTTCAACTTCAAAACTTTTTTGTCCATGTAATACCAATGCAAACATATTTCATCTAGGAATGGCCTAGAAGGAATTTCAATCCTTTTTATTTGGTGTTCATAACTATACAAATCATGTCTACTTACAAAATCACTCGTCTAAGTAGTAACAATTTTCCATGTACCATGATAAATATTCATTCAATCATCACCCACAAGAAGGAATCATTTTGAAGTCACAAGTAGTAGGTGATACAATTAATTCCATGAAAATAATGTGTAGACAAGGTATGTGTTGGTGCCCTAGTAAAAAAGGGCATGCAACAACCTTTTACACCGTTGAAATGTATATGAGCACAATTGCCAATGTTCACTACACAACAAAGATATGGTTAACTAGTATTAATATGATACCTATTGTCATCGATATCATACAAGGATTTTAGCACATAAATCATCTTCTTCAAACATGATATATAAATTTCCATATTGCAAGAGCATGCACAAACTGATGAATTGGTTCCATAATTCTATTACAATTTTGTGTAGGCTAATTTGACTCTTTAGTGTAGTTTGTGCCAATGTAATTTTATATTATAATACTCGATAGAAAAATTACAAGATGAAATGATTTCATCCAAGGAACTGGAATTTGATCATCATTTATTTCAACAGAATACTTTGTGAATTTATCATTATATACAATGTTCAAATTAAGATTCTTACCAATTTGTTGTAAAACTTCCTATAATATTTCTAGTGTTTTGTTGTGATTAGGGAAGAAGGATGAACATTCCCATACAATTTAGGATTTTGCATGTCACTACTCAAACATTGGCCTTTAGGAGACCAAAATTCTATACATTGATATTTTGTAGGCTACTATTTGGCATGAAGATAGGGCATAATTCTAGTGCAACTTATAGTCTTAGGAAAAATCATAAGACAATGCATTGAATCAAGTTCACAATGGACCATAGACAATGCATATCATTTGTTTTCATTGAAAAAGGGACAAATCAAGGAAGTATCACACCAAATTCCATAATTGTAACACTCATAACCCATCAATGACCATTTTTAGAACCTTGATCCTTATTTGAGTTCTAATTTAAAGTTTGTATGCCGTTTTTATTTCTATTTTGGTTCTATGTCTAGAGTGTGTAAATGCTCAGTTTAGAGGAGTGACATATGATATCAAATTCAATTGGGTATTGACTAAATGGATAACGTTGATTGACATATGATATCCAAGGAATGGGTATTAACTATACGGAAAATATTATGGCTTGATAATGAAATTAGGAGTTAATGATACCAAGAGATATACTATTTTTTTTAAATTCTAGTTCTAAAAGACTTCGCTTAACAGATGTTTGTATGACGTGAATGTTATGTGCCATCAATGTTTGGTTAACGTCGATAGCATAGCATTCGCGTCGGACATACGTCTCTTAAGTGATGTCTTGTTGAAACACTTTATTAAATATTTTATCATTACATATTTTATTTTTATCATCAAATATGTACAAGTTACCAATTATTTTTATGGTTTACAAGATACCACATAAGTACATAAGTACACGGAGAACAAAAAAGATACAGTTGATTCTTCATAAAATTTGGCTCATAAATTGGACACGACTAGTGTTAAATGTTATTATACTTTTTTGTGAAGAATATTTTAATGTGAGGATATTAATGTTAGGAGTAGTAATGAAGGACTATTTCAAAAAGATTCATTATGATTTGTCATGTCCCCAAATTTTGCTATGGTCTAAGACATAGTTTTGTCCAAAGTCACCTAGGATTAAAATTATTAAATTGGTGGCTAAGGGTGGAAATTTACTTAATTAAGATGCCAAAGAGAGTAATTGAAGAATAATTGTACTAAGGTGGGCCACATGAAGCATAATATTCACAATTTGAGTTTCCTAAGATAATTATTAATAATTGGCCAATAATATTTTACACAAGTTGATTTTATTAATATTGGCCTAAAATATAAAAATAATATTTATTTATGATTAATTAGGCTCATGAGGGTGCACATGAGGATAAGGTGGGCCTCACATACTTGAAGAGGAAAAAAATAGAAACTGGAAGAAAACATCCTAAAAGCAAGGTGCCAACAAAAAGAAGGAAACTCTGAAAAACAGAATGTTTCCAAAAGCAGTAAAGCAGGAAAAGTAGGAAAGTTATCAAAAGAAAAAAAATAAAGAAGTTTCTTGATTTGTGCAACTCAAGAAGAATTAGAAACATCCAGAAAAGCTACAAGGTCGAAGTTTAGCAAGTAAGGACGCATCCATGAGGCTAAGTGGGTCTAAACCCAATCCAACTCTTCAAGGAAACATCCATGCCTCCTCCAATTCAAATTTCTAAGAGGATAATCTCAAACATGAGGATAAAAGTCTATAAAAGAAGGAGGATAACTCCATTTCACATCTTTTGGCCATTTTGTTTAATGATTTGAAAGTTGTGCTCCACAAGGATTGAGTGATGTGCATCAATCAGTGCTTGGGTGATGTGTCGCAAGGAAAGTATGTTCAAGTATTATCTTATGATCATATGCATCTGTAGAATTCTAATATACAGCCATTTAATTATGGTCCAGTGGTTGGTGTTCCTGTTATGCTATCCATTCCCTTCATTCAGTGGGAACAGTGTTGAAGGGCCGAAACGGAGGTTCTGGTTTCCAGAATTTCTGAGCATTTATGGGTTGTGAGACATGTTCCATTGCATCTGGAGGGTTGTTACAGTAATAAATTTCTTTTTTATTGTTGAAAAAGGTTTCTGGATGACCAAAATACAACCATTCTCACCGGAGCCAAGGTTTTAGTGTTGAGGAGCGCACGTGTGCAAATTAGAGAAGTTGCAGTTGATGAATGCGCCCCCCTATGAGTAGTCACTGAGATATCATGCACCTTATATGAGAAGACATATTCCCTGTATTCATCATATTGCATATCCAATGAAGAACTCTTCTCTTCTTCACTTCTTACAGTCTTCTACACTCCATATTGCAAGAAATTCATGTATTTGAGACTCCCTAAGAAGTCTGAGAGTAAAATCCATTTAATTTCTTCCCAGAACTATTAATTTTTGTTTGAGTCTGTTCATATGTTCAGTTATGAGTCATTTTATATTTCATAAGAGGAATTTTAAATCTTTAAAGGATGTTTGAATCAAATATTTCAAGACTAGCTCTTTAAGCTCCTTTTCTTGACTAGTTTTACAGTTTTTGCAATTAAAATTTATCTATGAACCAATTTGTTGTTCTAATGGTCAGTAATGAATCCTGAGACCCTTCTGAATACTCTCCAACCATTTTCCTATTAATTTGTAGGCCTCTCATCCTGTTTAGGAGAGCCTGTAAAATAACTAGTTGGGTAGTCCAAACTAGCGCCCTTCCTTCTTTTGCCTCCAAACTCAACCAAAACCTACCAAAATCTTATAAAATCTTGTCCATTTTATGATTAGATGTTTAATTTATGATATAAATCATTTTTTTAACTTCATATGTAAGCAAATGGGTCTAGTATGGATATGTTGGTGTGCCCATGAAGCCTCAGAGTAGACCTTAGCGACAACTATTGTTGAAGTGTAAATTGCCCCAGTACTTTGTGCATAGGATTCGGAAGTTGGCCTTGAATATGATGTTTTTGCTGCTTCACATTACCCAATACATTTTGCAGATCCATCAGAGTGAAAATCTCAAGTTTCGGGTGGGCTTTACAGTGACCATTTCTAGTTTGCTTTTGACTATTTCTTATAACTAGTTTTAATCTGTGCTAGTTTATGTTTTAAAATTTTGAATTTGACATAATATTCCTTTAGATCATATCAAGGATATTACATTGGTATCATAGCACTTTCCTCTACTCCTATGGAAATAAATCTCTCAATTGAATAAGATTCCAGACCACATCCTCCGGCAAGGAAGAAATTGCAACTATGAGATTGGTTTCCAGTGATGATGATTGGGAATTGGATGCAAGGGAAGAGTGCTTCCCTAATGAATGTCAAATTTACATTGATGGAGGATATGAAACCACAAGTGGATTCGTACATGTTTCACATGAGGATTATGACTCTTTACACTACAACAAATCCTGGAATTAGCATCCCATTTAGCGTCCATTTTTAGTGTAATTTTTGTTTTCATTGAGTGGTCAAAGTAGACGCTAAATGGGACGCGTCATGGACAAAATGTAAAGAGTCTAAAATAACGTCTTTTTTTGCTTCTTAGATAGCATCCTTTCTGATGTCTAAAATAACGCCTATTTTTTTGCTTCCAGAATAGCATCCAATTTTGCTTCCTAAACAACGTCAAGGTTTGCTTCCTAAAGAACATCCTATTTTTCTTCCTAGAGATCGTCATCTTTTACTTCTTAAATGGCATCCCCATAAGTGCCATATTTGCATCCTTAAAAGCGTCGTGTTAGCATTTATGTTTGCATCTCCATTTGCGCCATATTTGCATCCAAATTAACATCCAATTTTGCATCCATATGTGCTACCACTTTAGCATCCCATTTTGCACCAGGTTTTACTTCCAATTTTTGCTTCTAATTTTGCACCAATTTTTGCTACCAAGATGGAGCCAATTTTTCTTCTATTGTTGCACCATATTTTGCTTCCTATGTAGTCCCATGTTTTGCATCCAAAGTAACATCTTATTTTGCTACCATATCAACGCCATGTTTGGCTTCCTCATTAGCATCAAGTGTTGGGCCTCTTTTTAACGCCTAGTTTTGCATCTCTATTGATGTCAACATTAGCACCATGTTTTGGTACCACTTTAGCACCCAATTTATCGTCCATTTTTACTCCCATACTATCACCACATTTTGCTTCCCGTTTAGCAACTAATATAAATTATCACAACAAATATTTTTTTAGAAATACATTACAATGTCATTAGGGCACGGAGGAATCGAACCACCAACCTCTTGCTTGTAAGGCAAGTGCTCTTCCATTGAGCTAGCACCCTTTAAGAATTGGGGAGAGGAGCAATATTAACACTTAGATTGCATGATTCGTAATTCTAATAAAAGACAATATGCATTGGTTGAAATCTATTAGATTGAATATCATATTGGAGTTTTTTGTGCAAAAGGGTTCTTCTTAAAAATATTGGTATATTGTTGTTTGATTTCATTTGTCTTCAATTTTATTATTGCTTAATAAGGAAATAATATATGGTCGATAATATTCAAGATACCTATTATTTGGTTTTAACTAAAATTTGATATGAGTGCCATTGGGAGATTTCAACTCATCCAAAAGATTTAGATTGATTGGTATCATAGAAATATATTTATGAAACTATGGACTTGCAGTAACGCATCCATGGGAAAATATCATAAGAGAGTGATACTTTAGGAACTATAGGAGATTAATAAACAAATCTATGAGGATAATGAACAACTATAAAAGACTCTCTAGTAGTTGGACAAGAAGAATGAAGAGTTGCATAAAAATTTGTAAAGCCATGTGAAGCTTCTTAAGGAGAAAAATGTCTAGGTTGTGGAAAATATAGTGTAATAGTTGGCTTGCAAGAAAGCCATATTGACGAGTCTTTAAATGGAGGTGGAAAATATTAAGAAATAAAGGAGCCTTGTTTTGACTCAGGATGTGCATACCATGATTGAGGGAATTTTAGGGAAAGCACTTCAACTTCACCCCTTGCTCAATTTCAATCAACATATGAGTCTTTTGGTAGTTTTGAATTTCACACCAAAGAGATAGGCTTGAATTTTTTGCAAAGGATGGGTTTTGATGGCCAATGTCTTGAAAATCATGGTTAAGGCATGAAGATCTCCATTGCAGTGAACTCTAGACTACAACATGTGGCCAATGTCTTGAAAATCATGGTTAAGGCATGAAGAGCTCCATTGCATTGAACTCTAGACTACAACATGTTCATTTAAGATATTATGGTGGTAAGGAAGTCAAAGGTGGATGTTCTAAGACACATTTAAATAATGTGAAAGCCTCAAAGATAATCTTTGTGGAGGCTCAAGATTGAGGAAATACAACTCCAACCAAAGAATAGATCACAAAGAATGATCAACATCCCTTTGTAAGCTCTGAGAAAGGTAGCAAGAAAACAAGTTAAGCACCCATGCACATTCCAACAGTTGGAAGATCAAGTAACTTGGGAGAGATAAATCCCAAGTGAAAGTAAGAAAGCTTTCAAAACTAGAAACCTTATGTCACTTGTTTTGTTACAAGAAGACGAGTCACAAGGCATACCAATGTTGATATTCATTACCTTGTTACTTTTGTGGATTAAACAACCATTATGTGGCTTATTGTTGGAGGAAGTAGTCAAAAACCAAAGACAAATTTTATTATGTAACTCATCAAAGCTAACTTCACTATGTTTCTGATCCCAGAATTCTAAGCAGCCAACTGCCCCTGCAAGCTAGAACATGGTATGATCCTGCTCAATAGTCCTAACCTTCAACATTTAGCATCATGACCCAGACCAACTTGAATATCTAAGGATACAGAGTTCGTCTTTGGCTCGCTAAAAAATAAAAAGTTTGGGGATCAACCTAGGAGTCCAAGAAATAACATATCTCAAAATAAGAAAGTACCCCTTTGAAGCAATCACTCTCCCATGCATGTGCCAAATACCCTGACCTAAATCTTTCAAATACCATGGGACCCTTCTATATTTTATATAACTTAAATTTACTTGCAGGTAGAATGTACACAGGATCTGGAGCTGATAAATACCTCAAATTCATGATTCTCCAAAAGATGCTACAAAGTGGGGATTGATAGCTCTCTCTTGATGCTAAATGTAACAAATACCTATCAAACCACACATAAATCATAATGCAACTACACTTTGTTGACCTACAAAGCATGAAGGTACGTGACTGAGAAAACAAAGGCATGAGAAGTTGTGACCTTAGTCTTGTGCAATGTGCCTCATATATGACTTTTATTTGTAACAAGATGAATGTGTGTGGATGATTTCAATAACTGTATGCATACCTCATAAACAAGACAAATACATGCCTGATCGACTCCAATCAATATAGGCATGAACATAAATTTTGACAAGGTTCAACTAATCAATAAATGTGTGCTTATAGCTACTATTCTAAATGAGCTTAAAGTACAGTACACGAGAAACCTGCCCAACTACAACCTATAAGCCTGGAAAATTTTCAATGCTAATCATTTCTTTCTCCAGGCTAGTTTTGGGAGCTGGCAGGATTTAGATAACATAGAAAACAATGGGCCTTCACCTTTAAAAATAAAAACTAATGAAGCACCCAAATAGATTAAGGAAACCACAAAAGAGCACTCCTGTACATGCACCTCCGATTAAAAAAGATGCCCAAAACAAGAATTATCCAAAGGTGTCAATCTGGATGGAACTTTAAATAAACAAACAAAGGAATCTCTACATGCTCTATAGTTATCCTCCTTCCCAGATTCATCATTGATATAGACAATCTTGGAAAATGTGGGAACTTTAGAGGGTTTTAACTTTTATGTAAACTTCCAAAGGGCAACTCCTATCCATGCTTCTCTGATTCAAAAATTTTACCAAAAACAGGAAGATTCAATATTGTTGGTTCAAATGAGAGTATATAGAGTGGAGAATGAAGCTCTTCATATTTCATACTCTATAGTTATCATCCTTGCCAGAATGACTTTTAGCATGCAAACCTCTACCATTAGTCAAATCCACCACATATGGAGAGATTTCTCAAGAATAATAATAATAGGCATTTGCAATAAAGTTATAAGAGTGTTGATGTACCTAATATTCCTTTCCAAATAGGAAGTTCAAGTTCACAATTTCCCAGTAGGTGAAAATAAACAAAATATTTAATCTATTCTACATCATTATTTCCAAAATATATGACAAAAAACTACTATCCTAAAGAAAAGTCTTTCAAGAAAGGTCAACAAGTAAAAGTACTATTCTACTTGTAACTTATATCTCTAGAGCTAGTTTATAAGCAAAGTATATAGTAGCTTTCAAGGCACCTCAAGGAAATAATTTTTTTGTTGATGTACAAGAGATAAATCGTTTGAATGCTCTCTTGTACCAATCAGAAATTAGTAGTAGGGTTTGTAACCAACCAGCTTGTCTCATGCACCTGTTAGGATATTTAGACACTTAGAAGTTAGTTAAGATCAACTTGTGTAATATATCTGTTAGGGATAGTGTGTTTCTTTAGTATACATTTGTAAATACTTAATCCGACGGTAACGATATGTTCCCGACATAGAGTGATCCGACGGCTCAACTTCTCTTAGATCAAACCTAACCTTGATCCGTGGCTTAACACCCGATTGGTCCATGATCTCTATTTAAAGAGCATGGAGGGTCATTGTTTAATCGATCGATTATGAGAAGCTTATTTGTAACTTTCTTTCTTTGCATAATAAATTGTCCCATAGAAGCTATTTGGTCGGGGCCGTGGAGTGTTTCCCTCAAGAGGGTTTAAACCACGTCAAAACATCGGTGTGTTGATCTATGATTTGTTTCTGTGAAGTGGTTGCTCTTGTTATTCAGTCCTTTGGTAATACCCTGTGTACTTGAACATGGTATCAGAGCTTTTATGAAGAGCCGCTTCCTATTATGATCTAGATCTTGAACTGTTGTTGCCGAAACTCGAAAGGGTTTCTGGTTCTTGAATTTTTGTGCATTTTTGGCCTGTGGGAGGTGTTCCATTGCATCCAGAGCGTCGTTTCCAATGGGAAATAGTTTTCTTTTGATCAAAAACGGTTCCCGGTTGCTCCAGAAACGCGTATTTCATCAGATCTGAAGGTATAATGTTACAGTGACGCATTTTTTATTTTTTTGTTTTTAAAAGAAAAAAATCTCATATTTTATCATTATATACTGTTAGAATTTTTTTTGTTCAAATTGTTGCTTTCCCGTCTACGTATGCTCTTTGCCGTGCACTTTGAGCGATCTCGGCAAATCAGAAACAGAAAGGGAAAGGGTTTTTCTCGGTTGCGTATGCTCTTTGCCGTGCACTTTGCACGATCTCAGCAAATCAGAAATAGAGAGAAAACGTAGACTTTATGGGCGAACTAACGATATCTAACTCCAAAAGTGTGGAAAAGTTTTTTTTGTTTCGATGTGTGGTGTGTTTTGTAAGAAAAATGCCAAGCACGCAAACCAAGCAAGAAGAGTAAAAAAAAAAAAAAAACATCTTCCTCATTTCCATATTTTACATACCTTTTAATCTAACTTGCTTCAAAGTTGATTTATTCCTTATTAGGTCTTGAGTTCAAGTCTTAGGAAGTTATTTTTAAAAGAAAAAGTGCATGCAATTTCTATTTTCAAGTTACTTTATTGTAAAAGTGCATCTCACTAAAATAATAAAAATAAAAATACAAGTGAGTCACTTAAGTTTTTTTATTGTTACACTATTTAAAAGTAATATCATTCATAAAAGTGAAATCACTTATTTTACAAAAGTGGTTCACTTAAAGCAACTTTCTTGTAAAGTGATTGTCAAAACGTTCATCTTGGGAAGAGGGGGATTCTTTTTTTGCTGGACATTCTCTAGCTGCCACATCACTATTGGAGACATCTTCAACAGTTTCTTTGTTCAAACATAACTTCATCATACAAAGTCAGTTTTTAGTGCCGTTTTTTTTAAACCGCTTATTTTTTCAAGCTCTTCATATCCAGACTATTGGTTTCTGCTTTTACAGCCATTAATTTACAAATATGGTCGCCCCTTGTGATATTCTACTTAACAGTTCCAACTATTTCTCATGGAAATCTCATATAGAGGATGTTCTACGAAGTAGGGGACTTTTCAGAATTACCTCAGGGAAAGAAACAGAACCCACCGATGATGATAAGAAAATAAAATGGCCAAATAGATGTGACGAAGCTCGTGGATTGATTGGGATGTCAATCTCTATTGATTTGCAATTCCACATATCTGGAATTGATGAACTTGATGCTACTTGGGACAAATTGGAATCTGTGTTTGGTAAACACAATGAAATTCGAGGTTACCAACTCGAAAATGAGTTGATTTCTTTAAATCCAAGTGACTTTTCATGCATTCAAGATTATTTATCTAAGTACAAAACTCTTATGTGCAGAATATAAGATTAAGAGGGAAGACAAACAATGCATTTATCATATTCTTTCCAAACTTGGACCTGCATATTTTGTTTTTGTATCTACATTTTACTCCATGAAAGAATCCTTGAATGCAGCTAGCTATCAAGAGCCTAGTCTTGAATAATTTTGTGATTCCTTGATTAGAAAGCAAGATAAACTCATTCATCTTGGAATAATCAACAATGCAGATACATCTGGGCAAGTCTTATTGTCCCAACAGAAGAAAAAAAAAAAGGTCCAAGCCTCCCAAGAAACAAAATTTTCGCAATAATAAGTCAAACAAGGGTCCAAAACCCTCTCAGTCAGCTCCTTCTTTAAAAAATGACAAAGGATCCAAGCCAAAAGGCAAGAAGACTGAGCGTCATTGCAATTATTGCAGGAAAGATAATCATGATGAATCTAAGTGTTTCAAGAAGATGGCAACCTTGGAAGCAGCAATGAAGAAGCACCACATCAGCCTAAATTCATCTTCATAATCTGCCTCTCATGGACATGCACTTTGTGCTTCTGGGTATTCTTATAATGCATCTTCTTCTTCTACTTCAAATGAATGGCTCATTGATTCTGGAGCATCTTATCATATGGCTAAAGATCAAGCCATCTTTTCTACTATGCATGAATGTAACACCAAACAAATATTTGTTGGTGATGATAGATCTCTAAGTGTTGTAGGAGTTGGAACAGTTCCAGTAGATAATGGTCATTTTAGTGATGTACTATGTGTTCCAAGAATTTCCTGCAATTTGTTATCAGTCTATCAGATCACTCATTCTGGTGAAGGTAAAACTGTGACCTTTACACCTCACCAAGTTGTAATCAAGGATTTTAAAGATCCTCAACAGGTCCTAGCTACCGAAATTGTTGATGATATTACCAGGTTGTACAAGTTTAACAACTTTGGGTCATCACCTTTCCCTTCAGTTTTTGTTGCTCATAGTGATAACTTGAGCAAACTTTGGCATGAGCGATTTGGTCACTTAAATTATCGCTCATTGCAACAACTATGTAAAGACAATATGGTGACAAGTCTTCCGATGGTATCTTGCAGGGATGGTGTCTGTTCCGGTTGTGTACTCGGAAAACATCATCGGGACAGTTTTGAAAAACGTGCCTCTTGGCATGCCTCGGTTCCCTTGGAGCTTGTGCATAGTGACTTGTGTGGTCCTCTTGCATCTGCTTCCTTTTCTGGTTTCAAATATTTCTTAACTTTCATTGATGATTACACCAAACGCACTTGGGTTTATTTCCTAAAACTTAAGAGCGAAGTATTTAACATGTTCTTGGCCTACAAGGCCCTTGTTGAAAAACAATCTGGTCATCAAATTATTAAGTTAAGATCTGACAATGGAGGAGAATATGTTAACAAAAAGTTCACTACTTTCTGCACTGAACAAGGCATCCAACAACAGCACATTGTTTCATATACACCACAACAAAATGGTGTAGCTGAGCGAAAGAACCACACCTTAAAAGAAATGGCTAATTGTATGATCCAATCTAAGGGACTAAGTCTTCAATTTTGGGCTGAAGCCATAAATTGTGCAAATGACATAGTTAATCGCACCCCCACTAAAGCATTACAAGGTATAACACCGGAAGAAGCATGGAGTAAAACTAAACCTGATGTAAGTCACTTCCGTGTGTTTGGTAATGAAGCATGGGCTCACATTTCGGATGAAAAATGGAAAGCATTGCAGCCTAAAAGTGAAAAGTGCATATTTGTTGGATATTCTGAAGATGTAAAAAGTTATAGACTTCTTCAACCACATTCTCATGATATAATCATTAGAAGAGATGTTAAATTTGATGAAAATCTCTTGGCCTGCGAGCCTAACTCGACGATTGTGCCATCTTTGGCCTGCGAGCCTGATTCGACATTTGTGCCTTCTTCTTCTTCTTCCAACTTCCTTGACAGGTTTCCAACTCCAGTTTCTGATGATGACAGTGAGGATGAAAATCCACCTCTGCCTGCTCATGTTCCTCCAGTTGCACCAGCACAAGTGCTTTCTCGATGGGTCCGTTCAACATGTGAAGCAGTTGGTGATCTTGTCGGTGATCCTAGAGATCAACGTCGAACACGTTCTCAGTTTCAGCGAGCCTCTTCTCTTTTGGCTCAAGTTTCCGAGAATCATGATCCGGAAACTTTTGCAGAAGCTTCAGGAAATCCAAATTAGGATGCAGCCATGGATGAAGAATATCGTTCCTTAATGGAGAACGATACTTGGGATCTTGTACCTCTTCCAAAAGGAAGAAAACTTGTCAGATGTAAATGGGTCTACAGAACCAAGTATGCATCAGATGGAAGTGTTGAAAGACTTAAGGCAAGGTTAGTTGCCAAAGGTTTTTCCCAAGTTGAAGGGATTGACTACAATGAAACCTTTGCTCCCATCGCAAAATGAACTCCATCCGCCTTGTTCTTTCCCTTGCAGCCTTACATAACTGGGAAGTCCATCAAATGGATGTCAAGTCTGCCTTCTTACATGATGATTTACAGGAGGAAATTTACATGGAACAACCTCATGGATATGTTTAGAATAACTCTAGCCTTGTCTACTGCCTTAAAAAAATCCTTATATGGCCTTAAGCAAGTTCTTAGAGCTTGGTATGCCAAAATAGATAACTTTCTCCTTGACACTGGTTTTTCTAGATGCCATTCTGACCCCAATGTCTATACCAAGAAAGTAGGAAACCATCTCATCATACTTGTTCTATATGTTGATGACCTTATTCTTACTGCTAGTGACCCTAAGCTTATAACCCATGTGAAATCCAGTCTTAAACAAAATTTTGAAATGTGAGACTTAAGACATTTGCATTATTTTCTTGGTCTCCAAGTCCTGCAAAGCAAAGAAGGAATCTTTCTTTCTCAGTCTAAGTATGCTTGTGACCTTCTTCGTCGCTTTCACATGGAAGATTGTACACCAGCCCCTTCTCCCTTCCAGTCTGTAGTCAAACTTTCTGCCACTTGTACTTCACCTAAAGTCGATGCCACCTTATATCGTCAGCTTGTTGGTAGTCTTTTATACTTGACTCATTCCCGTCCTGACCTTTCCTTTGCTGTTGGTCATGTTGCCCATTATATGCAGACACCTCATGAAAGTCACTGGAAAGCAGCTAAAAGAATACTTTTCATTACAGTACAGGGGGGAAACCTTTGTTGGTTGGTTTCACTGATTCAGATTGGGTCAGCAATCCTGATAATCGAAATTCTACTGCAAGTTATGTTTTCAGTCTGGGATCTGGACCTATTACTTGGGCTTGTAAGAAACAACAAGCTCTTGCTCTTTCTTCAGCAGAGGCAGAATATCGAGCAGCAATTAATGTCAGTCAGGAAGCTTTATGGCTTTGACAGATCCTTTCAAAGTTTGGATTCGAGCAGCAACAGCCTACTCCACTTTGGTGCGACAATCAAAGTGCCATCAAGCTTGCCAAAGATCCAGTTCTACATCAACGCAGCAAACACATTGAGCTACATATGCACTTCATCAAAAATTTTGTTCATGATCGTGTTCTTGAAGTGATCTTTTTCCCTACAGATGATCAAGTTGCAGACATCTTCACCAAGTCTCTTACATAAGCAAAGTTTTCTAAACTTCGATCTATGTTAGGAGTTCAGGAACTTGTCATTAAGGGGGGATAGGCTCTAATGCCTCCTTCCTTCTCCTAATAGTGTCACTTTTGTAAATCCTTCAATCCCATCCCAAGTTGTTCTTAAGGGGGGATGTTAGGATATTTAGACACTTAGAAGTTAGTTAAGATCAACTTGTGTAATATATCCGTTAGGGATAGTGTGTTTCTTTAGTATGCATTTGTAAATACTTTATCTAACGATCATGATATGTTCTCGACATAGAGTGATCCGACGGCTCAACTTCTCTTAGATCAAACCTAAACTTGATCCGTGGCTTAACACTCGATTGGTCCATGATCTCTATTTAAAGAGCATGGAGGGTCATTGTTTAGTCGATCGATTATGAGAAGCTCATTTGTAACTTTCTTTCTTTGCATAATAAATTGTCCCGTAGAAGCTATTTGGCTGGGGCCGTGGAGTGTTTCCCTCAAGAGGGTTTAAACCACGTCAAAACATCGGTGTGTTGATCTGTGATCTGTTTCTGTGAAGTGGTTGCTCTTGGTGTTCGGTCCTTTGGTAATACCCTATGTACCCGAACAACACCCACAATATGGATGCACTTTTTGAATCAAAAAGTCTATGATAAATGGATATTAAGCAAATCATTTTCAACTAATAAAATGAACTTTTACATAAATAACAAGGAAAAGATAATTACCTACCAGGATAAGCACTCTTGCTTGACACCAAAACGATCAGATGGATCTGCACCTATACTATCATACATCCCATCCAAATACTATTGGTCTGAGCATATTGAGAACAATGTTAATCTACAAAACGAAAAGTTAGAAAATATGAATACAAAGTTCTCACATCATATGCTGGATAGTATCAGTTTTTCTTACTTAAATATAATGAAAAGTATCATTAGCAAAGATCAATAATGTAATATTGGGAAACTTTGCTTACTCTATCTTTTTTAATGTGTGTAGCTTTATGCATCTCATCTAGTGAGGGAACTCTTCCATGGAACTGTTCAAATGCCTGCAACTCAAGTTCAATTAATACAAAAAAAAATCAAAATATAGTGATTGTTTTCATATATATTATTCCACTCTCAAAATAATGATTGATAGTCAAATGGGAAATATAATAACAATAACAAACAATTTGACAAAAGTAAGTAGTTCATAATTATCTAGAGTATAAACATTGTCAAACCAAAAAGATGAGACACATCATAGATATACAACACTCAACTATATGAACATGTTCATTAGGCATGACATATACATTGCAAAATAAAGCAAAAAGGAATGAAGGGCATTACATTCATATTCTTCTATGAGTAATGCATACAAAGATGTTAGAACAAAGAATCATATTATTCTGGAAGTTTCAGTTAATAGATGTTAGAACAAATATAAAAAAGAGCATATCTTTTACCTGTAGTAGATGCAAAGCACTATACTGACTCACTACAGGGCCTTCCATCTTAGCAATTACTTGTGACAGTCGGAACAAAATAAGCTAGATGAGAATGAGAAATTCAATATCGAGATTATATTCACAACCAACATGTTCCACTGCAAAGAACTTACACATATAATGAAGATCAACAAAGAAAATATAATTTCAGGAAAAGACTATATCTATTTACAGTATTAAGTCAATCACTTCATTGACAATTTTCCAAAAGCATCAAGTTAACTCCAGAAATACAGACATTTTAAAATTAGGTCAGATTTTTATTATAAAATGACTTTTTAACCACTAATATTATTTCATTACATAACCATTTATTATTGGAAAATGTTTCTTAAAAGGGAGTTTTTCTATCATATTCAAGTCATATAATATAAGAGAAATAGCCACATTAAAAAATTATCAAATTCAAATATGTAACTACCTTATAAGCATTTGATAATTATTCGGCTACATGCCTCTCTATTTAAATTTTAGACATCACCAACACTATCATATCAGATCTGGGATTTTTTTGCATAACTTAATTTTGAGAGTAAAAGTGCCCTCACTCTTGCATCTAAATGCCACAAATGCTTTCCAAAGAAAACACAGCTTCTAGGTATAAAGTATTAAAGACTCCATCTGCAACTTGAAATTCAATTCAAATGTCAAGCATTGCAGTGAATGTCGTGGCAATTCTGTTACACAAATGGGGCAAAGTTGATTGAGAGTACCTCAGGAAAAGACAAATAAACACCCGCTAATAAATTTATCAGTTTTATTTTCATCAATCTTTAAACTCGAGGAAAAGTACACTACTTAAGGTAAGGAGAACACCAATAAAAATTTGCTAGTAGTTACATTATAGTATGATTTATAAAATAATTATTTCAGTTAGGTTCTTGATTTAAGACAAAACGACCTGCAACATATGTCAAGATATACAGAGTGTTGAATAGTGAACTATTATAAATTTATATATATAGCTTTTCAAAAGCTAAAACAAAGATTCGAAACATGAAACTAAGAAGATAATAAATTAGAATGACATGATGATAAACCAAATATAAAAAAACAAGAAAAATCATAAAACGGAATCGAAACCAATGGAATTTGGAGTACTTTTGTTCAAAATTTCGTGTAATAAAATAGATTTTGGAATGAGAAACAAAAAAATGCTAACTACATACAACCAACCATTCCTATCCACAAAAAACAACTTACAAAGATACCTGGGAAAAGCCAAACAAAAAAATACACAGAGAAAAGGACAGAATAATGAATAATCAAAAGTTGTTAGTTATTGAGGTCTCAACTATAAAATAAAATGGTGGCCATGACTGTCACTCAGGAAAATTAAGCACCTGATGGTTGCTTGAAATGAACTTAAAAACTACAAAAGCAAATAATGAAGTGAGATCATGGAAGTGATCCATATGACAAACAAATTTTCAGATTCCAGACATGTAACATCCATAATAAATACACAATTGGAACTTGTCTTGCTGAGAGAGAAACCAAAGAAAAGAAAGTCGATGTCTGCCAAAAGACTTACCACATAATATATTGGAAAATTATCCAAATCAGAAATCTTCATCATGGGATGCCCTTAACTTGAAATGTATCATGTAAATCATCCACAAAGTGATGACTAATGTTGCAGAATCAAGCATATCATATTCCATAACAAAACTGCAGTACACCCTCACTGTAAAGAATATAGCAGTAAGCTCCTGAATTTAAGTGATAAGCCTGCAAAGGAACAAAAAAGGATATAAGTATATACTTACACAACAATTAAGATCTTAACCGACATAAGGAAACCAAAAGGAACATATTACAAATGTTCTAATCAAATTACGAGCAATAAAGATAATCTTGAAGGAACTAGAGATACTCATGATATGTAAGGTCAGACACTATGGAAGATATTCAAGATGCAGAGGCTGATACTCAAGGTGGTGATTCTGAGAATAATTCAAAGGAAGATAAAGGAAATGCTCATGAATTCCATCCCCCGAACAATGATATCAGCTCTTAGTTTTGTTTTCTTATGAAGTGTTTTTGTAAATTGCCCCTCGAGAGTTATGTAAGAATCTATAGTAGTTTGGGGAACTTTTTTTTTTCCTAAAATTTACTTTTTCTTTGGATGACTAATTTTCATAAATTTATATTGAACTGGGTCCTCTAATATTGTTATGAGGAATTTTTGTACTCCTTTGCTGAATTTTTCAGCGGTTATCAATACAGTTTAATTGTTCTTGTTAAAAAAAATATAACTTTACTTACATGACAACATCTCCCCCATACTGAGTACTTCGCTCCTCTTGGTGAAATAATTGCTTTGAAAAATGAAACACAAAACCAATGCATCCTAACATGAGGCTAAAGTCACACTGCAAAATAAATTTCTTTGAAATGAAGCAGCAAAGAGGTATACAATACAATTATCAGAGTAAATTACAGAAATTGAAACCAACCAATTCATAAACAAACCAATTTACTAAACGCCATCAAAACCAAAAGGTTGTTTAGCAGCTATTTAAAGATATAATAAAATTACTAACTAGCATAACAAACTATGTGTGATTCATACCTGTTTCCAACTGATGGATTTAATTTCCATGAAATTTTCAGCAGAAACGGGCTATAATCTGTCAAACGCTATGAAAAATCTAAGATCTGCCTTTTTCATAGATCAACACCAAATTTTCAATCTGTCTTTCATTTACAAACACTACTCAAAATATAAGGAATATTTTATTGTTATGAGAGACAGCTTTCTATAGCTCAATATAAGAAAGTGTAATTCTATACTTACACGTGGAATTGACACATGGCACTGTAATAAAATAAAAAAATATTAAGTAAATAAAAATTTTAAAATGACAACCTTAACCTAAAACATAAAAGTGGATTGGATAGATTGCAACTTAATATAATAAATATTAAAACATAAAAGTGGTGAATTGGATCGATTGCAACTTAATATAATAAATATTAAAACATAAAAGTGAATTGGATAGATTGCAACTTAATATAATAAATAGTAAGTAAACAAATATTTTACCATGTCTACTTAATTTAAAATTCAAAACCAAAAATATATATAATTCCAATTAATTAAAATTAAACAAATTAATAAAAACTTGGATAAAAATATATATATTTCACTTAGTTAAAACTAAAGTAATTAATAAAACTTGGATACTTCTTGATATGTAAGAGTGAGTTTAACCATTATTAAACCATGATTTATATACGAAGTATTTACATATTAAACTAGTATAAAACCATCTTGACTCTAGATCAACCAAGCGACGAGAGGGATCAAATTATTTGAAGTGAAAACTCAAGTGTAAAATTTGTGCAAAAGATTGCACTTCAAAAAACTTGATCTTTCTTGACACATTGTAGATCCTTCTTTACACAAGATAGATCCAGAGTTATGATAAATCTATCTTAGATTATAAACCCCACTCAAAATACAAAAAAATAAATCCTTTGATACAGAAACATAAACAGAAAAAACTGTATTCCAGAAGTAAAACCCTAAATAAATGTACATGTTATGGTCTTTGCTAATAATTTTCACAAGGTCAAAGCTAAAAAGAGGCAAGTGGTCATCAATGAATGGTTGCGATCAGAAATGGTTTATGTATAATTGTCTAATTGTATGATTTTCGGGAAGAAATTTATGTGGTTTTCAAAAATAAAACATAGATACCTTCAAAAAATAAACCCACTCCTATACTAGATGCAATCTAATACCTTCAGAACACGATTCAATTCCACCAGTCATAGGTATGCTTGGTAAATGATAATATGCCTATTTGACGAGCATGAAAACAGGGCAAACCTTACTAGGCATATTAGTTAAGGGTGGAATCATTAAATCCACCCAATGAAAAGAGAAATTTAATAGAACATGAGTCAATTCCACCAGTTCCAGGTATGGTTGGGAAATAGTAATATGCCTATGTGACGAGCACAAAACAGGGTAAACCTTACTTAGCATATTTAGTTAGTTAAGGGTGGAATGATCAATCACATAAAGTAGAAATCAACTACTGGGGAAATAGCCTTCAGACCAACCAAGACTTCCCCATTCAAAATATACATGCATGAAGTAATTTTATCCTGCTGTTGAAAATATTAAGCTTTCGTATATTCGAATTCAACTACTGGGGAAATATATGCATATAGTTTCATAATGTATGTAAATAATTTAGATCAACCAAGATTCCCCCATTCAAAATATAAATGCATTAAGTAATTTTATCCTGCGGTTGGAAATATTAAGCTTTCGTATGTGCTGCATTCTGCTGTGTGAGGCAAAAAAATCATGCTCTTGAGGTATGCTAGCTTAGAAACGCAACCTGATCAATATTATTCCACAGACCAGATGAAACTGCAACTTCCTATGACAAGCAACAATACTGTGCATTGTATGAAAGAGTGCAAAAGAGATCGCTTCATTTGCTCAAGTCTAAAATACTTACTTATTGTTTTACAGCTTCCTGTGACAAGCAGCAATACTGTGCATGGTATGAAAGAGTGCAAAAGAGATCGCTTCATTTGCTCAAGTCTAAAATACAAAGTTCTCTAAGCAAGCCCCACAGATGGAGGCAATAAACGTGAAGAAAAGCAACCTTTCAAATCAAATGTTGTGAGAAGAGACAAATGCCCTATTGTAGATGGCGTAGTTTTGACATTAGTACACCCACTGAACTGAAAATCTCCATTTTAGTTAGCATGCCTTTAGCTTTTGGAAGATGTGTCAAAGATGTACAAAGTTACTAAGAAACCTCAAATTTTAAGTGAAAAGATAAAAAGCTCATACCAAACAGTTGGAGGGATCTAAGGGCAGAACTAAAAGCTGGGGCGTTTTTGTCAAAACTGCTGGAGGAAGTGGCAATCTTGCGCTCACACCCAATAATCCAGTACAAAGAAATGGGCAACCCAAGGAAGTTAGTCGATATTACTACTGTAAAGTGAGAATTTTGTTTCCCATAATCATTACCCAGCTACCGAGTCTCCTTGAAAGGACATTTAATGCTAAGATAACTTGATGGATGTCAATAATGCTAAGAAAATGAAAATGCTGGAAATATATAAACCCCTTCTAGAACATTTTCAAAATTCTCCTCCCTTTCCATAATTATATGTTGATACAGGAATACTAGGTAGATTCCCATAATATGGATATTACAATCTGCTTTCGTTACAGATTTCAGCTTGAATTATTCTTGCTTAATTCACATCCTTCCTTTATTCTTTATTCAATAGAAGCATAGCTATTGTAATGCACTCAAACTTATTTACAATGTGCAATATTTATCCTACCCTATTTTAAAGAAGAGAACCCTTCCTTCATGTATAGGAGAATTTCCAGTGGAACCACATACGCAACAGAATCAAAATCATACTCATATCCACATATGGAGGGTGTACCTGAACATCTGCATCGAAATGAGGAACCAACAAATATTTTTTATCTAGTACCAAGAAGAGTTGGAGAAGAGAGTCATCCTTCTGCTTGATAATGGACTGAAACAATCTTCTATGTAATCCCTCATGCCTTGATCGGCTTGCACATTCTTTCCTGTTTCATCCTGCAGATTTTCACAATCTGGTATCTGCTTTCCCTAAGTATTTAGAGGAACTAAACATGCAAGAAATTCTTTAATTTCAGGCTCTAAGCTCTGTTCTTCATCCATGTGATGCTGAACCTAAAATTTATCAATTATTGCCAAGGAATTCATACAGGTTGCAGATTTGCAAGGGAATTAATAACAAATGGAAAAACACAGTCCTGAAGACCCCATGAAGTCAGAAGGATGATGCTCATGGCATGTTTCCAAATTACCTGTCATCGAGCTTATCTCAATTTGGAATAGTTGAAACAAATATCAATAAGATAACAACCAAAGATATTATTTCCATAAGAATAGTACATCAAAATCAAGGGTGAATATTTCAAGGAAATCAATCAATAGTGGGAAACCCGATCTTATCATTTCCATATTTTTAGGAATTAAAACAACATCTTTGGGAGCATTTCAGTTTTCGAGAATGATGGCATTGTAATTATAGGTGTTGATTCTTCCCTGCATTTTTGGCAAAGCAGTTCCGGATTTGGTGTAGAGCATTTGACAGCAAAAGAAATGAATAAGTTAAAATTAAACTTTTCAAACTACATTTACCTTCAAATGTATTTTATATCAAATAAGATCCATCTCTCCAGCAGATTTGAAGGCAGCTCGATCTCAGCATTTGAAAAATCAATTACAGGTGGCAGAGCATATCTTGAGCCCAAAAATCATCTCCAGATTTTCTTTGCAACAAATCTAAATTGTTTTTATTTTTATGAATTAGATTCGATCCAAAAAGCTGGGATAGCTTGGGTCTTGTATTTTCTATAAAGTCAGTAATTTGTAATATTGTGAGGGGTTTTTCAGTCTCAGATCCGAAAGGAACTAGGAAGGACAAATAAACTGTGTTTTAATTGTAAGCTTGAGGGCATGTTGAGTGCATGGGATCCATATCAAATCCAGATAACCAGAAATTCTTTATTATTGGTGAAGATAACTAGAAACCTTAATTTAATTAAACAACCCTGTTCACCTACTAAATAGATTTCAAATCCAATAATAAATTTAGGAAATTTTAAGATATATATTGCAATAAGGAATTCATACCTGATCATTTGAAATCAAAATCTATAGCATCCACCCATTTTTACCAAACTTTTTCCCCTGAACTTTGTGTGAAGTCTCTGATCTTTTTCCCTTGAACTTCATGTAAAGAAGATGAATGGGGTTAGATCAATAGCAGCCGCTAATCTTTTCCCTGAGCTTTTCCTTGAACTTGGTATGCAGAATGTTCATCTGCTTCACTGAATTCTGGTAGCTTGCATCGTTCCATTACCTTATTTTCATCTCGATAGATCTTAAGGGTTAATTATTGTTCAAGTATCTAAGGTGGTTGGGTAAACCACCTCCTCGAAGAAGCACCGATCGAACCAACACACCTCTTGCACCCATCATGAAACAGTGACAACACCGAAAGGAAAAAATGAACCTACATCCGAAGCTTTTTCCTCGAACTTGGTGTGCAGAAAGATTTTTCCCTAAACTTCGTGTGAAGAAGATGAGTAAAGAGAATGAATGGGTTTTGTTGGAAATTCATTTTGACCCGTTTTTATGGTTTCCCGCTATTTTTTCAATTTCTAAAAAACTAATATTTTTTAAAAGACTAATAATATTTAATACCACCTTATATCTTATACATAAAAAATTATAAAAGAATAAAAAATTAATTTAATTTAATAAGTCAAAATATAGTATTAAAAGATTAATAATTTTAAATGTCACCTTATACCTTATAGATAAAAAATTAAAAGATTCAAAAACAAATGCAATAAGCCAAAATATAATATTAAAATATTAGAACGTAGAAAAATAAAAGTTTAGAAGGTTAAAATAATATATAAAATTAATAATTGAAAGATTAGAAATTAAAAGATATGATAAGCCAAGATATATTAAAAGATTAAAACCTTAAATTGTACGAGGATGAGACAAGGGTACTATTCAGACTGATTTAATGGTAGTCATTCCAAATTTAAAATAAACAATTAACTCTTAGTTGATGCATGGATACAGTTCGCATAAGACAACCCATTTAACTAGAAAAAGACTAGTGATAACATGTAGCGGAGGCATTGAGAATGGGTGATTACAACTAAGCATGGAGAGAAAGTAACAAATAACTTATTTGTGGCACTTAAATTGTGTCCTATTAAGTTTCACCAGCCACAAGTTGAGTGGATGTGCTAGTGGCAAATCATGGTATTTTTTGTAAGATTAAACAATAGTTTGAATAAGGTTTAGTGGAACAAAACTCATGGTAGTGCCCTATGTGGCCGAATAAACTCCTCCATCTCGCAACATTGGAAGAAACAAGTCGAGGTAATTTCATTTTCAAAGATGCGCACCTATCTATGGACAAACACATCAAACAATTCATGCAATATTGATGCATCTTTAGCATGTGTGCATGCATCATCGAATTTATAAACATGGTACCATTATACAATGTACCATGCAATTAAGAAGGCTCCCACCCTTCCCTTTTTTCCAACCATCCTACATCACCATGCATCTAGTGGCCTCCCATGGTTGTCTTCGATCCCCCAATCTTTTAGTGATATTGGCATTTTTCTTTTGAAGAATTTGTCCTCTCAACTCCTCGTAGGTAGGGACCTTATGGCCTAGGCCAACAATGTCAACAACACCAAACATTGCCTAGTATAACTAATTGTTTATAGAAATGCTAAATGTAATGTCTCTCCATAGAAAATACCTTACCTCAACCTTGTATTATTCTTCCTTCGCCTTTGTTTGAAACATTGATATAATGAAAGTTGGTTCCCCAAGTGTGGTTCTTAGAGTAAGAAAAGGTGAGGTCCTTGTGGAAGGTGAACCCATGGAGTCCCTTTCATTGTCCTGTGTCCTGATATGCCCGTGGGTCTTGAGGTTCTAACGACTCTTTCTGTGGAAATTTTGAGTTGGAGAGAGGCATTGTCTTCCCTCTTCTTATCTTTTTCTCCGGAATAGATAAATGTGCAACTCACTTGAATTTTGGTCTTGAATTGGGACAAAGGTCATACTTGTGCCCTATAATTCCAACAAGGTGGTAATTCAAGCAACTCAAGTTTTTCCCGATGTGAGGTTTTCCTTATTGCCAAAATTGGTCCAAATCACTTTGTCATGGTAATGCAAATTTCAAACCTAGTGGAAGAAACAAACACAAAAGAATGATACTAGGAAGAAATCAAACTTAGAAAATAGTTCAATCTCCCATGAAAAATTGACAATAATATGCAAACCCCTAACTTTGTTAGCATAGAATTGAGATAATGTTCTTGATTTGATCAAATATCAACTTGTCTAGGTTAGTCAAACAAAACTTGGATTTCAATCTTTGCCAATACATTCAATCTTGAGTCTAGGCATCAAAATCGTTCATATTATGTTGATGCCTCTTCTAAAAAATATCAAGGTCGAGAACCAAGTTATGTTGCCCAAAACATTTCCTTCATGTAACAAAATAGTAGACACTCTATAAAAGGAGTATTTGGTGTACATGTGCTGTATGGGAATCATTACGAGGTTTTGTGCATCAATGATGATTCTCAGGGCATCCAATCACCCATAAAAATGAATATTTGGCCCACATGTGCCATATGTCCATCATTTTGAGTTTTTATGCACTATGGATGGTTCTTAGGGCCTTGTAGATGGTCCAAGGAAAAACACCACAATATTGGGGAATAAAAGAGGATTTTACAAGTTATAGACTATGGACATGATCCAAAACCACCACATAAGCCCTTTAAAGGAGTATTTTGACTATAAGTGTTGTATGTTCCCAGCCCTTATCTCAGCCTCACTTGCAACAACTTAAAACACTTTGTAAGCAAGCTTCAATAAGATATCAGATCTGCTCTCTTAAGGTCTTTTGAAGGTCACGGTACACTAACTAGTTGCCTTTACAAAATTACATAGAACAATACAACTATTATATTCAAATATAATATGACATCATCGTCATCATTATTGGCATATGATCATACATCATCATGATCATAGTCATTCATCTCAACCTCATTATTATCATCATCATCAACCTCCTTTCCATCATGCATCATCAACATGATCATCCACATGTTTTTACAGTGAGTCAAGTTTCATTAAGGTCACTCAAATGTTGTTAGGGACAGTCAGATGCGATTAGGGTCATCTAGGGGATATTATGGTCACTTTGATGCCATTACAGTGAATTATGTATCCATTAGGACCAACCAATATCAAATAATGCTATAATAACCTGCATCATCATTATTGGCATTGACATCATCGTCGTCATCAACATTCTATTAAATATTGTATAAATCATCGTTTCCATATTTATAATTGTCAATATATGCATCATAATGTCGTTAGGCACACTATAATGTCGTTATGGACCATGGGATTTCTTAGGTTTATTTACGATTAATTAGGTTCTCTTAATTTCCAAAATGGCCATTTAGGTGCTACTTCTGTCAACATGCCTAGCATTATCCCTAGCGCAACATTGGAGTTTTCCTGGCATTTTTTTCTGGCACAATTCCTTTCAAACTTCCTTGACCAATTCCAGGCACTATGCCTGGCGATATGCTTGGCTCTATACTTGGCTCTATATCGGGAATTTTTCCGGGTGCAATTCATGGTGTAATTCCTTTCAAAATTCCTGGCGTAATTCCTTTTAAAATTCTTGGTGCAATCACTTACTCTATACTTGGGGCTATTTTGGACATTATTTTGGAAGCTATTATGGTCGTTAAATGGGATGTTATTATGGACGCTAATTGGGATGCTAATTGGGATGCTAATTGGGACACTAATTGGGACGCTAATTGGAATGCTAATTGGTACGTTAATTGGGTTGCTAATTAGCGTCCCAATTAGCATCCCCTTTCAAAAAAGGACGCAAATAACGCCATTAAAAGTGCCATATCATGGAAAAGCGTCCACTTTGTACAAAAAATGATGAAAAATACACTAAAAGTGATAGTGGACGCTAAAAAGGGAGCTAAAACAGATGCTAATTCCAGGATTTGTTGTAGTGTTATGTGGCTAATCCTACAGAGATGATAGGTTGCATAACCCACCAATGGATATATTAGTAGAAAGAAAAGAGCCCACTTTGAAGGAGTGTCTCAAGAAACATGATGTGACACTCCAAGATCTTGGGAGGAGTGTTCAATAGCTTAAAGAGACCTTAACATTACCATCGGGAATGAGAAGTATCGAGAGATTCTTCTTTGGTTTGTCTCAAAAGAAAACTCCAAATTTTTTTGTGAAGGAGGTGGTACAAGCAAGAATGAATCTACAATGGGGGATCAACCTTTAGAGGAGCATGAAGAGTGCATAAATCAGCATAATTGTGGCATCCATGATGATTAAGAAGCCACAAGCCACTTGGAGGAGGATGACAAAAAATCATAAGCACCCAAAGACCAAGAAAAAGGTGGTGAAGTTATGAACAGTGTGGAAAGAGATGCCACTTCAGGACATTCAAACTTCTTTTTTGGTGAGCATGAGATCACTACAGGAGAGATGGAAAATAGGATGGGTGTAAAGGAAACTACTTTTGGAGCAGATTTGGAGGAAGAACAAAGTGCAGCCCTCCAAACACTCTTAGAAATTTATCATGAAGCAAGAGGTAGCCCCACATTAGTGGAGGACGAAACTGGAAGTTTGGTGGAGGAACATGCCTTCAAAACTCCATCACTTGAAGAAACAAGGGTGTCACAAAGGTATTTTCACTATTCTTATTTTTGCATTCCCTTGTGTGATTCTGAGATGGCATCCATTTCTGGTGAAAAAGATTAGCATGGCAGGGTCTTCTAGTGCCAAGAAACAAAATTTTGAGAAGGTTGAATTGTAAGAGGAGAGTTTGCATGACTCTCGGGAGTTGCATGAGCACACCTGTGGAATCCCACATAGTACACTTAAGGATCCATTGAGTTACTTACAGAGCCAACTCTTAATCAAAGAAGAAAAAATACTGCAATCCTTGTCCCAAAATGATGGTGCACAAAAACTCATTGAAAATATTATCAATGAGGAACAAGAAGGAATGGTAGATAGAGTCTCTACTTATGAACTAAGCATCATTAAAAGAGATCTAGAGACGATAAAAGAAGAATACTTGAAATTGTTTATGGATAGAGATATTGCACTCAAAGTTGCAGAAGACAAGATAATAGAAGTAGAGCAACTCTATATAGCATTGGGAGAGTCATAGTCCTTTCCCAAAATTACATGTGATCACATGTGTGTGTCTGATTGCACACATGGCATATTGGAGCAGCCTCATGTGCAAGGTGAGAATGAGGGGTTTTCTGGTTTACAGGTGCTTGAAGGAAGCATTAACCTACAAGATGAGGGAAAATCACTTGTTTTACTCCAGGAGAATTATGAACTTTCTCTATGTGAGGGAGGTTCATTGGTGGAGGATATTCTTGGTGAGTCACTTCATTTGAGTGGAACACTGAAGGAGGACCAAGAGAATCTCATAGCAGACAAGGATTTTTTTGTCCAGGCCAATGCCATGGTGTCAAGATGTTGTTGGAGAGCTTCACAAGAAGTATTGGAAGGAGAAGCTTCCTTGGGGGATTTTCAAACTCTCAAAGAATCAAGGGCCAAGATGAAGGAAATTTATATGAATGTGATCTCATAGGAATAATCTTCTTGAGGTGACCACAATTTACCATCATGCAATCTGAAGAGAGGAAAATGAAGCGGAAAAGTTTGGTAGTGAATTGGAGGATGCATATGTTTCTTTGGAGAGCACCCAAAGGGATATTCAAGAGTCAAAGTTGCAGGTCTATCAACTTCAAAAGGAGTTGAATCTACCACACCTTTCATCTTGCATGGAAGGAAATGCAATGGGTATGATGGAGGAATATCATGTGGAGGATGAACATGAGAAAAGTTTTGATTTGCAAGTGTTGGTGAAGGAAGATGCCATAGAAGATCTTGGGAAAACACTTGTGTTGTTTCAGAAATACATTCAAGAGAACATATCATTCAGATCTACAAGCAAATTTACTTATATGTCCATGGATTGGATAGGTGAGTACTTAGTAGATATAGAGACTCAATGATGCACCTATCTAGATTTCCTTGGTAGGAGACTAATGGACACATCCTTCATCATGCAATCTTATAAAGAGAAGCAAAGGTTCCTATGGCTGTGATATGATCCTTCCAGTATACATAGAAGTGCATGGGAATCATGCTTGACTTGTTGGGATGGGTGAAATGACATGGGGGGTGTTTTCCAAACACCCCTTTTGCTCCAAAAAGGTCATGAGATACCATTATGGGTGGTTAGAGAAAATATGGGGAAGCAAGGATGTAAGGTACTTTTGGTTTCTGTCATGAATTTGTTAATATTATTGATATTGTCTTGTTATGTGAGCAATGAAAAAGATATTCATGGCAGCACTTTGATGCCTCAATTACACATGTATCCATGGGTTGGATGGGAAAGCATATGCCACAAGAAAAGACTCTAACATTATGGGATCCTGGAATTCCTCGGAATGGCATATCAATTCAAACGGTAGAAATTTTGAGAAGGTTGCAACATAATCAGTGCAATCCAGGAGGGTGAACCAACCTAAATTTCTTGAATTCCATCTATGTTTGGGATGGAGATGCATTGTTAGTCCTTGAACTAAATTGCTTGAGGACAAGCAATCTTAGGAGGGGAGGATTTGTCATGTCCCCAAATTTTGCTATGGTCCAAGACATATTTTTTTCCAAGTCACCTAGGATTAAAAATATTAAATTTGTGGCTAAGAGTGGAAATTTACTTAAGTAAGATGCCCAAGAGAGTAATTGAAGAATAATTGGACTAAGGTGGGCCACATGAAGTATAAGATTCACAATTTGAGTTTCCTAAGATAATTATTAATAATTTGGGAATAATTGGCTAATAATACTTTACACAAGTTAATTTATTAGTATTCGCCTAAAATATAAAAATAATATTTATTTGTGATTAATTAGGCTCATGAGGGTGCACATGAGGATAAGGTGGGCCTCACACACTTGAAGAGGAAAAAAAATAGAAACTGGAAGAAAGCAGCCCAAAAGCAAGGTGCCAGCAAAAAGAAGAAAACTCTGAAAAGAAGAATGTTTCCAAAAATAGTAAAGCAGGAAAAGCAAGAAATTTATCAAAATCAAAAAACAAATAAGTTTCTTGATTTTTGAAACTCAAGAAGGATTAGAAACATCCAAAAAAGCTACAAGGTCCAAGTTTAGCAAGTAAGGATGCATCCATGAGGCTAAGTGGGTCCAAATCCAATCCAACTAATCAACGAAACATCCATGCCTCCTCCAATTCGAATTTTTAAGAGGATAAGCTCAAACATGAGGATAAAATTCTATAACAGAAGGAGGAGAAATCCATTTCACATCTTTTGTCCATTTTGTTTAATGATTTGAGAGTTGTGCTTCTCAAGGATTGAGTGATGTGCCTCAATCAGTGCTTGGATGATGTGCCCCAAGGAAAGTGTGTTCAATTATTCTCGTATGATCATATGTAGCTATAGAGTTTTTATATGCAGCCATATAATTCTGATCCAGTGGTTGGTGTTCCTATTGTGTGGTTCATTCCCTTCATTCAGTGGGAATAGTGTTGAAGGGCCGAAATGGAGATTCTGGTTTTGGAATTTCTGAGCATTTATGGGTTTTGATACCTATTCCATTGCGTCCGGAGGGTTTTTTCCAGTAATAAATTCCTTTTTTTATTGTTGAAAAAGGTGTCTAGATGACCAAGATACAACCATTCTTACTAGAGCCAAGGTTTCAGTGTTAAGGAGCGCATGTGTGAAAATAAGAGAAGTTCCAGTTGATGAATGCGCCCCTTATGAGTGGTCACTAAGATATGGTGCACCTTCCATGAGAAAACATATTCCCTTTATTCATCATATTTCAGATGCAATAAATAAATCTTCTCTTCTTCACTTCTTACAGTCTTCTACATTCCATATTGCAAGAAATTCATGTATTTGAGACTCCCTAAGAAGTCTGAGAGTAAAATCCATTTAATTGTTGCATACAAATATTAATTTTGGTTTGATTCTGTTCATATGTTTAGTTATGATTCATTTTATATTTCAGAAGAGGAATTCAGAATCTTTAAAGGTTGTTTGAATCAAATATTTCAAGACTAGCTCTTTAAGCTCCTTTTCTTGACTAGTTTTATAGTTTTTGCAATTAAAAGTTATCTATGAAAACAAATTATGTTCTAATAGTCATTAATGAATCCTGAGACCCTTTTGAATTCTCTCCAACTTTTTCCTATGAATTTGAAGGCCTCTCATCCTGTTTGGGAGAGCCTGGAAAATAACTAACTGAGTAGTCCAAACTAGCGCCCTTCCTTATTTTTCCTCCAAACTCAACCAAAACCTACCAAACTCTCATAAAATCTTGTCCATTTTCTTATTAGAGGATTAAGGTATGATATCCATCATTTTCTTACCTTTAGGTGTAAGAAAATTGGTCCAGTATGCATATGCCGGTGTTCCAAGGAAGCCTCGAAGTAGACCTCAGTGGCAGTTGTTGTTGAAACGGAAATGGCCCCAGTACTTTGTGCATAGGATTCAGAAGATGGCCCTAAATCTGATGTTTTTTCTGCTGCACATTCCCCAACACATTTTTCAGATCCATCAGAGTGCAAATCTCAAGTTCCGAGTGGGATTTACAATGACCAATTCTAGTTTGCTTTTGAGTAGTTTTGATAACTAGTTTTAATCTGTGCTAGTTTATGTTTTAAAATTTTGAATTTGACATAATATTCATTTAAATCAGATAAACATATTACATTATTTGTATGTTTAGATCAGATCAAATATATTACATTATTTGGATGTTCCTTTAGTTTATTAAATTGTTACTACTTATGCTAAGCACGGGATCAAATTTGGTGAATCCCACAACATGTCATATTATAAGTGTTGAGGGAAAGTATGTTGATGCTTCTTTGTTTATTTTAAAAAATCATTCAACGTCATCCTCATGTATATGTTTTTCATTCACTAAATTACTTGGTCTTTTAAGATATGATTATTTATATTATTATTTTATACAATATGATTTTAGAAAAAGTGAAATTTTGTAGTGTTTCCATAATAGAGTTCTATATTATTCCATGAGATTCTATTTACATATACAATAACACATATTTTCATTCAATATATTTATTCCATTAATAATTGTTAAGGAGATATCCATTGATTCATATTTGTTACAATTCAATATTATATTGATATTCAACTTCGTCCAAGTTAACATCTAATTCATGAAGATCAGAATTTGCATCCAAACCTTTGGAATCATTGTAAGGAATGTCCAATGCAACATCTGCAACATCTATTGCTAAGTCATCATCATTGATATATGATTCAATGATCATTTGGTCAAACTTGATTCCCCCCTTCTTATAAGTACACTTCCTCCTCCATCTCTCCACCTACATATTCTTCTCCTTGATCATGAACATATTGATCTTCAAGCAAAGTATACTTTACGGGATGTCCTCTTGGATCAAATCTAACAAAAAATGATCAACCTACTCTACATGTTACCCTAAAAAAAATACTTACTAACATTTAATCGGAAGTACATAGGGCTTTGTATTTGGTCCGTACCTAGTAGTATTAATCATATTAAATCCATTGTCATGATCAATAATTGTCCTTCCATCACCTTGAAGCAACACTATGTACCACCTCACCTTAAAGAGAACCACTTTGAAGGATTTAAATTCTATATCCAATATGACTTCCAAATATCCATAGTACCTAAAATTATAGGTAACCGGAAGTATATCACCCCTACGGGAAATATTAGTAACTTGGAAAATTGCAGTTACAACACTATCACATGTTTTTCTTTTGTCATCCAACTGTTTGGTGCGATATTTTATTGCATTGCACCACATAGATTGATGATGTTTCACTTGCATTCTCAACATGTTATAAATGGATTTCTAGGAATTGGTAACTAAATGTATAAGATAATTTACGAGAAAAAAACAATTATGGGATTTGAAATATAAAAATGAAAGTTAGATATTGCTTACATTTCTATCTTTTGCATCATATGCTATATCAATTTCCTCCTGGGTCAAATCTGTATCATGATCCAAATAATTGTTTTTGATCAAGTATGCCACCCTATTCCATGATAAGGAACCATAAAATTATTCACATCATCGTCTCCATCTCTTCATCCAATCAATATTATTTGCAATGTATAAATGAATTGCATGCCACTCTATACTACCTAGAACAATGACGAAAAAAATTTTAGTTAAACAACCAAGCTACTAACCAATATACCATAAGCATGTATGGAGGTATTAAATACAATACAAGATTTTACCTTTCTCTTTTCTCAATCTACCTTTCCCCCAAAACACCTCCCCTTTAAATTTATTGGTGGAATTGGAATCCCAAAGGAGCAACACATCCATATCACCCACTACTCGAAGTAAGTACTCACAAAAATATACAATGGATTGATATAGCATGTATCATTCAACCATCAAGCCTTTTGTACATGATCTTTATCTAACAAATGTCTTTGATGCTTTCAAATGCCTCTCCACCAACCACATTGACCTTGTGTGTATGGGTCCACATATTTCAATCTCTTCCACTAGGTGTATGAGGTAGTGTTCCTATGCATTGAAAAAGGTTGGAGGCAGATACTTTTGCATCTCAAACATTAGTTGGGGAATTTCTCTTTTCCAATACTTGATATACTCTTTATGTATTTATTTAGATGACAACCACCTACAAGTGCAAAGAAATTTTATGTGTCAACATTAAAATATATAAGGCAAGCAAAGCAAGTATTGACAGTGTATACAATCAATATTTTAACTATGACTTTATACATACCTCATGTACTTGCCGAGATCATAAATAACCTTCTTTATGTTGTTTTCAAAGTTGTTATGTAGAGCTATAGGTAGAACATACTGCAATAAGGACACAACGTGTATTACTAACATATAAGGTATATATTATTACATATAATTCCAATAGAGATAAACATGAATTACTAATAAATAATGTATATATCATAAGATAATCAAGGTTGCAAAACATAGGAACTTGATAAATGTATTTTAATCATGAGTTTTAACCCCACCAAAATCACCTTTCTTTGTAATATATTACTTATGTTTGAAGCAAAACCAGTGGGGAATTTTATCTTATTTACAACCTCTTTTACAATAGCACTCTCTTGCTCTGTCAATAGCCATTGAAGATTGGTGGAATTTCTAGTACCATAGCAATGATTCAAATGGTGCAATGAGTTGGATCCCTGAATGTCACTAATAACTTTTGCAATTTTTTTTCTTGTTATTCCTCCCATCTATAATTTTCCATAAGCACTCTATGACATTCTTTCCAATATGCATTTTGTCAAACAAATGAGCTACTTGTAGGTGCTCATAGTATGGCAATAGACTGACTTGGGAAGAGTATCATTTCAAACCCCGTGGAAGTTGACCATGACGTCCTTTGAGAAGTATCAATGGAATATTATTTTTTAATAATCAAGGTAAGTATCGAAATCTAAAAATAAATACAAGTGAAAAAGAACGAAGTAACTACAAACAAATATTGCTTACCATTCATCTTCTGAAATGCATTTTTCCATACTTGAGGCATAATTCTTCATGGTTTTTTCCCACTCTCTTCCTTCCCATTCAAGTCATTTTTTTTTCAGTAATTCAATACCTATGGTCCTGTTATCACGCAACTTGTAGTTGCTCCAAAAGATGATCATATTCAAGACGGTAGAGGAGATAGGAAACTAAAGAGGTGACCTGAGAGGGCCTTGATCCTTGGATGGATCGGTTGTCACACCAATAGAAGCACTCTTTTATTTATGTTATCCAAGCCATAGATAACATAGGGGGAGACCCAGATCTACTCCCAACAGGAGATATCTAACCCAATCACAAGATCAAACCAGAACACTAGAGTACATAAGCTGACAGGTATGCGAAACCCTAGATATATGGATGAAGTCACAAGATAGATTAAGTTTGAATAAATAGGCTTAAAGGATATAAAATTTTGACCCAATGTGAATGATACAAGTGACTCGTGGATGCAAAGATCAGATCTAGGATCAAGAGACTAGCAGATGAGAGTGATTTCTTCTGCTTCAGAAAACGTGTCCAAGGTAGAAGGGTTAAGATCAAAATACGGCTTTCTAATGCCTTTGGATGATACTTGGTGGAAGATGTAACAATGTATTAACTCACAATTCAAAAAATAGCATCAAAGAACTTAGAAAAAATGGCTAAGTTTAGGAGTGCGCTAGGGTAGTAGAATAGTGCCTAGGGAATTGGGAAGGAAGGAGTCCCTTAGGTGTGACACCCTAGGAGACCCACCTGGGGATAGGCCTTAAGGTGAAAATCCATAAATCGTTCTCCATGATATCAAGTTGTTTGAGCTAGAGGATTTTTAGAAGTTACGGCAGTTAGGGTTTTAGCAGTAAATTCAAATGGCCAATGGTTTAGAACTTCAAATAAAAATATTCAGAGTAGATCTTACCCATAAAATATTGTAGATTCCTTGAGAGTGATGATCTATCCCTTCTCGGTTAATTTGAGATGATTTTACTATGTATCCAAGTGAAATTGATTTTCCCAAGGAAGCTAGTGGGCCCCTTTCTCTTGCACAGACAAAATACCTAAGTAAGATTTGATGCTTAGATGAAAATTAATGTAAAATCATGAGACATATCAAATAGAAAATCAAATATCAAACGATGTTATTGAAAACTCCTTGATATAAGTTGGCTTCAAAGAATGAGTTGAGGAACCCCTACAAAAATTCCCAAGTTGAATTCTCCCTCCTGCAGTTAAACATTAATTCCAAAATATATTCAGGATCAACAACAATATCTCAAATTCTAAGAGAAATAGACTTTCCAATCAAAATCTAAGAAAATCCAAGAGTTTCTGCAAATATTCTATTTATTATGAAAATTCCAAGAGCCAAAGTCCCCTTATAATGAGGGGGGTCTCTCCTTTAAATAGGATCGGGAGAGACCAAAACCCTAACCACTTTTTAGATGAGTGGTTGATATCAAAATATATAACGATAATAATCAATGTCTAAGATGAGTCAGGAAATATAATACATGAATCACTCAAATAGGGGGGACGCACTCTCGTAATGACACCCTACATAAGAAATAACACGTCACTAGGACATGACATAACATAATGGTGGGGGATAGGAGGTATGAAAATACCCACTATCCAACGCAAAAATACATCATAACAATATAACATGACATCAAGTGTCCAAAGACACTAGGACGTGTGCCCCAATAATACAAAAAGATGCCCCCAACTGATGAGGAGGAAGACGTGTGGACACCACTGAATATGAAGACTATATCGGAAAGTGTGGGATGCATAAAAATAAGTTTATAATCAAACCCCATTCCATCTCCTTGCCTCACTAATCCAAATCGAATTCCTCGGTAGCCATTTCTTCATTTTTTATCTGTCGGAATATCACATGTAAAAGATAAAAATGCATGTAACTCTCTTCCCAAGTGCTCCGGGCACCAAACTAATTGCACCAAAATGTCTGGGAATGGGGTAACATGGTAATAATAAGTGGCTAGACCACATATCCCCTCTGTAGATCCCTAGAAGAAATCAAATGATCTCTGAAAGTGTTGAACATGCCATTAATACATGGCAATATGTTGTAAAGTGATAAACTGAACATATAATCATATGTAAGTGCATGAAACGGATAACTGAGTGTCCCAATGAACTCAGAAGGTCTAATTCAGGTAATAATGAGTACTCATACACTAAGTGACCATAAGGATAATCATCTGTAAGCTCATCCATGCCTGAACAATAAAAATAATGGTCTGTAAATACTGATAATAATAAAAATCCAACAAACCATCACATGAAACCTCTGTATGATGCATGGAACCATATAATGGGCACCATAGGACCATGAATGATCAATCTCGAACATCATTGTGCCAACTCATCCCGGAACCCAAAGTTGACTTGGTCAAACTGGGTCGACCAGGTCAAAATTGATCAAAACGACAACTCAGGATAGAAATAACTAATGCTACAAGTGTAAGTGGATGAGATATGATCCTTTAAATATATTGATAATGAGACAAAAGTATAAAGTGTCATTTTAACTGGATATTTACACATAAAATCATCAAATATAAGTATAGATCAAAGCAACCAGTTGCTCAAAAGAAGAATGTCAAGTGTATACTCATTTATGGACGTGGTCATTTTTCTAGAAATGAGTGAAGGTGATAGAAATAAGGCTAGGCTAAGGGAAATCCTTTACAACCTCAACACTGTGACATATTTGATAAGGGAATAAGGGAAGACCACCTAAACATATGTTGGACTGAAAACACATAGGGGACAGTGGTGTCTCATGAATGGAATAAGTTGATTTGAGGAGTTCACATTCAACTTTAAAAAATGTCTACAGTTCACATCCAAGCTAAAATCAAGCTCCGTGAGGATATTTTCTAGAACCACTGTAACTAGGTGCACAGTCAACCATAACTCTGAGGTTCTAGGGGACACTTAGAATTAGTTATCCCTTACTCCATCTCACATCCTAACCTGAAGGCTCTGTGAGGATATAATCATTACATTTCAAATAATATGGCCAACAGTATTTAGATTTAGCATTTGTTTATCCACTTCCTTTTAGGCCTTTCTCATTTCATTTCATAGCCCTCTTTGTTGTGCTTTCAAGCATAGTTTATTTTCAATTTTACCATGGGATTGCATTTAAGAAGATATAGAAATGAATCATATAAATGCATGTAATGATGGTAGTACAATTTGTTTCAAGTTTTAGCTGACACAAATAAAAAAACTAGAGGGGATCATCCACAATCAGGACCAAAAATCGGGGCAAACCAACCAAAGAGTCCAGGTTTCATAATCCCAACACACCTAAGCTCAGAGCCCAACACTAGTTGGTTCTACTAGACCAAAAGGGTCAAGTATTCGGCAAGTTCTGTCACACAACTTAGAGCAACGTGGAGTCTATCCAACATAGAGGCATAGGTGGGGAAGTCCTTAATATCACTATCTAAGGTGTAAGTTAGGATACAACCAAAAATGGATGATAATGGATGGATGGGGGTAGTGATAGATGATGCCATGACTAAAAAAATGTAATGTGGGAATGACCAAGTCCATACTACTAAGAGGGCATGACCAATGAGTATACACAAAATTTCTAATTTAAAGCAACTGAATTACTTCTACTCCAAACAATCATTAAGAACCACATAAATGTATTACCAAATCATGACCACTCTATACCCAATCAAGATACCAAGATAAGTAAAATATCACAATACATATATCCAATGCACAAACCATATACATGCTTGCTCATACACCTGTATCCACCATTTGAACCACTGAATATCACTGGAAATTTGTTGTTGCATAACCCTGGGCACTAATATCATATATCATCTGAATGGAAGAAAATGGCTAACTCGATCATCAAATATGGGGTCATGAGGCTCAGTCCTGGCATAAGGATGAAAATATATGCTCTGGGTCCACTGATAAAAGGAGTGATCATCAAAGACCTGCTCACCAACAATTGATATCATGCATAACATAGAAAAAGGACTTTTGGCTCTGGAATATTTGGAATGAAAATATATTTTTGCAGATCTACTTTTTGTGATTTGATTAATGTTCTCATACATGATTGGAATGCCTCTCTTTTGGACATCTGAGTAGATTTAGTTTGATTTCATAACGTTTCTAGTGGAGGCTAAATTCATCTGCTGCAGGGGTGCAATTTTGTTTGGGAGAGGATTGTGAGGATTTCTCCATCCATTCGCTTTATCAAAATCTCTTTGTATTTCAGGGAGTAACCAATTGTGAATTTTTCCATTAATGTTACCATCTTTTAGATACTTTGCATGGTTTCTTTTTATCTACAAAAAAAATCTAACTTCTGTTGTTTGACTTTTGCAGGTAGAGAGGGTATGCTTCCTCCTTGGGCCCACACGCACTTGCTTGAAATCGACTAGATCTTTCCCTAAATTGTAACCAATTTTTAGGATCATCAATGTTCTTGGAGGCCACAATCATTTGAGGAAAGATATACAAGTTACATATTGATTTCCATTATTTCTATCAAATTTTCATTTAAATTTACAAGTTTAAAACCCTTGTATTGTAGATCTGATAGATATGGTGATTATTCGAGCTTAATAACTGAAACCCAAGTATACAATCATTAGAAAACCTTAGATACCAATATTGGTGAAAATACGACTCCATTTACCCTCAAATCCAAGCATTGATCATCTCTAGGTGAGGTCGCACTCCTTGGTTTTTAAGTCTTTTTCCATATCTATCAGTTGGGTGCTACTAGTTTGGCTTCAAACCTATAGATATATCATCTATCCACCAAAATAGTGCCCTTACATCCTTAAATCTTATCAAGTGGACCAACCTTACTCTTATTTTCCTAAACCCTAGGTGGATCTCAATTGGGTCTTTTAGATCGGCACTAGATCTATCTATATCTACTTGTTTAACCTCAATAGTAAAACCCCTAATCCCTAACCTCTAAACCCTAACTCCTAAAACCCCTAATCCCTAATCCCTAGAAGAGACTGTCACATGTGTGCATCCCTATTTGGAAAAAAATGTGGCATTTTGCATGGCATTCGAAAGGTATCAAGACAATAAAAAAAGGAACCTGTGTGCATTCTTGCATTTTGCAATTTACCCATTGTCACTTTTTCTTCCATCAATAACATGTGATCACTGTTAACATTATCTATTTCGGAATTACATTCACTTTTTTTTTCAAAGATGATATCGGATATCAATCCTAATCTAGTGCCATGTTGTTTAAAGATATATTGTCCAAGGATCAAAGTCGCTTAAAGATATATTATCCAAGGAACAAAGTCACTCAAGTGGGTGGCCTTCCAACCAATATTGGATAGAAGAAAGGAATGATAAATCCCTAAGTTAATTAGGAATATGTACATAAAGTCTTTGAGATATTTGGAAATATTGACCCTAAGTCAAACCTATTATGAGGGAATGAGTTAAATAATTGAATCAACTGATGGTAGATGAAATTATCTATCGAGATTGAGATTCATTCAAACAATATTATTTGTAGGCATCATCTCTTTATGCCAATAAAACAAAAACAAAAATACAAAAGTAAGTTGTTCTAACAATTATTTCCTTATTCAAAGAAAAAATTACATAATCCTTAGTTAGGTTATGATTAGTCTTGCACACCCATCCTAAGGCTTGAAGCCTCCTTGCCCCTTCTGGGATACAACCAACAAACTATCCTATTAGTGTATGTGTGTTTTTAGAATATCACATGGAGAATAATCTTCCTTTTTTTTAATGTCTAACATTAATTTTTACTACCACATTATGGATAAGCTTCCATGGGGCTCTTAGATGAATCTTTTCTATGCAATATGGAAATTTTGTGGGTTTTTGTGTTATATTTAGCTCATGGTTTTGTGTTCATTGTGTTATAATACTAATTAGTTGATGATGTTGCAAATATCTACATATTGTATTTAGAGCTTCAAATTCTTTATAGAATACAAAAGAGATTGTAACATTTATTGTCATATGTTGGTTTCATATAATATTTTACAAAACTAAAAAATAAAGTAATGTAGTAATAATGAATTTGTTTATCTTTATTGTTTTAGTCAATGACATTGCACATAAATTAATTAGGTGTATGTGTCACAGTTGTAGGGTTAATAAATTAAATAAAAGGGGGTGGTATGGTGAAAACCAAAACACTCTAGATATACAAATATAGATCCATGTTAACTCTAGATCTAATCAAGTTTAGGTTAGGGCTCACAATGTAAAAATTTATTCACTTAATATTTTATTAAAGTGTTATTTTCAACTTCACTTTTACATTTGAGATTAGATACAAATTATTTAATTTTAAATTTTATAAACTCCACATCTAACACAGAGTTACACTTCTCTCTTATATACTTAGTTGTGAAAATGGCTTCTCTAGACAATCAAATGCTTAGATGGATCAAATCCATTGAGATGTATATCTTGTTTAACGAAAAACTTTTAAAGAAATAGCTTGCATCCTATTAAGATAGATCAAAATTCTATACATGATTATCATTTTACATGTGTGAATTTGACCAATATAAATATAAATATAGATATAGATATATTGCACAAGGGAATCTAAGGGTTAGCTTAATCACTTAATTAAAATATTGCTGATGGGAAGACAGGTCACCATAGGGATCATCTCAGCAGAATATTTAACATGGAAAAACATAGTTTACATGATAAACTTTCTTTTAAATCCCTTTCCCAGCTTATAGGTGGTTGCTTTTCGTGATTGGAATGCGTAAAATGTGCGTAATGGACGGTTTCCATTTCAGAATGAACTGGAAAAGACGATTTCTATAATTGTAATGGCGGGGCGTGAGAGCTGCAATTTTGAGAGAAAGGTATTTGCGGGTGTACGATTCAGGAGAGAGACGGGCTCTTCATATATGCTCCAAGTCATAAATATAGTTTAAATGGCCCATCAATCACGGGGAAGTTGTGCCAGCCAGTCTGATTAAAATTCAAACAAAAACTACGGATGGATTAGGTTTGCTGTATGGATCATGCTATACTCATACCGCCAACCAGTTGTTTTTGCTTGAGAACTTGCATATTTTTAAAACCGCGGTTGTCTTCGAAGATACAACACTGTGAAATTAGGAAGTGAAACTGCAAAAAAAGGAGCATACAGGTTACTTATTCGGTCAATAAAATGAAATTAGATGATACTGGAGATAAGACGTCGACCCATGTCGTTGATCATTGGAGGTCTCAGATTCATAAATGGAATTTGAAATGGCGGCGGCGTTGATTGACAATAAAGTCTCATCCCATATTAGGGTTCACTGTATTGTCAATATTGTCGGAAGATTCCGTCGGCATGGAAGTAAAACGCAAGTTTCCACGTCGGTGACTCTATGATTCTTTTGTTTATATGTATAAAAATATCGACATGATCTTGTTTCAAGCACAGCGCCATTCTCCCTGTTCATTTCTATTGAAAAGTTTAGTAGGGGATCTTAGTCCGGAAGTTTGCAGAGCCCGTATCTGAAGAAAACAGTTACTTTATAAAGTAATGGACTGCCATTCTTGCTGCGAGAAGCAGAAATTCAAAAAAGGACTATGGTCTCCAGAGGAGGACAGAATATTGAAAGCTTATGTTACAAAATATGGCCATGGGTGTTGGAGTTCAGTGCCCAAGCATGCAGGTAAGTAGATCCTACCATGTTTATTTGAGATAAATGCAAAGCCAGAAAGTGAAAAGATAGCGTTTGTTTAATTGGATTGTCTTCACATTTCAAAGGGCTGCAACGATGTGGAAAGAGTTGTAGGCTTCGATGGATCAACTACTTAAGGCCAGGTCTAAAACGAGGCAGATTCTCGCTGTTTGAAGAGAGAACTATCATCGAAATGCATGCTGTTCTTGGAAATAGGTACTTTATATGTTCTGATTAGAGGTTAATAAATTTGCATCTTAAGACCTTAGATTTAACATAGCACAGATACGGATTTTAAAAAATTGAGGTTTATATTTACTATGGGCAATAAATTCAATTCAAAGGTTGCAATTTTTCAGATTCATAACTCCATTGTTTTAAACTACCACAGCCATAGCTATAGTGAAAATCAATAGGCCACAAGTTATCTCTTACTTGTTCTGTATGTAGTTATTTATCACTAGTGTTTATATTTCGGTTACACTGTTATCAGAACTTCTTATAGTTAAATAAGTTATTTGCTATGAAATGAAGGGTATCCATTTATCAACTCCCAGTTATACATGTATAAGCTACCAATTATCTATGCATCATGTACTACTACTTATCCATGCATCAGCTACCAATTATCCATGTTTCCAATCTTAACAATAGTACATTTGTCCTCCTTCTGCACTCTAGATTTGCAGAAAAACAAGATGGTGGAAACAAAATTGAGGTTTATATTTCAGCTACACTGTTATCAGAACTTCTTATAGTTAAATAAGTTGTTTGCTATGCAATGAAGGGTATCCATCTATCAACTCCCAGTCATTCATGTATCAGCTACCAATTATCTATGCATCACATATTACTACTTATCCATGCATCAGCTACCAATTATCCATATTTAGAATGACCACCATAAAACAATCTTAACAATAGTACACTTGTCCTATTGCACTCATTTACAGAAAAAATTGCAGAAAAATAAGATGGTGGAAACAAAATTGAGGTTTATATCTGGATTATACCATATAGAACTGTTTCTTTCTTCCACAGATTCTCAAGACCTTCTTTGAAGGAGTTTTGAGTAACTAAATCGGTTATATTATATTACAGGTGGTCGCAGATTGCAAAGCAATTGCCTGGGAGAACTGATAACGAGATCAAAAATTTCTGGAACTCATGCATAAAGAAGAAATTAATTCATATGGGAGTAGATCCTAACTCTCATAGACCTGTCAACGATTCCAATGGCTGTCTTAACGAAGGGCCAAGCAAAAGTAAAAGAACATCCATGGAAGAACCAGAATACATTTCAAATGAAGATCATTTTGGGACAGAAACATTGGATTTTGACTGTTTCCAGAAATTGCCATGCAACCAAATGCCTGCATCTGAAGTAAGTCCACACGACCAGTTATTAGAATCTTTCATTCCTGATGTTATGGAAAGCCACCAAATAGCACAGCAAGATGCAGCCCAAGCTTTTAGCTCTGAAAACTCCAGCAACGTCACAGTGTTTGATGATGACTTCAGAACAGTACATGATTTAACATCTCATGATATGTGGATGTGTGGAGGAGGATTTCACTCTATGACTGTAGACCCATTAATTGGCATGGAACCAAAACCCATGACTACAGAATTTGCAGCACCTACAGGCATGAATATGCCCACCAGCTTGTTGGCAGATTACAGAGCAGCAGCTACCAATCCCTCAACAAACATGACACCGGAGTGCATGCAACTCACTTGCAATAATTCCAACACAGAAGATCTGTCGTGCGTACTTCACCAAGCAGCCGGCAATTATAGCAATGGATCAGCTCTGTATGTCTCGAATTATAGAGCATGTTATAGCAATAACAATACAGGTTCCTGCAGTAGAGTAGGTATTACAAACTGTTTGGGTGATATATTCCCGTAGATTAGAATATTTTCAACACCTGAAAACATTCGAATGGAAAATAAAAAGAAGTTTTGCGATTGGATTTTTTTCTCTAAAATTGTGCCACGAAGTTTCCGATTACCGTCGTATATTGCAATATTATTTGAGGCCACTGTTGTCACGATATTCTTATTCAGGTTGGAAATGTTCCATTGTTCAGTATCTTCTTAGTGTCTCTTTTTTTATGTAGTTTTTTTTAACCTAACGTAAAATTTAAAAATAAAAAAATAACAAAAAAATAAAAAAAGTTTATAGTGTCTCTTTTTTATGTAGCTTTGTAGCTTTTTTTAACCTAACGTAAAATTAAAAATTAAAAAAAAGTTTATAGGGTGAATAAAAAAAAACTATAAATTATAACATATTTCTTGAATAATGTTTCACATCTTCTTCTTAAAACCAATGTGCTGAACACTAATAAACATGTATTACATAACCTCTATAAAGAGACTCCAAGAATCCTAACGTGTGAGACAAAATTGCATATGATAATGATAATAGTAGTTTATCTAAAAATATTGCATTCTCTACAATTATTTTATATATATATATATATAATCAACATTTATTAATTAAGTTGAAATTATTTCACAACATCTAAATCAATATGAATTAAATTTATTTTAAAACAAGTCAAGTCAATATTCACATCTTTGTCTATATATTATATATTTTCTAGCTCTATTTTTTTTAAATAGAAATAGATTTTTTCATCTACTTCTAAAGTAAAGCATGGGTACTATATATTTTGCCAAATCGATTACAAAAATAGTTAAAAAAACATATAAAGTAAAGCATGGGTGCTATATATTTTGACAAATCGATTACAAAAATAGTTAAAAAAACATAATAAGGGTGGTTGTGATATAAAACCATTTAAATTATCCATGCATGTCCTTTCTTTCACAAACTGAAACTTTGTCCATGGGCCTTACTTCACTTGAGGTCCATGCTTGGCAATGGCTACAATGATTCACTTTCACAAGTTGTTCTAGGTCCTTTCTTACCTCGTCCATTAAGAAAATTTGCTCACATATGTTGCCATCTAGGTCATCAATGCAAGACTCCAGGTTAGCTAGGTTGTTGGCATTGTAATGCACTTCCTTGTAGGGATGTTTGATGGACCCCCCCCATTCCTTCTTGGATGACCTGCAACATTCTTTTGAAATCATCCAAATAGCCTCTAAAACTCGCATAAATTTCTTTCCGTGATGACATGATTCCTTCGCCAACTACAAGAGGGAAAGAGGGCCTCCGAGTTATGGATGAATTTTGACTATCCTAAACGCTAGAGAGAGCTACGTGCACTATTTAATTTTGGCGCTTCTTGTGGGAGTCAATATTAGTTTCAAGGGAGAAAATCCCAAGCTCTTCCTCCCTTCCTGGGAGAGAATGAAAACAAAAGAGAGAGGAATCGTTCTTTTCAAGGGCAGCAAAATCAAATGCAGACAGACCATGACTAAGGTTCTCCTCGGAGGAGGAATTTATAGACTGCAACTTCTCCAGATTGTGAAAGTGTCCATCGTCCCTTCCTTACAATCACTCTTAATAACCGTCAATTTATCACTTGTGTGAACTTGAGCATAAAGGTAGGAGTACAGGTCAACTCCTAGGGTGGTATTAATGCTACAATCACTCCACAGTTCCCTAGCATTAAACATGCCGTGTGCCCGACTCTTCTAGATGTCGCCACCTATCTCTCGCATGGACTTGGTCTCGGGATTGATGTCTTGAGGGGAATGCATGTAATACTCCCCTCCTTACCTTTGCGCTCAAGGGTGTTTCCATGTTTTTCCCTTGGGTTCTCCCTAGGCTTATGAACTTTGCATTTGTCAAGGCATCCAATTCCTAATCAAAGATTGATTTTCAAATGCTATAATTCCTTGTTCGAGCCTTGATCCTTGATTTGCCAATTCATTAGCTAACCCATTATCCTTGATTTGCCAATTCATTAGCTAACCCATTATTTTCTAGCTTGACATGATAATAGGTGACTACGCTAGGAATAGTGACATTATAAATTTGCTTTTGAATTCTTCTACAAATAGTGGGTTCTCATTATAAGTGCTATGTATTTTTTGGATGGCATATCTAGACTCTCCAAAAACAAGGATTTTTGAGATATTTAATTGTAACATGACATTTAATAGCTAACATATTTAATTAAATTTGGAATTAAACAATGAATCTAGAATCCTAAAATAACTTAAAAGCTCAATTTTATTATTGTCCTTGGAGTAAAATGTTTCCAATTTTAATGAAATATGTGTAAAGATAAAGATAGTTTGTTATAATTGGAAAATGTGTTCATAATGTGAGTAATTAGTGGTTGTGGTGGTTGGTTGTTGTAGAAATAGGATAATGCACAGTGGAAGGTAATATTGTTGTATGAATTAAGTAGAATAAAATTGAAAAGTATAAAAATTATTTCATTTCATAATTATTAAAATAAGAAGAAGAAATTGGAAATAAATATATTGAATTTTAAATTTATAAAATTAATAATAAATTGAAATATCTAAGGTAATTTAGAGTTGTGTTTTGGTAAACCAAATGAATCATTGCTTTTTTAAAAGTATGATAACTCAAAATGAATCTTAGTGGACTTTAATAACCATAATCATCCTTTGGATTGGGTGTTAGGAAAAAGAGGCACTGGGAGGACACACATCGTAGGACATCCATTTGGTGGAGTGCCCTACACTTGGCCACCTCCCCACATGGAATTAAGTCTCAACTTGATAAAGGGGATGGGTTTGTGAATCCTACTCTTAGTCACCAAAGCTTGATGCATGGAAAAATGATGAGGAAGGACATGTTAACTGGGCATGGGTACAAGGAAACTACAGTGGTTAGTGTGGTCATCATGAAGTGGGAAGTGGAATTCTAGTAGGTTCAAACTGACAATATGATTTCACTCTCATCGGTGGATAAATTAATGAATTTTCATGGTGGTCGAATTTACCCAACCTTGCAACTTCTCTAGTTTCCCTGGTTAGAGTTTTTATGTGCATTTCGCTTTAATTCTGATTAGTAATTCTCATTAAAAGAGGTGCAGGGAAAAAAATCAATTTATCCTATCCTCTCCTTCACCAACTTGGTTACTGTTTTGTTGTTTACCATGACAGTACAAAGGATTATCCCTATTGGATCAAGTAGAGACCTAGGCTCTAGGACTTAGAGGGTCCTCCTCTCCCCTACAGTGGAAAGAGACATAATATAGAGGTTCTTTTGAGGTTCCTAGGGTGATTTTATCTATGCACAGTGGGAAACAACTCATTGGTGACTTGACCTCCTTGTCGTGGGTAGTGGTATCACCATCTATGGTGAAATGAGGTAGGGGAAGGAGATCCCAGAGAGGAATCACAAGCAGGGGCCCAACTCAAGATCAAACTAAGCTTGATGAGGCACAAAATCTATTCTATCGGGATCTATCCATACGAAAATTTCGGTAGAGATGAGGGTGAAGGAGGAAAGATTTATTTCACTAAACCCAAGAAAATTGCAACAGAGATGCAGACTTGGGTTAATGATTCCAGCCATACACATTCAAGAGACGCTGGATATTTCAAGGCATTGGCCTTGCAATGGACTCTAATATACCTATTGGGGAAAATTCTACTTGACACAAAAGAGAAGTGTAATGAAACCCTCCTGCAAATGGACAAGATGAACAAGAAGGTGGATTTCCTCATTAAGGAAAACACATATAATGTGTATGAACTAGCTCCTCTAGAACATATACTTGTTTTTTTTGTTTCTTATGAAGATCATGATTAGGGGTTTCTTAGGGTCCCGAGTTTTTTTTGTTTTTCATTGTTATCTTAGTAATGATTAGAAACCTATCAACTTGCTAGGTAGTTTTCATAGCTTTGATAAAATCATGTTCTATAAGTGTTATGGTTTCCCTATAGCCACGTCAATTTTATTTATGTTGTAAATGAGGATTTATCAATACAAATCATCATCGTTATATATATATATATATATATATATATATATATATATATATATATATATATATATATATATATATATATATATATGATTATGGTTTTTTTATAAGACTAAAGATTTGTATTAATATATATATGAGATATATTTTGATATATTCATATCAACTAAATAAATACCTAAAAATTGACATATTATATTATGACATTTAGACCATGGCAAAGGGAGTCATCCAGATCTTAATAATATAAGATGTTGATGTGCTTGCTTTTCTCATCTTGATATGGACATGTTGTATGCACCTCAATGTGTTTGGATAGCTTTTAATGTGATGATTATTGAGGTATTAGGTAAGCTTTGATTTTAATAAAATGATTCTTTTTTAAATTTCAATATATCTATAATTTATATTAACATATAATTATATTGATAAATATTGAATTTAAAAAATAAAAATAAAAATTAATATATTTATGATTTATGATTTATAAGGATATTATCAAATTCATGTATAAATATTTAAATTTGATTATAATGTTTATATTTATATTTTACAATGATATATGTTTAAATTTGATTAGAATGTTTATATTTATTTTTTAAAGTGATTTATAATTTATAAAAATACTAGCAAATAATCATATCAATGAATATTGAATATATTAATGATAAATGATGATATTTGTAACGTGCCCCACGTTACACATACACACATTACAGTGTAATACCATGAAAATAAAAAATTTCTATTAAGCATCTAATTAACAGCTTCATATCTACAGTAGTTGTCCCATAAACATAAATTAATGCACTGGCAGCTAGAAGCATGCCATCTATGCCCGAAAATCTATTAGGCATCTAATTAAAAGCTTCAAATGTACATTAGTTGGCCCATAAACATAAATTAATGCATCGGCAGCCAGAATCATGCCATTTGTGCCCGTAAATAAGCTTTCTACGAAGACCAGATCTACATTCCGCAATCCGCATTGCGGGATTCGGAATGCGGAACCTCCAAGTCACCCATGCGACAAAACACTCTTCCGCATTGTGAAAAGCGGAAATGTGGAAGTCCCAAACCAATATTGTAAAACCAACGTCCGCAATCCACATTGCGGACACAGAACTGCGGAAACCACACCAAATCTCCTGCACTTCTTCCTCCCTAGTCCAAATGTGACAAGGATGGTATCATTGGAAATATCTTGGAGAGCTCTATCCAATGGTAATATTCCCACCCCCATTAAATAAATCCATCCAAGCTAATACCCAACTGAACTTTTGTTCAGTAGACCCCAAATAAATTACATAAATCAATAACAGGGAACTCTGCCCCTCCCTTCCAACGTTTCCACCTTCACTAGACCCACAGAGGTATTCTAGAACAAAACAGGGTTCAATTCTATCTCCCATAGAGTCCAGGTGAATACTAACCATCCCTTAGCAGGGTGAAGGATAATTTATAAGCAAACATAAGAATCACACGGAGCTAGATAGACATATCATAGCTTGCAGAGTTAAACAACACAACACAACTCAGCCTTATTCATAAAAAATACTCTCAATCAGGCATTCAAACTTCATAACCAGGTTTATGACTATCATGATATGAACAATACATGAACCATCAATTCATCATTAACGTTGTGTTGGGATAAGCATATATGAGGTACATAAATGAAGTATAATCCATGCATCTTTCACATATAAGATTCCTAATGCAGATAACTCATGCAATTGAAGGAAACATCATTCATGAATACAGCCTTCTACACAGGCTTAAGCATAGAATTATCATGGATTACATTTAATTAATATTTCATTCAACAATTTGAACATAATAAGCATAATAATTCACATGAACATTAAAATTCATCCACGGATAAACTTATCTGAAATTCACGTAAAGGTGGCAGCTGGCTACATGTGAGCCACGCTCCACCCAACCTTGGAACTTGTCCATCCTGTACAATTTCAGATCCCAAGTTCACCCCCGAACCAAGATCCAGAAATTAACCCAAGGTGTCTCATCTACCCCCTCAACTCCCTCATAGAGTCAAAGGTGGAAGAAACGGGGATAGGATATGCACAGGGTTCTACAAACAACATTTTGGTAACCAATTCCTTGTCAATTCTGCTATTGACCCACCTGATTTCCTTCCCAAAATGCACAACGATACACTTCATTGCAAGCGTCGAGATTCCCTCTAAGTCTCATGCATAATTTCCAATTGACTAGTATATGCAACCAAGGAAATCATGGCGAAAACAGTTTAACTCAACAATTCGGGTTCAGGTTCGTCATAGGAACTCCTTCCCAGGTTTTTCTCACTTCTCATTCATTCCACAGACACCACACTGGTCCCTCTCTCACTCCATCTGTGTCCCCTGCGTGCATCCTCGGAATCTCGTCCAACAGCTAGGTTGTGCGTCCCCTTGACCGTCAACTAGCTTCCACCTTTATCCCAAGGTAATCCTGTGTTCCCTTTGGGATACCACATGGCTCTCTCAAAGGCACACGTTACCCCTTCCGCCTTAAGCAAAATTAAATACTTAATCATAGCATTAATTAATATTTAATTATTAAATATTCCCCCTTTGAGTTTATGGCTTAGGAGTATGGTTTTGGGTTTTATCATAAGGTTTATAGAACAAGGGTTTAGGGAGCAAGGTACCTAGGTAAACCTTACCCCCTCACAACCCTCGATTAATATCTAGATCTCCGAGTCTTTAGCGTATTTCTCCACATGCATCCTATTGGTAATTGTATTAAAATATTATCATGCTATGTACATATCTCATAGCAAAATGTTCAGGTTACAATATTAGTTCTAATATGGACCAAGGGTGTTACATTTCCCCTTCCCTTAGAGTCTTCACCATCCTCGATGATTAACATTGTATCAAACATATACATATACAAAATTTTGTTGTCTCAATGTTTTCATATATACATATTTTCAAAATAAATGTGGATATTCTTCCTGCATTATATCTTCCAGTTCCCAAGTAGATTCCTTAGGACCGTAATGGTTCCATTGGACCTTTACATGCCCAATGACTCTGTTTCGAAGTATCTTGCTTCTGCGATCCAATATGCAAATTGGTTGAACCTGTATTTCCCCTTCTGGTTCCACCTGAAGAACAGACCAATCAAGCACATGATTAATATCATAAACATACTTTTTCATAGATGAAATATGAGACACATTATGTATTTTGATGGTGGGAGGTAGTTCTAGCTCGTAAGCTACGAATCCCACTATGCTCAAGATTTCGAATGGACCACAAAATCTAGCAGCCAATTTCTTGTAGTCTCCCAACTGCAAGTAACTTTTATTGCCTCTGACCTTCAGGAACACCATGTCCCCAACCTGGAAATTTCTTATGCGTCCTCCTTTTATCTACGTAGCTCTTCTGACAATCTTGTGACGTATTTAAATTATGTTTAATCTTTACCACTTGTTGTTCAATATCCTGAAGCATCTCAAGTCTAATGATTAACCTGTCAACTGGTTTATCCCAATTGATTGGAACATTACACTTTCTACATATAAGGCTTCAAATGGACTCATTTTCGAAGATACTTGATAACCATTATTATAAGCGAATTCTACCAGGTACAGGTACTCTTCCCATTTTCCCAGTTTGTCCATGACATACATCCTGAGCATGTCTTCGATGACTTGATTTACTTGCTCAATCTTCCCATCAGTTTGGGGATGATAAGCCATGCTTAAATTAAGATTTGTCCAAAACTCTTTAAACAAACCTTTCCAAAAATTAGAGGTAAATTTCGGATCACAATCCGACATAATGGCTTTCGGAATACCATGCAACTTAGCAATCTCCTTCATATAGGCCTCAACAATTTTAGCTTCCTTGAAAGTTGATTGAACATGAATGAAATGAGCTGATTTGGTCAACTTATCAACTACTACCATAATATAATCATGTTGCTTTATGGTTCTAGGAAAACCTGTAATAAATTCATTGGTTATAGTGTCCCATTTCCATTCAAGAATAGGCAATGGCTGAAGTAACCTAGCTAGATATGGATGCTCTACTTTGACTCTTTGACATTCTAAACAATGGGCAATGTAATTGGCCACCTCCTTTTTCATGTTTGGCCAATAAAAATTCTTCTTTACAGCTGTTAGAGTTTTCTGATATCCGAGATGTCCTGCATAAGGTACATTATGCATTTTCCTCAATATTATTCTCTTCAACTCATCATTATCCAGTACATACATCCTATCCTTAAAATCAAGGATACCATTCTCAGCTACTACAAAATTGCAGAACTTTAATGCTTTACTTCCTTCTTGCAATGTTGTTGTCACCTGTAGATAAATCTGGTCACTTTTCAGAGCTTCAAGCATTCTGATTTGCAGTTCAGAATTCCGAGTGTTGATGTCCGAAACATGCATCAGTTGTCCTCTTCTACTCAGTGCATCTGCTACACCATTTTCTTTACCTTTCAAGTACTTGATCTCAAAATTGAACTCACTTAAGAACTCAACCCACCTAGCTCGGCGGGCATTAAGTTGAGGTTGATCAAACAAATACTTTAAATTGTTGTGATCAGTTCTTAACTTAAACTTATTTCCCAGAAGATAGTGTCTCCACATGCGAAGTGCATGAACAATGGCTGCTAGTTCCAAGTCATGATTAGCATAGTTCTTCTCATATTCCTTCAACTTCTGTGATTCATGGCAAATCACAAGTCCTTCCTACATTAGAACTCCACCCATTCCTTCAAGTGATGCATCAGTACATACAAGAAATTCTTTATCCAGATCAGAAATCTTCAATACATGAGTACAGGTAAGCAATTCCTTTAGATTTCTGAAACTATCTTCATATTTCTGACTCCAGATGAAAAGTACACCTTTATTTTGCAAAGATGTAATTGAATTGGTTATTCTCGAAAAATATTTTATAAACTTTCGGTAATAACAAGCCAATCCCATGAAAGATGTTACCTCAAAGACATTGCGAGGAGTAGACCATTCCAAAATAGCTTTAACTTTAGCTGGGGTCCATAGCCAAAATATAACAATTGTTTCTGATAGAACGTGCACTTGTTGATCTTGGCATACAATTGATTTTCTCTCAATATTTGGAAAGTATTCCTAAGATGTTCTTCATGCTCCTCCTCGGTTTTGGAATATATAAGTATAGCATCCAAAAATAAAATTATAAACTTATCCAGAAACTATGTGAATATACCATTCATCAAACACATGAATGTAGCAGGAGCATTTGTTAAACCAAAAGGAAGCACTGTAAATTCATAATGCCCATATCTAGTTATAAATGTTGTTTTACATATGTCTTCATCCTTAATATGTATCTGGTGATATCCAAATCTCAAATATATCTTATAAAATATTCTTGCACCTCTTAACTAATAAAAAATATCATCAATTCTAGGTAGAGGATACCTGTTCTTAATTGTGGCTTTGTTTAACTGCCTTTAATCCACACACAGTCTAAGCGTGCCATCCTTCTTTCTTACAAATATAACAGGAGCACCCCAAGGTGATATACTAGGCTGTATATACCCTTTCATCAGCAACTCTTCGAGTTGCATTTGCAATTCCTTTAACTGCGGAGTACCCAGTCTGTATGGTGATTTTGAAGCTGGCACAAATCCAGGCACCAAACAATTGTGAAATCAATATCCCACCTGGGTGGTAACCCAGGAACTTCCTGAAATACATCTGCAAATTATTTCAATACTGGATATTCATCCAAGCTTGATTATTTTTCATTAACCAAGTCTTCTACCTAAATAGCATACAACTGGCACCTTTTCCTGATGCACTTCTACATTTGGAAGACTGAAATCTGTATTAAGGATATAGGGCTCTAAATACCTCTTATATGTACATTAAGGTTTCCCTCATCATTCAGACATGTAAAAAATTTACTGTGGCAGTCCAGCACAACAAAGTGTTTCTCAAGCCAGTCCATACCGATCAGTAGATCATATGATCCAAGAGGAAGGATGTCCAAATTTGTACGTGCATTTGGTTTCCATTCATTTCAAAACAACAACATTTGACCATAGCTTTGATCTTCCTCTTAATACCAGTTTCCAATTGAACCATTCTAGACTCAGAAAACTTATGAGTCACCAATTTACATCTTCCAACCAGGTTAGTATTAATATAGCTATAAGAAGCTCTAGAATCAATTAAAATTGAAATAGGCACATCATTTAGTTTACCTTCAATCTCGATCATAGAAGATTGATTATCAGCTTGGCGGTCATCCAATGCTGCATAGATGCGAGGAACACTTCTAGCAACATCGCCAACAGTAGAAGCTTCTTGCAAATTATATAGACTGGTTCCCTTATATCTTCTTTCAAGACATTTGCTTAAGAAATGGTCACCACCACATCCCCAACATTTACCTTTGGTTGATTTCTTTTGTCCTGAAGAATTAACCATCCTGGATTCTTCTTTCGGTATCAATGGTTTAAAAGAAGAGTAGGTTTCCTTATTTTTATCCAGAGGCTTAAACCCCTTTCTTCTCTAATATTGATTCATCTCCAGCTTACCTTTCCAAACCTTCTTAACTTCCAACCTATTCTTTCTTTGCTCATACAAGCATCTAGATTTTCGGAAGCAATCCTTCAAGGTGCAAGGTTCATCATAAGTCAATCTATCCTTATAATACGCAGGCAAGCCATTGATAAAATGTTGTATCTTCACCTTTTCATCCTTGATAAACTCCACATATCCCAGTAGATCCAAGAATTTCTTTTCATAGTCCTTCATGGACATATTTTCCGATTTATTCTCAAAGAATTCTTGTGTCTTTTTATCATAGTAATGCTGTGATAGATATTCTTTCTTAAAGAGTCTTTGGAATTTCCTCCAAGAAATATGCTTCTCATCCAATTCTTCCACTTGTTTGAGATGTTTCCACCATTTATAAGCCCTTCCTTGCAAATTATATATTTCAATCTGTGCTTCTTGGTTTTCTGAGTAGTCATGTAAATGCAAATACTTGTTTATTTCCATAATCCATAGATCTACAACATCACCAGACTTCTCTCCATCAAAGGTTGGAGGTTTTATTTTTCTAAGTTCACCTTCTACCATTACATCATGCTTTCTCTTTCTCTACCTTCTAGGATATTTAACCTGCTGGTTATTTTTATACCCATGAGAACTTTCATTGGTTTTACGGTGGAAATATAATCTCCTCCTGCTGTCATATTTTCCTTGAGAAAAGTGATACCTGTCAGGGATGTCTCTGTTCATGGACTCTTCACCTTTTTCCACATTAGAAGTCACTTGATGCATTTGATTTTGCAGCTGGACCAAATTTTGCATTAACTATTAATTGATTTGGTTCTGTTGTTCCAAACTTTGCAAATTATATTGTTTCAAAATTCCAAATTCCTCGAAGTTTGCACAACATCCATGGTCCCTGACCCACTTTGGTGACCATTGGATTCATTACCATGTTCATCTTCACCAACTTCTTCAACAAAATTAGAAAATACGAGATCCTCTGCCATCTATTTAATTTCATTTGCTTGTCTTTACTGGCAGTCTGCAAATTAAATGGCTGAATATTTCTGTATAATTCTAGCAATCTAAAATTTCTCAATGATTATTAGTCTCAAATTAATTACAACATATATTCAAATACATTTATATATCTCTTTTTAGGCAAAATAATTTCAATTCCATAGGCTTGAGAGCTGCAATCGGCGCTCTGATACCAATCTGTAACGTACCCCATGTTACACATACACACAATTACAGTGTAATACCATGAAAATAAAAATTTTATATTAAGCATCTAATTAGCAGCTTCATATCTACATCAGTTGGCCCATAAACATAAATTAATGCACCGACAACCAAAAGCATGCCATCTGTGCCCAGAAAATCTATTAATCATATAAGTAATAGCTTCATATCTACAATAGTTGGCCCATAAACATAAACTAATGTACCAGTAGCCAAAAGCATGCCATATGTGCCTGGAAATAAGCTTTCCGCAAAGACCAGATCCGCAATCCGCATTGCAGGATTCAGAATGTGGAACCTCCAAGTCACCCATCCGACAAAACACTCTTCTACATTCCGCAGTCCGCATTGCGGAAAGCGGAAATGTGGAAGTCCCAAACCAATATTGCAAAACCAACGTTTGCAATCCGCAATCTGTATTGCGGATGCGGAACTGCGGAAACCACACCAAATCTCCTGCAAACTTTACAGGGTCATAACTTCTTCCTCCCTGGTCCAAATGATACAAGGCTAGTACCATGTGAAAGCTCTTGGAGAGCTCTATCCAATGTACAATTCCCACCCCATCAGAGCAATCAAGGCAAGCTAAGACCCAACTAAAAAAAATTTCAGTAGACCCCAAATAAATTACATAAATCAATAGCAGGGGAACTCTGCCCCTCCCTTCCAAGGTTTTCACCTTCACCAGACCCACAGAGGTATTCTAGAACATAACAGGATTCGATTTTATCTCCCATAGATTCCAGGTGAAGACTAACAATCCCTTAGCAAGGTGAAGGATAATTTATAAGCAAACATAAGAATGACACAGAGCTAGATAGACATATTATAGCTTGGAGAGTTAAACAACATAACACAACTCAGCCTTATTCATACAAAATACTCTCAATCAAGAATTCAAACTTCATAACCAGGTTTATGCCTATCATACTATGAATAATACATGAACCATCCATTCATCATTAAGGTTGTGTCAGGATAAGCATATATGAGGTACATAAATGAAGTACTTTCACATATAATAGTCCTCATGCAGATAACGCATGCAATTGAAGGAAACATCATTCATGAATACAACCTTCTACATAGGATTAAGCATAGCATTATCATGGCTTACATTTAATTACTCTTTCATTCAACAATTTGAACATAATAAGCATAATAATTCACATGAACATTAAAATTCATCCACAAATAAACATATCTGAAATTCACGTAAAGGTGGCAACTGGCTACATGTGAGCCATGCTCCACCCAACCTTAGAACTTGTCCAACCTGTACAATTTCAGCTCCCAAGTTTACCCCCAAGCCGAGATCTAGAAATTAACCCAAGGTGTCTCACCGATCTCCTCAACTCGCTCACAGAGTCAAAGGTGGAAGAAACAAGGATAGGATATGCACAGGGTTCTACAAACAGCATTTTGGTAACCAATTCCTTGTCAATTCCAAAATTGACCCAACTAAGTTCCTTCACAAAACGCACAACGATACACTTCACTGCAAGCATTGAGATTCTCGCTGGGTCTCATTCATAATTTCCAACTAATTGGTATATGCAACCAAGGAAATCATGGCCAAAATAGTTTAAATCAGCAATTCGGGTTCAGGTTTGTCACAGGAACTCCTTCCTGGGTTTTCCTCACTTCTCATTCATTCCGTGGACACCGCACGGGTCCCTTTCTCACTCCGTATGTGTCCCCTACGTTCATCCTCGGACTCTCATCCAATAGCCAGGTTGTGCATCCCCTTGATTGTCGACTAGCTTCTGCCTTCATCCCAAGGTAACCCCGTGTCCCCTTTAGGATCCCACATGGCTGTCCCAAAGGCACACGTTACCCCTTCCTCCTTAAGCAAGATTAAATACTTAATCATAGCATTAATGAATATTTAATAATATTTAATTATTAAATATTTCCCCTTTGGTTTTATGGCTTAGGAGTATGGTTTTGGGTTTTATCATAAGGTTTATAGAACAGAGGGTTTAGAGAACAAGGTACCTAGGTCAACCTTAACCCCCTCACAACCCTGGGTTAATATATGGATCTCCTCTTCAACGTATTGATCCTCATGTAGCCTGCTGGTAATTGTATTAAAATATTATCATGCTATGTACATATCTCATAGCAAAATGTTCAAGTTACAATATCAGTTTTACTCTAGGCCAGGTGTGTTACAATATCAATGCAATCTAATAAACATATTTAAATTTAATTGTAATATTTATATTTATTTTTAAAATGTTATATAATAATATTATTAAAAAAATTTATATATATACTGAATATTTAGTGTGGCGAAATGGAAGGCAACTTATTGTGTATTCTACTTTTATACACATAAGCATGTTTTTTAAAATGAAAATGTGCATATATTATTAAAAAAAAGTGAGAGTAACACTACAATCATGTTTATTATATAGAAGAATTTATATGATATTATGTATAACTATAAAAATATATGTTTATTATTACGCCGAGAGGAGCTCTACAGCCCAGGATGGGGGAGATCCTGTAAGGTGATATAACAGCGTTATAACGTGTAAAAAAATAATAGTAGGAATATTATGAGATATCTTGTAATGTGATATAACGGTAGTAAAGTTATAAAGTTGGTAACATGTCGGCAAAAAATAATAGTGATAATGAATATTATGGGAGAGATCTTATAAGGTGATATAATGTTAGCAACATTATAAAGTTGGTAACATGTCGGCAAAAAATAATAGTGATAGTGAATATTATGGGAGAGATCTTGTAACGTGATATAATGTTAGTAAGGTTATAACATTGGTAACATGTTGGCAAAAAATAATAGTGATAGTGAATATTATGGGAGAGATCTTGTAACATGATATAACGTTAGTAACGTTATAACATTGGTAACATGTCAGCAAAAAATAATAGTGATAGTAGTGAATATTATGGGAGAGATCTTGTAACGTGATGTAATGTTAGTAACTCTATAATGCGTAAAAAAATAATAGTAGGAATATTATGAGATATCTTGTAACGTGATATAACGGTAGTAAAGTTATAAAGTTGGTAACATGTGGGCAAAAAACAATAGTGATAGTGAATATTATGGGAGAGATCTTGTAACATGATATAACGTTAGTAACGTTATAAAGTTGGTAACATGTGGGCAAAAAATAATAGTGATAGTGAATATTATGGGAGAGATCTTGTAACATGATATAACGTTAGTAACGTTATAAAGTTGGTAACATGTGGGCAAAAAATAATAGTGATAGTGAATATTATGGGAGAGATCTTGTAACATGATATAACGTTAGTAACGTTATAAAGTTGGTAACATGTGGGCAAAAAATAATAGTGATAGTGAATATTATGGGAGAGATCTTGTAACATGATATAACGTTAGTAACGTTATAACATTGGTAACATGTCGGCAAAAAAAATAGTGATAGTAACATGTAAGTTTGTCCGTCATTAATAAAATTTAACATAAAGTAAAAAATTATAATATGAGGGAGATCTTGTAATGTTAAGTTTGTGATATTATTGTCGGCCATAAACAAAAAAGAATAATACAAAGTAAAAAGTAATAAATATTATGTCGGCCATAAACAAAAAAAGAATAATACAAAGTAAAAGTAATTAACATATTCAAGTAATTAACATACTCAAGTAATTAAAAGTAATAGAAAAATAATTGTAAATTTTGTTTAATATACTCATTTTTTAAAATAATAGTTTTAAGTGTAGTGCTTTAAATTTGAATTTAGTTTTTCTAAAAATAGAATTCTAAATTTTGTTTAATATACTCACTTTTTAAAAATAATAGTTTTAATGGCAGTGGATATGTAAAAACATAAAGAAGTAAAAAAAAATATTATAGCTAACATAAAAACTAAAAACATAAAAAGTAAAGAAGTAAAGAAGGAAAAAAAATATATTAGCGGATATAAGAAGTAGAAACCAAAGAAGTAAAAAGAATATTATAGCCGAATAAGAATAGAAAAGAAAAGCACCATAATAATAGTTAGATTTGTTAACTAATAATTAGAATTGATAACTAAATATAACTCCAAACAAAAAGAGATTTGAATCTTGGTCTCTACATTAAGACAAGCCCAATCACCTCACTACTTATCAATAGATCACACACAAATGGTGTTAAAAAAAATAATATGCCTATTGATTTGATTGATTGCATTGATTTCAACAATGCAATTTTTCTTACATATATGCATTGAATTTATCAATTTAATAAAAAAACATGCTTCCATTGATTTCAAAAATGCATTGTTTTTATATTTAAATCTATACATCGAATTTATCAATCTAATAAAAAGATGTAAAAAATTATTACAGTGGACATAAGAAGTAAAAAAAACACAAGATGTATGTTGATTTGATTTGTTGCATTGATTTCAACAATGCATTGCCATAATAATAGTTAGACTTGATAACTAACTATAACTCCAAGCAAAAAGGGTTTTGAACCTTGGTCTCTAGGTTAACACAAGCCCTATCACCTTAATTCCTACCAATAGACCACACACAAATATTGTTAAACAATAGAAGATGCATATTTATTTCATTTGTTGCATTGATTTCAACAATGTATTTTTTTTTGTTTTTTACTTGTATGTATTGAATTTATCAATTTAATAAATAAAAAAATCTTTCATTAATTTCGGCAATGCATGATTTTTGTTATTTACATCTATACATTGAGTTTATCAATTTAATAGAAAAACTACTCTACAATGATTTCAACAAATTAAATTTTGGTGTTCTCTATTTCAGAGTATATCGTGGATCCTCATGATAATATTGCAAATAATGAAGATATTGATTATCAAAGAAGAAAAGTATGACAAATGTATAGAAGAGAAAGAGAAAAATAATCTTTGTAGCAATATTTCTGTGGTTGTTGATTTCAGGAGGCTTTGGAGAATCCACAGTATCCATGTTCTTTAGTCAACGTTTCAAATCCATAACAGAAAAAGAAGCATCAGAACATACAAAGAACAAAGAAAACATGACCGTGAACTAAAGAGATCATGAAGAAGTGTTATTTGTGCAAAGGGATTCTCAAAAGCATGAATGGGAGATAATTTCAGGGTTATATAGGAATCAATATAACTACCAATGAATATGACATACTTGGATACATGGAATGTGATAACAAGGAAAATTTGAACTCTAATTTTGTTGATATGGAAACTTCCAATCGTGTACTATAGTTCATATCTAAAAACCGACAATATCGATACCATCTGAAGAAATGTATACTAGAAATCGAAAATTTTGTGAACGAATTGATCAATTAGCAGAAGTTCAAATGTGTCATGTCTGCCAGGAGTCATATGCTGGAATACAAGTACGTAATACAAGTACAGGTCCAATGTAGATTCTCATATGATCGATATGAGAAGATGTCAAAACTACTAGGTGTGAAGATAAGAAAAGATGAAGAAGATAGGCTGAGAATGATCGCGATGTGAACCATATTTTCATTTATTTAATCCTTACAAAATTATTGTCTCTATTTTCCATTTTAACAATTTACTCATACTTATTACTTACATTATTATAATCCTCATAATTCTTTCTGTGTTTTCAACTTAACCTGTTCCTTACAATGTTCAAATTTTTTATTGCATATTTTTCAGTGTAGATGTTATTCTGTGGACGCATTGATTTCAGTGTATGGACGCATATATTTCAATGTATGGAGTTTTTTATTGCACATTTTTCAGTGTAGATGTTATTCTATGGACGCATTGATTTCAGTGACAACAAAAGAACGAGAAGAAGATTTGAAACGAAAAGTAGAAGAACAAAAAGAATTTCGAAAAAGGAAGTTGGACGAAATGATAGTAGAAGAACTAAAAGAACAAAGAAAACGAAACGCAGATCGACAAAAAGAATATCGAAAAAGAAAGTTAGACGAATTGACAGCAGAAGAACAAGAGGAACAAAGAAAACGAAACGTTGATGGACAAAGAGTGTATCGAGAGAGAAAGTTGAAGCTGTTGGAAAAACAAAGAAATCAAGTTGTAGAACAACAAATAAATCAAAATGTACGAAATGGTGAAATAACGGCAGAAGAAGGAGAAGAACGAACAAAACAAAATGCAGATCAACAAAAAGAAAATTGAAAAAAAAATTAGGCGAATTAACAGCAGAAGAACGAGAAGAACAAAGAAAACGAAACGTTGATCGACAAAGAGCGTATCGAGAGAGAAAGTTGAAGCAATTGGAAGAACAAAAAAATCAGTTTGCAGAACAACAAATAAATCAAAATGTACAAAATGAAAAAATGACAACAGAAGAAGGAGAAGAACAAACAAAACAAAATGCAGATCAACAAAAAGAGAATCGAAAAAAAAGTTAGGCGAATTGTCTTTATTTTCCAGTTTAACAATTTACTCAATCCTTAATACTTATTACTTACATTATGATAATCCTCGTAAATGTATATGTGTTTTCAACTTAGCCCGTTCCTTACAATGTTGATCAAACTCCAGTTTTATGTCACTGCCCACGACTAAAACCAGCCTAGAACCAAATCCTAGGCTTTATCAAGCATCGAGAGGGATCAAATCTCCCAAGGTGCAAACCTTTTCTTGAGTGCAATACCTGAGCCAAGGTTTGCACCTCGGGAGATTTGATCCCTCTCGGTACTTGATAGAGCCTAAGATTTGGATCTAGACTAGTATATTACCATTTATATGATATTATGTATAACTATAAAAATATACATGATAATGTGATAAAAATTAAAAATGACATTTTATCTTATTAAATAAATTAATAATGATGTTCCAATGTATATAGACATTAAAGAATGTTGAACTAGAAACAAATGAAACTATTCCAGTAATACCTATATTTATTTTTTAAATATTATATAATATATATTATTAAAAAAATTTTAAAAAAATTATATATTTTGAATATTTTAGTATAATAAAATGGAAGGCAACATATTGTGTATTCTACTTTTATGTACTTAAGCATGTTTTTTTATTCTACTTGTATGTACTTAAACATGTTTTCTAAAATAAAAAAGTGCATATATTATAAAAAAAAGTGAAAATAACATTATAATATAATAATATTTAATATATATAACATTTATATAATATTATGTATAATTATAGAAATATACATAATAATGTGATAAAAATAAAAAACGACACTTTATCTCATTTAATAAATTAATAATGGTGCTCTAATGTATCTAGACATCAAAGAATGTTTAACTAGAAACAAATTCAAGACTATTCAAATACACCATTCACGCTTGGATGTGATATTTTTAAATTAATAAAATTGATTGCAATTGCGTAAAGACAAAACTTATCAGTATAGAAGTCTAAACTTTGTTATATGTTATTGCAATTGAATAAACAATGGATATGTATATGCAAGTATATCATAAAGGTCAATATGATGGACGAGAAAAATAAGTGAGACTACAACATCAATTATATCAATTTATTTAAGATTATTTAGGAAATTCATTGCAATATTGAAATTTAACATAGATAGTAATATAGAATATGTAATCATTTATGGAATACACGTTTAAAATATGTAGGTGAAGTGGTTTAGTTTTTTTCAATATTTATTTTAATAATTAGATAAATTGATGGTATTCTTATCATAATCTTAACATATTTATTTTAAAATTTATTTAATATTTTTTATAATTAATATTATTATTTATTTTAAAATTTAAAAAACAAAAAATTAATATTATTATTTATTTTAAAATTAAAAAAAAATAAAATTTGTTAATCCTTTGTTATTATATTAATTTAATAACAAGAATATCTTTACTTTTAAACATTATGAATTGAAAAAAAAAATATACACAAATGAATTAAAAGAAGAAATAGTGGGTATAATTCAATTTTACTTCCATATTTGCTCATTTTGAATGTTTGTGGAGTCAATCATATAATATAATTTAATTGGAATATTCTAAAAGTTGGAAATATTATTACGTGTGATATTTTTTAAATGTGTTCATTTTATCTTTCATATAACATAATGTTATGTTTGTTTGTTTTTAAATACAAATTGGATGTTCTATGCTTAGAATTTTAATATTATAGATTTGAAAATAATTATAAATTAGTATATTTGTAGTTTTGAGATAAGAAAAGTTTTTTTTTAGATTTTTGTCATTTATTTTATTTTAAATGGTTGTGAAGTCTGGGATTGCAACATTTCTATAAAATCTTAGAAAAGAATTTAAAGCAAATCCAAAAGTACTTTATAATATATAATCTCAAAATTAAAGATAATACATCATACCCTATCTTCCTCATAAAAGTGAGTTTGCATGGCTATGACTAGGTACCTAATGTATAAGAACAAGATAAACAATATAGGAGATAAGAGGCTTCCTAAGATTGCTTCATACTCTAGTCAAAACCATTCGTGACTTAAGAGAGGTTGGTATAAAGATGCCAAGTCTTGTTTAAACCATTGGGCAGTCAAGAAAGAGATGGTGTGATAAAGAGTTAGATGATAAGAAAAAATTAAGATATTATAAGGAGGTGATCAAGCCTAATTTAGAAGATCAAAAGTATCTCTCTATTTTAACTAGCCTAAAGAAGAAAATCAACATTGCTAAAATAAGAACAAACTCTCATGAGCTCCATAGTAAACATGGCGATGGACAATTCCTAAAACATTGTGGTATGAAAGAATATGTCATCTTTGTGATATGAAGATGGTTGAAGATGAAAATCACTTTCTCATAAAATGTCCTACATACACCCACATTAAAGCACAATTACAAAACATTTGCTACAATATTGACATTCCTAACCTTTTAAGTCAACATAATTATGGTGATTTAGGAATGTTGAACTCTTAAATCTTTTTGAGCATAGAAATAAAATTCTAAAGAAAACTGGAAGTAAATTTTGTCCTTTTTAAAGTATGATAAACCAAAATCGGTCTCAATGGATGTTAATAACCACCACCACCACCACCATCATTATTTTAGTAATGATCATATTTATATTATATAACAAAAATTAAATATAATATTTAATATAAAATAATATTTGAAAAGTTAACAAATAATCAACTTTTTTATTAAGTTTATTAGATTTATATTAAAAATGAATTAATATACATTTAATTTTAAATTAAAACTTTTATTCATATAATTTAATGATTTATAATTTCATGGTTTGTAATTTCGTAGATTTCTTAAATTGTTTAAAACAAACCCATTCTACATATATATAATCCAACTATAATACATAACACATTCAATAATATATCCAACAATATATACCATTCATCCAAACATACAACATATTCAATAACATATCTAACAATGTATACCACTCATCCAAATACATAACATATTCAATAACATATCCAACAATGTATACCACTCATCCAAACATAACATCCAATTTCTCATATCAAATAAAGATATAAATATTAAACTTATACTAAATAAATTGTCACAAATTTTATTTGCTTTTTTTCAATGTTTGTGTTAATGTCCCAAATTTCCTTTGTAGCTAATGCATTTAAATCAATTTCCTTTCCTTTTACATAGAGGGTGCAACTCAAGTTTGTTACAAGTTTAATATATATAACATGTACGTTTAATATATCTCGTTATTATTTAAGTAATTTTAATTTTTGTATTTCTTTTGTTTGAATGTTTTTTTCTTTATGTTTTTGTTGATGTCTTATTTTCTTTGTTAATGTTTTTATAAATCATTTACTCTTTTATGAAAAGTGTTTCTCAATTTACTATATAGTTAATGATGATCGTGTTATTGAAACAATCCTGTACTTTGATGTCTCATTTTCCTTATAACTAATATTTTTAATAATGTCTCATTTTCCATAGAAAGTATCTCTCAATTTACTATATAGATGATCATCTTATTGAAACAATTCTAATATTCAACTCTATCAAAAAATTCTAATGATCATGTTAGAATGTGCCAGGTAAGAGTCTCGTATTTTTTTAAATCTTTAAAATATCCCTTTTAACTATTAAAACAATGTACTAAAACATCAATTTAGTAACTAATGAATTTTTTAAGCATAGATTTCACCTTAAACCTCGTTTAAATTATGTTGGATACCCATGCCAATGAATTGATATTAATGCATATATACTTGGTTTTTATATTGAAAATTACGATAATTTTATGTTTTTGGATGTTTGGTTTATAAAGCTTTCCTTCATTAAATTTAAGATGTACACCACAACCAAATGCATATATAGTCAGTATGTTTTAGCAATGAATAATTGATCTTTATATTGAAAATTACACTATTTATATTTCTTGTGGTGTTTTGGCTATAAATTAATTATATATATATATATATATATATATATATTTTGTTTATAAATTGTAAATTTTAGTAAAAAAATTAAGAAAATATAATAAAATTAATATTAATTTTATTAATAAATAAAAAAACATAAACTAGAGCCCTTGGAAATGAGAAAGTAACATAACAAATGTCTAGTTATAAAACTTGTGAAAGAATATGAGATAGCCTAAAGAAATATACCAAGGGACACCAAGGTTGCAAAGGAAAGATGTGGTGTGTTCCCAAGGGCAATAAGGTTGCAAGGGTGTGATGTGGTGGTGATCAAGAAAATTTAATAAAATGTTGAAATTATGTTATTTTATTCTGAATTAGTTTGGTTTAAAAAATTGTATGTGTGTTTTTTTTTTGTTTAAATATGATAATAGATTGTTAATGTTTATTTAGAGAAATATTTCTATTTTGTTAAGCATACAATTTTTTTTTTATGATTTCGCTTAAAGGTTCAATGATTTCGCTTTTTCGACAACCATTTCAAGAATATGGTAAAAAATGCAAGATCTTAAAGAATATTATTTAAACTTGTTTAATCTAGGTGCTCTGTGGTACAAAGGTGCTTAATGTTTAGAATTGTTCATTGGAATGTGTTTCATGCTTAAGAAGAGGGTTTTTGGCACTTGTTCCTTTCCTAGACTCTCTTTTCTTTTTTGCGGCTGTATTTTCTCTTCTTGCTTTACGTTTCTCTTATTTTGGGCATCTCGGTATGCCTGTTTCTGTACATATTTATCTATCTTTTTTGTTGTTTGTTCGATTCATACTTTCCGAATAGACTCTGGCTGGGTTTCTGGTTGGTAGTGTCTTTGTTGGTTTATTGTGACTCGTATTGTCCCCCTCGGCGTATCTTGGCATGTGGTAAGATGCTTGTCTCTTTGGGTGAGGGCCCTGTTACTTTGCAGAGGATCCTGGAGCCATTTTAGTTGTGGGTCTCTTTTGATGTAACCACAATACTTTAATATGAAGTATCGATATTTTTCTTTTGTTAAAAAAAATAAGAAGATGAACATTGGAAACGTTCAAATGGGAAATAAGGAAGATAATTTAAGTAGGTCAAGATTATTCAATTAGTTTAAATAGGTTATCAATCACAAAATTGAGCTTATTCTTCTCGTTAAATTTTTAAAAGATTAGCACAGCTACTTAATTTGTGGCAGGCAAACACTATAAGTCATAAATTAAGTGCAAATAAATTTTGACAATACATTTGTCTCATCTTCCTGCAATGTAAGAAAATGATCTTTCCTTATTCACTCGAAATTATAATATATATATATATATAATCCTATCATCTTATAATACCAGCCCGCCAGTTCTGATGTGAAGCTTCTGATGTGAAGCTTTTGTTTTGTTCTGCTAACCAAATTTTAAACGTAAAGTATACTTTCCTTGAAGGATTATATTCATGCTCGCTGTAGAACTTGAATATACCTTTCTAAAATCACGCTTTTCTTAGAAGAGACGACATTATTGAAATTATGAAGAATGAAAAATAAAGAACTCAATGGTTACTACTTATGTCAATAAAATAAAATTAGAATGATATTGAGAATCAGAATTCTACTTAACTCGTTAATATTTACAGGTTATAGATCCATAGATGGAATTGAGTAAAGTTGAAAATTTGAAATAGCGGCGCCGTTGATTGACTCAAAGTATCTTCAATATTGTCGGAGGAATTTAGTCTATTTTCAATATTGTCGGAGGAATTTACAGGGGCAGGGAAGTATAACACAAGTTTCAATATTGTCGGAGCAATTTACATCAGCGAGGAAGTATAACACACGTTTCCATGTCAATGACAAAGAATCAACATGAATGCGAATTCGCATAACGATCTCAAGTTATTCTCAACGTCGCGGTCTTTACCCACCTCTAAGCACATCCACGTTGTCTAATGTCAACCATAGCTTCACTCTCGCAATTTAGTTTTCAATGGGGATCTTGGACCATAAGCTTATAGACCTCTTAATTGAAGAGAATTACTTACTTTATAAGTCAATTACTTACTCTATAAGTCATAGGTTACCCTACAGTTGTAGGTAGGTTGGTGAAAAGTGGTAGTTAAGTCTTGATAGGTCACTAGTTCAAATCATGTGGGTTAAAGGTTGAGAATAGGAGCATAACGGAATAGGGTTGAGATGTGGGGTGTCTATGACAGACCTCGTATTTGCACAATTCTAGTTTGAGTACCTCTCATGTTGGGAAGATCATTCTTCCATTCAAACTAAGGCTAGCCTCGACTGAGGTTATAGACCCATTATTTCTCCTCCTCAAAAAAAATCATGGGCTACCATTCTTGCTGCAACATAAATTTGAAAAAGTATTGTGGTGGTAGTGTGATCCGAAGTCAACCATTTACTAACTATGCATAACTCTAGTGCCATGGTCTATTTTGTAAATTTAGCTTACAACTTAATCCCATTGTATGAGTTTGTAAATTCAAATTCCATATCCATAAATATAAGAAGCATCAATGATTTCATAAACCATGAAATTCAATCATTTTCTAATTCCTTGTTTGCTCCAAGAGTGATTTTCATGTGAATGAATTTGATTGTTTCAAGTTTCAACTAACATCTTCAAAGTTTTTGGTATTTTGGAATTGATGTTGTTTATGATCTTAAATCAACATTTCAATTAGTATGAACAAAGTAAGCTAGCTATAAATATTTGAGACATGAATTAGAATTGTTCAATATCTTACTACGACTAAGATCCATATTTATTAACTTAAGTACACTACAACTTATACTTTGAGTATGAATAGATCTAAAGAGCTAAGAAACATAAACCCTCTTAGTTTTTATAATCTTGAATATTTAAAAATCATATGATTGATAAATTCAATTGATTTTTTAATTATTAATGATTTCTTAAAAAAAACAACAATCATTTAATTGATCAAAACAACAATCATTCCATTGATTTTTTACGCTTTTTTTTATGATTTTGTTCCCTAATCACTGCGAGCTTCCAATTTGAAAGCTGTTTGATAAACAATATAGAAGCTCCAAAAATGGAATGACCAAAACAAATTCTCTAAAACCTCCGGAAAAACTCTCAAGCTCCCAACAACAGTAAAGCTTTTTTGTACAAACACCCAACCCAAGCTCCTTGGAGCGAGGAAATGTTTTGTAGGATATCAAAGGCATCCTTCCATGGTACACAGACTGATTTGTCCTTTAAGCGTATAGAGCGAGAGTCGGGGAAAATTATCATTGTTTTAAGCTCAAATTGAACTGTGGTACTGGTACAAATACTAAAGCAGATTTATTGTCTCTATGGTGCTTATGCAAAGTAGCCTCAATATTTGGGATTGTTTCATTAAAGATCTTTGGGGACTCTGTGGTTATTGTCAAATGGGAAAAACCTTTGTTTAATATCAATTTTATGGCTCATTTCAACTAGTGTGGTTGTACAAGGGCTCTCCTTTCATCATTTTCTTTTGTTGACATATCACATATTTACAGGGAACAGAATATGGAAGCGGATCAAAACTATCAAAAGAAGCACTTGTTGGGGATGAAGGTATCTTAGAATGGGTGGAATTTTATGATTCCACTATGATCAACATGGGATCAAGTAATATTTTTTGTTGTAATTAGTATTATGTGCCTGATCTTGCTAGACGTTTTATTATTTTTGCTATAGTCTATATGAGAAGACTGTCTGGATAGTATTTTTTGGATGCGGTTACTTTGCTTAGTTGTCTTGAGTATGTATAATCCCATATATATCAGGGCTAACTGGATGAGACATTGTACTTTTTGATTCATAATTGAATATGAAGAGTACTTTTTTTTTCTTACTGAAAAGAAAAAAAAACAAAACAAAACAAAAAAAAACAAAAAAACAAAAACAAAAACAAAACAAAAAAACCAAAAACAAAAACAAAACAAAATAAAACAAAAAAAACAAAACAAAAAAAAAACTTAATATAAAAATATTTTATAGAAAAAGTTTGAAAAATAAGCTTCATGAAACATAAGAAGAGATAAATAGTAATGATATGTATTGTCATGAAAAATGTGAAAAAATAAAGGAATGGGATTAGTTCAAAAGATATGGTGTTATTTAAACATGAGAATTTCACTAAGTAGACAATATTATAGCATGTGAAAATTCATATTAGAGGATTTAATACTCTAAAAAATGGAAGTAATATATTGGCCAGTATATAAGGGTGAAGGGGTATTTTTAATATATTAAAAACGTATAGATATAAGGAGGGTTTACTAAGGGATTGAATATAGTATTGGGGGGTTTAAATAGATACTCCACGTCCGAAGTTAGTTTGAATCCAATTGTGTGTGATATTAGATTAGTGTTTGAATATGTATAATATGAGTGTGAAAGTGGTGTGAATCCAATTGTGTTAGGAGTTAGAGTGGTGTTTGAATAGGTATGATTTGTGGTGTCTCTATGAGAAGACTGTCTGGATAGTATTTTTTGGATGCGGTTACTTTGCTTAGTTGTCTTGAGTATGTATAATCCCATATATATCAGGGCTAACTGGATGAGACGTTGTACTTTTTGATTCATAATTGAATATCAAGAGTAGTGTTTTTTTCTTACTGAAAAAAAAATAATAAATAAATATTTTATAGAAAAAATTTAAAACATCAGCTTATTTTTCTTGCTGAAAAATAAGCTTCATGAAACATAAGAAGAGATAAATAGTAATGATGTGTATTGTCATGAAAAATGTGAAAAAATAAAGGAATGGGATTAGTTCAAAATATATGGTGCTATTTAAACATGAGAATTTCACTAAGTAGGCAATATTATAGCATGTGAAAATTCATATTAGAGGATTTAATACTCTAAAAAATGGAAGTAATATATTGGCCAGTATATAAGGGTGAAGGGGTATTTTTAATATATTAAAAACGTATAGATATAAGGGGGGTTTACTAAGGGATTGAATATAGTATTGGGGGGTTTAAATAGATACTCCACGTCTGAAGTTAGTTTGAATCCAATTGTGTGTGATATTAGATTAGTGTTTGAATATGTATAATATGAGTGTGAAGGTGGTGTGAATCCAATTGTGTTAGGAGTTAGAGTGGTGTTTGAATAGGTATGATTTGTGAGTGAATGTGGTGTGAAGTTGATTGGATCAAGTCCTATGTATGAAGTTGACCTTGAAATATTTTCTTTCAGTAAGATTTCATATTTCACCTTGCAAGGTTTCTAGGGATTTTAATAGTTGTGCCATGTCACCAAAAATGGTAATAATAAAAAGGGGTATTAAAATTTTCATGGAAAAAATGGATACCTAGGATATCTAGTGAAAATAGGGTTTTTTTTAATTGAAACGGTGTATTGGGAGTGGGGTTAAACAAATGAATTTTTGGAGGCATTACTTAATATCTGGTGAGATTATGGATATTCTTTAATATCCTATAAACACATGTGTTATGTCATGCATTCACAAAGTCAACCCCTGAGTATTTTATGTGGTGGTGATCAAAGTACCTTATTGTGAAATTATGTAACACAACAAATCATTAATCTTGGGAAAATATCACAGTGAAAGAATTAGCAAGGAAGAAGAATTGCAGTGAAAACTAGCAAGAATTGAGTAGTAAAATCAAACATGCAAAGAAACTCATATGTGAATCAAAATTGGTGTCATATTCCATTAATATGTATAGTAAAATAATATAGTACACTTGAGAGAATTCAATTGTTCAGGAGGAATTCGAATCCATGTTAGTATAGCATAGGAAATATCACCACTACATTGCTCTGGAGGTTCCAAACTAAACTGATTGTCAGTGAACTGAAGCTATTGCCGGTTAACTGAGCATGAAGGGAGCATCAGTGAGTTTAGCATGCAAATCAGGCTAGAGAGGGCACATTTTATCACATTTAGTTGCAATCAGAGCTCAAACCCCCCACTAGAGTCATGAACTCAGGTGGACTGAACTAAATCACTGAGTTAGCTCCTAAAATGTAGGGAACTGACTCTGCATGGCCAAAAATAATACATGCTCGGTGGATCAAGTGGATAATGTGTCCTATATGACATATGCACATCACTAGGGGGTCAACAACATCATCCAATACTAGGTAAAGGGAAATAATACTAAGGTGGACAAAGATTAGAATATTAATTATCCTAACACCCCCCCCACCCGTAATAAAAAATTAAACAACCTGGGCCGTGGTAACTAAGACCAAAGGTCACCCAAACAGTAAAAAATAATTGTCCATGAAACTAAGGAAATGAGGAAAACCTCGTGGGAAAAAAAAACCCTCAAAAATGAACAGTAGGGAGCTCAAGCAACCTTCACACTAAGCAAAGATCTGAGATAGGCAAATCTCTTCTGAGTGAAATACTTTGAAAAAATGTCTGTAGTCTGCTCCTCTGTAACAGTAATGGAGTGTGTTGATCATGTTGTACACTAGTTCCCTGATGTAGTGCATATGAAACTCAGTATACCATCTTGGATCATGGCAAGCCTCATTGAAGGATTGTGGATCAGACCCCACGATCATGTAGCATCTCTCTAGGAGAAGTGGATCTGTATGACATAGTGCAAGGTTTGCAACTTCATACTCATATATGGTTATTCTATGGTCAGATGGATCCCCAACTATGTTCCCAGTAGCTTCAAGGACTTTGTGGACCCATTTTGGCCTTGGCCATGGATTGGGAGTAGGTTCTAGTCATGGATCTTGATCTACTTGATCTTCATTCTCAACATCAAGATCTGATTCAACTTGGTAGGCTCAATAGAAGAATCTGAATGTGGATCATCACAAGAGTCATCATTCTGATCTTCATCAAGTGCAAATGGAGTAGGCAGAGAGCATGGAAAAAAGTGAGAGAATTCATATGCCTTGGAGGCATGGTTTGCAACACCTTTCACTATTATCTTCCCAGATGATATATCTGCAATCTCAACCGTGTCAGGTACAAAAACAACTTTCTTCGGTGAACCTGTGTGAGTCATCTGACAAACAAATAAAAATTGTGTTTCCAAGGAAGGCACATACATAACATTTTTGAACTTTTCATGCTCCAGTTGTATTGTGCCATTCCCTTCAAAATAAATAAGTGAATTGTCTCCCATGTGAATACTTGGACCATTAGTAATATCTAGAGAAGAAAAAGATTATCTGGAGGCAACCATGTGGTTGGAGGCTCCATAATATATGAGGAAGGCTTGTGATTGTGAGAATTTATCCTTCAGTGCATGGCATCTCTCATGATCATCTGTCTCACTTCCAGAATCAGTATTCCTTGTGCCTTTTGGGAGATAAATGTTGTGATGTTCAATAATTTTGGTCATTTGATCTATCTTATTCTTCACGCAGGAACTCTCTGGATGGTTTCCTTTCTTGCAATAGGTATACTTGGTCTTCTCAAACCTGTTTTTCTTATCCTTCTTGGAACTGGAGGATTCTTCTGATGGATTAGGATTCTCCTTTGGATTGGATTCATATTGCTTCATTTCCTTTCCCTTCTGCTTCCCTTTGTCATTTTCATTTTTTGACTCCCCAGCCATAAGAGCATGATTCTTGCAAGCTTTAATGGCTCCCATTTGAATCAATTTGTCTTGTTCTTGGATCATGGATTCTGTGAATGCATCTAAAGAAGACATTTTCCAATTGGGGATTGAAAATCTCCCAGATTGGAAGGTGGACACAAATAGTGAAAATTCAGGATAAAGGTTGCTTAGGATGGATAGTTGTAACATCCCCGATCCCCTCGGTTTCCTTTAGAGATGACGGGGGAACAACTTGATAATGTTTTTTTTCAAACTATATGCAACTCTGCAAAACCAACATCAGTCCACAATCCGCAAGCCTCAATCTGCAAGCCACGATTTGCAGCCGCAGTGTGGGAGTCAGAAGTCGGCATTGCAACGCACAACTTCAATAATTACACCTCTGAATTCCGCAGTCTGCAATGCGGGAGTCAGAAATTGGGAACCCCAATGCGCAACTCTGTATAAATCACACCTCTGCCTTCCGCAATCCACGATGCGGAAGTTGGAAGTCGGAAGTCGGAATTCCAAATTCACAACTTCGAGAAAATTCTTCCTCCAACTTCCACAATCCGTAGTCTACGATGCGAGAATCGGAAGTCAAAACCCCGAATTCACAACTCCGGGAAAATTCCACCTCCGACTTCCGCAATCCGTAGTCCACAATGTGCAAGTTGATAGTCAGAACCCTAAATTCACAACTACGAGAAAATTCTGCCTCCGACTTCCGCAATCTGCAGTCTGCGATGCAAGAGTTGGAAGTCAGAACCCCAAATTTACAACTCTGGGAAAATTCTACCTTCGACTTCTGTAATCAGTAGTCTACAATGTAGGATTCGGAATTCGGAACCCCAAATTCACAACTCCGGAAAATTTCTCCTCCAAATTCCGCAATCCACAGTCCGCGATGCAGGAGTCAGAAGTCGAAACCCCGAATTCACAACTCCAGAAAAATTCTACCTCCTACTTCCGCAATCCTCCTTGCGGGTGTGGAAAGATGGAAGTTGGCCATATGCTCTTGTTACTGCCAACTTCTCAAGATGATAGCTTCTCTTCCTAAGTCCATTTTTGGAAAACCCAGTACTGTTGGAAATCTCTCGGTGATCCCTACGCAACGGTGTGGTCATCTGCCACACCTGAGAACTCTGATTTTTCCATTTTCCCAACCAAAGTGTTTCCCCAAACCTCATCAATGCCTCTTTACTACTTTGTAAATAGCTCTAATCCCACTCTGTCATGTCCCCTCCCTTCATCTAACCCACATAAGGATCATGTACACAATAGGGGGTGTCTAATTCATCCCCTAATCCCCAATGATGAAATACAACCTTCTACGGGTGTGTTCAATGCATAATAACATACACAATGGAACTAAATATGATTAATGTATCTACAACATACAAGGCTAACAACATACTTAACATAAGAAAAATGATGAAACAATCAAAGAATGAACAAGACTCATGTTCAGGCTTATACACAAACTTCCTACTAATTAATTCCATGTGATCATTTCATTCAGATTGACTTGAAATAATAGATAGACACAACATAGAAAGTAGCATCATTTAAGACCGCATAGAGCACTTATCTTTTAAGATGAAATTGTCCTAGAAACTGGCTATGTGAGGGAAACGTTCCACCCAACCATAGGTCTATGTCCACCCTATATTTTTTCAATTGAGACACCACCCCCGACTTGGGTTGTGTATCCACTAAGGAGGAACTAGATAGGCTCACTCACAACCATTGTTTCACACAAACAAACATGCTAATCCAACACACAATTGGGTTTATCAAGCATGTAAAATAAAATGGAGGAGGATGCATAGCCAGTGAGCTCAACCCCTGAGCTACAGGCCTCTCAATTCTAACTCCAACAGCCTTGGCACCCACAATACCTACAACACCCAACTCAAAGAAGGTCGCCTTCTCTACTGCACAACCTCTTAGGTGCCCCTTCCCTCCATTGATCTTCAAGGTGGGAATAGAAAGGTCCAAGTTGTTGATTCCTTGAAACTCTAGCCTTCATTGGGTTTGTCAATAAATACCACCTTCTATTCTATTTATTCTCTATCATTCCCACTTGGGTTTTCTCAATTTCTATGGCCAAAGCAACTTTGTCCTGCAACTGTGTTCTCGGATATCAACTCAGGGTTTTCTCATGAGTTTCTGAGCATCTCACACTCTGAAAATTATCCCCAGGGTTTAGGTCGATGGATCCCCTGTTGGTTTTAGCTTCCCATGTGAATTTCTGGGCGAATTCGGCACTCCAAATCGTGACTTTTCTCAAAATCGTGATTTTCCCTTTTCTCTTCACTACTCGGTTATGTATTGCATGAAAAATCCCTTCTCTCCTCCATAATGGAATGGGGATGAGGGAATACAAATTCATAGGAGGCAGAGTGACTTGTGGATCAAGGAAACAGAGCCCCGTACCTTGTCATCTGAAATCTCAAGGTTTCCCATACACCATTGACCTCATGAGCAATTTTCTTCAACCACTTCCTTACAACAAAATTAAATGTCAGCAAGGGAATTCAAATGGATTCTCAAGATGACATTTGGCAGCCTATGGTTCAATCCCACAACCCCCTTACCTCTCCCTAGTGGATACACATGGCCCCCTCTTATTAGTTTCCTCCATAACCAGTTTTTTTTGGTATTTTTTTTATTGCAATATTAATATTTACATTACTTACAACGTCCCATGGCTTAATAACATATGGATAATATAATATCAAATACTTTCCTTTTACATAAAACCGAGCATCCACTAGCAGGGCCTTGGCCTTGAGCTCCACACTAGGAAAACATACATCACATGTATACAATATTTACATTGAAAACCAATATGTCCTAAGGGTCAAAATGGTGGTATTACATTTCCCTCCCCCTTAGAACAACACTGTCCTCAGTGTTCTTAAAACTAAACAAAAATAGGAATGCCTCTCTCATGCAATCCTCCAGCTCCCATGTAGCCTCATCGGTACTAAGGTGATTCCATTGCACCTTTACCTGTCCGATGGCTCAGTTCCGGAGCAATATGACCTTCTTGTCGAGGATGTGCATAGGCTCCACTTGGAACTATCCCTTGGGTTCCACCTATATCACATTCCAATCAATAATGTGATTAGGATCATATACATATTTATTAAGCAAAGAAACATGGAAAACATTATGATCTCTCATGTTAGTAGGTAATGCAATTCTATATGCAACTAGTCCTATCCTATCAAGGAATTCAAATGGCCCACAATATCTTGGTTCCAACTTGGCACAACTCCCCAACTTTAGGGGAATTTTCCTTGGTTTCACTCTCAAATAAACATGATCCCAATATGAAATTCCTTATGCACTCTTTTCAAATATGCATAACTGTTTTGCATGTCCTGAGTTGCCTTTAAATTCTGTTTGATTTTAAAAATTTCATGTTCCATTTCCTTTATCATTTTTGGCCCAAGCACTACCATGTTCACCGGACTATCCCAATTCACTAGAGTCCTGCATCCTTTGCCATACAATACCTCAAAAGGACTCATCCCCAATGATGCTTGATTTCCATTATTGTGTGCAAATTCTGCTAAGTGTAGGTAGTCCTGCCACTTGGATGGTTTTTCCATCACATACATTCTCAGTATGTATTCAAGAACCTAATTCACCCTCTCAATTTGACTATCTATTTGTTGATGAGATGATGTACTAAAATTCAGCTGAGTTCCCAATTCTTGAAATAGTCCCTTCCAAAAAATGGATGTGAACTTTACATCTCGATTGAAATTATTGCTTTGGGAAATCCATGCAATCTAAATATCTCCCTCATGAAAATATTTTCTATATCACTTGTCTTATGAGTGGACCTGAATGGAATAAAGTGGGCTACATTCGATAGCTTGTCCACCACTACCATAATTGAATCATGCTGAAAACCTATTATAAAATCTATAGAAATTACTTCCCACTTTCGTTCCAGAATGGGAAAAGGCTGTAATAATCCCGTTGGATGTTGATGTTCTGCCTTGACTTGTTGGCATTTTTTACAATTAGAGATGTATTATTCTATTTCCTTCTTCATCCCATGCCAAAAGTATTTCTTTCTTGCTGCAGTTATTGTCTTTTGATATCCTGGATGTCCAGAGTATGGCATTTGATGTATTTCATCCATCACTAACTTCTTTAAATCTACACAATTTGGAATATACAGTTTAGTACCTTGATAAAGGAGAATATCATCTTCACCAAGTTGATATCCTGCACCCTTTTCATTTATATTTCCTTGCTGCAATTTTTCTTTAATTTGAAGGTAAGTTCCATCACTAGTTTGGGCTTCAGGAACTCTTATCTTCAAGTCTATTTTTCACATACTTAATGTTGCAACATGAAATCTTCTGCTAAGAGCATCTGCAAACTTAATCTCTTTCCCTTTTACATGCTTAATTCCAAAATCAAATTCAAAGATAAATTCCATCCACCTAGCTTTCCTATCATTCAAGTTTGGTTGGTCGAACAAATACTTCAAGCTCATGTGGTCGGTCCTAAGCTCGAATCTTTTACCCAAAAAGTAATGTCTCCACTTCTTGAGAGAATGTAATATGGTTTCTAGTTATAAATCATGCGTGACATAATTCTTTTCATGCTCTTTTAATTTACTTGACTCATAGAAACTCACAAACCCTTCTTGCATGAGCACTCCACCTAGCCCTTCAATCCAAGCATCTGTGCACACTACAAAATCCTTTCTTGGATCTGCAATTTTCAGAACATGAGCGTTGGTAAGTAACTTCTTTAATTGCTGAAAGCTTTTATCACATTTTTCAGACCATACAAATTTGACATTCTTCCTCTGCAATGATCTAATTGTATGAGCTATCTTGGAGAATCATTCAATGAACCTTCTATAATATCCTACAAGACCCATACAATATCTAACATCTGTAATATTATTTGGAGTAGGCCATTCCATTATGGCTTCAATATTTTATGGATCCACTGCAATTTCTTCTTCGGAGATGGCATGACCCAAATACTATACCTTCCTTTGATAGAAATCACACTTGCTCAGCTTTGCATACAATTGGTGTTCTCTAAGAACTTGCAACACCATTCATAGATTTTCATCATGCTCTTCTCCATTCTTTGAACAAACAAGAATGTCATCCAAGAACACTATCACAAACTTATCCAAATACTTGCTGAAGACACTATTCATGAGACACATGAATGTAGTAGGTGCATTGGTAAGACCAAATGGCACCATTGTGAACTCATAATGTCCATTTCTTGTCCGAAAATTTGTCTTGTGAATGTCTTCTTCTTTTATTCTTACTCGATGATAGCCATACCTTAATTCAATCTTTGAAAACACTTTAGCTTACTTCATTTGATCAAACAAATCATCAATTCTTGTCAATAGGTACTTATTATTGACTATCACTTTATTTAGTTTCCTGTAATCAATGCACAGCCTTAAAGTCCCATCATTTTTCTTGACAAATAACATTGGTGATCCCCAAGGAGATACAGTTGGCCCGATATACTTCTTGTCCATTAATTCTTGCAGTTGCATATTTAACTCTATCAATTCTGGCATGCTCATTCTATAAGGAGATTTGGAAATTGGTGTTGACGCTGGAACAAGATCAATGGTAAAATCAATATCTCTTTGGTGGTAGTCCCGACACTTCATCCAGGAACACATATTTGAACTCTTGCAACAACTGGAAGTCATCTATCCTTGGTCCTTTGTCCTATGATGAATCTAATATGTGAACTACATATAATTGGAAACCCTTATTACAAGACTTTTTTCAACTGTAGGGATGAAATCTGTCTTACTGAGACTTTCTTGGGAATTCCTCTTACCAATATTGGTCTTCCCTCTTCATAAGTGCATTCTGGTGGAACATTTAAAAACCCATTCCATACTTAGGATATATTTTATTAGTCATCTAGATTAATTTTCCTAGGTGTATACTATCTAGTTGGCCTAGTTGGCCTAGTTTTTTCTTGTATGCCTCCATATGCCATCATGGATTCTTTCTGATTTTATTCCATTCCTGAATTAGAAATACAGTTTCCTGATTTATATAGTTTTATCCTGTTTTTTCTACTTTCTAGTGGACAAGGTAAAGCTAGTTGACTTGGAAACTCTCTCCACTTGACCAATTCAACCTCCACCACTTTCTTCTTGTTGGTTTCTTATATTGTTCTTGAGGTTTTCTATAAAGACCCAGGTTATGCGTTGTTCAGGGAACCAACAAAGCCCCTTATTCACCAGCCCTTTCAGAAACATCTTGAGAACAGACTGAGGTCTCACGCGAGGTGAACCAATGGGGGGGTTGTGGAATCAAGTTTTCACAACCAGGTGATGAGCACTTAAGCAGAGCTGGCGAGTAGCACACTATAGGACTCGCGCTGCGGACTTCGAACTGCGCGGAGTTAACCTCTTTGCGGATAACATTTAGACTATCACACATCCAAGGACTACGCGATGAGGGATGTTTTCGACGACGGGACAACACAACTGATGATTGGGTTTCCTTTTCAATACTTATGCAACTTGATAGACTTTACTTAGTGTAAAAAGATGCATTCAACAAAAACTTAGCCTGCAACTCTTGCAGACTTATACACTATCACAAACAACAATATCACTGTGCACTTTCGGTGTTGCGCTAAGTGTTTATCTGACTAGTTCCTGCATTCATCTAACTGCGAAATACTGGTGCATTCAACATTCATTCATACATGTGATTACTTAACATATTATTCCCATCATTATCCTTATGGCGAATACATATAAGAGCAACACACATGAACTCATAAACAACACTTAACCATTTATCATAAGCAAATACACAAATGCAAGCACATAAGGAATCACATAATGCAGAATTTAACGTGGTTCACCCCTAGGATGGGAGCTACGTCCATAAGAACTGTTGTTGTATTATCTTTGGGAAGGGTACAATAGTTCCAGTCTACACACTCAGTTGCATACTCTCTTCTCTCTCTCTCAATAGGTCTCTGCGCACATAGCTTGCAGAGCCTTTACAATCGTCTCTCAACATAGATCTAGATTCAACAATAATCAGCGATTCATGATTATAGATTAACCCTTTCCCTTACAAAATGTTTCCTTTTATAGATCATGCCCGTAGGTCACGTCTTTACAATGCATAGGAAAAAACCCTTATGTTACAAAATGGTGTGGTTACCCGCCGACTCATCCTTTCGTAGTCGACAACTGCTTCACACGCTTCTAGTCGTTCTGTTGGACCACTCGTAGCTCGCACGCCCTTCTAACATCTGCATCCTTCTTGAAATAGTTATAATGCATTGTGGCATGTTTCTTTTAGTCCTTCTAGCCTGCCTGTCGCTGTCATCTCCGTAGCTTAGCTTCTAACTATTTTTTGCCACTCTCATTGACATGTCGCTTTCACCTGACTTCACACTGCTCCATACCCAAAACAGATCGCTTTTCGCTTGACCTTCCATAGAATTCTTTACCCAAAATAGGTTCCCTACTAGCACTACGCAGTGCTACCACTTCGTGGAACTGGCTCTTGTTAGAAAAAACAGGATCGTAGAGCAATAACAATAAACATAAATGCAAATATAATCACACATACACATTACAAGAGAGACATAGATATATCGTGGTTCACCCAATTTGGGCTACGTCCACACTGAATTTTCCAGTCCTTATTATTATTACCGTCCAGCAAAGTGAAGGGATACAACCTGCAGCACAACCGTTGCACTTCCTCTTCTCTGTTTCACAGTCTCTCTCCTGATCTCAGAGATCTTTACAATGCATAAAACCTAATACATCCTCTTCCCTAGCCGTATTACAATGTCTTTATTTTATAAGGGAAATACAATGGGAAAATACCACGGGATACCCAAAACTATGGGCCCGCAAAACAGCTGGCGAAAACAGCCACAAATTTTTTTCTTCGGGGGCGATGCCCCCCCACCCCCCCCCCCCCCTGCTGGGGTGAGTGTACAGTCCACCTACATATCATGTAAAACTGGGGTACAAACACGGCTGATATAATATCATCTATGAGACTAGAAGATCTGGCTCCACAACCAACAATCTCCCACTTGGAGACTGATCACAGCAACTCCACCGCTGCTGCACTTGCTGGACTTGGACTTGGCAAATTTATCCTCTTCACCTTCATGCTATAAGGCCAACTGAAACCAAGCACGGACTCAGTTTCTCTCTGGTCACTACCTTTGTGAACATGTCTGCAAGATTTTGGCTAGTATGTATCTTTTCCAGCTTCAATAGTTCATCTTCCAGAACAGAGCGTATGAAATGGTATTTGAGCTGTATATGTTTAGTCCTAGAATGGAATGTTGAGTTCTTTGCAAGGTGAATGGCACTCTGGCTATCACTATACAATCTGCTATCCTTATGCTTCTTACCCACTTCCTCCATAAACCTCTGCAACCAAATCATCTCTTTACTAGCCTCTGTAATGACAACATACTCTGCTTCTGTTGTTGAAAGTACAACAACCTTCTGTAGTTTCGAAATCCAGCTTACTGCTGTTCCACCTACAGTAAACACATACCCTGTGGTGCTCGTCCTGCTATCCTTGTCACCTGCCATATCTGCATCAACATATCCCTGTAGAACAGTGTCTGAACCTCCAAAACATAATGCCTCAGTGGTAGTACCTCTCAAATACCTGAGAATCCACTGTACTGCCTTCCAATGTTCTTTACCTGGATTGTTCATATATCTGCTCACAACTCCCACTGCATGTGCAATATCTGGTCTTGTGCACACCATGGCATACATCAAGTTGCCAACTACTGATTGATAGGAAATCTTGGACATGTAATCTGTCTCTTCTTGTGTCTTGGAACACATTTCCTTACTTAGACTGAAATGGCTAGCCAAAGGTGTACTTACAGGTTTTGCATTCTGCATTCTGAACCTCTCCAACACCTTTTGTATATACTCACTTTGAGACAATGTCAATTTGTGATTTTTCCCGTCTCTCGTTATTCTCATACCAAGGATTTGCTTTGCAACACCCAAATCCTTCATCGCAAATGAATTAGCTAGCTTCCTCTTGAGTACATTTATATCCTGCATGTCAGACCCTGCAACAAGCATGTCATCCACATACAATAACAAGATAATATATCTTCCATTGTCTAGCTTCTTGAAATAAACACAGTGGTCAAAATGACATCTACTATAACCTTGTTCTGTCATAAACCTGTCAAACTTTAGATACCACTACCTTGGAGCTTGCTTCAATCCATACAAGCTCTTTTTCAACCTACATACTAGATCCTGCTTAACTTTGACCTCATACCCTTGTGGCTGCTGCATATATATTTCTTCCTCCAAATCCCCATGGAGGAAGGCTGTTTTTACATCTAACTGTTCAAGATGCAAATCGTCTACCGCCACTAGACTTAAGATAGTCCTAATTGAAGTCATCTTAACAACAGGAGAAAATATTTCATCAAAATCTATACCTTTCTTCTGTGCAAACCCCTTTACAACAAGTCTGGCCTTGTACTGCTTCTTACCTCCTTCTTCCTTCAACCTGTAAATCCATTTGTTTTGCAATGCTCTTTTACCAACAGGCAACTGAACCAAATCCCAAGTCCGGTTTCCTACCAATGAGTCCATCTCCTCATTCATGCCTTGCTCCCACTTCTTTCTAGTTTCCACCTACATTGCTTCTTCATAACATTCTGGTTCACCAGAATCAATCATCAATAAATAATACATTGAAGGAGAGTATCGTTCAAGGAGTCTACTTAACCTGGTAGATCTTCTTATAGTTGCAGGAGTTTCAGGTACTTGCTGCTGCTCTTGATTTTCTAGCACCTTCGAAACTTCATTTTCTTTAATTTCATCAAGCACTATGTACTCTGTGTTTTCCTTTTTTTGTTTCTTTCCCTGCAACTGATCTTTATACATGACCTTTTCATTGAATATCACATCTCTACTCCTGATGATTTTGTTATTTTCATAATCCCATAAACGATAACCAAATTCATCAACCCCATATCCAATAAAGGTACATTTCTTGGATTTAGCTTCAAGCTTTGTTCTATTTTCTTTATCAATATGGACAAATGCTTCACAACCAAACATTCTTAGAAATGAGTAGTTTACCTTTTTATCTGTCCATGCTTCCTCTGGAATACCACCATCCAAAGCACTTGAAGGTCCTCTGTTTATTAAATAAACAGCAGTATTTACAGCATCCGCCCAAAACTGTAAGGGCAACCCTGCATGCAATCTCATACACCTTGCACGCTCCATGATCGTTCTGTTCATCCTTTCTGACACACCATTTTCCTGTGGTGTTCTTGGGACTGTCTTCTCTCTACGAATCCCATGGTATGAAAAATAACTATCAAACTCCTTGCCGCAGTACTCACCTCCATTATCAGATCTGAGACACTTCAATCTTTTTCCTGTCTCATTCTCAACCAAAGCTTTCCACTTCTTAAAAGTAGCAAACACATCAGATTTCTGTCTAATGCAATAAACCCAAGTTTTTCTAGTTGCATCATCAATAAATGTAACATAATAATGAGAGCTACCAAGAGATTGTACCTGAGCCGGTCCCCATACATCTGTATGCACAAGCTCTAATTTTTCATTCTTCTTCTGTTTCCTAACCCTGAGAAATCTGACTCTCTTCTATTTTCCATAAACACAGTTTTCACAGAATTCCAAACTTACCTGCTTCAAATCCAGCAGCAACTTCCTTGAGTGGAGAATCTGCATCCCCTTCTCACTCATGTGGCCAAGCCTATGATGCCACAATGTTGTATCTGTTCCCGTGGAAGCTAAAGAGATAGAATGGTTAGTATTATGAGGACATAAATACAACGTACCTACTCTGTCTCCTTTTTCTATCACCATTGATCCTTTAGTGATCTTCCACCACTTTTCTCCTAACGTAGATAGACAGCCGCCATCTCCCAACTGCTCTGTTGAGATCATATTTCTTTTCATAGCAGGAATATGCCTAACTTCTTTCAACAACCAATCAGTTCCATTCTTAACTTTTATCCATACCTTACCCATTCCAACAATTTTACATGGCTCATCATCACCCAATAAAACATGTCCAAAATCGCCAGGAACATACTCATGAAAGTATTTCCTATGGGGTGTAGCATGACATGAAGCACTTGAATCTACTGCCCAATAATCACTAGTATTATCTAATGCAAGAATCAAAGCATCTTGTAACACATCACCTGCTACATTTGCTGCCTGGGTAGTTTCCTTCTGTGCATCTCCTTTCTTCTTTAGAGATTTGCAGTCTTTCTTCAGATGTCCTTTCTTTCCACAGTTCCAGCACTCTATCTTTCCCAGTCTGGACTTGTATCTGCCCGTTTTAGACTTTCCACGATTACCTTGGCTCTTTCCTCTCTCCTTTTGTCTTCCCCTGCTCTCCATGGTCAACGCATTACCTGATATCTCACCTGTTCTTTTTCTTTGCATTTCCTCGCTAAGAATAACACCAATAATATCATCAAATTTCAAGGTGTTTGAACCAGAGACAGAGTTACTTACAGCCATGACCAAGCTATTCCAGCTTTTGGCAATGAACACAAGATTAGAAGAGCCCTAACCTCATCATGAAAGTTCACACTTACAGAACTTAGCTGATTTGTAACCGTATTAAACTCATTTAAATGATCAGTAACAGATCCACCTTCAGACATCTTCATATTAAATAAACGCTTCATTAGAAATACCTTGTTGGAGGCCGAGGGTTTTTCATACAGCTTACCCAATGCGCTCATCAAACCCTGTGTTGTCGTTTCTTTTGAAATATTGAAAGCCACTGACGAAGCCAAGCTCAACCGTATTGTTCCCAGAGCCTTTTGTTGAATATTGTAACTTCTAAGAATATTATATTTGTATATTATTTATTCCGGAGATGTTCCATACCTCCGATGTGATTATACTATGAATCCGGAGATGTTTATTTCTCCGAGAAGTTGTGGTAACTAGGGTTATTAGACCCACCATGTGGGGGTCGTCCCAGTCAGTTATAACAGGGTATTTAACCTAATGGTTAAATATGAGCCTACATGTACTTGTGTAAAATATATGTCAGAGTAGTGTATAAATAGAGGAGGTGTGTTCCTCATTTGACACACTCACTCACTTAAGAGAGGCGCACTTGTGGAGGAGAGGTCTGCTATGGTGGAGGAGGAGATCATGTATTTGGTTTGCATCTTTGTATATTGTTGGTCATCTATATTGAGGAAGCTTTACTCGGTTTTCTACCCCATGAGGGTTTCCCAGGATAAATCTGTGTCTCTTGTGTTCATGCTATGCTTGCTGTTTCTTCAGTGATCCTGTATATGCTATTATTGTGAAATGGAATGTAATGCTCCTATTTTCTGTCTTAGCATATTGAATTTTAACACCTTTCTGTCAAGAACTTCCCATTCTTCATCCTTCATAGCCGTCGGCTGCTTTGCTTTTCCTCCCAATGGTAGGAATAGATCCTTCTGGTACAGATAGTCCTCCATTTGCATCTTCCATAACCCAAAGTTTTAACTGTTAAACTTCTCGACCTTAAACTTCCCTTCTTCTTCCATTGCTCCCACTTGAACCAGAAACCCTAGCTTCCTGCAGGTTTAACTGCCAAATAGACCTTTGGCTCTGATACCAATTGTTAGAAAAAACAGGATCACAAAGCAATAACAATAAACAAAAATGAAAATATAATCACACATACACATTACAAGAGAGACACAGATATATCGTGGTTCACCCAACTTGGGCTACTTCCACAATGAATTTTCCAGTCCTTATTATTATTACCGTCCAACAAAGTGAAGGGATACAACTTGCAGCACAACCGCTGCACTTCCTCTTCTCTGTTTCACAGTCTCTCTCCTGATCTCAGAGATCTTTACAATACATAAAACCTAATACATCCTCTTCCCTAGCCGTATTACAATGTCTTTATTTTATAAGGAAAATACAATGGGAAAATACCACAGGATACCCAAAACTATGGGCCCACAAAACAGTTGGCGAAAACACCCCCCTGGAACCCCGTGGGGGGGCGATGCCCCCCCACACACCCCCTTGCTGGGGTGAGTGTACAGTCCACCTACATATCATATAAAACTAGGGTACAAACACGGCTGATATAATATCATCTATGAGACTAGAAGATCTGGCTCCACAACCAACAGCTCTCAGCTGCGTAGTTCCTACCCTGTCGGTACTGCGCTACGCTCAACTTCGCAGCTCCTCAAAAACTGTCTTGCCAAAACTGCCTTCATCTGAGCTGTGATGTAACTTAGCAGCTCCAAAACTATCTTTCTTCAAAAATTTCTTACTTGGGCTAGGCCCAACAGGCCCCTAACACTTACATGTGGCTCGTCCCCAAGCCACTTTTTACTTCTAGTTCCATGAGCTGCTCTTCCTCCTGCAGATCTATTTTAGCAACAAACTCTTGATACGTTGCGCTCAGCTTAGCAATCGTATCCTTTGAATCTTCTTCAATTGCTTTGATGGTTTATAACACATCCGGTGTTAAGTCATCCTGATTTTCCTCTTGTACCGATGCTTGCATGTTGTGGAGTTCATGCAGTTTTCCTTCTATCTTTTGCGTTAGTTCATGGGCTTCCTCCTGCAGGGGATGTGACTTGTCTCTTACTTCAGCCTCCTGTTATTTTAACAATACAAGTTGTATTTTTAATTCTTTAACTTGTGGAAATCTGCGGAGTCTGTCTACTAGTAGGAGGGCCTTTATCTCTCCATTCAGAGCGTCTAACATTTCCTGCTTCTCGTGCAAACTGGTTTTGACACTTTGTTATCTCGCTAGATATGGTTTATGTAGTTGCTTTCACTTCTGTTGCTCTAAGCTCTGCCTGATTTGGTGGCGTCTTTTGTTGATTCTATGCTTCCAAGGCAACAATCTTTACGTGATAATCAGTCTCCATGTCTTTCATTCCAGTCCTAAGATTGCTGACTATTGAACCGATCTTAAGAATAGTATTTGCGAGCTCTAGCTGCTCGTGACATTCTGGTATCTCCATGCAGATTGAAGCCACAGTCTGCTCTATTCTTCTTCGGTGGTCCTGTTCAGCTTCAAGTTCCTTAGTTCTCTTTAAACTTACTTCCTGAAATTGCCTATAATTTTCTTGCAATTGATGGTGTTGGTTCAGAGCGACCACATTTCTATCATGGATCTCTTCGACAACCTGCAACTGCAGATTATGTAGGCCCACTAGTGGCAACATCGCAATGTCGATTTCAACATGCTCTATGTCCTGCGCGCTTGAAGCTAACTATTTGCGCAGTAACATTACGCTTAGCAGGTCAAGTTGGAATATGCATGATTTTGGTGGCAAGGTCAAGGCTAGAGGTGTTTTCTTTGGCTGCAAAGTGTCCCCTGACCTTCCTTCTGATTTTGATTCTCGCAGCATGACCAAGTCGCGCTGGACTTGCTCAAACTTCTCTGTTATGCCTTGCAGCGTGGTGATATTCTTCTACAAACTTGCTTTAATCTCCTCATCCTTACTTTCTTTGAGGTTCAGTACATCTTCTATATGCACGGTGACCATGGATGCGATCATCTCATAATCATCATCGTGCAGCTTTGCCTTTGATTGGCCCTTTACATCTTTCTACTTATTTTTCTATACCTTCTGCTGTACAGAACTCTTAGGTTCCTTACTTTTTCCTACTGGTGACTCTTCAACAATGGGTGTTGGAATTGGGTTTCTTTCTTCGGAGTCACTTTCGATGATCATAGGTCCTTCGACCTTCCATTCAGCTATCCATTCCTTCATGATGAGGTAGATATCTGCTTCATCCATGTGATAGTTCCCTTGGAACCATTCTGGGTACTTTTTCTGTGCCTTCGCTGAAATGTAGATGCATTGCATGTCAGCATAAAAATTTAAAGTGCAAATATATTTGGAAGTTACCTATTTGGATATGCACAGTGTGCAAATAATGACGTCGCGCAGCTGCTCATAGTATGTGTGGAATACTTCATTCGACGCGTGTTGTCTTTTTGGCACCAAATTAGCCCAGAGATTCGCATACCTCGGTCCTCTACTGTCATTGGTGGCAGAGGTAAGGCCAACATAGTGCCTTGGGTCCTTCTAGCCTTGGTGTGTGCATGATATGAGTGTGTGAACCACCACGTTAAGTTCTGGGCTCTGGTCGAAGTGCGGGAGCTGCAACAGGTTCAACAACCCTGATTCAACTACTTCAAATAGCCAACTCTGCGCGACCAACATAGAATTGCCCTTCACATCATTCTTCCAGCACATATATCTATCTTGCTGAAATTGCGGGTACTTCGGCTTATCCGGATCCTTCTGTTGTTGCAGCAAGACGTAATCTTCAAACTTGCATTCCGCAACCTTTCCCAACAGATTGGCTTCTAGTTTACAATGCTTGGATATTGGTGGAAGCAGGATTTCATACTTAGCATTCCTGGTGAGATTCAGGTTCAGTGCATCCTATGCACGCGGAGAGATATACTTAGGGTTCAAAGTTAACGGGATTTCTTTATCGCCGAGTGGAACTTCTGGGAGCTTAGAGCTCATCATCTTTGGCTTTGTCTTCTCGAACACTGGTTCCTTTCCCTTGGCTTGCATAACTGTGGAATGTCGTGGGGAACGACATGAACCTTGACCTTGTTCTGTAACAACCTTCTTAGCAGGGGTTCTCATCAACCCTTCAATCCCTCTGTGCTTAAACACCCTCACAACCTGCTTGACTGTGAACTCTTGCTCAATAGAGGAATTTTCATACATTCACTAGACTGTTCTCTTTGGAAACTCACAAATTTGCTTAACATTCACTGTAACAGATTGTAACTATGGCTCGCAGAAAAAATTTCAGAGTTTTGGTAATGCCCACAAGTCTCGACTTAGCGGTATTTATAGGTGCAGTTGGCCTTAGCTGTGCCCATTAATGGTTAGAAAATCTTTAAATGGCGTATCCGTTCGCCAAATCCATTGAGGATTCGGGTCCTTTCCTTCATTAACTTGTTCAGAACGGTTGTTTTTGCATTAAATGCTCAAGTGGTCGTCGACAAAATCACTATATAACGGCTACTTTTTCGACCGACATTTCAACTGCTAGTTTCTTAGAGCATTGCGTCGAACCGCGCAGTGGGTCGTCACTATCTCGGCGCGGTTACTTCGCGGTGTCGTTCTTCTTTCTTCTGGACTTTTCGTCCTTCTTGTTCTATCTGATCTGCGCAACTACCTTTTTCGAACTAGGCATTTTGTTCTTTTCTTTTCATTTCCTTTTTGTATATTTTATATTTTTTTCATAACTTCGCTGCTTCATTCTACTGAGGGTTCTGGGAAGTAGGGATATCCAGATATGGCTTTAGTCTACTTCCATTCACCAAGCCTAGTAAGTTATCTCTGGCTAACGTGTCTAATTGAACTGGGCCACCATTAGTAACATGCATAACAGTATATGGGCCAAGCCAATGCATCTTAAATTTTCCAAGAAATTTCATAAACTTGCTATCATACAGGAGGACTAGGTCGCCTACCTGAAAGGACTTGTTCTTGATGTGGCGATCATGCCATGCTTTTTCTTTGTCTTTCTACACTTGCTGGTGAAATCCTGCAATGAAGTGATCTTCCTCCAATCCAACTAAGTGTAGAAGCCTTTCCTCTATTGTCTCTTGATTTTCCATGCCTGTAAATGCATCTATTCTCAAGCTAGGTACAATATACTCCATAGGAATCACAGCTTCCTATCCAAAAGCCAATCTGAAAGGTGTGTGTCCTGTCAATTTCTTGCAATTGGTCTTGTATTCCCATAACACAGCTGGAATGCGCAGATCCCAATCATCCATGTTTACATTGCATACCTTTGTCAGCACATTCTTCAATACCTTGTTGAAAGCTTCAACAAATCCATTTGCTTGAGGATGGTATGGTGTACTCCTCTGATGATAAATGTGGTACTCTTCAGTAAGGAATTCAATAGTTATGTTCAAAAAGTGAGTGCCTTGATCACTCATCAAAATCTTCGGGCATCCAAATCTGGTAAGAATGTTCTCAAAGATTAACTGCATGGAAGTAACTGCGCTACAGTCCTTCACTAATTTATCCTCTACTTATATAGTGATATAATCAGTCGCGGTGATAATGTATCTCGCACCAGTTCGCTTTCCCGTTGGATTAATAGGTCCCACGAAATCAATAGACCATTTCTCAAATGCTTGAAGTGTCAACTGCGGATTCAATGGCATTTCATCTCTTCAAAATGGCTTCCCTTTTCTCTAACAGACATCGCAACTATGGCAATGTTCCTTTGAATCTTTATGAATTGTAGGCCACCATAGCACTACTCGTAATATCTTCTGCACAATAGATCTACCTTCGTAGTGACCTCCTAATACCCCTAAATGTGCATCAGCCAATATAAATGGCTTCTCATGCTCCAATACACATCTGTGCAGCACTTCATCTAGTCCCAACTTATATAATTGACCTGCAATTAGAGTGAAGTCTGTTGCTCTGACTACCATTTGCTTCATCTGCTGCGTAGTGAATTATGTAGGTGCCAACCCTATAGTCAAAAAGTCTACAATATCTTTATAATAATCGTCTGCGACTTGTATAGCAAATAACTGCGCGTCAAGCAGATTGTCTTCAAGATTGGTAGGTTCTTTGCTTGACTCAATCCTTGAGAGATGGTCAGGTCCTAAGTTCAATCTTCTTGGCTTAACCACAATTTCAAAATCATACTCTTGGAAGAGAAACAACCAACTGCAGATTCTCCCCCCTAACACTGGCTTATTGACCAAGTATTTCAGAGCCGAATGGTCAGTGTACATGGAGAAGTGCGCACCCAGCAAATAGTGCCTGAATTTCTATAGTGCGTACACCATAGCTAGACCTTCTCTTTCAGTGGCCATGTAGTTCTTTTCAGCTAAAGATAGCTTCCTACTCGAAAATGAAATGGGGTGATCAATGCCCCCTTCACCTGGTTGAGCAAGCACAATGCCCAATGCTATAGACGAAGCATCAACATGCACATGGAATGGCTTATCCCAATCTGGAAAAACTAGGATCGGCGCAGTTACCATCTTCTCTTTCAGTGTGTCCAGTCCCTTCTCACGTTCTACATTCCATATGAATTGCGCTTCTTTCTTCAGCAGTTTCTCCATCGGTGCGGTTATCTGTGCATAACATTTGATGAATTTTCTATAATAACCTATATGTCCCAGTGTCGTGCGACGCTGTTTCACTGAATTCGGCACTGGCAGGTTCACAATAACTGTGATCTTCATAGAGTCAACCATCAAACCCTATCTACAGACAATGTGTCCCAACAAAATTCCCGATAGGGCACACAAGAGATACACTTCTTCAAGTTCAAAGAAATATGATGTTGTCTACATTTTTTTATCATCATTCTCAGGTTTTCAAAATGGTTCTTCAGCAAACCAAAGATAGTCCAATCATCAAAATAGACTTCTAAGAACTTATGGATAAAGTTTTTGAATGCAGCCACCACAAATCTGGAAAATATTGTTGGTGCATTCTTCAATCCAAAGGGCATAACTGTATACTAGTAGGAGCCCCATTTAGTAGCAAATGTTGTCTTATGCCTGTCTGTTGGATCAATCTTGATCTGATGATATCCAGAGAATCCATCAGTGAATGAGTAGGCCTCATTTACTCCCACATTGTCTAATACTTCGTCTGTAAATGGAGTAGGAAATGGGTCATGCAGCGAAGCATCATTCCGCTTCCTTATATATACGCATATCCTGATCTCACCTTTAATATTTTTTTCTTGAATAACCATCGGGCTTATCCACTCTAACTCTTCGATGGGCTCGATGATTCCTGCATCAAGCATCTTATTAATTTCTGCCTTGACTCTTTCTTTAAATCTGGGGTTTAGTCTATAAGGCCTTTGCTTTACGGGCTTCGCACCTAGATTGAGAGGTATCTTCGTAAATCCCAAGTTGCCCAAAATGCCTTTCATTTCAGCAAACTTCGTTGGAAATAAATCTTGATACTTATGCAGAAGGTTTGCGATTTGCGTGACTGTCGCATCATCCCAGTAATCTCCAATGGATGCGAACTTCAGCTCTTCACTTGTGCCAATGTTCACTTTTCTTGTCTTTACAGGTCCACTCATATCTGGAATTTCAAGTGGAGGTCCCTCGAAATCGCACGCTCCTTCTGACTCAGGTATATTGATATTGCGCGGATCCTCCTCGTCACTCTCTTCTTGTTCTTCTTCATTTTCAGCAAGATTATAGCATTCAAAGGCATGTTATATCTGCCTTGCCCATTCTGGTTGGAGTTTGACAGGTACCTTTACATCTTCAAACACTTTCTCTTTTATTTCCTCCAATGCCTCTTTTATACTTGGGAATTCAGCTCTAAATATCCTTTCTTTGATAATCTGTAGAGCTTCATTTATGCTTGGAATTTCATCTTCAAAGCTAAAATTTCCTTGGAAGTTCATAGTTAAGATAGACTAATCATTAGTTCCTCTGCAAAGCTCCGTGTCTAGATACCAATTCTTTGGAATCTGCTCTTCCAGTGTGTGCACAAATAGATGAATCCATTTTGTCTGTGGTCTCTTTATCCATGCTTGTGAACAAGTTTCAATGTGATCCCTCGGATCTGTTTGACCATTATACCTTCCAAATGTTAGTGCAACTTTCTCTGCGAATTTGATTTGCATCATATGTCTGCACTGATCCCATGTAGTCAAGGTCTGCTTATGCGCAGCCCACCATCCGGATGATGTCTCGCTCAGTGCTATGTTTAATGCTGGTATGCGATGTTCAACTGCAACTGATATAGTATATTCTTGAATAAATGAATAAACATTAGTCGAACCATCATAACTGGGGGTTGGACTTACCTCGGTTCCAATCCAGCGCAGTGATTTTGTGATCTGCGTGCATCTTCTTGCAGATACTTCATGCATACGGGTTTGCCAATTTTCTAGTCCTGTGTCGGAGTCTAAGATGCAAGAACTGTCACATCGCCAACTAAGTTCTCCATCCACAATAGGATTAATGTATTCATCCTGATTCACAATCATCTTATAAATGCGATCAAGATCTTGTGCTATAGATTCCTCCTGAATCGGCTCGCTGTATCTTTCTCCTTGTGAAGGGTCCAAAGGTGCAATGACCCTAATATCCTTCCCTTCAAAGATCATCTTCTTGGTTTTCAGGTTTATGATTGCGAGGTTATCCATCTCCCAGTATATACCCAACAGTGTTGGATAAGGCTGACTATCATCCACAATTTCGATAACCTCAAATTTTGCATGACTTCGCACTCCATTGATATCAACAATAATATTGGCTAATATCCCAAAAGGTATGACTTTCTGTTGATTTGATAACCTCAATTGTATGGGTGACCATGACAACTTTGGTCTCCCCATATGCTGCCATGTCTCAAGACATTTACTTCATATCCTAGATCAAGGATGATCTCATCCATCTCATAATCTCCTATCTGCGCACTGAGCCTCATTTATCTACCTGTTCTTTTGTGGCTCTTGATGTGATGAATTGTTCTCTTGGTAGTATCCATCTCACTGCATGGTTCATATTAGCTTAACAATTTTTCTAATTCCACTACAGCATCAACGCTCTTCAATAATTTCATGCAGCTCTGTAGGAACTGTGCAACAGAAGTGCCTGTCTCTGTTGTGACGCAAATTTTGTCATACGCTTCTAGCATATCCTGCATATGCGGTATTTCACTTTGCAACGTGATTCTTGGTGATATAGGTGCTGGCTCTTTGAAGATATCCCTTGCTTATTCAAATACTTCTTTGTTCTTCTCCAGATTGAAAATAGGTGTTTTCCCAGTAGCTTTTCTAATCCAAACCGCTTCAACAGGGGTCTGCTTAGTTTCAAAATATTCAGAAGTCGAAGCTTCTGCTTTCCTATCTCTTCCTGTGGTAGCACTACTTCGCATCACAAAATTAATACTTGGATCTGCAGTCCTTTTCTCTGTTACAATCAGCTGAATATTTGGGTTAGGTACTTCTTTCTTTCTCTTTTGCATTTCTATTGTTATCACTGGGCATGCCTCAATAACATGATTTAAGGATTTAAAATAATTACAAGTATTACACACATTGGTGCAATCTCTAGATAAGTGACCTGGCTAGCCATGGTTATAATAGATCATCTAGCCTCTCCCTCTCACTTGTCCTGGGCCAGTGTTCCTTCCTCTTTCACGGAATCCTCCACGGCCTCTGTATGCGCCTTGATCATACTACACATTATCCTTGTTCTGCAGTGTTTCTTCTTGGACTCTGTATACTCGACCATGCATATGCTTGATATCCTGCTTTCTTTCCATCATGAGCTCATATGCTCGACAGTTGGAATCATCATGTTCAACGGATTTACAGAATGTGCAATATAAGTTCTTAGGTGTTCGCACATACTTCTAAATTAAGTAACAATCTTCTGGCCAGTGTCCTCTAGTTCTACGGATCTCACACCATGGAGCTTGGTTATGATTCAGAGGGTTTGGTGCTCCACTGTAAAGGTATTCTTAAAATAAAGGACAGTTCTCCCTGGTGTGTCCTTCTTTCTTGCATCATGTACACCAGATTTCTTGTCTTCGTTATTTCCCCTTCTTCATGTCCTGCAACTATAATGTCAAGTTAGCTAGCTGGGTTTGGATCTGAGACATACCAGTGCTAGTCTCTCCTAATAATTGGCGAGGCTTCTAACTTCATCGCGATCTCCAGAAATTCTGCCTGCGAAGACACCTTCTGTTGCATCAACAGTAGTCTGATATGGGGCAACATTGCAACTATGAACCACTCCTGGTGTTGTTGCAATGCTATGAAAAAACTGACTTGGTATAACAATGTCTTAAACTTCTGGTCGAATTCCCAGACTATTTCATTAGGTTTTTGCTTAATCTCCTTTAACTCTATTATACATTGGGATTCTGACTTTGGTTTCTTGAACTCTCTTAATAGTGCAGCCTTAATCTCCACTAGAGTTCTATTCTGTCCCTAATAATACTTCATGAACCAATTCAATGCGCTATCTTTGGATGTAGTGAAGAGATGCGCTTGCTTAACAGCATCATCATTGACCTGCTTAACACTCCAGATGGCTTCACATAGAAACCAATGTTGCTCGGGGTCCTCTAGACCCGTTCCTTTAAATATCGGCAGCTTAATGTTGTCATTCATTCTCCTTCTTGGTGGTATAGTATTCTGTGCAGTGGTCTAAGTGGTGTTAGGGATGTTACTGCGCGGAATGTTCTAAATCGGAATATTCTGAGTGGGGATGGTCTGAGTACTCACTCCCGCAGTGTTACTGGTATTGACATTCTGAGGATTAGTAATATTAACAACTAGAGGGTTCTGAACTGGTGGATTCTGTGAAATAGGAGGCGCAGTATTCACAACTGGTGGGTTCTACAGAGTCGAAGGATGATAGGTAGCTGATGGAGGTGTTGTTTGGCTATCATTATCAGGTTGGAACTCAGTATCTACGCGGAATCCATGTTCACTGGAAGTCTTCTTAGTTGTACACTTATATATTTTTCCACTTCTCAAATTGTGTGTATCTTCATTAGAGTCACTATATATGCTATTGACCATTACAGATTCAAAAAATTCTAGGAATGTTACTACATTCTTAAAACACCTTTCTCAGCTAAAATCATTTTAATATATAAACTCAGATTGTTGAGGTACTTACCTCTGAAACCTTTGAAAAACTCTGCTTTTGCTACGCTGTAGGACTTTATCATGTCCACAATGAACTCTATCACGAATCCTTCTAGTATACTGTCAACCCAAAAGTCGACTGCTTGCGAGAGTGGACTATCTATTTGTTTAAGCCTTTGAATGAGCTCCAGGGTCCACTCGTTAGGTACTCCTTCTTGGAAATAGATCTTTCGCTCTGCAAGTCTTGATAACCACGCATGCAAATCATTTCCAAAAATTTATCCTTCCATGGGTATTTATTTAACCAATCTACGTCGGAGAGATGCGGATGTCTATTCTCCTTTCTGGAAAAATCTCTTTCTGTCTTATCTAACCAATCCCATATTTCTTTCTTGTCTAGATGCCAATTTTCAATGCCGGCACTCATCACCAACTCAAGCGCAGAAACGGAAAGATTTGTTGGTTGCTTATAATGTTCTTGAGGTTTTCTATAAAAACCCAGGTTTTGCGTGGTTCAGGGAACCAACAAAACCCCTTATTCATTGGCCCTTTCGGCAACATCCTGCGAATAGACTGAGGTCTCACCTGAGGTGAAGCAATGGGGGGGTTGCGGAATTAGGTTTCCAAAACTAGGTGATGATCACTTAAGCAGATCTGGTGAGCATTTCGCTACAAGAATCGCACTGTGGACTTTGGACTACGCAGAGTTAACCTCTTCGCGGCTAACACTTAGACTATAGCGCATCCAAGGACTACGCGATGAGATATGTTTTCGACAACGGGACAATGCAACTGATGACTACGCTTCCTTTTCAATACTTATGCAACTTGATAGACTTTACTTAGTGTAAAAAGACATATTCAACAACAACTTAGCCTACAACTCTTGCGGACTTATACACTATCACAAACAACAATATCACTACGCACTTCTGGTGTTGTGCTAAGTGTTTATCCGACTAGTTCCTGCATTGATCTAACTGCGAAATACTGGTGCATTTGACATTCATTCATACATGTGATTACTTAACATATTATTCCCATTATTATCCTTATGGTGAATACATCTAAGAGCAACACACATGAACTCATAAATAGCACTTAACCATTTATCATAAGCAAATACACAAATGCAAGCACATAAGCAATCACATAACACATAATTTAACGTGATTCACCCCCAGGATGGGAGCTACGTCCACAGGAACTACTGTTGTATTATCTTTGGGAAGGGTACAACAGTTCCAATCTGCGTACTCAGCTGCAGATTATCTTCTCTCTCTCTCAATAGGTCTCTGCGCACACAGCTTGCAGAGCCTTTACAATCGTCTCTCAACAGATATCTAGATTCACCAATAATCTATTCACGATTAGAGATTAACCCTTTCCCTTACAAAATGTGCCATTTTATAGATCATTCCTGTAGGTCACGTCTTTACAATGCATAGGCAAAAACCCTTAGGTTACAAAATGGTGCGGTTACCGTCGACTCAGCCTGTCGCAGTCGACAGCTGCTTCACACGCTTTTGGTCGTTCTGTTGGACCACTCGCAGCTCGCACGCCCTTCTGGAAGCTGCATCCTTCCTGAAATGGTTACAATGCATCATGGCATGTCGCTTTCCTTCCTTCTGGCCTGCCTGTCCTTGTCGGATTTGTGGCTTAGCTTCTAATTGTTTTCCACCACTCTCATTGGCAGGTCACTTTCACCTGACTTAATGTTGCTCCTTACCCAAAACAGGTCGCTTTCCGCTCGACCTTCCCTTACATTCTTTACCCAAAATAGGTGCCTCGATGCTACCACTTCATGGAACTGGCGCTCAGCTGCGCTGTTCCTACCCTGTCGGTACTGCGCTGCGCTCAACTTCGCAGCTCGTCAAAAACTGTCTTGCCAAAACTACCTTCATCTGAGCTGTGTTGTAACTTATTAGCTCCAAAACTATCTTTCTTCTAAAATGCCTTAATTGGGTCAGGCCCAACACTTCTCTTCTAAATTCATCATTACATTACATTTACATCACTCATGAGATTCCATACCATATTCATCCAATTCATGAGCCTTCTTCTTATTCTTGCATATCTTTGAATAATTCTTGTGAAGACTTCTTTGCTTCAAGCTTATTGGCTATTAGAATTATTTCATGGTATTCAACCTATATATAATTCTCACATGGTATCAGAGCCAAGGAAGCTATCAGAGCCTTGGGATCTCTTGAATAAATTAGTCTTCCAGTATAAGATCTCAGAGAGTTTGTTTTGCAGGTACTGAAGATCAAATGGCAGAAATTTATTCAATACATACAGTTGTTGAAGATGAAGGATTCCATCTCTCTCTCTTGTTCTCCCATAATTCTTATATTCTAAATTCTAATAAAGATAAGTCATTTTATGCTCTAGAATTTGAAGAGGTTCTTGAATCCTCTCTTTCACGTGAGTCTGTTGGTGTGCAGAATGATGATCTTATGAATACTTTGGAGGTTAGATCGGAATTTGGAGGTGATGCATTCACCCTCCTTGATCATATACTTCTTATGTACTTCTATATGATCATTGGAACATGTTCTCATAGTTTCATTAAATATGGAGGACACTACCATTCGCTTGGGGTTCAAGTCTCAAGCATATTTTGGTGATTTTGCTTCTGATCTCACCCCTGCTAGTTCAAAGGAGATCTCAAGGAACCATATATCAATTCTTGGAGATGATTTAACTTCCACTTATTAGAAGTTAAAGTTTCAAGAGAAATTAGATCTGATTGGAGTTGATCCTACCTCAATTGATTCAAATTTCAAGTTCCAGAATGGTCTGCATATTCACGGATTTGTTCTCTTCAAGAGCAAGTTCAGAGAGCCTCCAATTTCGCTTGCATCCACAGCTGGAGAATTCAAGCACATGTTTTTGGATCATTATCCTCTTCTTCCCAAGAGGAAGATACCTCCAGACATCTGATCAAGTTCACACCTACTTTATTTTGGAGCACTAACAATTTTGGTGTGCACATGTCCATTTTTTAGGGAGGGTTTTATTCCCATGAGGTTTTCCATGTTCCCTCAGTTTACATGGGCATAATAATTTTTGTATTGGGCCGACCATAATCCTTTTTGATTGGGCCCTATATTTATGATATTTTACCACATACAGTCAGGCTTAAGGGGGGGTGTTGGAACATTTAAAAACCCTTTCCATACTTAGGATATATTTTATTAATCATCTAGATTAATTTTCCTAGGTGTAGACTATCTAGTTGATCTAGTTTTGTCTTTTATGCCTCCATATGCCATCTTGAGTCACAAAAAAGAATTTGGATAGATTCTGGATAATATTTCCTTGGATTCTATCTAATTTTATTCCATTCCTGAATTAGAAAGACACTTTCCTTATTTAGACAGGTTTATCCTATTTTTTATACTTTCTAGTGGACAAGGTAAAGCTAGCTAACTTGGAAAATATCTCCACTTGACCAATTCGACCTCCACCATTTTCTTCTATCCTAAAGTCATCATTACATTCCATTTACATCACTCATGAGCTTCCATACCACATGCATCCAATTCATGATCCTTTAGAGTGTTTTGGAAAGTGAATTTGACACCTAGGGGGTTTTTATGCTTTTAGTAAGCCTTACTTTTTTGAGGTTTACATCTTTCCTTCAAGGCATTCTATTTTATCTCTTGAGCTGTATTATATATTGTATTCATATAGAGGAATAATACATGAGATGATATTTCGATCAATTGAGTTCCTTCTCTTATGTTTATGTCTCAATATGTTTTCTTCTTATTCTTGCATATCTTTGAATAATTCTTGTGAGGACTTTGTTGCTTCAATATTCTTGGCTATTAGAATTCTTTCATGGTATTCAACCTATATATAATTCTCACACATTCAAGTCCCTTTTCAAAGCAATATATCTTGGCTCTATTCCTTTCCAACCAATCCATACCTATTAGAGCATCATAAGATCCTAATGGTAGGACATTCAAATTTACTTTCGTGAGGAATCCATTCAACTCCATGGGGCACTCCATCACTACTTCACTCACTTTTCTCTTGGTCCCTATGGCTAACTGAACTAGCCAAGACTTCTTGTGTTTCATTTTCCTAGGAGAACAACCTTCAACCACTTTTGTAGAAACATAACTATGAGTAGATCCTAGATCAATCAAAACAGAAATAGATTGCTTAGCAATCTTACCTTCAACTTCCACCACTATTGATTGATGGTCTTTCTGATGATTATCCAACGCTGCATAAATTCGAGGTGCTTCCATTTCCATATCCTCCACTGTATCTGCTCCATTTAATTTGTGCAAGCTCTGGGATTCTCCCTCCGCTGTGAACAATCTTTAAGCATGTGGTTTCCTCCACATACCCAACATTGAAGTGGTCATTTTAATGCTTTTTATGCTACAACTGTTGTCTTGTTCCTAGCTTGTGCTTGCTGGCCCTATGGAAAATTTCTTGGATGATTTTTGAATGGTGGCTTGAATCCAATTTTCCTTTGATCAAACCTCCCTCTTGGCTTTCCTTTCCATGCTGGGTGAACCTGTGATTTTCCTTTGCTCTACTCATAGAAATGCATTGCCATCCTAATGGCTTCATCAAGACTTGGTGGATTAACAAACTCAATTCTATCTCTAAAATTTTGAGGTAGACTTATAAGGAAGCATTGGATCTTTACCCTCTCATCTTTGATATAGTCCACATACCTCAAAAATTCCAAAAATTTATGGACATGTTCTTCCATATATTTTTGTCCCAAATTGAGTTCATTGAATTATTTCCTTTTGTTGTCATAATACCTACCAGAAAGGTATTTTTCCTTGAAATACTTCTTAAATCGCTCCCAATTGATCCTCGTTTCATTGATCCCTTTTACTTGTATGAGGTGCTCCTACCAAATTGAATCTCTTCCATTTAGATTGTAAATGGAAATTCTGGCCTTTTCATTTCCTGAGTAATCATGAATCCTGAAATATTTCTTCATCCCAAGAAGCCATGCCTCTACCTCTTGGCCAGTCTTACCTTCTCCGTTGAATGTGGAGGCCTTTCCTTCCTAAATTCTCCCTGTGGAATTCCTTTGGATTTATTTCTTCCTTCAAATCTGCTAGAAGTATGCCTTGGACTTCTTCGAGGGCCTCTCGAATCACATGACCTACTGGAAGAAGATATTGAGGAGGGCGTTCTGCACTTTTTGCTCACAAAACTATTTCTTGGGCTTGGATTCCTCTTCCTAGAATGACCTCTAGAGCAACTCTATGCAACTCTTCCTTCTTTACCTACATTTCTTGGGTTGGACCCAAGGTTTACCTTTTGTTGCATATCAATGAGGCTCTGCAAAATAGCAGCATTGAGCTGGATATGTTCCTCCTGAGCCTTCATCAACCTTTCATTAAATCTTATCATGGTTTTTTTCTCCCTTCTCCCTTTGGATTCAGTCTCAGCATGTTCTTCTTGCACATTTTCTCCTAGCACATCTTCATCATGCTCATAAGTATCCTGAGCATCATTCATGGTCGCCATTTTCCTTTGGAGATTCATTTCCCCTTCCTACTGCTCTCTGCTATAACTATTCAAATCCTATCAACTACAAACATTGTGCATTATAGAGAAGTTTATTAGACATCTTAGGAATACATATAAAACATAAAATATCCATATTTAACAGAACTAAACTCATGGAATAATTCACAAATCTATTATGCCTTCTTTTAAATATTCTGATTATCTTCCTATAAGCTCCTACTTTGGCCCAAGCAGCCCCAATGCTACAACCTTGGGCTCGGATACCATCTGTGGTGTCCCTGATCCCCTAGGTTTCCTTTAGAGATCATGGGGGAACAACCTGATAATATTTTTTTTTCAAACTATCCGCAACTCTACAAAACCAACATCAATCCGCAATCTGAAAGCTGCAGTGCAGGAGTCGAAAGTCGGCACTGCAACGCACAACTTCGAGAATTACACCTCTATAGTCCGCAATGTGGGAGTCAGAAAGTCGGAACCCAAATGTACAACTCCGTAGAAATCGCACCTTTGACTTCCGCAATCCACGATGCGGAATTCAGAAGTTGGAATTCCAAATTCACAACTTCGGGAAAATTCCACGTCAAACTTCCGCAATCCACAGTCCGCGATGTGGGAGTTGGAAGTCGGAATCCCAAATTCACAACTTCGGGAAAATTCCTCCTCTGACTTCCGCAATCTGCAGTTCGCGATAAGGGAGTCAAAAGTCGAAACCCCGAATTCACAACTCCGGGAAAATTCTGCCTCCGACTTCCGCAATCCGCAGTCCGTGATGCAGGATTCGGAAGTCAGAACCCTAAATTCACAACTACGGGAAAATTCCACCTCCGACTTCCGCAATCCATAGTCCTTGATGCAGGAGTCAGAAGTCGGAACCCCGAATTCATAACTACGGGAAAATTACACCTCCTACTTCCATAATCTACAGTACACAATGCGGGAGTCGAAAGTCGGAACCTCGAATTCACAACTTCATGAAAATTCCGCTTCTGACTTCCACAATCCGCCTTGTAGGTGCGGAAATTTTGAAGTTGGCCATATGCTCCTGTTATTACCAACTTCTTAGACTGATAACTTTCTCATACTAAGTCCATTTTTGCAAAACCAGGTGTCGTTGGAAAGCTCTCGGAGATCGCTATGCAACGGTGTGGTCCTATGCCACACCTGAGGACTCTGATTTTTCCATTTTTCGAACCAAATCATTGCCCCAAACCTCATCAATGCCTCTTTACTACTCTGTAAAGAGATCTGATCACACTCTATCATGGCCCCTCCCTTCATCTGACCCACAGAGGGATCATCTACACAACAGGGGGGTGTCTAATTCATCCCGTAAACCTCAGTGATGAAATACAACCTTCTACAGGTGTGTGCAATACATAATAATATACATAGTGGAACTAAATCTGATTAATGCATCTACAACATTCAAGGCTAACAACATACTTAACATGAGCAAAATGATGAAACAAACAAAGAATGAACCAGCCTCATGTTCAGTCTTATACACAGACTTCCTACTGATTAATTCCATGTGATCATTTCATTCAGTTTGACTTGAAATAAAAGATAGACACGACATAGGAAGTAGCATCATTTAAGACCACAGAGAGCACTTATCTTTTAAGATGAAACTTCCAAGCAATTGGCTATGTGAGGGAAAATATCCACCCAACCATAGGTATTTTTCCAACCTATATTCTTTCAGCTGAGAGACCACCCTCGAGCTAGGCTGTGTATCCACTAAGGAGGAACTAGACAGGCTCACTTACAGCCATGGTTTCACACAAAAAAACATGCTAATACAACACAAAGTTGGGTTTATCAAGCATGTAAAAGACAATGGAGGAGGATTCTAATTCAGTGAGCTCAACCCCTAAGCTACAGGCCTCTCAATTCTAACTCCAATAGCCTTGGCACCTACAATACCTACCACACCCAACACAAAGAAGGTCTCCTTCTCTGCTGTAAAGTCCCCTAGGCGCCCCTTCCCTCCAATGCTCTTCAGGGTGGACATAGAAAGTTCCAAGCTGTTGATTCCTTGAGACTCTAGCCTTCAATGGGTTTGTCAAGAAATCCCATCTTTTTCTATTTCTTCTTTGTCATTCCCACTTGGGTTTTCTCAATTTATATGGCCAAAGAAACTATGTCCCTCAATTGGGTTCTCGGCTATCAACTCAGGGTTTTCTCATGGGTTTCTGAGCATCTCACACTCTGAAAATTCACCCCATGGTTCATTTCAATGTATCCCTTGTTGGGTTTAGCTTCCCACACGAATTTATGTGCGAATTCGACACTCCAAATCGTGTTTTTTCTCAGAATCGTGATTTTCCTTTTTCTCTTCACTAGGTTTTGTATTCCATGAAAACTCCCTTATCTCCTCCATAATGGAGTGGGGATGAGGGAATTCAAATTCCTAGGAAGCATAGTGACTTGTGGATCAAGGAAACAGAGCCCCATACCTTGCCATCTGAAATATCAAGGCTGTCCATACTCCATCGACCTCATGAACAGTTTTATGCAACCACTTCTTTACAACGGAATTAAATATCAGCAAGGGAAGTCAAATGGGTTCTCAAGATGACATTTGGAAGCCTATGGTTCAATCCCACAACCCCCTCACCTCTCCCTAGTGGGTACACATGGCCCCCTCTTATTAGTTTCCTCCATAGCCAGTTTGTTTTGGTATTTTTTATTGCAATATTAATATTTACATCATTTACAATGTCCCAAGGCTTAATAGAACATGGATAACATAATATCAAATACTTGCCTTTTACATAAAACCGAGCATCCACTAGCAGGGCCTTATCCTTGAGCTCCATGGTAAGAAAACATACATCGCATGTATACAATATTTACATTGAAAGACAATATGTCCTAAGGGTCAAAATGGGGGTATCACAATAGCACCAGTTGCTCATCCTTCTTGTCAATTCCATATTGTTTGCACTGCATAACCAAGGACTTGAACTTTTAAAAGAACGGTTGCATGGTTTCGAAACTACTGGGTTCAAGAGCAAATAATTCATTCTCCAAAACGTGACCTCTCATCTCATATTGCTTGCCAAAGAGAGTTTCAAGCTTCTTCCATACCTCCCTTGGGGTTTTCAATCCATCAAGATGGAAGAGCAAGTCTCTGGATATATGAATACACATAAAACCAAAGGCCTCATCTAACTTGTTCAGGTACTTTTCTTTCTCAATAGTGGCCTGAGGTTCGACCTCCTTTCCCATTGTGACCCTGTACAGACTCTTGTTGCACAACACAATCTGCATATCTACCCTCCAATCTAGATAATTGAAGGGTTTCAGGATTATTGGTGTTAAAGGAGCATTCGAATTCTCCATCTGTAACAGTTTTTTTTTACAGTAACGGGTAATAAGCTTTCATATTAAAAAGGAAGGACGAGATTACAAAAGGTGGGAAGATTGATCCCAATAAAGGAGAGTTGTCAAGACAAACTCATCACCTTCCAGTCTTTGCATGTCAAATACATTCCCTGTTCTTCGAGAACTAAAATTTTTAACAAACTTTCCTAAAATGAAACTACAAAAGAAATACATATCGAGGTATATGGGCCAGCTTCTACAAGCTTAAATGGAGAAAAGGAGACATCCATTACAAAAAAAGGTACTGCAAAAACCAAGAACGAGTTGACAGAGAAGTTTCAATTGGCATGGAACTGAAGAATGTTCTTCTCCTTGCTCCCAGCTACAATACCTGCATTATCATCATCAGCACTAAGGAGAACTGTGGGACTGGTCCTGTTGCTGGTTTTGATGCAATCAACCTTAGCTTCAACAATCCTGAGGAAACTATGCAGGGACTCTACCTTGCCAGACAAGGTTTCGAAATAATCTTTCACCTTAACGTTGCTATTTCAAACTTCAGTGTTCGAGATCTGAACAAAGGTGGTGAGGTGGGAAAAGGCTTTCTCCAATTCTGAGTATTCTCCTCTAAGCCAGTGAACCTGTGTCTCCAGCTCCAAAACATATGAGAGAACCCCCGGGGATGGGCTATCAAGTCCTTACAGGGAGCCCAAGTTCACGAACCCACTATTATCCCCAGCATGGTGCATCCAGTTTCTATTGCTGTCCGGCTCTCCGAAGGTGCCATGAACAAATTGTTGCACAGAACCACATTTGTTTTGGCCATGTCCCACTTCAAGGAGAGGCCAATTCCTACCACTAGTCGGCTCGCTAGAGTGACCATAATGAACATGCAGCCCAGAACCCTTATTGTTCTGACCCTACCCCCCATCGAGAGGAGCCCAGCTTCTGCAATTGCCAAAGTTGTATCCACGAAAACCGTTCTGCACCAGACCCCCACGAGAAGCCTGATGCTCAGAGCCACCATTCCCCTACACTACATCAAGGGAGGATAGATACCTCTTCAATCCAACCCCCATTGAATTAGCCTGGACATGCTTCCTACAACGTCTACATTGTAGAGTAGGAGTGTTCTGACCAGCATCTTCCATGATAATAAGCAGAAACAAACACAACACACAGTGCAGAGGGTTGATCAGGATGTCAAAATGTCACCTTTAGACAAGATATAAGCCGTGTTGTCCTCGGAACCTGGTCACAATGAATTCTCGCATGCCATCCAGGTGGAGATGGTCAGGGGAGGCCGCCGTTTGAGCTGGGGGGACGCGTGAGAGGATCTAGGAGGGTAAGAAAATCCCAATGCAATCTTAGCATTAATCACAAACAAATCCAGGTTTATTCCAAAGTTAAAGGGGTAGTGGTGCGAACCCCAATCCGAGATGGTGCACAAAGAAAGCATGGCCATAATGATCCAATACAAACCAAGAGGGGGATGGTTACGGAACCCAGTTGTTAGCCATTCTTTGTCCATTGCCGATCATTATACCACAGTCCAATCTGGCTCCAATGTTGGCCATGGTGTCGGCTTGTTGGTTATTGTATCTCAAGACATGAAGGAAGGAGATAGTGTTGAAATCGTTGATCATGAAGATGAAGTGATTATGGAGATTTGAGACCGGATTTCGATGAGATTTGGCTAGAGCCCTGGCTTCCCTGATAATCAACATTGAATCTCCAATAGTGACGAGATCCTTTACATATGCATTCCTAGCGACATCCATACCTTTGATTAATGTGAGACATTCCACATCATTATTGGTCCTTCCTCCAATCCCCCAGGCGAAGTATTTCACATTGTTTCCTTCGGAGCCTAAGAGTACTCCTCCCGCACCTACCAACCCAGGGTTTCCCTTTGAGGAACCATCGAAAAATAGGATATGACTGCCAAGAGTCTTGACCCAAAGCTGCAATTCCTGAGGTTCCATTTTGATGTGCCAAGTTTGTGGCTTATGACTCTTGGAAGGAAAAGACGAAGTGGATAGAGTGGGGATCAAGAGATCAACCAACCAGTTTTTCTCTTCCACATTTAGAGGTTCCTTGCCAATATTTTTCATATTTCTTGCAGAGAGGGAGTCAATCCAAAGAGCTTTTGCAGAGGAGAGGACTTTACCAAGGGTGGATCTAGTACCTTCAAAAATTTCCTTGTTTCTGGCAGTCTAAAGTTTCCAACAGATGAATTTGGGAAAAGCTACCCATGCTCTCTTGACGTCCAGCTTCTTGGACAGCGAGTTCCAAGTTCTGATTCCTTCAAAACCCAAAATTCTTGCAATTCTTGCAAGAAGCCTAGGGGGGGCAGTTCCAGCCATAAATTTTGGATTTGGTTGAGTTGACTTTTCCATCAAAATATTTAAGGAAGGTGTTAAGGACCTGATTGAATCTTTCAACAATAGTAATGAAGGTGCCCCCAAGGAAGATGGTGTCGTCTACAAACTGGGAGTGGCTAGCCGGCTTGGCACCTCTAACAATTTTTATTCCCTTTAGTTCTCCTGAGGCTTGCAGGGTGTGTAGTTTCCTACCCCTAGATTCAACGACAAGGAGATAAAGAAAAGGAGACAAAGGGCAGCCTTGACGTAGACCTCTAGAGGCCTAAAAGAAGTTGGTTGATCTACCATTGACTAAGGGAGCGATCCAAGGACTATTGATGCATGCTTTAATCCATCAAAAGAATCTTCTAGAGAAACCAAACTTGATCATGATATCAAAAAGAAAGTTATGGTTTACCCGATCAAAGGAATTTTCCATGTCAAGTTTGATGGCCATACCTTGGTGTTTTTTTTCAATGTTGGAGTGGATTGCTTCTTGTACGATGATGATGTTGTCCAATATTTGAAGACCGGCAATGAAGCCCCCTTGCGAATCAAAGATGAGCTTTCCCATGAATTTTTTCATTCTAGTGGCAAGGATCTTAGAGATGATTTTATAGGAGGTATCACAAAGGGAAATAGGCATGAATCAGTCGATGGAGCAAGGAGTTTTTTTTGTCGGGATTAAGGCTAGGAAGGAGGAATTGGTAGCCCCACCGATTTTGTCTTTCTTTCTGGTCCAATTGAACATACTTTTCAGGTCATCTTTGATGATCTCCGAAACAACCCAGTAAAATTTTATGGTGAAACTGTCGGGGCCAAGATCCTTGTTGGATTGGAGAGGCCAGATGACATTCACAATTTCATGTTCCAAAATTGGCTTAGAGAGGTCTCTATTGGTGCTATCCGAGACAAGATTGAGGATGCCCACCAAAGATCAGCTTGTGCTTCAGTGTCAGTCTCCCCACTATCCCTGAAGAGCTCGCTATAATGATTGAAGGCATGTTGTTTTAAGTCTTATTGTCCACTGATTCTTTCTCCATCCTGATTTTTTCAACTCTCTAATAACATTTTGGCTATGTCGAGCCTTAGCCTGGTTATGGAAGTATTTTGTGTTGATGTCACCTCCCTTAAGCCAAAGCTGTCTAGATTTAATTCTCCATATTTCCTCTTCCTATTTAGCCGCACTGAGGATTTTCATATCTAAAACTTTTTCCTGATTTAAAGCGGTCGAGGTCACCTCCTCTGTCTCCATTCGTTGGTGAATCTTGAAGAGATCATTTTGTAGGTTAAGTTTAGTTTGACAAGGATTTTTGAAAGAGGATTTGGCTCAGCGCTTGAGTGCCAGTTCGACAGTTCTAAGTTTGGATTCCCAAATGAAAGTAGGAGATCCAAAGAAGCACGATTTCCAGGCTTTACTGGCAATGTCAAAAAAGGAGGGGTTCTGAAGCCAGAGGGGGTTGAAGCAGAAGGGTATAGGCCCAAGGTTTTCAGGAGGGGAGAGGGAGAGGGCGATAGGTCTATGATTGAAGGTGGTACAGGGAAGGGTGAAGGAGAAAGCAATAAGATCGGAATGAAAGAAGGAGGAGCTTACCAAGAAACAATCTAGCTTGGCCGCAATGTGTCCAATTCCACATCTCTTGTTACTCCAGGGATATTTCCCATTTTTAAGTGGAATATCCATGAGGTCCAAATCATCCATTAGGTACTCAAGATTTTCGCCAAAGGGGTCACGAACAATGTTGCATCCCCGCTTCTCTTGTTGAGACTTCGTGACATTGAAATCTCTGGAAATGATGAGATTTTTCCCCTCTATGCTTTCCTTAAGGTTGCTGAGGTCTTCCCAGAAATTGATCTTATCCTTGTAGTGAGTTGGGCCATACACATTGTAGATATAGAAAGGGTTGTTGTTGTCATTTTCCTTTATTTCAGAAAGTAGCCAATGGTTGTTCTAGGAAGAAGAAAGAATTGAAAAATGAGGGGAGTTCAGAGTGTCAATACCACCAAAGGCCCCACGAGCACTGTGTTATCGGACAATCCACTCAAGCGGACGCGACCCGAATCTCCCTAGCTCAATGTGAGTCTAGAACAAATAGAACAGACTACAAGTGCATTTCCTAGATCTACTTAAGGACCAAGTACTAGATGTATTACCTTTTTACTACGCAATCCTTTCTCCCGAATGTTGATCCACGTCCCACGATCGTCAGATCAAAGCTGCAAGACCTGTTAAGACAAAGAAACAAGAGAAACCAGTAAAAGACATCTATACAATAAGCGATCTAAGTAAACAGTTAAGAAGGTAAACTACACAATATCATTACACACAAGAACAATATTGGTGAAAAGCATTTGTATTACTGTAAATAGGGGAATACATGATAGAGATATAGAACTACAACCAAGACTTAACGCAGTAGCCCTTCTTTGACCAAGCCAATTGCCACATCCTTCCAAGGAAGTGCGAGCTCTCCAATAGGTGAATGGAAGTGTCTTAAGAGAGATTTCACCAGCATGTAGATACCATAGTCTTCCTCCCTTTGGGATGGGAGTGAGCCTCACTTATATAGGACTAAGTGGATAGGGTATGGATAGGATAGGTTGAGAGATGGTAGGAGAGAGATAGGGGATCCTCCCAAAGAGTTAGGGATCAAGTACCAGCTCCCCTAGAGGTCAAGGATAAGCCCCCAAATGAGCAAGTTTCGAGAAGGATCTCGAATAGACTATTTTTTCCCATTAACAGACCTCGTTGCACCCTGCAGTGGAGCAAGCTGTGACGTCACATGTTGCTAGTCTACAACCTACGATGACCTCTCAAAAGATTGCAGAACTGAGTGCAAATCCTCCCAAATGAAAATACTTAGTTCAGGTGACTTCAGGGATGTATACACTAAATCTAATGATGAGTAGATTTTAGGTGTAACAGAATGCCCCCCAAAGCATGAAGTTGTTAAGGATGTACAGGTGAAGTGCTTTGAAAGAAATAATGGCAATAGGCTTGACGGACGAAGGACACTGCTGCAATACAACTGACTCTGAACGGACAATCTCATATGAAGTACAACATGGCTGCCGACCAATACATTGCAGATCCATGGTAGTAATGACCGACTGAACACAATCATGGCTAATAGACACAAGCGTAGATCCATGATGAGATGATAACACAGCCATGACCAATACAAAAGTGGATCTGTGTAATATGACTCAATACAAACTCCATCACAACCTGGGTAAAACATGAATCCCCAGGGTCTTCAAGCTGAACCCGCAATGATACGAATCTATCCATGTGATTACAAATGTCTTGACTTCGAACATGGTAGAAACCACTTGATTACCGACCATTGATGTAAACCGTTAACAAGTGCGAGGGAGATCACCATTGATATCAATGATTCCCAAGGTATCACGATACATATCATAAAGCGTGAATAAATGATTTGAAGTTGAACGCAAGATGAAATATTTCAATCAAGAGTCAATGATGTAAAATCATGCTGAAAGCAAGGTAACCTACCATTGAGGCATGCAGGGCCAAGGTACTTGGTTGGTTTCTAGATTCGATCCTCGAATGATGAGTTGAAGTCGACAAGGAATAATCCATCGAAGGAGGGCCATGATGAATCCCCCATCAATCGACATGAAACACGACAAAAGATGAGTAGAGTGGATCAGATGGTACAGTAACATGTAAGACTGACTCAAAGTAACAACGGCATAATGATGTGTGTACTGACTGTAGATGATAGATAGTGAACGTGTTCTTGAACATGGACATGGCATGACTTGGCAGTATTGACACAATGAGAATGACACAAACTTCTAATGCAACTGATGATGGAATCTTTCTCCGAATGACTCAGAGGAGTAACAGGACTCAGAAAGTAAGCGGGGACTCATAGACAAATAGATGACCCAAGTACTATATGCGAATGGAGATGAGTTCCATGTTCAAGAACGACTATATACTGCCACTAAGATATGTAACACAAACAATTCCCTTTTTCCCCATCATGAACGATGAGTGACTCATGTGTTTTTTACGAGCTTGATGAGGGTAACCAGATGCTCAATATAGCTCATCTCATAGATGAGTCCAATCCCAAATATTTTCTGAACCTGGGATAGGAGGGGTTCGTCCCATGACAAGCCCTTCAATGTGAAAATCTTAACGAGTCCATAGAAGGTAAACTTGGTCGTCATTTCATATTTAGAGAGTCTGAAAAGAACTAAAGAAAACTCCAACGGTCCTTTTTCGTAAAGTTAGCCTCATCGCCCGAAAAAGGGTAAAACAACGCAAGAGAGGACTCTTCCAGTCATGATTGGTTGGAGTATTCCTTTTTCGTAATTAGTGCCTCCTAGTCCAAAAAAGGGGTAAACTATCACCAGGAAGACGACCATTCAAAAACTTTAACAAGCGTGAACGCGAAAAGTTCGCTTGGCAATCTTTTTTGTTTTTCGAGAGCCTGAAAAGAGCTTAACGGTAGACTCCGGGGGGTGTCCTTTTCCGTGGAAGTTTAATGAGCCCGAAAAAGTGATAAATCATAACTCGGTACTTGTTCTCATAGTTATGTGAGTACGAGAACAAACGAAGAGTAAACTCATCCTCATGCAATAATTACGACTAACCAAAAATAATAATGACAAAATATTCAAAGGGGTGTTCATACATGTAGTTACCATTGTTGATGCGAGAAATGGCACAAAAGACCACTTTACGACTCCTGTACACTAGAGAAAGTGTCAAATAGTCCCAAATATAATGACAAATGGTCGAAACTATAGTAAATGGCCCAAAAGCATCAAAATATTTGAAAAGGAATATTCCATTCTATTTATAAATAGAAATATGGGCCAAAAATAGATTTCATTGTTCAAATTGCCAATTTGGGTGGAGAAGTACCAATTTGGAGCCAAAAATTCCTTTGCCGATTCCAGGAGCTACGATCCACCATTTCACCAACCGTCTGGATCAGGTAGGCCTAAAATTCATCCAGCAACTTTCCAGTGGTTTAGTTTTTGCTTTTATGTCCTTTTTTTGGGTTTTTGATGGTGTTATGGAGGGCTTTATGCGCCCTCGGCTCATCGCAGGTTTCCCTTTCGAGACCTGCGACGAGACCGAGTCATCACAAGCATCGAATACGAGAGGTGCGATGTCATTGCACTGTACCTAAACGTACAGTGCGACGGTGGAGAACCACAATCCAAACATCAAAAAGAATTCAAAAAATGGACTTCTGAGGATTGAAGCAGGACCTAAGAGTGTTTAAATGTCCTTCTTGGCAGGTTACCAGCTAGCCAAAATGGTATTGGAGTGGCGAGAGAGAGAACATGAACTCGAGGATGAACAAGCCGTGAATGATCCACAATGAGTGGATGCTTTGAGAAACTACGGGTTACTCAAGTTCTTTGAGATCCAGGGGATGAGATCCCAAATCCCGCTACTAGCACACATGCTCCAGAGTTGGGATGCGGCCCAACAGTACTTTGTGATTGGTGAGCATATCCTCACGATAGACATCAAGGATATCTAATTTCTTATCGGTTTGTCCCGAAGAGGGGACGCTGTACAACTTACTGGGACACAGGCTAGTGACCGTACAGTTGAGGGCATGGTGTCGCAGCACTGTATCGCTACTTCTCGTCCCTCCAGCAAGAAGATTCTCATCAAGGATGTGGTGAGTCATCCACTGCAGACCATATTGCTTACCATTACTAGGGTGGTAGGTAGCCAAGCCCCACACACGGCTACTCGGACCCAGATGCTGTATGCAGAGGGCTGTATGTCCCCCATGGTTTTCAACTGGTAAGAGGGTCTCCTCGCAAACATCCGAGCTCAGCTGACCAAGTGTTGGCAAGGGGAGCTCAAGGAGTTTAGGTATGGATCGATCATAGTATCATTCCTCTTAGAGCGGATTCCTCTTCTATGTCCCCAGTTGGTACTTGATGACAGGGAGCCCAGGGATCCCCATATGCTCAGATGGGCTGAGGTCATGACCCGTCATGGTGGCGGGCCCATCATTAGCTTTGGTCCCAAGTTTTTCAACTGGTTAGAGGGCCAGTGTCTTATGGTCAAGGACTTTCCATACAGTGGCATGGAATTTTGAGAGGATCCTGACTTGGTGTTGCCAAAGGATCAGCATGGGGTGACCTAGGTGAGAACAAAACCAATGTATTTTTAGTTTTGTATATTATATCATTTTTTTGATGTAGTGCTGACAAGTACGTAATATGTGTGTGTAGATGTGGGCCCCATACGGCCAGTGGGTCTCTCCCTTCTAGCGAGGAGAGACAGAGGCGCGGAGGCAGTCATTCCTGCAGTTTCTCATGCTGCCATCGAGGAGATGGAGGAGGTGTACAGGAACCTATCCTAGCTGACTATGGAGGTACCAGAGCCAACTATTGATGATTTACCGAGGCCCATGCAGAGATTTGGGGTTGGGGAATTTGTGTGCTTCAACACCTTACTTCGCAAGGTGGCTCGGACTGTAGATTGCTTCCTCACCCAGCGGCAGCGTGCCGTTCGAGCTAGGGGTGGTGTACGGGTCAGGCGCCAGGCCTGATGACACTTCTATACTTGTACGGAGAGATTAGAGGCCTAAAATTTTGTACTACTGAAATCTATGATGCTTCAGATTTTTTTAGAGACTCACTGAAAGCCATTGTGCTTCATATTTTGTACCAGCACTGCTTTTTGAGCGATATATATATATATACAGACATTATCGGTGATTTATACATTATGTGTTTTCAAAAATTATTAGTGATGTGATCTTGTTTACATGTTTGCTTTTATACATTGTATTTACATGTTGTGAATGCTTTTACATATTATGGATATTATGTGTGTGTGATGTACCAATCCAAAATGAAGTTGGCCATCGAGTCAGCAACTGTGTTTAACTTCCATGGAATGTGTAGGTATTGAACGGATTCAAATGACCTTTCCAGGAGACGTACTCATCTGAAGAGACAGAGTAAGGTGGGATCATGGATGGCGTATACTCGGTTCAGATGGGAAACCACTAATTGAGAATCCATATGGATGACAATGTGGTTCATACCCAAGGAAATGGCGTTAGATAGGGTTCCGATTACTGCTTGATACTCTGTGGCATTGTTGGTCGCAAACCCTAGGAAACTTCCTCCTGAGCTAATGAGCTCACCTGTTGGGGAATATAGTACCCAGGCTGCTGAAGCAAGGTTATAGGTATGCCGGATGGCGCTTTCCGCGAATCCATAGCACGTTGCCATTTGCACACGCAGATAGAACATGGTATAAGAAGCGGAAACAAGATCAAAAGACAGTCAAAAAAGAAATGCGTCACACCACACAAAAACACGCCATGTATAGTATATACAAGCAAGTCTATGCATGAGGGATCAAGCATAGTATCTCTTCAGGTAAAGGCCATTGCAGGGTTCACCCAAAGAGATTCCGTCATAGTCTTCAAGCTCGTAAGCACCTTTTTCCAACACACGTTTTATAACGTAAGGTCCATGCCACATGGACTCGAACTTCCCTGCTCCTAGTTTTTCATGCTTCTGGTCATAAGTGAGGACCAGGTCACCCTCGTTAAAGATACGAGGTTCAACTAACTTATCGTATTGGGATTTGATGCATTTCTTGTGCACTTCATTAGCAAGAGTGGCATCTCGGCGAGACTCGTCAAGTTTTGCTAAGTGCAAGAGACGTTCTTCCTCAGCAGTAGTGTTAGGAAGAAGTTTGACAACGAGTTGTAGAGACGGAATTTCGCACTCTATCGGTAAGACAACCTCCCATCCATATACCAATTGGAAAGGAGTGAAGCCTGTGGCGGTTTTGACGGAAGTTTGGTAGGCCCATAACGCTGAAAAGAGCATGTTGTACCAATTGGACTTATGTGTCCCTACCATCCTTTGGACCATAGTTTTCAAGACCTTGTTAATGGCCTTGACCTGTCCATTGGATTGCGGGTAGTAGAGTGTTGAATTTTCATGGCGAAAACCCAACCTATCGCTCAATTCATCAACCATATGGTTCTGAAAATAAGAACAATGATTGGTAACAATTTCCTGAGGAAATACGAACCGTGCTATTACATGATTGAACATGAAGAGTGCGGCGGTTTTGCCGTCATTCTGGTATGTAGGCATAGCTTCGGCCCACTTTGTGAAGTAATCCACAGCTACAATGATGTAACTATGCCCCCTGGTCGAGGTAGGCTTACAATGCATAAAATCAATGCCCCATTTTGTGAATGGGCCAACGGCAATAACCGGATGTAATGGGGCAGGATGAGTGCGCTTCTTCGTATGGAAGTGTTGGCAAGGAGGACATTTTTTGACGACCTCAATACAATATTTGAAGATAGTAGGCCAGAAATATCCTGCGTGCAAAATCTTCTGGGTTGTAGCCATCCCAGAGAGGTAACCGCCACATGCCCCAGTGTGACAGTCATTCAAAACGTGTTCAGCCTCATCATGAGTGAGACAACGTCAAAGAATTGAATCAATGCCACGGCGATACAAAGTATCATTAATGATTAAATAATACTTTGCATGGTGACGTATCTTATGACGGTCGTCACGAGAGAGTTGAGGGTTGAAGCGTTGGGTTTGAAGATACAATTAGATATCTCCATACCAGGGGTCAGTTGTACTGATGAGAAACAATGATTCATCTGGAAAGGAGTCATTGTGCTCAACTTCTGCATCAGAATGGGGAAGGTCGCAAATAAGCTCGGCAAACACCAAAGACTTTTTAGACTTGTCTTTCTCAAAAAGAAGATCAAATTCTTGCAGTATCATGATCCAGCGTGAATACTTGCCCCTAAGAACCTGACTTGTTAGTATGTGGTACATGGGGTTCGAGTCAGAAATGATGGTGGTGGTGCGGAGCAAGATGTAGTGCTGGAACTTCTGGACAGCGATGACCGCCACGAATGCGAGTTTTTCGACATGTGAATATCTAGTTTCAGTGTCGGCTAGACCCTTACTTGCATAGTATATTACATGTTCCTTGGCATTTTGATCCTCCTGTACCAAAACGATGGCGATAGTGGTAGCAGAAGCGGCGAGATATAAGATGTAATCTCGATAATAATTAAGCGGTTGGAGCACGGGAGCATGCGTGATGGCATGTTTGATACTGTCGAAGGATTTTTGAGCTCGATCGTCCCAAATGAATGGGATGTACTTCTTGAACAGTCTCATATAGCCCTGAGTCTTCTCCGCAAAATTGCAAACAAAACGTCGTAAATAAGTCTCCTTCCCTTGAAGACTTTGAAGTTCTGTCACATTAGTCAGGGGTGGTAGGTTTATGATGGCCTCCACCTTTAAGGGATCAATACGGATCCCATCCTTTGAAATGATAAATCCTAAGAGGCGTCTGGACTCAATGCAAAAGATACACCTATGAGGATTCAGACGGATATTGTATCGTCTACATCTGAGGAAAATGGCCATCAGATGATCAATGTGGAACTCACACTGCTTTGAATGAGTAGGGAGATCGTCCAAGTAAGGTTCCACAAAGTCCTTAATGTCATGGAAGGCATACGACATAGCACACTGAAATGTGGCGCCAGCATTTTTAAGGCCAAACGGGAGTTTGTGGTACGCAAATGTTCCCCATGGGAAGATGAAAGCCGTCTTATGTTGGTGGACTGGGTTGATCTGAATTTGGTTGTAACCAGAAAATCCATCCATGAATGAGAAGATGACTCTTCCGGCATAGTTGTCAATGATCTAGTCGATGAAGGGGGTCGGGTAGCTAGACAAGCTTGATTAAGGTCCCAATAATCGACATAGACACGGATGGTGCCCTGCTTTTTGTTCACAGGAACGACGTTTGAGACCCAATCTGTCAATGGGACAGGATAAATGAAACCAACCTTTAAGAGCTTTTCAATTTCTGCCTTTATTGCCGCAGTCTTCCAGGGGTGTACCGGTCGTAACTTTTGGCGTACAGGTTTGATGTCGGAATAGGTTTTTATTTCGTGAGAAACAATTGCGAGGTCTATCCCAGGCATCTCCTCATAGGACCAAGAAAATACGTCTCAAAATTGCTTGAGCAAGGCCGTGCTAACAGCAATTTATTCAGGGGAACACTTCTGGCCTATGCGAATGTGTTCCACTATACCAGGTTTCACCGAGATGTCTATCGGGGTGGTTGGCTCAATGTTGGCCAAGTTGCCCTCCGTGTCCGTAAGACATGTAAGGATGGGGGAATGAGGGGATGGGTAGATATCTGGTGAAAAGAGGGTATGGATGTTGTTCTATATGTACTCCAAAGGAGGAAGAAAAGATGACCTACGGTGGAGATCATCCCACGGACTGTCGTCAACATTCATTATTTCCATGATGGACTCGTCTGAATGAAAAGTCCAAAGTAAGAGATCAGGTAGAGATGACGTCCGTCGTAGAGAATAGGATGGAGAGGCCATGGTTTAATGGTCCTCCGATGCTGATTGGATAGCCTCATAAATACGTTCAGCGGGTGAAAGAGGCATTATATCTCCAAGCAGGTGTGTTGTGGCTTCATCCGGTACAAGCCAAGCATCGTTAGAGTGAGATAAAATCTCTGTGGAGATCATGTTCACCATAGAAACATGATTAGGGGGGTTCGCGGCTGGAAAAACGCCCATGAGAGATGAATCTTTCAAAAGGCCAACCCCTACACTCTCATACTTTTTTGACATCTGTCCAATGGAAGGAACATGGTCACCAGGATGAGTAGTGGCGTCCGGTGTACAAAAATCTAACTGGTCGATAGTAAAAATTCATCCTTGGTGGGAGAATTGTACTATGCGGAAGACTAAAGAGGCTACCGCCTGCATGGTGTAAAACCAATTGTGACCAAGCAAGAGATTATAATCTAATGGGGCCGAGACCACTTCCACGTTAATGGTTACGGTCTTTCTGCCCAACTCAACTGCAAGAGCTTGTAAGAGCCCATGAGGTTGAAAGCCACGCCTGTCGAATGCTTTCAATGTGGTAGGAGAATGATTCAATTCGGGGGAGCCAATGGCTCTCCAACAGGCGATGGACATGACAGAAGTGGAGGCTCCTTCATCCAAAAGGGTACGATGGACAATCTTCCCAGCAATGTTCGCAAAAACTTGGAATGCAAGTTGGTGCGAGAGCCTTGACTTGAGTTGTCAAGTCGGAACATGATGGTGTTCGAGGAATCTGGGTCAACTGCACCGATGTTTGCAAGGAGAGTTTTGCGTTGATTAGGACAATTCTGCAAAACTTCTAGGGTAGACATGGTGCAAGGAGCTTGTGCCAAGTCCTCTACGATATTGCAATTTTGTGCCGCTCAAGCATTAGGATTGAAAACAGCTTTTCGAAACGTACTCTTGGGCGGTCGCAATATCGAGTCTAAGGAGGGCTTCTCAATGGTGAGAGAAGTTGAAGGTACAGTGACATCAGTTAAGGAGCTGAAATATTTTTCAGTATTACTTCCAATGGATTCCTTCGAAGGGATCGGTTCGTAAGATCATGAGCGAGTGTTCAAATTGATCATCTCCTTACGCAACATGAGAACATGCGCGGTATTGGATGGTTCCCCCTGGGCTGGGGGGGTTTGAGCAATCATCTGCTGGTTCTAAGTAGGAAACGGATCATTGAGGACTGCAGGAGTCGGCCTACCCCTAAGAAACTTTTGTACTTCGTCTCCGTGGGGACACTCTTTGGAGAAATGGTCATCTCCACACAGTAAACAAGGATACTTCAGTTTCCTTTTCTACTTGGTATCATCAGGAGTGCTCTTTGGTTCCTGCTAGGCAAAATACTTTTTGGGTTTCCCCTTGTTCTTCTTCTTGCCGTTAAACTTATAGGATGAAGCTAATTGGACAGAATTCACCTCTTCAGTTACAGTAGGAGCGGTGGACTTGGTGGTGTTGTGGCCAGCCGGAGCTGGGTTGGATGATCCAACAATGCTAGCAGCAAGCTGGGTGTTAAGGGAACCAATGATTCCATCAGTTTGGAGTCCCTTATGTGGTTTCCCATGGTCATTAACGTCATGGGGTGCGTGAGGCAGAATATCAAACAAAGTGTCGGATTGAGTGTAGACTAGGTCTAGCACATGGGCACTCGTGGTGGCTTGTTCTTCGGTGACAGCACCTCGCATAGAAATGTCTCTTGCTATGGTAGGGATGAGGGATTTTGTGAACCAGTCTGCTAGGAGATGATCTGGAATGGGAGCTTTAATGAGACGTTGTCTCCTTCACCACTCGTGGATATGATCTGAAATGTGAGTGGCGGTATTCTGACGGAGCGAGGTTAAAAGCTCAGTACCAATCTCATACCGTATGGGTAGCTGGAAATGTGTCAAAACGTTCATGGCAAGAGAACCAAAATCAGGAAAAGAGTGCGATGGCAATTCAATGTACCACTTGGCAGCCGAAATGGTGAGAGTCCTTTGAAACAATCTAAGACAAATTGAATCGTCCATTAAGGAATTAGATGAACACCATAAGTGGTATGTCATCACGTGGTTTTTAGGGTCTTCACCCGGCTTGCCATCAAACTTGGGGATATCATACGGAAGTTTCACCGAAATCAGTGGCCAGTTAGATCCGTGGTAAATAGGATCGTTGGTTAAATGGGATAGGTCAGGCAGGTCCAAAGTAGCCAGGAAGGGCAGCTGTGGATTAGGCTACGCGTATTGATAATATGGATAAGGTGTGTAAGGACCAGACTAACCGTAAGGTGTACCAAGATGAAACTGACCATAGGGGGGTGTGCCGCCCGGACCTTAAGGAGGTCTGCCACCATAAGGTGGTCCATTCCATTAAGGTGGGGGTCCACCTCCACCTTCGGAAGGGGGTGGAGGTCCGCCGCCACCACCAGGAGGAGGTGGGGGTCCGTCGGGAGGGGGTGGTGGACCATTCCCACCACCGTTGGAGGGGTGAGAGATGTTGTAGTCATAATGAGGTGGGCCTCCACCAATGTTAGGTGGGGGCCTGTCGCCTGCAGCAGGAGGTGGGGGAGGACTGATCGGGGGTGGTGGTACTTGAGAGATAGTCGGTTGGGGTCCGTGTTGCAACACAAGTTGTTTCCCCCATAGAGTGTATGGATTCCTGGGATTAGGTATCTCATATGGTGCGTTTCCGGGATTAGGTTGGCCCGGCACAGGGTTAACGGAACCTGGATACTCTTGACTCCATGAGGGTTGAGTTACATTTGACGGCCCCCCAACATGAGATAATCCCGTGGTGGACGGTCTAGTGGGTTGAGAAGGTCCAACGGAAGGTCCGTCGGGGATTCCACCACCTACGTTCTGGTTAGGAAACGAGGGTTTCCCCCCAGCCACAACAGGTTGACCACTATTCAAAGGTTGAACCAATGTAGGTTGTTGACTAGATACCATGGTAATAACATTACCAATAAGATAATCCATGGGAATGGAATACCCTCCCCTTGAATTCTGAGGTGGGGGAGGGATTGGTAAAGTAACCGTGGTAGTGATAGGTGTGTTGGACTGTTGTCCTTCCACCGATTAGACTCTTGGGAGGGTTGACCAGTCTTATTAGTGGTCATGTGGTGGAGTACTTCAGGTAATCCAAAAGATATCGAATGAACTGGGATGGGTTAGTAAGGGGGTAACGATGGGCCCTGAACCCATCATTGGAGACTTGACTGTCGACACTCTTCATCCATGGAATGAAAGTGAGCCAATTGGCCACGAAAGTAGGCTAAAGTGTCTTCCGGAGTAGTCTCACTGGGTGAGGATGAGATGGAAAAATGAGCCACTGGGTGGTCTATAGAAGATGTCCAATAAGCTGTTGTAGGGTCGTCCTGGAGTCGGTTTATCCATTCCAACATTCCAGGTTCTCCCGGGATGATGTGAGAAATATTTTGTGAAGCGGGGGTGTGTGCTTCTTCATCCTGCGAGGAATGAGAGGCAGGTGAATTTGGTGGAAACAAAATTCCACCAACATTCAAAGTGGGGTTCTCCACTTCAGTAACTACGACCATGTTACACTGATCCATTCTTACCCCTGAAATAACCTCCGGGTTAAGGGGATATTCGGGTGATAAGTTCAAGATCCTACGGGACCTTCTCCAAGGAAAATCTACCAGAGTATCAGGAAAATCAGCCAAAAAGGCCGAAACAACATTTCTCCTAAGGGTATACTAAAAGAAAAGCAGTTCAGAAAAAACCTAATCAAACTAAGGCAATAAGAAAACTTATGTGACAGAGTGGATTCAAAAGTCTGGAACCTCACGGGATTATCAAGGCATTGCAAACTGGGATATACTGTAGGGTCCAACAATATGACGCGACAAAGAGGATTGGGACCGTACCCTTTCCTGCATACCCGATTACCTGGACAGTACGTACGTGCTAATCTCCCCGAGTGTTGTTCTCAATGTATTTCTTTTCCAAGACGGACAAATGGTTAACTCGGTTGGTTTCAGGAATCCTAATGGTGTCTCCCGATATATGCAAGGTATGTGGGAGCTCAAATCCATAGTGGTGATGTCTAATGCATAACCATTTGGCAAGAGACCTTCCGATATACGTGTCGAGTACGTGACACACCCTTCGATATACGCCAAGTATGGATTATGGTACTTTGTGGGTACATGAAGGAGCTCGATATACCAATGTACGTGGAAGACTACAATACCCCCGAGATATAGTGCTGGCAAATAACGACAGATGCCACACTTAACGACGCCGGAACACGTCTCTAACTTACACACAAGTTGCTAAAAATTTTACCTAGTTCTACCGTTAATTTTATCTTGGACAGTTAGGTGAATGCATGAGGTGAGTACATAATCGGAAGCATAATGCAAGCCCTGACTACATGCACGAAATATTCTTTTCTTTCAATGAATTCTAGCTATGGAAAGGAGAAAGATTTTTCCAATGGTATTGCCAAAACAAACTCAATGCAACACAATTCCCAATTCAAACAAATTTGACAATGAAAGTATTATTTTCCTTTCAGCGAAACGAAAAACTACACAACACTACTAAACCAAATCAAAACAACTTTTCCTTTTCTTTTTCTTTTCAAAGTAAAATGACACTAAGTGATGAAAAGAGAGGATTCTGAAATGAAATATGCAAGCTTTTCAATTTCAATTCCAATGAGCTAAAGGCAACAAAAATTAAAAATGCATCTATCTTTCCTTAGTATGGAATTTGTTTTGCAAAAATTGAAGCGTACTTTGAGCCTTTCAAGAAAATGAGCAATTCATAATTCGAGAAAAAACACAATAGACCATACATTCATTCAACTTTTCCAAAACATAAACGATAATTTTTCAATGCACAACAATCTTTCTTCAATAATTTTTTGAGAAACAATGGGAAAGAAGCATTTTTAAACTTTTTGATGGATGCATCAAAGAAATAATTTGATAACAACTCTGCTTTCAGATCTAAATGACTGAAAAGAAAACACTACTTGCAGCACTCATACATTCAGAAAAATCGAGAAAAGACAAGCACTCAACCAAGCTAAAAAACACACTTAACTCAAAATAAAGCAGCAGCAAACAAACTAAGCAAGTAAAGCTCAAAAAAATGTAAATGAGGTATGGAGGTTGATCCAATGCAATGATCAGATTAGGGATGGAAAGAAGGGAAAGCAAGAGTGAATGGATGAAGGCGGAGGAGACTAGAGTATCCACCACTACCTGTCTCAAACTTGTCCAAGCCAGAACCCAAAGTCAATCCAAATGAAACCAAACTCTCAACACACAAATCATAAATGGGGTCTCTGGTTGGATCTTGCAGCACAGGGGGAGTTCATACATCAGACCAAGGTTCAAACCGTCAGATGAGGGAAGGGATGCCTGTATGCCAACTTTTGACAGATCGACACACTCTGTCCTTACGCACAGTGCGACATTGCAGTTTTCCTTCATGGGAGGTGCGACGATGTCACAGTATACCAATGTAAAGGATGCGACAGGAGACAAACAGGTGAAGAACAGAGACTCAAAATGACACAGTGTCGCTCCGTTTCCATTGCCCAGGTGCGACAGGCGAGGTCTAGATTCAAAAATGAACCAGATCTCTCAACAATGAACCATAAACAGGATTGAAAATGAGTTGTATAAACTCAGAGGAAGCAGATTAGAGTCTTCAACGTGAATATCTAATAGTGAAATCTAAGAAGTAAATGACAAAAAATGATAAAAGAGGCTTGTGTCAAGTAATCAACTGAAAATTACTCTCAGATTGATGACTACTAAACAAGACAAACACTACTCCCCAGTATGGTCGCCAGATTTGTTATCGGACAATCCACTCAAGCAGACGCGAGCCGGATCTCCCTAGCTCAACGTGAGTCTAGAACAAATAGAACAGACTGCAAGTGCATTTCCTAGATCTACTTAAGGACCAAGTACTAGATGTCTTACCTTTTTACTATGCAATCCTTTCTCCAAAATGTTGATCCATGTCCCACGGTCATCATATCTAAGCTGCAAGACCTGTTAAGACAAAAAAACAAGAGAAACCAGTAAAAGACATCTATACAATAAGCGATCTAAGTAAACAGTTAAGCAGGTAAACTACACAATATCATTACACACAAGAACAATATTGGTGGAAAGCATTTATATTACTGTAAATAGGGGAATACATGATAGAGATATAGAACTACAACCAAGACTTAACGCAGTATCCCTTCTCTGACCAAGCCAATTGCCACATCCTTCCAAGTATGAGCTCTCCAATAGGTGAATGGAAGTGTCTTAAGAGAGATTTCACCAGCATGTAGATACCATAGTATTCCTCCCTTTGGAATGGGAGTGAGCCTCACTTATATAGGACTAAGTGGATAGGGTATGGATAAGATAGATTGAGAGATGGTAGGAGAGAGATAGGGGATCCTCCCAAAGAGTTAGGGGTCGAGTACCAGCTCCCCTAGAGGTCAGGGATAAGCCCCCAAATGAGCAAGTTTCGAGAAGGATCTTGAATAGACTATTTTTTCCCATTAACAGACCTCGTTGCACCCTATAGTGGAGCAAGCTGCGGCGTCGCATGTTGCTAGTGTGCAACCTATGACGACCTCTCAAAAGATTGCAGAACTGAGTGCAAATCCTCCCAGATGAAAATACTTAGTCCAGGTGATTATATTTTTTATTGCTTCCACTTTGTTCAACCCGCCAGGACCCCTGCAATTCCAAGAGACAGCTAGCATTACTTCTTGGCTGATAGAGATCCTGCTCGGGACCTACCATCTTTAGATCCACTCTGAGATTTGGGATTTTGAAGCAGTTTCATATATTCCAGGATTTTTTGTCTGCCCATCTCAACCTCTCTTTCGGCCTCCATTTCTCTATGATATCTCTGTGATTTCCTGCCTCTAGTGTTTGGGGGCTGCACCGTATCCATTTCTTCCATAGATTTCGAGGAGATGTCTAGAGATGAGGAGAGCAGGATTAAGTTAATCTTCACCTTATCATCCCACGAACCACCTGGGGTGTTGGAACTACCAATACTTACACCGACCAACTCTTCTCTGGGGGAAGAGGAGGGGATTTCTTCCCTTCCAGGTTCAACTGTGATAGCTTCCAGCATGGTAATTTCCCCTTCTTCTGTAGGCAGGTCTTGGAATCTATTGAAGGATGGCCCTTCCTTGGCTTCGGAGGAGGTTTCAACGATGTTTTTTTCCTTGAAATTCTTTGTTAGGGGGGGTGGCAGGTATAGATTTTTTTCCCTTCTTGATCTGCTGCCAGCCTTCCTCTTGTGCTTTCTCTGGAGCTACTGGAGCTGCCTTAGGTATTTTTTTGACAAAATGTCCATATTCGTGACACGTTTTACATTTTAAAGGAAACTACTCGTAGTCAACCTTCTGCATATGCTCCCATCCATCCATAAGCAAATTGACTTCTTCCGGAAGACCCTTCTCCAGATCTACTTCAACGCAGATTCAGGCACAGGAGAACAAAACCACCTTGGGTTCAGCTTTATCAATAAATTTCCCCAGGGAGTTTCCAATGGCTTGTAAGGTTTCATCATTCCAGCAGTGCAAAGGCATATGAGGGAGACGAACCCAGACGGGAACAGCGGAGGGAACATCCTTCTCAAGATCAAAGGACAAGCTCCATTTGTTTAAGTAAAGGCCACAGGGACCCATGAAATATAGGCTGCTTCTGAAAATAAGATCCCGATCAACTTTGTTTTCAAATAAGAAAGTGAAGAAACCCTTACCACAAAAACAATGCCGCAAACCCCCAGTGATCAGGGGCATCCAATTCTTGTTGATCCAAGCGTCCATGGATTTTGGAGACGGCCAGATTCCAATAAACTGACCGATTAAACCCCGCTCGCTCAAAGCTAGGGATTTCAACTTGCAAGTTGCTGATGGGATCTGAATACGAGGGGCAGTAGCTCGCTTGATGAAGCTGGCATCAGAGGGGTATGAGGCAGAGGAGAGAGAGGGGGTGGAGGCCACCAAGGAGCGAAAGGAATCATCCCGGAGACTCCTGTGCTCCTCAGGAGAGGGGGCCAACAGAGGATCCATGGTGGCCTACACAGGAGAAGCCAGCGTGGGAGACGACTGCAAATGCCAAGGGAGGGGTAGGGTTTATGCATCGCTCAGCACAGGCATGCAACCCTAATCTTCTATGTATCGTTCCAATTTTATTGGATGTCTCCGAAGAGACTTCTCCTATAGAAAAATCACAAAATGAAGATAAACCAGCTATGCTTAGATATGATACCATGTGAAATTCTGTAACACAAAAGACCATTGAGCTTGGGAAAATATCACAATGAAAGAATTAGCAAGGAAGAAGAATTGCAGTGAAAACTAGCAAGAATTGAGCAGTAAAATCAAGCATGCAAAGAAACTCATATGTGAATCAAAATTGGTTTCATATTCCATTAATATGTATAGTAAAATAATATAGTACAATTGAGAGAATTTGATTATCCAGGAGGAATTCGAATCCATGTCAGTCTAGCATAGGAAATATCACCACTATAGTGCTTTGGAGGTTCCAAACTCAATTGATATTCAGTGAACTGAAGCTATTGTCAATTAACTAAGCATGAAGGGCGCATCAGTGAGTATAGCATGAAAATCGGGCTAGAGAGGGCGCATTTGATCACATACAGCTGTAATCAGAGCTCAAACCCCCCACTAAAGTCATGAACTCAAGTGGACTGAACTAGATCACTGAGTTAGCTCTTAAAATGTAGGGAACTGACTCTACGTGGCGTAAAATCATGCATGCATGGTGCATCAAGTGGATAATGTGTTCTAGATGACATACTCACGCCACTAGGGGGTCAACAACATCATCCAATACTATGTAAAGGGAAATAATACTAAGGTGGACAAAGATTGGAGTATTAATTATCCTAACACAAGGCTTAAATCTATACTATTTAGATTTAAAAATTTGAATCTATGATAAATTTTAAAGTTTGATTTATGAATCTAAATTTATATGAATTAGGTTTTTAAATTTAAAATTATGATGAATTTTAAAGTTATACACTTATGAATCTAAATTTATGATGAATCTAAACATTAAAACTTATGAATTTGAAGTTATGATAAATCTAAAATTATATATAAATATGAGATAACAATCAATCTGAATTTATAAAGAATGTATTAGTATATATCATCTCTAAAGATGTATGTTCAAAACTAAAAGAGACATTGCTTCCCCTTTACTACGGTAATGACTAAATTGTACATAATGAAGGGTTTTCATTTCAAAATGCATATAGATAAATTATTTATATACTTGAATGGAAACGGAGCATTAGAACTACAACTTGCAAGGCTCGCTTGTTATATGCTTTCAAACCACACCGCAAAGTTAGTTTAAATAAGTCATCTATCAAAAGGAAAACTAAGCATGGGATAGGACCAAGTTGTGATGTGAAGCAATTTTTTTTGTTCTACTAACCAAATATTTAATGGCAAGAGAAATAGAAAATATGTTTTCCATGAAGGATTTTTTTTTTACTTTGGAACTTGAATATATCTTTTTCAAAATCACAAGTTTCTTAGAAGAGGACATTGTTGATTTCTACTTATGTCAATAAAATTAAATTGAAATGATATTGGGAGCCAGAGATCAACCCATTCTATTAATATTTATAGGTTTTAGATCCATGGATGCATTGACGTTATAGTACATTTCTAATATTGTGAGAGCATTTTCAAAGATTCAATTCATTTTCAATATTGTGTAAGGATTACGTTGGTAGGGAAGTATAACACAAGTTTGTTGCTAAAGGAGCAGAGGTAAGTGATGATATAAAAAAAAATGTTTATTTCAAATACAGCCTTATCAGCATAAATATATTATTGTAATGCATGGTTCATAGATTTGGGAGCTTCTATTCATATGACTTGTAATAGAGATCGGTTTGAAACTTATCATGAGAAAATTGATGGTACTAAAATCTAATAGGTGATGAAGCATGTCATGAAATAAAAGGATATAGTGATGTATGTGTAAAGTTTCTGGATAACCATGTGAAACAAATCAAGCATGTAATGTATGCACTAGGGATTAAGAAAAACTAATACTAGTTTCAACAATTACAAATTAGGGATTGAAAGTTGAATTTGTGAAGTTAGGTTATCTTTTGAAGGATATACAAGATCACTACAAAGTCATTGCAAATGGAATTAGAGTGGTGTTCCTATACAAAATTGGTTTCCTATTAAGAATCATCAAGCATTGTCATCAACAAATGTGTTATAGAATAACCATGAAATTGTCATATAAATCATAAAGATCTAAGTTTACTTCAAAATAAAGACATCATGGGGGGGCTTCCATTTTTTAAGAATGAGAATGTTGAATGTGATGGTTGTGCACTAAGAAACAACATAGAAATTATTTTCTAATGAGAATAGATAAGAGAAAAAATGAGTTTCTTGAATTAGTCCATTCCAATGTGTGTGGGACAATGCTAAATAAATCACTTGGGGGAGATTCTTATTTTCTTATATTCATTGATTATAGAACTAGGTTCACATGGGTTTATTTCATAAGAAAGAAAAGTGATGATTTTGGATTCTTCAAACAATTTAGAAATCTAGTTGAAAAATAGACATGAAAACATATCAATATCCTTAAATCAGATCAAGGGGAAGAATACACTTTTAGACAACTTTTACAATACTGCAAATTAAAATAATAGTATATGGTTCCACATACTCCTCAGAAAAATGGTGTGGTTGAGAGTAAGAATAGAACCATAGTTAATTATGTTAGATGTATGCTCAAAGGTAAGAATATCTCTAATAGTTTTTGGGTTGAAGCAATAAGTACAACTATGTATCTGAAAAATAGAAGTCCAACCAAGTTCTTAGAGCATAAATATCCTTATAAAGCATTATGTGGTTATCTTGATCATTTGATTTTTTGGGGGAGTAAATCATTTTGTCACATACCAAAGGAATATAGAAGGAAACTTGATGCAAAGTCGATCAAACTTTTTTTATTAGGTATTGTGCTTACCATAAAGCTTATAATATGTAAGATATCATTACTCTAGTTTTTTCAATTAGGGATGTTATATTTCATGAGTATGTAGATGAGGTTCAAAAATAATATAATCAAGATGTATGGAAACTTCATGAAGAAAGCATTCAAACTGAAAAGGTAGAATAAATTAAATATCAACAAGATGATGCTGACAATCAAAGCAGGATGGAAGCTACAAGCAACAAGAGTACGCCAAAAAAGAGTGGAGAAACTACACAGAACAATGACGCACCACGAAGATCAACAAAGCAAATCCAAACACCAATAAGGTATAAATATTATGCTTTGATGTTTCAATTCATGACTATTGAAGAACCTTTAATTTTTTAGCAAGAAAATAATCATAAGGAATGGATGAACGCTATGCAAAAGGAGTATGATTCCAATATAAAAAAATGACACTTTGGAACTAATTGAATTGTCTCAAAATAAATTTCCTATAAGCTCAAATGGTTTTACAAAACTAAATTCAGTTTTGATGGTAGTATAAACATTTTTAAAGCTATATTGGTTGCAAAAGGTTATTCACAAAAAGAGGAATAGATTGTGAGGACACATTTGCACCTATAGCTAAATTGAACACCAATAGACTAATGATTGCACTGGCTACTAGGAAAACTTGGAAATTACAATTATATGGATGTCAAGTTAACATGTTTGAATGGTGAATTAAAATAAGAAGTGTATCTTGTTCAACTAGAAGGTATTGTAAATCGGGAACAACTTGTATGCAAGTTAAAGAAAGCACAGTATGGTCTCAAACAGCCTCTCAAATCATGGTATGTGAAAATTGACAACTTCTTCTTCCATTAAGTATTCATCAAAAGTACGAGTGATCCAAATCTTTACCTAAATAGATTTTATGTAGATGGTAATGTTGCTTTGATTTCATTGTAGGTTGATGATTTAATCATAACAGGAAGTGTTATAAATTTGAATAATGAAATCAAAAGGAAACTATCACATGAACTTGAAATGAAGGTTCTTTGTCAAATGCATTATTATTTAGATATGGAGGTATGGAAGGAATATGGTAAGACTTTGATTACTCAAACTAAGTATACAAAGGAACTAATCAAAAGGTTCAATGTGAATGTGTAATCTTGTCTCTACTCCATTATAATAGAATGTTAACCTTACAATCATGATAATACAAAATAACTAAATGGTACCTTGTATAGACGGTTGGAATTCGAAACAACTTAACCACAACAAGACCAGATATTGCATATTGTGTTAGCTTGTTTAGCCAATTCATGGCTAAACACGTGAGATTCATTGGAAAGAAGCTAAGAAAGTCATTCAATACCTAAAAGGGTCTGTTGAATTTGGTATTGAATACACTAATCATTCGAAGGTTGACTTGATAGGTTATTCATATTTTGGTTGGACAAGAGATCCAAATGATAGAAAATCAACCATATGATATGCATTCAGTATAGGATCCGGAATTGTGCCTTGGAGCAATAAGAAGCAACCAGGTGTTTCCTTGTCATCTACTGAAGCGGAGTATAAATCATTGTGTAGTTCTACCTATGACTCAACTTGGATAAGGTGAATTATTGAAGACATGGGAGAAAGGAAAGGAGTACCTACATCTATCAAATGTGACAATAAAAGGTCAATTAAATTGGAAAAGAATCCAATTTACCATGCAAGATCAAAGCACATTGAAACTAAGCATCACTCTGCAAGAGAAAATATACAATCAAATGAAATCGATTTGATGTCTATAGTATAAATGAAAATATGGATGATGTAATTACTAATCCCCTTGGAAAGGAAATTTTTTTAATAAGTGGATAAATACTAAGTATTATAGAGAATTCATTTCCTGATTAATGGGGAGTAATAGAAATTGATGTAGAAATAAATTACCGATGATTTCTCAAGAACATGTATTATTAATCGTAGTCGGTTATAGAAGTGACTTTTCATTTCCAACCTGTGTGTGTGTGTGTGTGTGTGTCTGTGTCTGTGTAACAAATAAAAATGCATAATAATAATAATAATAATAAATAATATTATAAGAGAGTTAAATTATTAAGTATCTTCTCCAAGAAACCTTCTATCTACATCACCATTCCTCTAGATTCTTGTCCTGATGGTGGCCACAAGGAAAGGGGGCATGGCCCCCTCCTTCAAGGAAATGCTCTCCTGAACTAATATGAGGATAGGAAATCAACCCCACAAGCTTCAAAAGGATTTCAGAATCACCAATACAGCATCATCCAACCCTTCTTCATCGATGGAACAGTAAAATGATCAAGGAATAGGAGGGGCAAGGAATCCCCCATATCATGAATCCAACAATTCAAAGAAAGATACCAACCAATCAACCCCCATTGAACTCGGAAAGAAAGTCAAATATATCCCAATATAAGGAAACACACCCAGGTATGAAATTACCTATGATAAAATAGGAGATTACATTCAATATATGCAATAACATGTAGTAATTGGAAAATTTATAGGCATTTATACTTCTAAGAAGGATTAAGAAGGATTTAAGTAGATGGATCCAATCAAAGTAGAAACCGAAGGGCCAAATAGAATTGAAACTAGGATTCAAAGGATTCTTTACTAACATATTTACAAGCCTAGAATACAAGGACTGAATCTTTGAAAATGCACCATACTTATTCAACTCAAATGGCCTCTACCTAAAATAATGGATCAACAGCTTCAGCCCATAAAAATAATATTTCTCAATAGCTCATATCTGGATTCATCTCTATTGTTTACCTTGGGAGTATTGGGGAGAAGAAATACTGGAGGGAATCAGAAACACCCTAGGTACGTTCATCAAATCCTCAGAGGTTACCAAATAAGGAAAATATACATCCTATCCAAGAATCCATGTCTACTTAAACATTGCAGGAGCCCTCTTAGAGTATATATTTCTGAGTTACTAGGACAATGACTAGATCCAGCCTCTATATTATGAAAATGTTCCTTTTCATTGCAAAATATTCCATGAACAAGGCCATATTTTTATAGAATGTCCTCTCAACAATACAAATATTCAATATCAATCACGAATTCAACCAAACAAAGAAGGATTCATACAACCGCTATCAAAATGAAGAAATGGGAGAAGGAACATCCTCCGATATTAAGCATCGTATCTTCAAACCCCAAACTTATTTAACATTCTAAATTCTCAAGATCATGTGAAATACCAAGAAGCACCTCATATTACCTCGGTTCAAGCAATCATTCACCCTCCTCAATCTAGTCCTCTAGACACATAAATCATGGTGAATAAGCAGCAACAAGACTCTCTTTTGTCTTCCTTTCCAAGATTTACAACTCATTTCGAACCATAAGATATGGAGGAACCAAATCATATAGAATCAGAAGAAGGTAACAATAATCAATTGAAATACCTAGACCTACAAAGCATCATTATAATTATGAGCACAAAGGGGTTCAATCTATAAGAAAAATCCAAATGCAGAAACTTCAAAATGCTCTCCACATATCTAAATCGAAACCTCTCAAATATGAAGCAAAAAAGGTATAATCTCAACTCTTCTTTGGGGATCAATACAAATAGCTCAAAAGAATTCTCAAAACCTCACAGAGAGGATAAAATAAAAGGAAGAAGAACCAACTAACAACTTCTAAAACAATTCGGAGAAAGACTCATTGACTCCGGACAATATGTCCCAATGATGAACAGATATGCTTCTACTCTTCCAACCCATATCCAATGAATATGATCTCATGGAACATTAGAGTCCTTAATGGAAAAAGTAAACAAAGATCCTTAAAAGTGAAAATAAGCAAAGATCATCCTGATATAATTGTGCTCCAAGAAACCAAATGTACAATTCCCATGTTTAATCAAATAGTCTCCAAGTGTTGGAAAAACTCTCAATCAATATCCATGGACTCCTGAGGATTTTCAAGTGGTATGGAAATGTCCTAGAACCCCAGCTCAATCCATCTTCAAGACTTCTTCTCTACCCCCTATTCAATCTCAGCAAAACTTCACTTTATTGGAAACGGAGGAATCTAGTTATGTAACCAATGTTTATGACACAACCATTATTTACGAAAAACCTACATTTATTCAATCTATTTGAAGCCTCTGGGATATCATTCATCATAATAAATGGATTATAGGGGGGTTATGTCATTCTCATTTTGTCTCTTCTGGAAAAAATAAAAGGGTGGCATCAGAAAACTAGACTACTCCATCTCTTTATTTAAAGAACTTTCAGCCTCTCTTAACATGGTGGACATCAATACCACAAATGGATTTTGTACTTGGAATGACAAAAAAGGGGGCTCTAATCATGTTTCCTCTTGTCTTGACAGATTCCTCTGCTCAGACAACCTTTTGGACATAAATATAAGTATTGAAGCCAGTATTATTCCTTGTCCAGGATTAGACCATTGGCCAATTAGCATTCTCATTTTGGAAGGTGAACACCCAAGGAACCGCCCCTTCCAGTTCAAACAATTATGGCTCACCCACACTACTTTTCAGGATCATATAAGAAAATATGGAAATATTATAATAATCAAATAGTATGGAAACATCGTGAAATGGAATCAGAGTTGATTAATTTCTATCAAGATATTTTTTCAGAACCTCTCATTGAATGCTCTACAACTATGCAACAGATAACCAAGAACATTCCTAATCTTGTCACAGCAGACCAAAATGCATATCTCGTGAGAGAAAAAAGCATGCATGAGGTCAAAACAACCACAATCAGTATGGAATTAGGAAAATCACCAGGTGCGGATGGATTCACAACAGACTTCTTCCATTCCTATTGGAACACCATCAAACATGATCTCTTGGAAGTAGTTGAAGAATCAAGAGCAACTGGAACAGTCTTACCTGCATTCAATTCCACCTTTCTAGCTCTTATCCTGAAGGAATAACAAGTAAAATAGCTCATCAAATTCAAACCTATTTCTCTCTACAATGTGGTCTAGAAAATTATTACAAAAATAATAGATAATTGTCTCAAACCTCTTCTTCCCTATTTGATTTCAGAGGAACAAACAAGTTATGTGGAAGGAAGGAAAATAATTGATGGTGTAATCATGTTGCATGAGCTAATCCACTCCCTTGGAAATACAAGAACTTTAGGCATGCTCATCAAACTTGATATTTATAAGGCATTTGATAAATTGAGATGGAATTACGTTCAAAGCATGCTAACATCCTTTGCATTTTCTTATCAGCGTTCCACCTGGGTACTCCCTCTCATATCATCAAATTTCTTCTCCATCTCATAAATGAATGTCACACTCATTTCTTTGAATTCTCCCATGTAATTGTAAACTATATCCCATGTCTCCCTTTCTATTCATTCTAATGGTAGAACGAATTGTCCAATATATCAAAGATGTTATAGCGGACAACTCTTTAAAAGGTCTTAAACTCCACGAAGTGATCTCACTTCCTCCCACCAAAAATTCGTAGATGATAACTTGCTAATGGGAATCACTACAATTTAGGAAACCTATGCTCTCCAACAATTTAGGAAACCTATGCTCTCCAATCCATTTTGAATATCTTCATGGAGGCCTCGGGTACCACCCTAAACCAAGAAAAATATCAATTTTTTTTTCTCAATGTTCCCTTGGTTGTCCAAACTAACATCTCCAAACTTCTTGGTTTCAAAAGGGTCCCCTTCCATCAAAATAATTGGGTTCCCCACTAATGGATATCACTCATAATAATACCTTTTTGGGAAGAGTTAATCTCAAAACTAGACAAAAATATCTCCAATTTGTCCTTTTGATCCCTCAACCTAGCTGGAAGACTATCCCTAATCAAATTTGTCTCCAGGATTTGCCTAACTATCTGTTAACACCAAAAAAGTGCTCACTAGCTCATTTCCTTATTCACATGACCCATTTGTCCACTTTTGCACCATTTGAGCCTCTAAAGCCATCAAAAGGTCACCAAAAGACCATAATACACCCCTTTTTCCCCTCAAAATGAATATTTTTCCTCAAAAAGGGTCCAGAATTCCCAAAAATATTAAAAAGGGAATAAAAATATTCAAAATATTAAAAAAAGGAAAAAGGAGGGAAAAGGTACCTAAACCATGTTGGTCAATACCATTGATTTCCTCAAAACCATAATCGTATTCCCCACCACCAAAAACTATAAAAAGGTGGTAGGGGCTCCTCACTTTCCATCCATCCTTCATCCTATCCTCACGCTGTCAAAATCTCTCATGAGACTTTTGGCCATTTTCAACATCTTGGAGAAGAGACCTTTGGAGCTTGGAGCTACTCACCTTGGGAGTTGCTCAACACAAATCCTCACCATTTGAGGTATCTTAATACAAAATACTTATTCTTTTATTTCTTGTTCTTGAATCGTTTTTAAAAAAATTATTTGTTATATGCACATGCTAGTTTAGATTTAGATTTAATTTATAATTGTTTTTGCTTTCAATATTGAAACTACTATCACATTGTTGCTAGGTTCCCATTGCACAAAGCTTGGTTGCAAAACCAAGCCAACAGTTTTTGGCGACTCCGCTGGCTTCGAATTCTTAGATCTCAGTTTTTTGCTTTAGATCTTAGTTTTTGTTAGTTTTAATCATTTTAATTCATAGATCTGCCATCCTAGACAGCAGATCCATTGCTATTCTAGATCTTGGCCCTTTCTATTGTCATTAACAACCTGAAATTTCCATTTTCGGCGTTCCTTTTTCGGCGTCCATTTTTTTGGCTTTCAAAGTTCTCGGTGTACACCCAAGAGGGTGTACAGCGGCGATAGAACCAAACTGCAGATTCACCCAACCGAACGTGTCATGAATGGGGTATCCTAGTTGCCACTCTTTAGGATTGTCTACCGGGTATCCCTCCCGGTAGTGGAATATCTAGCCGTTGATTCAACACTCTATATTGTCTGACTTGGATTTCATCACCTTGCAGAGGATATCGTTTGTTGACTCACAATACTTCTAGTTAGGTGTTTGCATGATACATTACCCACCTTTGGTCTAGTAACACCCCTTTTTTCTAGGAACTGTTTGACTTTTGGTACTCTAACCAATTTTGTTGCATCCCTCCACTTATTATAGCACAGCTGCTATAATAAGTGCTTTTTGAGGTTGATTGTTGGCTTGAGAGCCTTTATTTTTTCACTCCCCTCTTGCACTCATTGTTGCATTAGGGTTTCGAGTTTTTTACATCACCACCTTACACTGAAATTTTTAAATATTTCTCACCATTGAGAATTTAAGACGATCTCGTCGTCTTCAGGGTCAACCCCCTTAGTTCGATACACTTGGCTCTACACATCATAGACGTAGAGCCTTATCCCTTGACTCAACACGTCATCGGCCAAACACATAGTCATCCGATTCTGACACGCCTCACTTCACATCTGATTCTAAAGATGAATCCGAAAACCCTACTGAAATATCACCAACCAACCCCATGGAAGGATCACCATACGATCCCCTTTTCACCAATACTATTGGAGATACATCGACAAACCCTACTACTACTGTGCCACCCATGGTAACAACAACCCCATTAGGCATGCCTAATATAGGGGCCATTCCCCCTTTAGGTATGCCCAACATAGGGCCACCACCTGTTATGGGTATGCTCAACATAGGGATCACACCCCCTCTCATTACCACAACCCAGATCCCAAGAATTCCTGGCACTATTCCTAACCCCTTTGCAACCCATGTTGCACTTGGGAGCGCTGGCCTTTCCCACACCAAATCGGTTGGAGCACACATACCTTCCATACCTAGCATACCCTTAGGGGCCACTGGACCACTACATAATGCTACCATTAACAGTTATGTCCCAGCCACTACATCACACCCCTCGGCCAGTCTACCATTTTTGGCAAGTTTGAATTTTCCATACTTGGCGAGACTAACTAATGATCCTATTATAAATGACCCCACTTGGCCCCCCATGCCCACAAAGCTTCCCTCGAACATCCCGAAGTTTGAAGGAAAACCTGGGGAAGATCCCAAAAACCACATAATGTCATTTCACCTATGGTGTTCATCTAACTCCATAGTGGATGACTCCATTAGACTAAGACTGTTGCAATGAACGTTCACTAGCTCTGCAGCCAAGTGGTACATTGAACAACCACATGGGACCCACCATACATTTACGTCCCTCGCCTCCACTTTCCTTCAGTTTTTTTAGCTACCTGTACGCTATGATGCAGGAGTTGAAATACTGTTGTCTTGTAGACAAAACACAGCTACCCAGACAAAACACAGCTACCCACATCATCAACCATATCCATGAGTGGCGCAAGCGCCGTAGCCTCTGCAAGATCAAACTGGACGACCGTATATTTTTGGATTTGTTTCTCAAATCACTCCTACCCTCATAGCCAAGGATGTAGCTTCTGAACGACCCCAGTCGGAAGAAGAAGCCATTCTAAAAGCCCAGTAGTTTGATCTGATCTACACCCAGTGTGGCTACCTGTATACCATTTTACCTGATGCTCCCTGCGGCCATTCCTCCTAGACTAGCGCGCCAGGGGCATCCCATGCCGTCGACGACATCATTGGACAAGTTGCGTCCCACAACCAACCATTTTCCATTATGCGCAATAATAACGGCCACGATCTTTCGCGGGCCACATCTCACTCCGGAGCTGCAACTTCGTATGCTCCCATGGCCCACCCCCACCACACTCATGGACCCCCATGTCCACCATAGTGTTATGGTCACGCACCTTCAACCTATCCACCTCTGGTTGCACCCCCTACGTATTACCATCAGCAGGTCACACATGCTCCTCTTCACTCACAAGCCCCAACAGCTTATTTCCCACCACAGGTAGTCCTTGCTACACCACAACCTCTAATCGCTCAGACTTATCCTCCAAACAACAACAACGCTACCCCCCGCCAACCAAAACCCTGATCAACCACCGAAACAGGGTAAGAACCCCAATTTATGAACAAACCACCCATGTTCCATATGTGAGGTATACAGCCATTATACACACACTTTCCCCAATTTGGGGTGAGCACACCAAATGTGGTCTGATGACGCCCAACGACAAGGGCACGCGGCACAACTAGCGCCACCTCCTCAACCACAACCCATGGTGCTGCAAAATCCTTTGCCCACACAAGGAGTGGAGAGCACTCATCTGTTGGATCCTCCTCAATGAACCACAACACCACAACAGCAAATCACATATGCTGCACACACAAACCAACCAATGGATTCATGTAGTCATCATCTCCTTATGATGTCATCATCCGACATGAATCTCCAAATGCGTCGAAACCAATACGCCCCCACTGCACCTAAAAATATTCTCCCTATGATTGAACAACCAGTTCAGAATGCACCTACATCGTTCGTCTCCACAGTTAGACCCGGATTATACTCGGAATCACCTATGACTTCCACATTCCAATCCATCCCACCCCCTTTGAATATAACTGAGATATCTGATTTGTGCACCCTCTCTCAGAACACACAAGTACCAAACCAACAGCCCCCTTTACTCCCGCAACCACCCTCAGTTCCAACTCATGTAGAAGCCACAACAAATCATACTATCCCATTCTTATTTCCCCCTTTAGGTGCCATCAACACACCAGTCATGGCTACACTTAATCTCCTAGGATTAACATTAGGACTACCTGTGTGGTACCTACCTGCGCCAACCTCTCCTCCGACACCGAATGTCATTTTACAACTGGTGCAACCCATCAATACTTCTAACCGTCCACCCCCTGGTGTAGCAAACATCCAAAATCGACCACCTCCAACAGCAGCCACCGCATCAACATCCAATTATACTCCCCCACCACTTCAAAACACTGGGGGCAGAGATCCACAAACCTACACCACTGGACCCACAACTCGCACCCCCCCAGCGACCCCCAAGTTGGCGAAGAATCCCCCAACAAACCACATACCCCCCAAGTGCTCTTTGTGCGACGACATAGGCCATGCCAACCATCAATGTCCACAATTACCAACACTTCAAGAACACATGAATATGTTGGATGATGACACCAACGTTCCAATAGTCAAACTAGAACTCCCCCCTCAACCTCGTGATAAATCATTGCGCACAAACCATCCTTGTGCAATATGCGGAATCTACGACCATTATTCACATCACTGCCCCGATCTCCCAGATTACAGAGCAGCACTGTACGAGTTGAATAACGTCGACCTAGAGATATCCCCTCTTCTCATTGAGGAAATTCATCCCCCACCATCTTCCTCCTCGGAATAAATTAACACCATTTACACGATTTCCACTGGATACCCCTCTGTTTGGTCGGCCCCTTCCATTGATCCCTTTGACACACATGTTCAACCCTTTCAAATCGACGAGGAAACCACACGTCCACAACATGGGGGCAGGCCCAAAACCTTGCCTACTCATCATCATCATGATTCTCGTCGGAGATACTGGGGGAATCCACCCCATGAGGGGAATCCCCCATCATCATATCATCACTTCAGTATTCCACCATGGCCCACGACCTCATGGTACACCCCCCCTCCAGTAGTTGGTCAATGCCCTCTTGATCCCTCTCTAAGACAACATCTGCACCGCATTGACACCTCTGAGTTTGGGGACATAATAGATTACCTCGAACCTGGGATAGGGGGCATGATCAATCATTTTGACCCTACCCCATCACCTCAATCTCAACACCTCAATGAGCCCATCATTCAAACCAACACATATGTGATCCACAATCACAAACCCCATGCACATCATATGGGGGCAGGTCATTAACCCTGCTCACTTTTTCACATTCATGATCTCAACCATTTTTTAGGTCACGTGTCACTTGTATATTTGAGTTGATTTGATACACATAGTATTTCGCCCCCGCGGGTCATCATTTCTCCCCACCACTACATCCTTAGATTGGTGGGGTCACCTTCATTTGTAGCCATTTTTTAACCTAGTTATTTCCTTTGACCATTCCGGAGTCCTTATGACCTCCGTTTTCACACCATTTGCACCATGGGATTCATATTTCCATGCCCATGATGATGCTTGAGACCATTTCTCGCTCTCACACCCATAATTTTCGAGCATTTTTTCAAAATGCCACTTATCGCTTCAGTTTGTGTGCCACATCGGTCGTCCTCCATTTTTTACGAATCTCATATCGCCAGATTCAGTTTTCTGCGCTCGTGATGATGCTTGAGATCATTTCTCGCTCTCACCTCCAGATTTTTTGGGCATTTTTCCCATGCCCCCTCGTCGCCTCGGTTTGCGTGCCACATCGATCGTCGTCCATTTTTTACAAGTTTGATATCGTCGGATTCAATTTTCCACGCTCGTGATGATGCTCGAGATCATTTCTCGCTCTCACCCCATCATTTTTGGGCATTTTTTCAAAATGCCACTCATCACCTTGGTTTGCGTGCCACATTGGTCATTGCCCCTTTTTGACAATCTTTATGTCACCGGATTCAGTATTCCACACTCATGACGATGCTTGAGACCTTTTCTCGCTCTCATCAATCCCTTTTTGTTCGGTATAGTTTTACCCCTTTTTTGGGCCGAGCAATCCCTTTTACAAAAAAGGCATTTAGGGAGTTTTTGTTAAGCTCTTTTCTAACTCCTAAAACAATGAAAAGATCGTCGAGCAACCTTGCTTCCTTTCATGCTCGCTAAACGTATCTGAAAGGGCATCTACCTGGTATCAGTTTATCCCTTTTCCGGACCTTGTAGACTCATTACGAAAAAGGAATACTCTAGTCACATCGGCTAGAAGAGTTCTCCATTTGCATCATTTTATGCTTTTTTGGGCCTTGGAGACTAACTTACGAAAAAGAAAACCAGTGGAGTCCACTTACCACTTTCAAACTCTCTAAACATGAAAGCGACCATGAGCAATCACCATCCTGGGCTCATAAAAACCCACAGGACGGTACTCACAACCACTGCAGAGTCTTCTTATCGTTTTCAGACTCCTTAAAAATGAAAGCACCCATGAGCACGAACAGTCCTGGGCTCACAAAATCCACAGGACAGTACCATTTCATAGCACACTTTTATCCCTTCTTGGAGCTCATTAAAAATACAAAGAAGGACCCAATGGTGCTTCTCGGTGCCACAACAGATCACGTCTACTCATATGGCAGCTTCCCCATTTTGGTCACCTTTGTTCAGAGTATTCTGCAGTATGTCACCATGAGAATCCCTCGACAGCACCCATCAGCTTGACCCCCCAGAGTCAATACATACCCTTCAATCCCTAAAAGCTATGATCCCCACACCTACAAATCAGTTCCCTACGCTGCCAGGTCAATCATGTCATCATGCTCTGAACAAAGGAAGTTTGAGTCTACCCACTCTATGACCCCAGTTTCTTCCCATCCCCACAGGTATGTCATTCCTACCATCAATACTACCACACTTCAGTTCTACACCTCGTGCTCCTATCAAGGAAACATCATTGCCTTGTCAATTGTTGGTCTCCCTCTGTCGATGACAACCAAATTTATTCCAGAGGATAGACCTAGAGGTCCCTATGTCTTGGACTCATCACCATTTATGATGAATGCCTACGAATCATTTCGAGAAGAGTCCTCAGTACCTCTCCAAATGATTGTTTCTCACATGCTCGACTTCAACACCTTGATCGCATCGTTGAGACTCGCACAGGGTATTGGTCCTTTCAGTTATTGGTTGAAGACCCTAGATACCACCTGACTCTTCCACATTTGAGAGTCTACCTATGGAAACAACCAGTTACATTTTTTCTATATATATCCGAGTTGCGCATGGCGACAGTATTCAGATGTACCCCAGTTTTATACTCCCTCGAGTATACAGTTACATATACTCCTCGGAGTTGACTCAGAGTCATTGAGTCCCTACAGATGTTGGACACCTTTAGATTCAGCAGTTCATCAACCCTTCTGAGACCTTGTTCAGAACGGTTGTCGCTTTATTCCAGTGTATCAGTTATTGAGATCAATCATGTCATGATCATGACCACATCCAAAAATAGTGTCCCCCTTTGGACCATCATGATGTACCAGCATATTTTTTATGTATTATTCAGGTCCCCCTTCTTGGGACTAATTGTTATGTATATGTCTTGATACGAGCATGGGTATGCCTGCCTCGTCCATTATCAGAGATTATTCCTCATTCATATTGAGGCCATGTAATATTGTTTGTTTTGCAGCTTCCAAGGTCCGTGGATCCAGTCTCCAACCGGTCTCTTCTCTTCCCCAAACCCCAGGAAAAATACAAAATAACTATGATGTCTATCAGCCATACGATGAGCTCCTGCCCTCACACATCAGAGGGAAATCTATTAACACCCAAAAAGTGCTCACTAGCTCATTTCCTTATTCACATGACCCATTTGTCCACTTTTCCACCACTTGAGCCTCTAAAGCCATCAAAAGGTCACCAAAAGACCATAATACACCCCTTTTTCCCCTCAAAATGAATATTTTTCCTCAAAAGCATAAAAACCCTAAAAAAGGGTCCAAAATTCCCAAAAATATTAAAAAGGGAATAAAAATATTCAAAATATTCAAAAAAGGAAAAGGAGGGAAAAGGTACCTAAACCATGTTGGTCAATACCATTGGTTTCCTCAAAACCATAATGGTATTCCCCACCACCAAAAACTATAAAAAGGTGGTAGGGGCTCCTCACTTTCCATCCATCCATCATCCTATCCTCACACTGTCAAAATCTCTCATGAGACTTTTGGCCATTTTCAGCATCTTGGAGAAGAGACCTTTGGAGCTTGGAGCTACTCACCTTGGGAGTTGCTCAACACAAATCCTCACCATTTGAGGTATCTTAATACAAAATACTTATTCTTTTATTTCTTGTTCTTGAATCGTTTTTAAAAAAATTATTTGTTATATGCACATGCTAGTTTAGGTTTTGATTTAATTTAAAATAGTTTTTTCTTTCAATATTGAAACTGCCATCACATTGTTGATAGGTGCCCATTACATAAAGCTTGGTTGCAAAACCAAGCCAACACTATCTCCTTTCCATCCTAGAAGCTCCAAAAAGAATCATCAAATCCATCCACTCTCTTCAGCGCACTTTCTTATAGGGAGGCTCCAGTAATTAGATAAAATAAGCCCTAGTAGCCTCGGACAAACTTTACAATCCCAAGCATCCTGGAGGAATAGAGATGCAAGACCCATAACCAAAAAACAAAGCTCTCAGAGCAACAATTTTGTGGAGATGGTTATAGAATCCAAACACCCTATGGTGTAAAATATGGAAAAGGAAGTATGCTCCACAAATAGATCCTCAACATATCATTTGAATCACAGGAGATAGAAAATGATCCATTATACGGAATATTGCTTGGAAAAAGGGATACCTAATTCATAACCATTTCTTCTAGGATATTTGCAATGGCAGGTCAACTCGAATCTGGGAGGATTCCTAGAATCAACTCCCCAAGTTAGAAAGAAACCCAAAATGGATAAATATTAAGCACGATATGCTTTATCATAACAAAATTTGGCTTATCAATATTAGAATACTGAGACTCCCTTTGAAAAATGGCATCCCTGGATTGACAGGATCAACGTGCATAATCATACCAATTCCCTTCATCAAAACTCTTTATGGAATGAAATTCAACAAAGGAACATACTCTTCTCTAGATATGAATACAAATTGAGATGGGGGCACAAATATTTGGGCACCTTTTATGTAAAATACAAAATTTGGCTTATCAATATTAGAATACTGAGACTCCCTTTGAAAAATGGCATCCCTGGATTGATAGGATCAACGTGTAGAATCATACCAATTCCCTTCATCAGAACTCTTTATGGAATGAAATTCAACAAAGGAACATACTCTTCTCTAGATATGAATACAAATTGAGATGGGGGCACAAAACTTTGGGAACCTTTTATGTAAATAAGCATACTCCATTCGCATCAATGAACAATAAAATAATCAAGCAAACCAATAACATGTACAGCATATCAAGCATAGCAATGCATATCAATCACACCAAGCAATCACATGAGACAATAGACACACGGAGTTTCACTAGGGAAAACCATAAAGGTGAAAAACCCCACAACTTCCTCAAAGATAGAAATATCAATGATACAACCCAAGTACACAAAGATAGTCCTCCTAGCAACTGAACCTCCTCCTCCACTAGTGCAACACTTTTCGAGTAGTGTAGAAGTGAATAATGAGATGATCAAATAGAGTGCCTCCCACACGCTATTTATACATGACCTGATCTTCCTAATAACCTAGCAGGGATGACTTGTAGGTCTTCATCATCAGTGGCCATACTGTGGAACCTAGAACTGATTACATGCGTCAACAAAACCTATCGCAGACTATAGGTTATTTTACATGTTGACCTTCACAAAACCTACTCAGAGCATCCCAAGATATTACGAGCACACCGCTCTACCTGTCTAGAGCTCGATAGAGCATCCCAAGCTGTTAAGAGCACACCGCTCTACTTGTCCGGATTTTAAAGGATATTTTCTATGTGAAATTTTGCAAAACCTACTCAAAGCATCCCAGGATGTTACGAGCACACTGCTCTACCTGTCTGGATCTCGATAGAGTATCCCAGGCTATGACGAGCACACCTGTGATGAACCTGTAATAATTAATTAATGCAAATACATGAGATATCATAAATAATAGAAATCAGAATCACTTTTACATTGATCGCAGGCCACTTCGAGGGGGCAACCTCCTTTGAGCAAGATCAATACAATTAACTTCACGGTGTCTTCATAGGCCTCAACACACACTTATATACTAATTCTAGGCGCCAATACTATGAATCAAAACCATGGGCCAATACAAACTATGGATCAACAAATCTATGGGCGACTTACAAAGCATATGCGCCAACAACAATAACACAAACTATGGATCAACAAATACTACGGGACGACTTACAAAGCATATGCGTCCAACAACAATATACTAACAAAGTAAAGACATGGGTTCTTAACAACACCGCTCTACCTGTACGGATTTTAAAGGATCTTTTCTATGCAAAACCGTAGCAAATCCTACTCAGAGCATCCCAAGATGTTACGAGCACACCACTCTACCTGTCCGGATCTCGATAGAGCATCCCAGGATGTTACGAGCACACCGCTCTACCTGTTCAGATTTTAAAGGATCTTTTCTATGGTACCTGCACAACCTATCCACGGCCACAAAGTATCAATCCGATACTCACCATACATCATCCTGATGTACATCATCACATGATCAACCTGATCATCATCATAGCATCAACCTGATGCATATCATCTGGAGCAACATCCTGAAGCTCGTCATTTGTGATCATCCTAATCATCATCATAGCATCAACCTAATGCATATCATCTGGAGCAACATCCTGAAGCTTGTCATCTGTGATCATCCTGATCATCATCATAGCATCAACCTGATGCATATCATCTGGAGCAACATCCTGAAGCTCGTCATCTGTGATCATCCTGATCAAACAATGCATCCACCTGATGCATACCAAGTATCCACCTGATACATATGCAAATAAATGATCCACCTGATCATACAATGTATCTACCTGATACATATCAAATACATGATCCACCTGATCATGCAATGTATCTACCTGATACATATACAAAATACATGATCCACCTGATCATACAATGTATCTACCTGATACATATACAAAATACATGATCCACCTGATCATACAATGTATCTACCTGATACATATACAAAATACATGATCTACCTGATCATACAAGTATCCACCTAATACATACATAGATACATGATCCACTTGATCATATCAAGCATCCAACATGATGCATATACAAATGCATGATCCAACTGATCATATCAAGCATCCAACATGATGCACATACAAATACATGATCCAACTGATCATATCAAGCATCCAACATGATGCATATACAAATACATGATCAAACTGATCAAAGCATCCAACTAATGCATATACAAATACATGATCAAACTGATCAAAGCATCCAACTGATGCATATACAAAGCAGTAACTGGAGCATCGTCCTGATGCTCATCATTCAGCGCTTACATCCACAGCCATGGGAAGGATCCTCCTCTCACCATGCTTGGAATGGCTCCTGCAAATGTGTCCATCACTTCTTCCTCAAAGTGTCGTCAATCTGAAGAACACCAAGCCTCTCTCTGAAGTACTCAAACTTCACTCTGGCTAATGGTTTCATCAACACATCTGCAACCTGCTCATCCGTCGCAACATACAGGAGCTTAACTGCTCCTCTCTGCACCATATCCCTGATATAGTGATATTTGACCTTAATGTGCTTCGACCTGTCGTGGAACACCGGTTTATCAAACAAATTCACACAACTCTAGTTGTCACAAAAGATACCAGTAGCATCCAACGGGAGATCAAATAAATCAGATAGTAGATTTCTCATCCATACTGCCTCACAACTAGCCAAACAAGCTGCAATATACTCTGCTTCGGCTATACTCAGTGCTACGTAGGACTACTTCCTGCTAAACCAAGAGATCACACCTTATCTGATACTGAAGCAGCACCCAGATGTGCTCTTCCTATCTGCAGCACTGCCTGCCCAGTATGAATCCACATAAACCTGCAGGTTAAACTTTTGATTCGCATCATACTTGAGCCCATAATCAATTGTACCCTTCAGGTACCTCAGAATATGCTTTACAGCAACCAGGTGAACACCTCTCGGATCCGTCAGGAACTGGCTCAATGTGTTCACCGTAAAGCAAATATCTGGTCTAGTGTTCGTCAAGTACATCAAGGACCCAATCATCTAACGATACACAGTGACATCAACCAGATCAGATGAAGCATCACACAGAAGCTTCAGGTTCGATGCCATAGGTGTGGCCATGGCCTTGCAGTCCATCATACTGAACCTCTTCAGGATCTCTACTTCATACTTCCCTTGTCCAAGGAAGATTCCATCTGCACTCTGCCACACCTCCATGCCTAGAAAATAGTGCATCATCCCCAAGTCCTTCATCTCGAACTCAGCAGCAAGCTTCCTCTTGGTGTCGGCAATCAACCCATCCTCTCCTGTTACAAATAGGTCATCCACATACAAAAGCAGTATCATAGGATTGCCTTCCTCAACCTTGTAGTAAAGGTTGGAATCTGCTTTACTCTTGGTAAATCCCAAACTGGATAGAAAGCTATTTATCCTACCATACCAAGTTCTGTTAGGATATTCCTATACTCCATCCTAGTCCCACCAGTATTTTGATCATTTACATTTTCAGTCATGCATGCACTTTTAGGGTTTGCATGCATCCCAGTCATCAGTCCAGCACCTAGCCCTCAGTTATCCATCCCCCAGGAGCTTCTCACTATTCAGTTTTAGCCCTCCAGTTGCTTAATGCGCCCTTCTTCCTTGATTTTAGGGAGAAACTCGCCCTTCTTCACCTACCAGTCTAGTTGTCACTCAGTCACACTCAGTTACAGTCAGTTACACTCAGTTACTCTTAGTTACACTGAGTTACACTCAGTTACACTGAGTTACACCTACAAGAGTTAGTTTGAATGATGGTTGATAGTTACTTGAGCATTTATGACTCCACTGATGATGATGAAGACTTCCAGTTGTGCTTCGATGATCATGAGTACACCTAGTTGTGCTCCGATGACACTCTATTGATCTTATGATCACTTTGAGAGGCTAATTCGAATTGCCACCTTGGGCATTCAAATCCTCTCTACCATTGTACTATTTATTTGTCCATATTGTGATTAATTAACTAGTGTGTGTGAAGTATTATTGCTTCTATCTGAGTTCTACTGTACCATATTATTTTGTTGCTCATTATACTGTATTGTTCACTCTTCTTCTATTTTCCTGCTTAATCATAATTACTCTTGTGAGGTATACATCATCTCTTAGATCTGCTGTGAGCATTTTCATATGGTATCAGAGCATGTTGAGAGTATTGTTTATCTCCATTCTTGAGAGTTTTTTGTAGGTTATTACCAAGATTTCGAGTGCAGCAGTTTCTGCATTTTTGCAGCAGTAGCAGTTGCAGTTATTCTATATTATTTTTGCAAGTCCTCTACAACTTCAATATATTCATCAGGAATTACTCCTCTTGATCCACTCAACTATGATGAATGGAAACCAAGAATGATAGCAGACTTGAAGATCCATGATCTTTTTTATTGTTATTTTGAAAGAGAGTTCGAATCCCTGAAGAGAAGATTGACTGGTTAAATAAAAGTGACATGCACTTTGCAGCAATAATGTTTTCTTTGTTTTCACTCCAGAGATTCCAATTCAAATACCGTAATGGTGTTGAAACTCCAAAGGAGTTATGGACTCCAAAAGAGATATGGGCTCACCTAGATGAAAAATTTGGCAGAAAGAATGAAGGACTTGGTCCTAACCCATTCGAAAGCAAGCAAAGTGACGCATTCGCTCCTCTTGATGGTCTCTTAGATCATGCACCAGTATCATCTCATATTGAAGTTGTTGACAAAGAAATTGCAGATTCTCCACTCATGCTCAAACTTTCTTCTCTTTATGTGCCAGCTCACACTCTAGATATTGCAGAAGGTCCTAAATCCTCTCTTGCACCAGAGTCTGTTGGTTTGCATCATGATCACATGATTATTTCAGAGGTCAAAACAGCTACTAAAGGTAATGCATTCGCTCCTCTCCAGCTATCTCCTCTTTTATACTACTATATGATCATAATTCCATGCTTTCAGAAGGTCATTGAAGAATATGGCCATTGCCATTCGCTTGGGATAATTTCTCATGCATCTACTGGTTTTTATCTCACCTCTCATGGTTCAAAGGAGATCTCAAGAAACCATGATTCAAGTCTTGTATCTAATTTGGATTCTAAGCAATTACTGCTTGGGATAATTTCTCATGCATTTGATAGTTTTGATCTCACCCCTGCCGGTTCAAAGGAGATCTCAAGAAACTATTTTTTAAGTCTTAAATCTAATTTTGATTTCAAGCAAACATGTAATAGTTATTTTTGGCATAATCTCACCCATGGTGGTTCGAAGGAGAAGACAAAAGACTATATGCACTTTCACAGATTTGATCCTCCCTCAGCTGATTCGAATCACAAGTTCAAGGATCATTCTCATACTGTTGGATTTGTTCTCATCACATTCGATCTGAAGATCAAGTACAAGCACATGCTTTTTGAGCATGATCCACTTCTTCCCAAGAAGAAGATACCTCCAGACATATGACCAAGCATCACACATGCTTGAGTTTGGAGCATTTATTTTTATGTGTGCCTTACAGTCTATTTTTTGGGGAGGGGGTATGTTTCCCATGAAATTTTCCCACTTCCTTGGTTTATTGATTGTTATTATTCATTGTATTGGGTGACCTTTGGTCTTAGTTACCAGGGCCCAGGATGGATTAAGGGGGGGTGTTAGGATATTCCTATACTCCATCCTAGTCCCACTAGTATTTTGATCATTTACATTTTCAGTCATGCATGCACTTTTAGGGTTTGCATGCATTCTAGGGTTTGCATGCATCCCAGTCATCAGTCCAGCTCCTAGCCCTCAGTTAGCCAGCCCCCAGGAGCTTCTCACTATTCAGTTTTAGCCCTCCAGTTGCTTAATGCGCCCTTCTTCCTTGATTTTAGGGAGAAAATCGCCCTTCTTCACCTACCAGTCCAATTGTCACTCAGTCACACTCAGTTACACTTAGTTACAGTCAGTTACAGTCAGTTACTCTTAGTTACATTGAGTTACACTCAGTTACACCTACCAGATTTAGTTTGACTGATGGTTGACAGTTACTTGAGCATTGATGACTCCACAGTTTGACTGATGTTTGACAGTTACTTGAGCATTGATGACTCCACTGATGATGATGAAGACTTCCAGTTGTGCTCCGATGATCATGAGGACATCTAGTTGTGCTCCGATGACACTCTATTGATCTTATGATCACTCTGAGAGGCTAATTCGAATTTCCACCTTGGGCATTCGAATCCTCTCTACCATTGTACTATTTATTTGTCCATATTGTGATTAATTAACTAGTGTGTGTGAAGTATTATTGCTTCTATCTGAGTTCTACTGTACCATATTATTATGTTGCTCATTATACTGTATTGTTCACTCTTCTTCTATTTTCCTGCTTAATCATAATTACTCTTGTGAGGTATACATCATCTCTTAGATCTGCTGTGAGGATTTTCACAAGTTCTAGGAGCTTTCTTCAATCCATACAAGGCTTTATTCAACTTGCACACATATGACCCCCTGTCATGTGTCTCAAAACCAAGTGGCTGCTCCACATACACTTCTTCCTCGACTACACCATTCAAGAAAGCAGTCTTGACATCCATCTGGTGTATCTTCTATTTCATCACTGCAGCCAGGGAAAGTACTGATCTGATGGAAGTGTACCTAGCTACAGGAGCAAAAGTCTCTTCATAGTCTATTCCTTCTTTCTGGGAGAAGCCACGAGCTACAAATATCGCTTTGTACTTTTCTATGCTACTATCTGCATCATGCTTGATCTTGTAGATCCATTTGGAAGTCACAACCGACTTCCCTTCAGGTCTTGGGACTATATCCCAAACATCATTCTTCATGATCGACTGGTATTCCTCGACCATGGAATCCTTCCATTCTTTCTTTTTTGCTGCTTCTTCATAACTGGAAGGTTCTTTGTTCATAATATCATAGAGTAGGGCAACATAACTGGTATGTGATCTAGTCCTCTTCCTTTCTCCGTGCTCTTCTTCTGGGATGCCATATCTTTCTACATCTTGAATGAGCTCTCTAGCCCATGCAAGTTTTCTCTTGTGAGAGTTCTTCTCACGGGGTGGATCTACAAGTTCTTGCGGATCTTCAACTTCACGATCTGCTTCTAGAATTGATTCAGTCATGATGGTGTCTTGGAATCTGTTTTCCTTTGGTTCTTCATGATTTTCAACAGGTGTCTTCCTTGACTTGATGAAAGCTGAACTTTCATCAAATGTTACATCCCTGTTGACATCAATCTTCTTGAACCATGGAAAGTATATTCTGTAAGCCTTCGAGCTTTCACTGTACCCCACAAAGATACCCTTCTTTCCTGAAGGATCTAACTTTGTCCTCTTTTCCTTTGGAACATGTGTATATACTGGACAACCAAATATTCTGAGATGGCTAACTTCAGGATTCTTACCAGAGAAGACCTCCTTTGGTGTCTTGTTGTCCAATATCTTGTGAGGTTTTATGTTCTGCACATATACAGTTGTCCTAGTTGCTTCTGCCCAAAGATGCATAGGCAGATCTTGGTCATGCAACATTTCCCGTGCTGCTTCCATGATTGTTCTATTCTTCCTTTCTGCAACTCCATTCTGTTGTGGATTGTAGGGAGCATTCAACTCCCTCTTAATCCCTAAATCACTACATAGCTTCTCGAAATCACCTGAAGTGAATTCTTCACCATTGTCGGATCTAAAGGTCTTAATCTTCTTATCAGTTTGATTTTCCATCAAGGATTTGAATTCCTTGAACTTATCAAACACTTCATATTTGTTCTTCAATAAATAAACCCAAGTCTTCCTAGAGAAATCATCAATGAAAGAGACATAGTATACATACCCACTCAGAGAATTGGACGACATCGGACCGCATACATCAGAGTGGATAATTTCCAAGATTCCTTTAGCTTTTCTTTCACCGCTTGGAAATGCCTTCTTAATGTTCTTTCCTTTTTCACATCCTTTGCAAACACCTTCATGCTTTGTCTTGATTTCAAGAAGACCCTCTACAGCTTTACTTGCAATTGGTAGTGCTCTATAGTGCACATGTGCAAGCCTTCTATTCCAAAGTTCACTTGGCTCCATGGATTCATGTACCATGGCATGTTCAGGTTGTCCCTTCAATTTGTACAATCCTCCCTCTTGCTCTCCAATCACTATTGCATCATCTATAGTTTTACCCTTTGGCCACATTAGGACTTGGCAATCTACAAATGCAACCCTCATGCATTTTGCATCCAATGCAAATATGCAGAATAGGTTCTTCTTGAGCCCAGGTACATATAGAACATCTTTCATCTTCAAAGACTTCCCAGAGTCTAGGTTGTAGGAGGCTTCGCCACTTCCTTTGATAGGATATTGATAGTCATCCCCAAGTTTCACCTTATGAGGTGACTCATATTCAGATAGATTTGCAAAATATTCTTTAAACCCAGTCATGTGTTTGGAATCCCCATTATCAATAAGCCAATCATTACATCCATGAGAGATAGTACATGTGAGAGAAAATATTATAACATATTCATCTTCACTTGATGAAGTATCACTTTCTTCCCTAGCCTTCTTCTTAGGAGGTTCATCATCCTCAGCAACATGAGCATGAAAACTCTTCTTATTGTACCTCTTCTTTTTGTTGTTGTTGTCTTTCTTCTTCTTGGGACAATTTGAAGCAAAGTGTCCTATTTCATTACAATCAAAACATCAAACATGAGAGAGATCTTTATTCTTATGATGAGGGTGAGAATGTTTCTTGTTATGAAATCTCTCCCTCTTAAACTTGCTTCCCTTGGTGTGTGTTGTGAGAGCTTGATCTTCATTCCCCATCTTTTCTTCTCGGGCCACAAGCCTTGCTTCTTCTTGTGAGCATTCCTCCCATAGTCTACTAAATGAGATCAACTTCCTTCTTGCACAGATTCCTTGGATGAAGAAGTCCCATGACCTAGGTAGGCCATTCAATGTGGTCATGACAACTTCACCATTGTCCACTACTTCATCCACAGCTTCAAGTTGTTCCTTGATCTGAGAGACCTTAGAGAAATAAGATTGAATGGTCTCTCCATTCTGAAGCTTTACCCCTTTCAATTGCTTCTGCAGAGTCATCTTCCGATTTATGTTCTTCCCTTCAAATAGATTGATTAGGGAATCAAACATCTCCTTGGGTGTCTTTAGAGATGACACATGTGGTATGAGATGGTCTTTGATAGAATCAACAATGATCCTCTTTTCCTTGACCAAGTTCTTCTTATGTAAGGCCTTAGCCTCTTCTCCCTCTGGGACAAGGACCTCTTCACTTATGTAAGTGTCCAATTCATTTTCTTCCAGGATTAACCCAATCCTATACTTCCATGCTTGGAAGTTATCATCCCCCCTTCAAGATTATCCTCAAACTTGGTGTGGTGAGACATTTTAATGAGAAACTCAAATGGAAATAAAAGATTTAGGTCTTACCACTTGATTTGCATAAATCTAGATCTGGTGTTGGATTAGGGTTTGTTAGAGAAACCCTAAAAATTCAAAATGTGAATTTCAACTTTCTAGAAGGATAGAAATATGCGCCTTGATGAGCTTATCAGCCTGGTATATTCAGAAATTGAAAACTGCAAAGTTTCACCCTTCAGAAATGCTTTTCAATCTCTCGGATTCACTAGGGAGGACCCTGAATTAGGGTTTGAGTTTCCCGGAGCTTCACCCAACAAAAAATATCGATCCAAAGCTCTAAACTTCAATTTTTTCAAGGCGCTTCCATCTATGTCCTCAGATTTCATAAATTCCTATTTTTGTGGAAACCCTAATTTTTAGGGCCAAAAATGCAAGTGCCTAGAATTGAATTTTGATTGGACAGAAAGATGCGCCTTGATGAGGAGAGTCAAAATACCCTACTGCCTTTTAATATATGTGGAGAGAAACCCATTAAACAAGAAACCCTAGTTTCCACAACTACATAGTGTCTTCTTCTCAGGTTAACTCTCATACCATGTTAATTTTTTAGCATTAATTCAACATACTCTAGGATCTTTATTGAGAGAATAACATGTACAGCATATCAATCATAGCAATGCATATCAATCACACCAAGCAATCACATGAGACAATAGACACACAAAGTTTCACTGGGGAAAACCATAAAGGTGAAAAACCCCACAACTTCCTCAAAGATAGAAAGAGAAATGATACAACCCAAGTGCACAGAGATAGTCCTCCTAGCAGCTGAACCTCCTCCTCCACTAGTGCGCCACTTTCCGAGTAGTGTAGAAGTGAATAATGAGATGATCAAATAGAGTGCCTCTCGCACTCTATTTATACATGACCTGATCTACCTAATAACCTAGCAGGGCCGACTTGTATAACTCAGTCTAATAACCCATGGTTATATTAATCCAGGCCGACCCCACACTTGGTGGTCTAATAACCCATCACTTGCAAGCTATGACACTTGCGACACTTGTCAATACAAATGACGATACTCCTGTATAGAGGAATAATACCATCTCTATAGGAGTATAATATACATGGGTGAAATACATTCCGAAGTCACAATTACATCAACATTAGTTAACAAATATAGGGCCCAAAAACCTAATTTCTCCACTAAGCAATTATGGAAATGGAGAATGTTCACATTGCTTCTAGGTCCATCTCTTAGCCATTATTTTTCCTATAAAAAATCCCTCAAGGTCCCCATTCCATATACAATTTCCATTTCTCACTCATGTCGATATGTTGCCAAAATTATCCCAATATTAGGAGTAAGCCACATCTTACCTTCTACTTCACCAAGAGGAGATTATCATTGTGACAGTGGTTTGGAAGTTGTGAGATTTCAAAGGAGACAAACGGACGTTCCCTTGGAGATTTGTAGAGGCCCCTCTTCCTCTTCATTATACCAAGGTGCTCATTTTTGTACCACTTCTTTGTGATTATATAAAAACCATTCTTTCATTCATATATGCATTGTCTTGGCACTCTTTATGTGTGATGTGATTAAAGAATGATGAGATCTTATTAGTTTAGTTTAGTTGTTTTTTGTTATTTTTTTTCCCTTATTATGAATCTATACCAAAGTTACATAACCCTTTGGTATGTTCCCTTCTGAAAGTGTGGGTGATTATTCACACCATACAAATTTTGGTGACCATAATGGGAGGATCTATAATCCCCCTTAGTTTGTGTTAGATCTCATTTTCCAGCTGCCTTTTGAGTGTTTTCTTGCTTGAATATAGCTATGTTTGTTATCTATTTTTTGTTGTTAGAGTCACAAGTAGGTTTCATAGCTGAATTCCCATCTTTTCAACTGCATCCGAAAGTAGATTCATCATTTTTTGCAGATTTGGGTCTAAGCCATGAATTTTTAGCCAAATCCCACGAGCTAAGTCGCACCTTTTCCTTTGAAATATGTGACATGTTTCAAAACCCTATTTTTCGCAGTTTTGCAACTGGTTTTTTGCTTTTGTTTTTCCAAGTTTGGTTTGGTATTTTGTTTCAAGTTTGTTTACAGTTCCATTGTTTATTGCAGTGGTTTAGTTCTCCTTTTAGATGTTTTAGGTGATGAAATATCAAGATATCCTAGTACTTGTCGCCTTCAGAATTCTTTTTGGGGTTTGTTTTCAGCTACACTTTTCTTCATTTTCAATAAGATTGATTGTCAAATCTCCTTTGGTAATTGATTATTTGGTTTGTTTATAGCACCTTGTTTGATAGTTTGGAATCTTTTCTCTTTTCTTTACAAATCCATACCTTGATTAGTTATCTTGTTTGCATGATTTCTTGGACTTGTGAGTGGATTGATTGTGATCATTTTTATTTAGATATCATATATTTTTTCAAGAAAAAACATCATTTAGTCTAGTATTGAGATTATATTGCATCTCTTTTCATAATTATACAAGCATTTACATTTACTTGTCATTTAAATTTGATAGTTGTACACACCACTCGTGCGCACTCCCTCACCCATTAATTCAAACATCACTTGGTTCATGACCCCAAGCGGAGCCTGAAAATCAACCCTAATATACACACACTAAATTCCTCACTTGATGGCCAAAAAGAATTTTGTAGTTAGGTTAGGAATTTGGGGATAGGCATCCAAACAATTTCCCCTAGTCACTATAAATTTGATACGTAGTGGTTTATTTTCTAGGGAGTTGTTATCACCTCTAGCAAAGCTACCGCCAGGGACGGAAAGGGCACCCCCCTACCGAAACCCCAAGTGTTCCCATTGACTAGTTACACCAAAGGAACAAGTAGAGAACCCAAAAACATGGCCAAGTGTCAAAAAATTTAAGCCAAATGATCAAGCCGCAATGAGAAAGATGAGAAAATGGAAGTTTTTCTGCACTTACGTGAGAGTGAACGGTCCAAATCGAGCTAAGGAGATCGACAGAGGAGGAATGATTTCACTGGGGAACATGCGCGGAAGATAGATCTCTGAAATCTAAAGTGGACGTTCTGCGCTTAATCCTAGATCAATGGCCGAGGCAAGCTGTGAAATAATCAATGGTCCGCAAGAGAATTCGTTGGGGGAAGAGCTCGAAAGTTAACGGACACGAATTTTTCATCCATTTCACCCTAAGCCGAATTAAACCCACCATGGATCCGATCTGACGATTCCAAGCGGCCATGAAATCCCGGATCCAACGGCCCAAAACAACTGTAGAAGGCGCATTTGCTCGATTGGTCTTCCTCTTTCAAAAGAAGTTGAACGGTCAGGATTGAAAGAACAAGGTCAAATCAACGGCTAGGAAGTGATCCACAATGCATATTCTTAGAATATTTCTGACTTTCCTACTTTCCGAACCCGCATTATGGATTGCAGAAGTCGGAACGGTATTTGTTCTCAAACGGGCGCAGTTGGGTTTCCGACTTCCGCAATCCACATTCCGGACTGTGGATCGCGGAGGTGAAATTGTCGTGGTCCATTCAACAGTTTTGGTTCCTGAGTCCCACCATGCATACTATGGATCGCGGAAGATAAATTTAGCAACATCCACTCGACCGGTCTAGTTCCCGAGTCCCGCAGTGCGGACTGCAGATCGCGGAAGTGAAATTTGGCCACGTCCACTCAACAGGTCCGGTTCCTAAGTACCGCATTGAAAAATGAAGATTGCAGTGGCCCGAGTTCTCCAAAGGCATGGATGAGAGTTTATGATTTCTGAAACCCACATTGCAGATTGCGAAAATCGGAACGACATTTGCGGATCGCAAAATGAAGAACAGAGCACATTGCAACGGCGAAAAAACGTAGAATTTCACAGGGAAAAGGAATGACTGGGAGTCAATCTGGAATCAGAACAGAGGCACAGCTTGGTCATCCATGCAAATTAGCCTAAAATGTCCTAATCCAAAGAACAAACCAGTAGTTTTCCACAGCCTGAATGCACACTCACTGCTCATTGAAGTTTCCCCACCTGCGCATCTACCAAATCAAGAATCTGTTACAGTTTACCAGTTTAATGAACGACCACACCTAGCCGAAGTGTTCTAGAAGCTTAGATATTTTGTAATCCTATAAAGGCAAGGTCTGAATGAGTCCCAATGGTTGGAAATCAGGATTCACAGAGATAAAATCTTTGCACATGTAATAGATTTGTCCTTTCAATTAATATAAAGACCTAATTTTTGGAGCATAGATTCTTGTGATGAGCATTTTGATGTATGTTGTTCATGTGTATGTGTTCTTCATTAGTATTTTCCATTGATAGTTTTCTTCTGCAGTATCTAGATCAATATTACATGGTATGAAATTCATGTTTTATGCTTCAGATGCATATGATTAGGTACTCCACCCTTTCTTCTTGAAGTTGCAGGTTAGAATTCATTTACAAATGCTCTAACTATGTGATGGAATTTGTTTCCCTTTCTGCTACCATCTGATGATTATATTTGACTTGAAAAAAACCTCATATACATTTCCTCTTCCCCTTGAAATTATGGTCCAAATTAGTCAGTTGTGACAGAAAACCCATTAAAGTTTGACTCCATGCCCAATGAAGCTCCTATCCTTAACCCCAACTAGCTGAAAAATCTCTGAATATCCTTATCTGGAGGTCTAGCCACCACTTTTTACCCATAACCATCCCATTCAAGCAATATTCTCTGTGCTAAAATAATTAAAGAGAGAGCCCTCTCTGTGGTTGGAAAGGCTAGTTTCCACCCACCAAAGCTTGGTTTGAAATAGTTACCTCATGATCCCTTCTGTTGCAACTCAGAAAAATCCTAAGTGATAATGGGAGCCAAAATACTCTATTTCTATCGAACACAATTGGGTCCAGTTTATGGGTGGGCCCATCCTTTCAAGGTGGTATGTGGCTATACTGGAACTGGATGGTTGAGTGGTGCACCTTCCCCATTCAGTACTAAATATCATCTAGATAAATTCCTTTCGGGATGAACAAAAGGTAACTCATCTGATGTGTCCATGAATGAGGTAGATTAGTACCCATTCTATTAGGAATCTAACACAAAGGTGATCCCTTTAGGTGGAGGGATACCTAGAGAAGATACCAGTGAGTAGAGACACTCTCTATAGTTTTCCCTTCAATATTCACTCATTGGACCAAATAGGAATTGAGGCCCCTATTGTGTCTGATGCTTGGTATACTTGACTCGTCGTTCTACTTATTTTCTTCAGATGGGACTTCGGACCCCCTTTGTTGAAAATATTTGAGAGATAATTCTTTTTATTTTACTTATTGTATATCTCTTGAGGGCTAGTGGGTCTTTTATTTTTCTATGGTTTTCTTTCATTTTTTCTTCCCTTTGTTAGATTAGATCACGTTTTTCACCCACATTGTGCTTTTTATTTGAATTAGTACCATTTATAGAGTTGATATTATATGATTGGAGCATTTTTTACATTATCCTTATTTGTATATCTACATTGTTGGATTGGTTGTCTTAGATCCCATCACCATAGCTCCTCTTAGGTTCTCTCATAGATTTCGGGGTTGTCCCCCTTTGTATGGTTTCTTAGGACCCACTAATTTATCTATGAGTTGAGTTCTAGTTTGACACCCTTCACATTCACCAAATTACTCTTCTAAGTCATCAAATTCTAACTCCTCATAGAATGAATCACCTCTGGCTCCCCATTTAGTCATCACCAAGGATGGTAGTATCCCCACTTCAACTAATATCCCAGTTTCTAGTGGAATTCATGTTTTTGGTATCATTCTTATTCTCAGAGGTGGGAACGTTCCTCTCTTTGGAGGAACCATTACTGATGTTCCCATTGGCAGAGCTATGACCAACCACACTGTTGGCCCCTTTGTTGGCTTATATAATTGTTCTATAGGTTTCCAATGTAGACCTAGGTTCTTCACGGTTCAAGGAACCAACAAAACCCCTTTTCACTGGCCCTTTCAGCAATAGTATGCCAACAGACTGATGTCTCATCCGAGGCAAAGCTATGGGGGAACTGCAGAATCAAGTTTCCACAACTACGTGATGAGTTGTTTAAACAGACCTAATGAGAAGTGTGCTGCGGGGCTCACATTGCGAACTGAGGGTTGCGCGACGATCTCCTTCGTCACGGTTAACACTTCTACAAGCTAAGATTCTTGCACAACTAGGGCATCCAAGGACTGCACTATTCAGATAGGATTCACTTGACAGGACAGCACAACGGACGTATATGCTTCCTCTTCGGACTTAACCGCTCATGAATACTTTACTTAGTGCTTTATTCATTCGTTTACTGCCTTATGTTATTTAGTCTTATGACTTATGCAACGAGATGAAATACACTGCTATGCGCACTTCCGGTGTTGCGCTTCGAGGGAGTCGCACGGCGCAAACTCTCCTACTTAGGTGCTTATCTAAATTACTTATGCATTCGCTAACTCAGAAATACTGCGCATTCAACATTCATCCATACATGTGACACTTAACATATTATTCCCATCTCATTCTCATGGCGAATACATATAAAAGCATGAACATATCAACTGATAAATGAGAATTCAAGCATTCATGGTAATTAAACAAACAAGTGCAAACACATAAACAATCACACTACACAAGATTTAACGTGGTTCACCCCCAGGATGGGAGCTACGTCCAAAGGAACTATTATTGTATTAGTCTTTGGGAAGGGTACAACAGTTCCAGTCTACGCACTCAGCTGCAGACTCTCTTCTCTCTCAATAGGCCTCTACGCACACAGCTTGCAGAGTCTTTATAATGGAAATCAAAACAGGTCTTGCTCAAGATTATACAATGAGATACAAACCCAACATTAGATATTAACAACAACAACAACACCAACACTTTCCCTTACAAAATTTTCCCATTTTATAGATCATGTCTTTACAATAGTTGAGCGAAACCCTAAGGCTTTCAAAAACTATCACGGTTTTCCCTTAACCGGATTGCTAGCTTCTGGTAGCGAATCTTCCATCATGGCCATCCTCTGCGTGTGGTCACGTCTTTATCAATGCCCATGTTGCGCACATGCCAACATGTCGCTTTCACTGAGTTGTTCCTCCTCTAACGGCCTTATGCGACCAGTTCATGTAGTGGTTCCTTGCATGTGTGACCAGTCGCTTTCCTTTGCTTCACTCCTTACCCACCACTTGGTAATCATGGATCATCTTTACCCAAATTAGACCACCGATGGTCTAACCGGAATATGTTGCGCCTTCCATCCAACTGTATGCCTTGCCGGATCTCTGTAGTTCGGGCTCATCACAGCGTTATCTCCTCGCATCGTTGTACTTCGCAGCTCTTCCAACATTGCGCTGTGCTCCACTTCGCAACTCCCCAAAACTGACTTGTACAAAAAATCTTCAACTGAACGGCGCTTAACTCCACAGTTCCAAAAATTGACTTGCCCAAAATTGCCCCACTTGGGCAAGGCCCAACAGGCCCCTAGCACTTACATGTGGCTCGTCCCCAAGCCACCTTCAACTTCTACTTCTCCTAGTTGTTCCTCCTCCTGCAGAACTAGCTTCGCAACAAACTCTTGGTATGTGACAGTCAACTTTTCAACTGCTTCCTTAGTGTCTTGCTCAACTTGTTTGATGGTTTCCAACATCTCAGGTGTTATATCATCATCGACTTGTTGTTCCACCTGTTCTTTACCTTCGCGCAGCTCCTTTAACTTTTCTTCGATTTGTTGTGTGAGTTCGTGGGCTTCCTCTTGTAAGGGCTGCGACTTGTCTCCAACTTCATTCTCTCTTTCTCTTAACACTTGAACTTCGTTTTTCATCTTCCTGACTTCCGGGTACCTCTGGAGTCTTTCTCTTGGCTGCAGCGCTTTAAATTCTAAGTCCAGCAGTTCTAATGTTGCCTGCTTATCCTTCACAACGTTCTTGATTTCCAGCAACTCTGGCTCTTCTTCAAGCGCATTGAATGTTTTCATCACCTCATCTAACAAATTTTGGCACTTAGCCACCTTAATGGCTATACTTTCTGCTACGGCCTTCACTTCTGATCCGGTGGAGTATTTGGCTAATTCTGGGCCTCCAACGCAGTAATCTGTGCTTGATAACTGATCTCCATATCCTTCATCTCCGCCTTAAGATCACTAACCACCTCTCCAATCTTAACGACAGTGTCCGCAGGGTCTGGCTATATGTTGCATTCCGATATCTCCTCGGCTACCGCAGTGACCGTAGACTCTAGTCTCTTCCGTCGATCGTGCTCATCTT